>CM066033.1:1211408838-1212033838 GCA_033557465.1 Ichthyophis bannanicus
TGGCGATCCTTCAATCTTCAGGTATTAGAGATGATTTTAATGAAAGTTCACAGATTACTAATGGCAGGCCTGCAATCTCATATGTCAGTTCTTTCAACACCCTTGGATGTATACCATCCGGCCCAGGTAATTTGCTACTCTTCAGTTTATCTAATAGTTGTAATACATCTTCCCGATGTATCGATATTTCCTTCAATTCTTCTGCACCTTTAAATACCACTTCAGTCATCGGTAACATCCCTACATCTTCCTCAGTAAAGACCGAAGCAAAGAATTCATTCAGTCTCTCCGCTATTGCCTTGTCGCCTCTTAGTGCACCTTTAACTCCTCTATCATCAAATGGACCAACTGACTCTCTCACAGGTTTTTTGATACAAATGTACTTGAAAAAGTCTTTATTTTGTGTTTTTGCTTCCGCAGTAAACTTCTTCTCAAATTCTCCCTTTGCCTGCCTTATCAATGCCTTGCATTTGACTTGCCAGTGCTTGTGCTGTTTCCAGGTTTCGTCATTTGGCTCTTTTTTCCATTTCCTGAAAGATGCTTTTTTGGCAACAACAGCCTCTCTGACCTCACTTTTAAACCATGCTGGCAGTTTTTTGGACTTCCTTCTACTTTTCTTAAAGCGTGGAATACAGCTGGTCTGGGCTTCCAAGATAGTATTTTTCAACAACACCCAAGCTTGATGTAAGTCTTTAACCTTTGCAACTGCTCCTTTTAGTTTTTTCTTAACTATTTTCCTCATTTTATCATAGTCTCCCTCACTGAAAATACAAAACTAAATTATTTTACTAAAACACACTGGGGGTTTGCAGTAAACGTGTTTTTAGTGCAGAAAACTAACATATGTTAGTGGCAACTGTTGTGTGCGAAACTACTGGAGGTGTGCCCAGCATGTTCTCAGCAATTACCACACTGAGCGGTACCCTAATGTGCTGTAGTGGCATGCACAATTACCATGGGTGCACGCAAACCTACTATTGAGATGGTGTTAGGTAGACCCACACTAATTGCAAAGTTTGCAGTTAGAGATTGGTGTTTACACCCACACGAACTGTACAGTGCTCATCACGCCCACTCTCTCCCACAAACCTACCCCTTACTTCCCCAATGCATGATTCACAGCATGGAAACTGGTTTGCAATATCATGGCCTCTCTCTTAGCTAGTTGATCTCTCGATGCCCCCTCTACCCCCCTTGCTTGTCATCTCCCTTCCCAGTATCTGATCCATCTTGCCCTGACCCCAGTTTACCACCCCAATGCACAGTGATGCTCAGCATTGTTATGGTGCTTATGGTACTTCCCTCCTAAAATTGGTGTAAGAAGTACTACTTATCCATGAGTAAGTTTAAATCACCTAATATCAAGGTCATTTAATGAGGATTGCATGGCATTTGCACATGTCGATAGCAGTTTTACATGGGTAAATGGATGAAGATTATACTGTAGCACAGAAAATTGCTGCATTACTGTAGCAGCATTTTGCAGTGGAGGAGTAGCCTAATGGTTAAGCACTGGCTTAGGAACCAAGCAACCAGGGATCAATCCTCACTAGCATCTCCTTGTGTCCTTGGGCAAGTCACTTAACCCTCCATTAGAAAAATCCAAGTTATCAATGTCCCTGTTTAATGTACATTACCAAGTTTTACAATGTAAACTGCTTTGATTGAAATCATAAAGTGGTATAAAAAAAGCTTGTTAAATAAAATTATCTGTTAACGTGACCAGATAGCATGTGCTATCTGCTGCATTATAACAGATAATGTGGTTTAGGAAAGAGACCCCTTAGAGTTAACTTGATAAGCTATTCAATTAATTCTAAAAAGCTTCCCTTATTTATTTATTTATTTAACATTTCTTATATACTGCCTTTCAGTGGTATTAAGGCGGTTTACATCGAACACAACTGAACATAAGTTACATAGAATGTGGTTATAACAACAATAATCACATGGTAATAATGAATAACTGAATATCAAATTATTTTTACTGGAAACTATGGTACTGCAAATCATTCACAGAAATTTCATTATGGTGGGAGCAACTCAGAATGAGGCAAATTATCTGTTTTTAATTATCTGTTTTCTTCTTCATCAAGAAATCCTGAATGTAAAAAACGGAAAGAAAAAAATAGTACATGCTGAAAAAGGAAAATAAAATTATTTTCATTATTTCTATGAACATTTCAAATCAGTCCTCAATATATTATGGAAATCCAAAGAAAAAAAGCCATGAGCTGGGACAAAAAGGAAGAAAAAACAAAGTTTATACAATATGCTCTTAAATCAACAGAGAGCGCTTAGATCAATTGTATATTGACAATACTTTTCAGCAAAAAGGGACAGTTTGACAAAAGCCCATGCCAGAAACAGATTCAGTTCCAGTTGTTGCTTTTGAATCAAGAAAAACCTTTAAATGTTCAGGCTCATAAAATATATATCTGTTACCCTGACATTTAAGCAGACATTTACAGAGAAATCTAAGGAACATCTTGGCTCTGAGGGACCAAGCTTCCTGTCTTAACATCCAAAACTTTTCCTCTTTTCTTGAGTACATTTAGACAGATCAGGAAATACATACATTTTAAACTCACAGAAAAGAATGTGCCTGCTAAAAAAAAATATTCATATTCAAACAACAAGAAAGTCTGCCAATAGAAACCTATGGCCTTTTCTTTGGAGCACATTGTCAAAGAACTAAGGGAGGAACTTAGTTAACTCTGTTTTCATAAAAAAATTGAAACTTTTTTTACTGAGGTTTATGATTTAGATGTATAACTTTTAGATCTTTTAGACATTTTTTGATGTATAATTTATTGATTTTTATTACAAATATAGTAAGGCATATTTTAGATAGTATGCAGTGATCACAATCGAGACATGTAGGTCAGAACATAGATAATTCTGATGGTATTTTTGAAAAGGCTTTCCCAATCATGGATTATTTTCTAAAATACATATACAAGGTCATTCTGAACCACAAATAAGCCATTTGTATGTACGCTGACGGCGAGCACCTAGTGGAGATGTCTATACTGTATTCTGAATGCTGCCGGACCTGCACACGCTTGTATCTCTGGACGTGGGCGGTGAGAGGTGGGATGTGGGCAGGGAGGGGAAGGGCACAGGCATGGCTGGCGGCAAAAATGTCTAAAGCATATTCTGTCCAGATCTATGTATGTGTACTAACTTATCGGTGTACATCTACTGTGCGCTATACCTGCTAAAATGTGGAATCAAATAAAGTAAATAAATGATCTAAAATAAAGCAGGACATTCTGTTCTGAGCCCCACTACATCCCAAAGAGATATATGGTGGTGACACTACTTGTATGCCTGCTGTTTTGGAGTGCACAGGATGCAGATGTATAGACCACAGTGCACAGAGGAGGGACATGTATAAAGTGTAGGAGAAACAACGGGCAGCTCCAGAGAAACAGGGGCAACTGATACATATGTCTACAGCAACTGAGGCAGATGGAAAACACAGAGTCCAGCAGATGCATGAATAAATATTTAATGCATGCATGACACAAGGTAACACCCACACAACCAACACCAGTGCCCAACCAAGCCCACCCCCCACACACCCAAGTGCCCCAACAGCAAACCACAGACCATCTCCACTCCCACCCCACACCACATTATGAACCCCCACTCCTACCCCAACCCCTACTCCCACCCCACATCCTGAACCCCCACCCCCACCCCTACCCCATAACCCCCAACCCCGGGCAACTGGCAGGCAACTTAACCCAGGCCTACTTCCACCCCCACGTACCTTGACCCACCCCAACCCCTCCTCTGCCCAGAGGCGACACCACTGGACCCTAGTGTTTGGCTATCAGGTGGCATGGGCGATGGCATGCCCCCTGTGACCGGGCTGCTGTTGCTGCTGTTCTCCCCACTGGTCTTCCCATGTGCCTCATAGAATGAGGGGAAGACAAGCTGGGGTTCCATGCCCTGGGGCACAGGGCCTAGGATGCAGGACTGCTCCATGCTGGTGGACCCCAATGCAGACACTACCCATGCAGTGGCCCATGTGGACATCTGTCAGTGGATGACAGGGCAGATGGTTGAGGCACACCAGCAGTAGCAGGAGGCACAGTAGCAGCAGCTGGTGTTGGAGGCGTGGACACAGAGGGCAGCACTTGTGCACCAATGCGGACAGGTGCACCTTGTAGCCTGCCCAACTGGGTGACCAGCTGGTCAATACATGCCCCAAGGTGGCACACTGAGGCATTAAGGTGATTGGTTGCTGCCAGCTGCTGTTCCTGGACTGCCAACGGCCTTTCATGGAGGGCCAGCTGCTGTTCCCACAGTGCCAAAGTGCGCTGGAGGAGTTGTAGTCTTTCACTTACATGCACATTGTGCCCCTCCTGCTGGGCAAGCAGGCGCTTAGTGAAGAACACCAGCTGTACATAGATGCATGAGTGGCATTTCCCATGGAGACCACTTCTACCAGGCTGGATTTGAGACTCGGGTGATGGTGCAAGATGATCTTTGGTGTCCCCTGAGCTAGTGCCCTCAGGCTCTGCACCACTGGCAGGCTCTGCATCCCCATCCATAGGGGCTGAAGGCTTGGAAGCACATCCTCTGGTGGCACTACAGCCCTGTCCACTGACTGTGGCAGTGGAGGAGTTGCTGGTGGTGAGGCATGCATGGGGTCAGCTCTGGGTCCATCATGCATGGTGGCATCTGCCGAGAGAAGCAGGGATGACCAACTCAATGCGGACCCCTGCATGCAGCAACTCACCCCCCAACACACACACATGGGCTACAGTGTTGCACTAAGGCCCCAGGGACATCACACCACAGAGGTGGAGGGGCAGCTTGGAGAGTGCAGTGCAGATCAGGGAAGTGCTGCCACCACAGAGCCACCCAATAAGACAGCAGAGGGAGATGTGTCATTGCAACATGACCATGCGTACCCCATCCCAAACCAGACGGGACATGTGTGAGAGGGGCAATGAGTGGTTCAATGAGTCATGTTGGGTGTCAGCACAGACACATATCTTGGACCAGTGGGCGCCATGAGGTATCCACATCCCCAATGCCCTCCAATGTGGTGGCATCAACAGTGGCAAGGACCTGCAGTTCTAGCTCGGTGAGGTGTACCTCTTGACTGTCTGGACACACAGTGTGTCTTCCTGCATATGTTGCATTGCACTTGCCACCACTTTCATTTCACGTCCTTGATGTCCTGGGTGTTTGTGGTAAATGGTATTCAACTTGTGGCATATGACAAGCCACCTGTGCTGACTCTCATAAGCACCTACACGGGCCTCGTCAGTACCCATGAGGACCCCGAGGTTGGCCAGTACCTCCTCATTGAGGAGGGTCTGCTCCTCATCACTGAAATTACACTTTCTGGAGGACACCTTGGGAGCCATGGCAGATGACACAGCAGCTCTTGTATAGGAGTACCTTCAAGGAAAGCAGCATTTGAATAATGGCATTTTGCAGAGGCATGGCTATGCCGGTATTACAAGTTTTATAGCGGATGGTCATACAGAGCCGTATACATCCAAATACATGGAATATAGAACATGTGTGTGCGTTTACACACACACTTATGTCCACATTTCCCATCCAGCATATAAATACATGTGCAGTTCCGCACATCTTTCTTTTCCCGTGAGCAATGTATCTATGACATCTTGAGATCTGAACTACTGCAACATATTGAATTCTACAGCCATATTTATTTTATTTATTTATTTATTTTATTTAGACAGTTTTTGTATACCGCCTTATCCTTCAATCAAAGCAGTCACAACACAATTGGGGGATACATTTAACACGCGGGGATATGAGACACATACACTAATACTTACAGGGAACATGGGCTATGGAGGGTTAAGTGGCTTGCCCAAGACCACAAGGAGCATCTGTGGGACTAGAAACCCCAGTCCTTCCGGCCCAAGGTTGCTGTCCTCTAGTGGGATTTGAACCCCCGACCTTTCAGCCTGAAGTACCTTGCCCCAACCACTAGGCTACCCCTCCCTTATTGACACTGAAGACAATAGGACACCTGAGGACACTGAAGACAATAGGACACCTGAGGAGCTCAGATACAACAGGTCACACCAGCTGACTTGCTATATCATTGAGCGGGCATTTGGCCTGCTGAAGAGCCACTTCCGTTGCCTTGACTGGTCTGGTGGTGAACTGCTGTATGCCCCAGCCAAAGTGTGCAGGATATTCCTGGTATGCTGCATGCTGCACAACTACACCCTACGCTAGAGGCAGCCCATGCCTGATGCAGTAGTCAGAGAGCCCAAGGGTGAGATGGATGACATGGTGGCCCCCCCAGTCATCTCATGGTCCTATCTACTGATGTGCTTTGGTGACAAGGAGGACCATCATAGAGACACACTTTGTTTGAGGTAGGCTGCCCATACTGGTGGAACTGGGGGGGGGGGGGGTAGCATTACTGGGTATCAGCTGGCAGGCCCCATGCACACCCACCTAGGTCCACTGTCCCATGACCCATTCTGGACACTGCAAGTGGTCACCCCCCCCCCCACACACACACACACACATCTGCCAGTGTATGCTTTATGGTCCTGGGTGTATAGCCCCCACCCACACCTAGCCACCCTTGTGCCCTTACACAGGGCACACCCCTACCCCCATGCAGTCACCCCAACACAGCTAGGCACTTGTTCCACCACACACCCACACCAGTGGTTGTATCCCTCACTGCCCCTATGCAACCCCGGTCTACACAACCTGTCCAGCTCTGGACATCTGTGGCTGCGCCCAGCTGCTGCCCCAGCTCATCCAGTACATGGGTACATCTGGTGTGGTGCTGATGCATCCCCTGTACCCTTGCCTCAGCTGGCCAGGCAACCGGGGACACCTGCCCCACCACTGCAGCCAGTGGCAGACAGACAGGCCCAGTGTGTGCAAGGGGGGCACCCACCCTGGCACCCCATCTCACCCTCCCATACAGATGCCTGCTGTACTGATTTGGCCATCTTTTGCCTGCTGTTACTCCACATGCCCGGTGCCTGCATGGGAGGGGGGGGGGTGTCCCATGACTGTTGTCATGAAGAAGACCCTTCTGAGCCTATGGAGTTGGTGAGAGAAGAGGATTTATTTGCAGAAACTGACAGGCAGTCTGAGCACATGGCTCAGTGTTTTCAGAGAGAATGTTAACAAAGAGAGTCACGAGCTGGAAAGACACTCCCACGCTGTGACGTAGTCCCTAGTTCAGGAGATAATGAGATACGCCTGTTTAAGGGAGGGGCACAGTTTAGCCCAGAAAAACAGGATGATAAAAAGTGGTCATTAGCCTGGACTAGAGGGGAGCAGAAAGAAGGAAGACGTCAAGAGGTGAGAACCACGGGAGCTATAGTCCTAACGCCAGAAAGAAGCAGCACAGGACAGGTGACGTCTGGTAAAGGCAAGAAGGATAAGATATTTCCTGGAAGGCAAACTTGGGAAAACTCACATGCTCCATAGAGAGAAACCTGCTGGCATGACAATACTTGTACCTCTAAGGCTGAAGCTACGAGGCTGAGAGACAAACAAACACAAGCTGTGTTTGGGAATCAGTCTGACTTTGCAGAGCTGAGAATTCCTTTCCCTCCAAAGCCGAAAGGTAGGCTTCACAACTTACATAGATTTGAACCTAGTTATAAAGTATTTCCCTGCAGTTGCCAGAATGTAGCAGACTCTCTAAAAAGAAACTTCAGTATATACGGTAATTCACAGTCTTATCCATTAGAGTGCTACCGAGAGAAGCCATGTGAGGATAGTGAAGACGTCTGTTTTAAAGTTCAGGATAGTAGCTCACTGACATACCCTGATATTGCTGACGCTGAAGAAATGCAGATTGACTCTGAAATAGTGGATAACCAGATGGACTGCACGTTATGTTTTGCTGACTACATGGAGTCTCTGTGCTGAACACTAGTTTGAGAAAGCTGGTAAAGCAACAGAAAGAATGGGGAACATTTTCTTTTGATGAAGGAAGCTGTTATTGTTTGTTTGTACCGAGCACTGCACGTTGTGAGCCTGAAGCTGATAAGGCTAATTTACCTGAGTTCTTGTACATATCCCTCAAGCCAATTGTATGGCAGTTTGTCCTAAGTTATTTACCTGAACAGAAATCCGTTGGGAAGGGGAAAAATAAATTCTTGTCATTGCCAGAAACACTCAACTACAACTCTTCTGTTCTCAAAGGGTAAAAGGGACTACCATTCCCAGAGGGCCTTGCAGGACCAATGCAGGGTCATACTCTCTGAGTCAGGAATACAAAGGCAGACCAACTCTCAGCGCCCTAGGCGTTGGGCTGGCCACCGAGAGGGTGACACTGTGCATTCCCTTCCCAGCCATATATTTAGACCCTGTGTGCTGCCATGCCCTCTGTAGCCCCCTATGGGACCCATTCCAAGCAGGATTTCCATGCTCCTGTGTGTCCGATTAGAATGGCCTGCACAGGGGTAGATGTGATTTTGATCCCCCAGGGCACATCATGCCCTGCAGGTTGTACATGCCTGTACATGCAGGTCAGGACAACCCATGGGGCATGAACATGCAGGTCAGGACATGATTCCAGCCAGCCTACATGTATAAGCCTCTACTCGGCTAACCTGGTCCTGGCTCCTGAATGGGGCCAGGGCACCATGGTGTCCAGTTGCCATGGCTCCGCACCTCCATTCAGGGGCCACAATCCCCGACCGCTGACCTGTTCATGGCTTCCCCACAGCCCAACCCCGATCTGGCCTCAGAAGGCCAGGTTTGGGCTGTGGGGAAGCACCTGCACTCCCATCTACCTTTATGACTGCTTGTGCCTCCTGTCCCCTGCCGTCTCGGGGGACGTCTTCCACCTCAGAGATGGAATAGGTTCCCTGTACAGCCTGCCGGCCCTGGACATACAAGGCCGACATCATATCAGCCCTCTACATCCAGGGGCGCAGACTGCCCACAGCCCGCCCTAACTCTGCCACTGTCCTGCCCCTTTCCCACCCCTGGCTAGCCTCCCTGTATAAACACCATGTACATGCTGAGAGGTTAGTCGAGGATTGACCCCCTATGTGGATATACACACAGACAGAGTGCTTCATGGTTACTGGGTTTTGTTTATGGCACAGCGTCATGTAAATACACAAACAGCCATGTGTTGAACCGATATCCCACCAATAATGGCCACCTAGTTCCAGCACCTCATACCACTGGCCCAGGTGGGGACAGGATTGCACTGCCTGGGTGAGGGCTTGGAGGTCACCCCTGATGCCTCGAAGGTGCTCCAGGGGCCCTGCTCATGCAGGGGCCTACTCCACCACATCCTTGGTGCCTACACCATGCTGTGCGGTGCTAGTCTGTGCATCCTCTGCAACTGCCACAGTGCACAGTGGCATGCCAGGTTCCAGCTCTCTGTGGCCACACAGATCCCCACCCCCCGGCCCATGCTCCCCCCATCCCCTCCCTCTACCCTCTACCCCATGCTACCTCCCATCTCCTTCCTCCACCCTCTGCCTGTTCCTGTCCCCTCCCTCTACCCCTGCCTGCTTCCAACATTGCCACCCCCTCCCATCCCCCCTCTATGCTCCATCCCTCCTCCACCCACTGGGTGTCCCTGGGTGGCATGTCCCTGATTTCCCCTTCTACCAGGGACACCTCTTATACCTCCCCCTGATCCTCAAGGACACTCCCCCAGGTGTACCCTGACTTCCTGCCTTCAGCCCCTGCTGTGCCATTGCCTTTCACTGTGGAGTGTCCTGCCCAGCCCCCATGGTACCATCATGTCTCTCCCCCTCAGGGGAGCAGGACATCACCATGAGGGTGAGGGTGTAGACCTCATCCCCACTCTCCCCTGATTGGGAAGTGCTGGATAGCACTATGGGGCTGGCTGATGCTGAGCTGTCGGTCTCCATGCTGGCCAGGCTGTGGGGGCTAGCTGTTGCTGGCTGCTTCTCATCCACCTCCTCTGCACCCTCCTCCTCTGCCTTCTCCTCTGCCTCCTCCTCCTCCTCATCTTCTTCGTCCTCCTTCTCCTCTGCCGCAGGGAGGGTGAGTCCCCAACCGGTTTGGCTGTGTATGGGATGCAGAGAGGTGGCTGTTAGTTACGGTGGGTGGGGGTGTCCAGCAGCAATGTCCCCATTGTCAGACACCTCCCCATGCTCTGTCTGCTGTTGCCCCTGTGGTGCCCAGCCACTCCAGCCCTGTGCCATGTCACATGCCATGGCTCCATTCCTGTGACATCCTCCACACTCGCCTTACTCCCTCTGCAGCTGCTGCTAGAGTCTCGCCAACATCTGTGGGCGTGTGTGGCATATGGCCTGGAAACACACCCGATAGGCCTCCGTCTCGTACAGGAAGTGGAAATGTCTGTGGAGGCAGGAGGACAATATCTTATATATGAATCTTTCTTTCCCACCCCCAGGTCTGTCACTTCAACTGTCTGCCTGCCATACTACCACCTGTGAACTCTGAACCTAGTCACATCATTCTGCCCCATCTCCAGTGCTACCTCAGGGCTTACCCTAGTCCCCCGGGCCTCCTCTGTCCTGTGGGCCTGCATTGCTGACTTGCCAGGCCATGGGCTGAAGGGGCCACAGGGACAGTGATGCCTGCTATGTTCCTCTGGGATCCTGCTTCTGCCTGCCCTGCGGTGCACATCTTGGGCCTTGCATGCTGGTTTCAGACCTGGCAGCAGACATGTCATGTTATATGATTGTGGATCATGCATTTGGGCTGCAGTAATCCAGGTGAGCACTATTGTGTGTTGTGTGGTACCTCTGTACACATTTTAGGGGTGGGACCTGGCCATGATTGTGCCTGCTGCTTTTACCAGGGCTTGTCAAGTGGGCCAGGCAACAGCAGATGGTACTGGGATGTCTCAGTGCATTGGGTGAGGTATGGACAACAGAGGGCAGGTGGTGATAGTGTCTCTATCTGCAATGCATTGCAAGGATATTCATCTCCTCTGTGTTTGTCCTGTTTTGTCGCATTACAGCTTGTGGATAGACACTCCTATCTCTGCTGTACATCTTTTCAGCTCCTTCAGTGTTCTCTTTGGTGTCCTTGTGGCATCTCTGCTTTATGCCATCCTTGCCTAGTCTACGAGTTTCGGTGGGTGGCCTTCTCTTGACAGGTTTGTCATGGTGCCACGTTCTTTATATTTTTTTTCAGTGGGGTTCATGGTATTTCATGGCATATTCAGACTTTGGGATATTGGTTTATGCTGCAGCCCTGATCTCTATGTCTCCACAACTTTGTCTCTGACCTGTTTGGAGTGCTCCTTGGCCATTCTGTTGCTTGCTTAGTGGTGTTGCATAATCTGGGCCTTTTGTAACAGGTATATTTGTACAGGCATCATGTAACAGCTCATGTGACACTGCTTGCACACAGGTGGACACTGCTGCCCTCATTATGTGACATCTGTGGTTAATTGGTTGAGCCTCATCTTATTTAGGGGTTTCATAGACAGAGTGTTGGAAACTTATGCACTCACACTTTTTCAAGGTTTTATTTGTTTTTTTTTTCTGTATACAAACTATTGTATTGTCCTGTCATGTCACCAATTTTGTCTGCACTATTAGGTCCCTTACCTAACATTCAAATGACCCTCCATCTTCATTCCAGGTTGTACATCATGCAACAAAACATGACTGACACCAAGGGGATGAGTACTTTTGCAGGCCACTGTGGGTCTTCAGTACATCCACATTTATGGTTTTCTATGCAATTCTGGTGCCCGCCCCTTCAAATGGATGATCACAGGTTGGGGTTGATACAGAGGGTGGCTACAAATATGGCTGATAGTCTAGATTTTGGCCATCTGCAGACAGACCTATTGGTCTTTTAGGTATATGATAGCGGGACAGCAATGCTATGCTATGATTGCAACATTTGTATACCTCCATGGCATGTATGCAGAGGTTGGGATCCTCCTTCGATTGTCAGCATGCTCTGCTGCAAGGTGTCATTGGATGCGAGTGGTAGGGGATAGACTCAGGTGTAGTATTCAGGGATATTTATTTGCAGACATAGTGGTAGTTGCATGGGATAGTTTCCCATTGGAGGTAATGTTGCTGTGGACAATATCAGACTTCATAGTGCAAGGAGAAGACACAGGGATCTCTCATGGGACTGTTGTGGTGGTTGCTATAGGAGGGCAGCCTAGTTCGGCCATGTGTTCATTTACTGCCATCATATTTCTATAGTTCTACTGTGCTGTGTTTTGACCGACAGTATTGGGCCATGTTGCTGCACTGCTATACACAATAGGTGTGTTTCACTGTATTCATGTTTCCTTTCCATATGTGCTTTCCCTTTTTCCTTTCTGCATACATTACCACCATGCTTTTCTCTTGGCCATCATGTTTCTGTTTGCTTGTTTTCTGTGAGGGCTCAGTTTGTGTGTTTACACTCATTTGGTCATGTGGTGGGTCCAGCTAACCCTTGTTCCTTTTGCCCTTTTACTTTGCAGCTACTTCCTGGCTCTTTGCAATGTTGTTGTCCCACCATATGCATTTCCCCTGCCTCCCCTCTTTCTTGCTTTGACCTACTTACTGTGCTAAGGTAGTCCTGATGTGCTCCCAGCCCCTGCATGCTGCAGCTAGGGCTGGCCACCTTTGTGCAATGGGGAGCAGGACACACTCATTTTCTAACACCAGCCTGCAGAGCAGGCGGGTCTCTGCCTCTGAAAAGCTGACATGGCAAGTTGCCATTTTCTGAGGTATTGTATGGATCTTGCTATGGAAAAGGGGTGGGGGGAATCACTGCATCCTGTTTCCTGTTGCATATGGGAGACAGTGCAGGTGGGCACATTTTCAGAATTACACATCTTCAGCATAGATCCAGAGTTACACGGCATGAGTTACATTGGGCAAGAGACTAGTTTGGACACGCGCCACATGCTTAACAGTGTAGATGTCTGGTGCCACATTCTGTGTGCTGCTGCATGTCGTTGTGTTTGGGCATGGAATCCTATCTTTATGGGGACATACACGTGTTGTGAATTTACCTCTGCCGGGCACGTCTTTCTCTGAATCGCCCCAATAAGGAATTACAGGAGTACAATTGGATATGCATTCATCTACAGAGAAAAGAGCCATTTTACAAATCCACATGAGGGAAAAAGCAAAATGAAATGCAAAAACTTACACATGTAAGTGCATCACTTGGGAGGTCTTTTACTAAAGGGCGCTAGCTGGCAATGCATGTTCTGGTGCATGCTGAAGGCATGATGGGTTGCACATTGTCAGCTAACACAGGGCCAGGACAGTTAGCAAAGGACAATTCCTGCACTAACTATGCAAACCACATTAGGGTCATGAGTGGGTGGGTTAGAGATAGACATTGGAAATGGTGAGCTAAGTACGCTTAGCGCTGGGCTCATTCTGCATGCTATTTGCATTAGTGTGGGTTTACCTAACATAACCTCAATAGGTGGAGTTAAGAATATCCACATTAAGGCTGTCCACATTAGGGAAAAGTGCTCCGTGTTAACCTACGGGGAAATGCTTTCCACACTCTTAACAGTTAATGTGGTTGTGTTGCATCTAACATGCTATAGTTTCAAAAGACCCCTTAGACATGTACGTTTGCATTGTTCACCTTACATATGTAAATGTCGCAGGCTGCAGGGCCAGGATCCCAGAAGCCAAATAGTAACCAGGTGCCCTGGCACCTGCAGGTCTGAAGGGACATGAGGTGATGGCAGTGGGGGGCGTGAGGGGGCGAGGAGTGGAATGCAATGATTGCAGATTTTGAAATCACCACGCGAGTTCATTGGTGCCCAGTGATGCACGGGTGAGGGTGGGGCGTGCTGGGTGGACTGAGTCCTGCAGCTTGGTCAACTCAATCTCCCAGCATCTCGACATTGGCGTCTGTGAGATGGAAGGGCAACTTACTGGGTCCGAGGCAGAGGAGGCCATTCTTCAAAGCGGTGAGCAGAGTCCCTTTCATGGGGTTGGCAGCCTCATAGCGGGATGCGGCATGCAGGTAAACAGTGCTAATCCATGCAGATGTGGGTTAGAGGGCAGCATAGGGTTGGAGGGGTAAGGAGTGCCAATTCTGCCGAGCCTCTCTGTGGCTCGGTGGTTACACATGTATGGGAGCTGGATCTAGCGAGATGGCACGGGAGGGATACTAGCAAAAGACTGAAGTTAAGGCATATCAGCAGAGAGGTTCCAGTAAAGACAAAAGTAGCTCAAATGCCCTTGAGTACAGAGCAGACAGAGCTTATAGATGCCAAATTACCCCTGCCTACCGATAGCCAGATCAATATGAATAAAATACAGCCTCTAAAATGCTTCTATGCAAATGCCATATAGCACTAAATGAAAGGTTAGGCATGATTGGTATCTCAGAGACATGGTAGAAGGAGGACAACCAGTGGGATACTGTGATACCTGGGTACAAATTATATCATAATGATACAGCAGATCAAATTGGTGGCGGGGTTGCATTCTATGTTAGAGAGAGCATTGAGTCACAAAGGATCAAAGTTTTGCAGGAAACAAAATTCACTGTAAAATCTCTATGGATTGAAATTCCATGTAAAGGGGAAGGGGCGGAGCTAGCAGAGATACAAGATGGATGCCTGAGGACTTTTCTCCGGAGGACCTTTGCAAGGACCCTGCATCTAACCGACAATTTGCTACACTGAATTCTCTTATTTCAAGCGCTAATGCTGCCTGGTAATGTCAGGTCCTAAACCCTTGCTGCTAGACTACTTGGCAATGCAAAGCAAGAGTGCCAAGTGACCAAATCCTGAGCCCTCGTCCCCACAAAAGATGGGGGCCATACGTGATCACCCGGAAGGCATGCAAGAACTGTTTGCTGAAATAAGGGTCGTCAAGGATATGGTCAGAGCTAACGATGAATCATTGACCACAGTGCAAGAGGACAAAACATCTCTTAGAAACAGCTTCGATGCATTACAGTTGTGAATGGATAAGGCCGAAAGCCTACTTGCTGTGCATAAGGAATGCCTTTGCATAGTAGACAAACACTAAACAAAAGAAGAGTGAAAAAATCAGATCAAAGCAAGACGTAGAAAATATTTGTCGGAAGATCAGCCATGAGGTTAAAAGCCTCCCGAAGCTGTTACTTCCATTTTAATCAATAATAAAGTATACTTGTGTGCCCCCTAAAGAGCAGAAAAAGGTGGAAAAAACCCACTAATAGGTGCCACCTTCACAATAATTTAAATGTCCCAAAAAAAATTTATTTAAAATCAGCATTATCCTTTAACTTATCTGATTCTTCTTAGGTCCTTTAAAGTCCCAACACCGAAAAATTCAGGTACTCTCCAACTTCATAAGAATACCAAACGAAGGTGTTCCAAAACCAGCAGTTGTCAAAAAGAACACAGCACTGCGTTTCGGGCATATTAAAGTTCCATGCCCTATCTCAACGCTTCAATAAACTGCCATGCCGATGAAGAAATGCCGTATGGCGTCTCTGCCTCTCTGGTTCACAAAGAGCATGCGCTGGCATCTCAGAGAGGTTTATGTCACTGTGCTGTGCAACATCTCACCACTATTCTGCTATAATATTTTTCATCTCTCTCACTCTGTTTTTCTTTTTCAGGTTTTTTTTTTTGTAGCACACTGCTCCATCACTTTGTCACGCAACTGGAAGTGGCAGAAATATGGAGCAAAGAATCAACTTGAAATTTCTGGTTAAGTTGGAGAAGGGCTCAACTGCATATCTCAAAAGGCTTATGGAGAAGATGCAATGTCAAGTCCGTGAGTCTTCAAGTGGCACAAATGCTTCAAGACCGGCCATGAGGAGGTGGAGGATGACCCCAAGTCAGGACGGCCTTCCACGACAAAGACGGCTGAGAACATTGACAGAGTGAACCAGCTGGTGTGGGGTGATTGCAGATTGATGGTGTGGATGATAGCTGAGGATGATAGCCTGAACAGGAAGTCAGTGCGGACCATCTTGGTGTAGGAGCTGGGGATGTAGAAGGTATGTGCTAAGATGGTGCCTAAGCTTTTATCGGATGACCAGAAGGAGCACTGGGTCAATGTTTGTCGAGACTTGCTAGAGAAGATCAGAGAAGATCCAGAGTTCATTGGCCGAGTCATCACAGGAGACAAGACGTGTGTCTTCCAGTACGACCATTAAAGCAAGAGACAGAGCCTGCAGTGGAAGATTCGACTATCACCCAGACCCAAGAAGGTGTGCATGTCCAAATCAAGGACCAAGGTCATGCTGATCATATTCTTTGACCAGAAGGGAGTGGTCCATCATGAGTTTGTGCCTGAGGGTCAGACAGTCAACCAGCACTTCTACCAGCAGGTCCTCAATCGCCTCCATGACTGGGTTTGGCACAGTAGATGGGCTCTATGGAGAGATAAGTCATGGCTGCTCCCTCCATGACAATGTGCCTGCACACACCACGCTCAGTATGAGGCAGTTCTTGGCCAGCAAACAGATCACAGCTCTCAACCATCCTCCTTATTCCCCAGATCTCACACAGTGTGATTTCTGTCTCTTCCCAGGCTGAAGACTGTGCTCAAAGGAACTCATTTCACCTCTGTAGAAGAGATCAAGGCCACTCTGATGAGGGAGCTGAGGGACCTCAAGGAGGAGAAATTTACGGACTGCTTCCGTACATGGCATAAGCAAATGCAGAAGTGCATTAACTCTGTGGGGGATTACTTTGAAGGGGACAATGCATAATTTCTCTGTAGAGCTTGTAATAAAACATTTATGGGATAGTCTCATTTCTTTTTTATCACACCTCGTATTCTGTGAATTGTGTGGAGAGGGAGATGATCTTGAAGTATCAAAAAATGCAGTCAGAGACCAATAAAATGTGGCAAAAAGATAACAGAAATATTCCCCATTATACTGGGATCCACAGGCCTGAAGAAGAATTTCCAAGCACATCTTGACAAACTACCCATACATGTTACATCTTATGAACTCCAGCAGGAAGCTCTCTTTGGCACGATGCAAGTATTACGTCAAGCATTAGCAGTAAATTTGAGAGACTAAGATCATATTCCACATACCTTGGCTTAGAAGTGAGGTTCACGACTGCTATGGTATGCGCAAAACTGACCAATTAGGAGAAACTACCCCAAGTGAAGTCTTTATCAAGGAGGGTACATGAGGATTGTAAACATATCATGTCTCAGTATGGTCATTGTTATGCAACAATATTTATTCTTAGAGATATACAGACTATACAAAAAGGTATCAGTCTCTCTCTAAGCCATGTTACTCTACAAGGGTTTCCTATGATTTTAATGCATAAGTAATATGGGACTTCTTAAGATTTTGTCGCTGAACGTTAAGGGCATTAACAACCCCATCAAGCATGGGAGGAGAGCGTTTGTTCCTGGGAGCAGTTGCGGCGATTTCCACCGTGCCGCGGAGCTGTGCTGCGGATCGGGACCAGGGCCTGTCTTGTCAGCTGCAGGCGCGGGGTGGGCACCAGTGCTCCGGAGGACCCCCCTGCTCTCTACAAAGCCCGACGAGAGCGGGGCTTCAGTGGAGGAGAGCGTTTGTTCCTGGGAGCAGTTGCGGCGATTTCCACCGTGCCGCGGAGCTGTGCTGCGGATCGGGACCAGGGCCTGTCTTGTCAGCTGCAGGCGCAGGGGGGGGCACCAGTGCTCCGGAGGACCCCCCTGCTCTCTACAAAACCCGATGAGCGCTATACGCGGCCGCGTGATCGCGGCCTGCGTGGTCGTGACCTAAGGGGCGTGACACAAGGGGCAGGACACGCCCCTTTGACGCCCCTTCGACGCGTCTGAGGCGCTGGAAGTATCGGCTTGTCGATGGGAAAACGGAAAGGTAAAGCTGCTGCTACAGTATCACCTTCTGGCAGTGTAAAAGGGGGTAAGGTTGGTCCCATGGACAAGCATGTCACTTCTCTGCAGCCAGCTATGCAATCACCGGAAGGGGCCTCCCTAAGCCCAGATGTCCGGTTGCCACCTCCTCTTTCACAGTTTCCACTTTCATCTACTTTTGTGGATACTTCTGTATTAGACGAAGGTGCTGCTCTTTGTTCGGTTGACCCAGTGGTATTTGATGATCCTTTGGCTTCTCCTTCTGGAGATGTTACTCTTTTGGATGTTTGGACTGCTATTAAGAAAATGGACACACGTTTAACGGGCACAGTTTCATCTTTATGTTCTTTTTCTTCTGATGTAGTTGGTAAGGTGAAAAAGATTGATTCACAATTGGTTTCTTTAACGGGTTCCCTAGCTCATGCTGATTCTCAGCTTCAGGCATGTGTTGCTAATGATGTGGTTTTAGTTAAAGAGCTCTCTGCGGTTTCTTACCGCTTAGAGCTTGTTGAGAACCAGTCAAGAGCACGGAATCTTCGCTTTCTTAATTTTCCCTCCACACATCTTCTCTCTTTTGATTTACTGTTAAAAAAGTATTTTGTGGAAGTTTTACAAATTACTGAAACTATAGATGTCCTTCAAATGTTTTCCTTTTCTGTTGCTAATAGGACGGTGCCTAATCCTGAGGGGGACTTACCTCCTCCCCAGGACTCGGTTGCCCAAAATTTGACAGCTTTTTTGGAGGACTCGATGGATGTTATTCCTAAACGTTGCACATTGGTGGTAACATTCTCTCTTGAGTCTGCAAAATTAAGGGTACTACGTGCCTATTTTAAGCATAAGGACCATCTGTTTTGTGGGTTTAAAATTCAGGTTTTTCCTGACATTGGACGGACTACTCAGTCTCGTCGTAAACAATTTCTGGGTTTAAAACCGAGAGTACTTGCACTGGGGGCATCCTATTTTTTAAAATTTCCCTGTCGTTGTCTTATAACACACGAAGAGCAGGATTATGTCTTTACAGAGGTAAACCAATTACAGCAATTCTTGGTTAATAAGGAAGCTGGTTGAATGTATAAGAAGGTGACTGCTTAGATATTTTCGCTCCCTTTTGTGGGATCTCAGGATCCCTTATTGCTTCATAATATTTCTTCTTATTTAGTGTTAACCTCTCCTTCCTTTAATGTGATTTCTGGTTATGTGAAGGATATATTCTTGTTGAGTGTATTATTTTGTGGTTGAATTTATTCTTCTTTTGTAAATCTGTATCTCAAGAAAATGCAAAATAAAATATTTAAAAAAAAAAAAAAAAAAACAACCCCATCAAGCATAAAAAGATATTGCTCTATGTGAAGCAAAAGAAAGCAGATTCCTTTTCTTACAGGAAACTCATTTAATTGCAGCCGGGTCTCTAAAGTTAAGTTCCAACCCATTCACTGTGGTAGCTTTTTCGGCTACTAGCCCTAAGCAAAATGAGGTAGCTATTTTAGTCAGGAAATCTCTATTTCCAGGGGTGATAGCAACTAGATCTGACACAGAGGGCCGCTGGATAAAAATGTTAGTTGAATTTGGTTCTTTAACAATAGCATTTATCAACATTTATGCCCCAAACTTAGACGATCCAGAATTCTTTTATAAGCTTGCAGGTGAGGCCATTGAATCCTCTACTCACCCAATTGTTATGTGTGGAGATTTCAATTTAACTCTAGATCCCCTTGTGCATAGAAAACCATACAGATCTTTGAAGCCTCCCAAAGCTCACACCATGCTGCTGTCTATGATACATGATGTGGCCCTAGTGGACATGTGGCGGCTGCAGCACCTCGACTGTTGAGACCGCACATTTTTCTCACCTCCTCACGGCTCACTTTTGTGGATAGATTTTTTCCTTATTTCCAAGGTATTACTTCCAATGGCAAAGAGCACAGATATTCATGTGACCCATATCTCAGATCAAGCCCAAAGCTTCAGAATCCTGTTGGTGACTTGACAGATTGCTTCTTAGTAACCAAGAGTTCTGTGCAGCTATTAGGGCCACTATTGAAGAGTTTTTATGATTCAACTCTTCAGAATTGACTACGGTGTAGGCCTGGTGGGAAAGATTCAAAGCATCCACACGCGCTACTATCACTAGTTTCACCATAGGGCTGGCTAAGCAATGTAGAGCTGAGCTGACGACCCTTGACAGTCAGATTAAAGCTGGAGAACGCATACTTGCCAGGCTGGATAACCCTTACATTCTACTTCGATATAACGCCTCAGATTTCAATACAACAATATCCTGGCATCTGAAGTGACTCAGATCATACATGCCCATCAGGGAAGATTCTACACAGAGGGTAACAGGATGAGAAAACTCCCTGAAGGCATGCAAAGAGGCATCATGCATAACTTCATTGTGGGATGTTCTGACAAAAAGCATGATATTAAAAGATGAGGATATAGTAAATTCCTTCCGGATATTTTATTCACAGCTATATGCATCTGAAGTTACCTTTCAGGAAGGTGCCTTTGAGCGCCTAATGGCTAACTTGGTGCATCATAGAAACATAGAAACATGATGACAGAAAAAGACCACATGGCCTATCTAGTCTGTCCTTCCATATCAACAACTACAACAGTCCACTTTTTACCTTCAGAGATCCTCTGTGTTGGCCCCATGCTTTTTTGAATTCAGTTACTGTCCTCATCTCTACCACCAGAAGCAGGAGACGTTGGATGAACCAATGAGTCTTTATTACTGAAGGAGGAACCCCAACGCATTTCGGCAACGCCTTCCTCAGGGGGAATAGCACCAATGGTGCACGTATTAAACGTGTTTGTTTGAAGTAACCGTTACTTATGAGTCGATGACAATGTGTCAAACCAGATGAGGACAGACTTAAGGAAGCTTTTTTACTTGCACTAAATGCGCTCCGCGCAGCACATCTCTCAACGGATCTAATGTCCAGATGGTTTGCTCTCATAATCGCACATCGTTCACCTCATCTGGTTTGACACATTGTCATCGGCTCATAAGTAACGGTTACTTCAAACAAACACGTTTAATACGTGCACCATTGGTGCTATTCCCTCTGAGGAAGGTGTTGCCAAAACGCGTTGGGGTTCCTCCTTCAGTAATAAAGACTCATTGGTTCATCCAACGTCTCCTGCTTCTTGTGTTTGCCTGGACTACCTGCAGGAGGCCCTGCTCCTCCTTGTGTATCCTCATCTCTACCACCTCCACTGGGAGACTATTCCATGGATCCACTACTCTTTCCATAAAGAAATATTTCCGCATATCACTCCTGAATCTATCTCCCTTCACCCTCATCCCATGTCCCCTCGTAACAGAACTTGCTTTCAATTGAAAGAGGCTCTCTCCCTGAACATTTATGCCACGGAGGTATTTAAACATCTCAATCATATCACCTCTATCCCGCCTTTCCTCTAAGGTGTACATATTAAGATCCTTAAGTCTGTCCTCATATGCTTTATAATGAAGCCCACTAATCATTTTAGTAGCCACCCTCTGCACTGACTCCATCCTGTTCACATCCTTTTGAAGGTGCGGTCTCCAGAATTGCACAATATACTCCAAATGAGGTCGCACCAAAGACTTATACAGAGGCATTATCACCTCCTTTTTTCTGCTAGCCATTCCTCTCCGTATGCACCCAAGCATCCTTCTAGCTTTTGCTGTCGCCTTTTCTACCTGTTTAGCTACTTTAAGATCATCAGACACAACCACGCCCAGGTCCCGCTCTTCTTTAGTGGACAAAAGTACTTCACCTCCTATACTGTATTGCTCCCTTGGATTGCTGCAGCCCAAATGCATGACCTTACATTTTTTAACATTAAATCCCAGCTGCCAAATTCTAGACCATTCTTCAAGCTCAGCTAGATCCCTCCTCATGTTATCTACACCTTCCTGGGTGTCTACTCTATTGCAGATTTTGGTATCATCTGCAAAGAGGCAAACCTTACCCGACAACCGTTCCGCTATATCACTAACAAAGATGTTAAAAAGAATCGGACCAAGGACAGATCCCTGGGGCACACCACTGGTAACATCCTTCTCCTCAGAGTGAGCTCCATTTACTTGTACTCTTTGTTGCCTCCCACCCAACCAATTTCTAACCCAAGCAGTAACTTTAGGGTCCATCCCTAGGGTGCTCAGTTTGTTTATAAGTCGCCTGTGAGGAACAGTGTCAAAGGCTTTACTGAAATCTAAATACACCACATCTAGAGCTCTCCCTCGGTCCAACTCCCTGGTCACCCAGTCAAAGAAATCAATCAGATTTGTCTGACAAGACCTGCCTCTGGTGAATCCATGCTGCCTCGGATCCTGTAATCCGCTGGACTCCAGAAACCTCACTATTTTCTCTTTCAGCAGTGTTTCCAATAATTTACTCACCACCGAAGTTAAACTAACCAGCCTGTAGTTTTCAACCACATCCTTACTTCCGCTTTTGTGTAAAGGCACCACATGAGCCTCTCTCCAGTCCTTTGGCACCACTCCCTACTCCAATGAGGCATTGAAAAGGTCAGTCAGTGGAGTTGCTAGAACGTCCCCAAGTTCCCTCAGTATTCTAGGGTGTATCCCATCTGGTCCCATTGCTTTGTCTACTTTAAGTTGAGCTAGTTTCTCACGAACACAGTCTTCTGATATTGTTCAAGATGTCCCTCGCTTCTGTTCCTATCTGTTCCACTCTGTCGGACAACGAGGCAGCCACACTAGATAGAGAGATCTTAAGTGAAGAACTGCTGTCAGGCTCAGATGGGCTCCCTATTAAATTTTACAAGAGCTTCTCAAAAGAGCTTATCCCACGTTTACAGCAATATTATACCCTTCTACTTAAAAATGACTCACATCCAGGTTTATTTGCCTCAGTCTCCATAGTTGTCCTTGAAAAGCCAGGTAGGGATCTTCAATTAGTGGACAATTACCGTCCGATCTCCCTGCTCAATGTTGACTACAAAATGTTTGCATCGCTGTTGGCAAAACATCTGGCCAAATTTATCCCATCTTTAATCCATCCATATCTATGTGGTTTCATTGCTGGTCACTCCACGGCTGATAATGCTAGATTATTCTGTCACATACTGTCGGAGGCCAATAACAGGGATGGACCTCTCATTGGTTTTTCCTTAGATGCTGAAAAGCATTTGACCGACTGCAGTGGTCATTTCTATTCTCTGCTCTTAGGTGGTTTGGAATTGGAGAGGGTTTTTTAAACATGCTTCAAATAATGTATGCTCAACCACAAGCCAAAATAATTGCAAATGCATGTATATCCAGAGACCTCCTACTTAACCAAGGCACCTGACAAGGCTGCCCGCTCTTACCGCTTTTATTTAATTTAGCCCTGGAACCGCTGGTCCTTCTCCTTTGGCAAAACTCTGAAGTTCAAGGCATAAAGTTCTTTTATGCCCTATCTTATTCTGACCATAGTCTGCCTGTGAATACTAAAGAACCCAATATGTTTATACATAGCTCAGTTTTTACACTGTTTTTTGTATATAGTTTCACTATGTGTACATAGTTATAGTTTTATTACCCCCTTTTCCAAGTTTAAGTTACCTGTTATAATGTAAGCACACCAGTGTTTTCTGATTGTGCAGATCTGTTACTTGTAAACCGCACTGAAAACAAATAGCGCGGTATATAAAAGATGTTAAATAAATAAATAAATAACTAAATAAATAAACATCTTCGGTTCAGAAATCAAGCTATTAGCATATGCAGTTTATCTACTCCTTTTTGTTACCCCAGGGTCGATTCCAGAAGTATTAATGATTATGAAGAGGTACTCGTGCCTTTCGGCTTATAAAATCAATTGGTCTAAATTCACAGCATTCCCACTCAACCAAAGGACAACCAGCAGAGATGTTTCGGCTTTTCTCTTCATATGGGAGCACAAAACTATTAAATACCTTGGTGTATCCTACTGCTACCCTCTTTCTGAGACCCTAAAGTTTAACGAATCCAAGATCCTGTCATTAGTGCACAACAGGACTAGCAGATGGTCCCCACTCTTCCTCTCCTGGTGGGGCCATCTTGAAATGATCAAGATGGCCATCACTTCAAAGGTAAATTATATGCTTGAAATGCTACCCTTCTTCATGATGGACAGGTTTTACAAGCAAATTGAAAGGGTACTCATACAATTCTTTTGGAAAAATAAACCACCCAGGATAGCCACCAACAAACTGCAGAATGCAAAAGAAGATGGTGGTGCCAACTTCTCGGATTTCCAATCATACCACTGTGCTTTCCTGTTAAAGCAGGGCTCCAAATGGGTATCAGAACCATGTGCCAATTGCTCAGTTTGGCTTATCTTAGGATTGAGAATGGTGGCATCTCTTCCAAGATGGCTTCTCCCCGGCATGGTGCATCAAGGGATATTCAATTCCCCATCAATCATAGTGTCTTTCAAAAACTTGCCTACTCCCATTCAGAGGGACGGCAACCCTCTAAGCTGCTCCCCCTGTGGTATAACCCTCTCTTCAAAATCCAACAGAGACCAATAGCATGGAAACAATGGTAAACTAAGGGCATTTGGAAGGTCAACTACGGACGGAACAGAGATAGAAGACTTTCTCGGAATTACAATCAGAGTTCAACTTGCCCACCTCTTGTTATTTTCAATGGCTGCAACTAAAGCATTGTATAGCTAAATCTGAAATAGAAACTAAAGTACTGTCGGAAGGGTGGGAACTCCTCGCAACAACAAAATCTATTCAGGAGGTGCCTCGAGACACCTCACAGTTCTAGGGCTTACTTCATAAGCGGCTTCAATGTCAATTGACAGGCCTTCAAAAAACTTGGGAGTATGATGTCGGCTCCACTCTGACACCTCCTGATTGGAAGCAGTTTTGGGGGAAGCTTATCAGGATATCGAAGTCAGGCTGTATTACGCAAATACAGAATATACATCACGCCGGTCCATTTAACAAAATGGGACCCATCAGCTGGCAATATATGCTGGTCATGCCATAGCAACATAGGTACGCTATTCCACATGGTTTTCTTCTGCCCTAATGTTCAAACGTTTTGGATTCCAGTATGGAAGCGGGTCCAGATTATTCTTAAGTTCCAGGCCCCATTCACATAGGAGATTGTGATGTATTGGTCACTTAGACATATCCCCTTGTTGGGAAGAAACATCATTTCTTCCTAGACTTTATGTTGAGTGTGGCCTTGAATCTTATTGCCGCTAGTTGGACGTGCTCTGCGGAGATTCATTGGCACACATGGTAGAACCATAGTACAGTAAATATGAGAAAGTAGCGGAAAAAGGGACCTGTTACCAATCCTGTAGTATGCTAAAATGGAAATCTTGAATGACTATGTATCCTCAGCTAGATATATGTCATGTTTCTGAAATAATGTATACAATTGCTACATCTGAGCAGAGAATTGATACATATATTTGTTGGGTAGCCAGGAACTCAGGGGAAGGTGGTTTGGGGAGGGTTTCCCTTTGTATTGTATGCATAGTACATAAAGTTATGTAGTTGTTTATATGTTGTGTTATTGTTCTGCAAATTTAAAATAAATAATAAAAAAAAGAAATCCATGTAAAAAGGGAAAAGGGAAGGCGATGGCAGTGGGGGTGTACTATCGACCGCCTGACCAGAGTGAACAGATGGCTGAGGAAATGCTCAAATAAATCAGGGAAGCTAACAAAAGTTACAGTATAATAATAATAATGGGTGATTTCAATTACCACAGTATCGACTGGGTCAGTGTCACGGCAGGACATGTTAGGGAGATAAAGTTTCTAGATTAAATAAATGACTGCTTCATGGAGAAGCTGGTTCATGAACCGATCAGAGGGGAAGACATTTTGGACCAAGTCCTTAGTGGAACACAAGATATTTATTTATTTTATTTATTTGACATTTCTTCTATACCGCGCTATTAAAATCAGTGCGGTGTACATTGAACAAACGTACTGCAATGTATACAAATGTATATATGGTGCGAGAGATAAGAGTGTTATGGCCACTTGGAAATAATGATCATAGGATGATCATGTTTGATTTAATAAATGAAGGAAGGATGGTAAGGAAATCCACAGTACTACCTTTTAATTTTCAAAAGGGAGACCATGATGAAATGAGGAAAATAGTTAAGAAAAAACTAAAAGGATCATTTGCAAAGGTTAAAGATTTACATCAAGCATGGGTGTTGTTTAAAAATACTATCTTGGAAGCCCAGACCAGCTGTATTCCACACTTTAAGAAAAGTGGATGGAAGTCCAAAAAACTGCCAGCATGGTTTAAAGGTGAGGTCAGAGAAGCTTTTGTTGCTAAAAAAGTAACTTTTAGGAATTGGAAAAAGGAGCCAAATGACAAAAACTGGAAACAACATAAGCACCGACAAGTTAGATGCAAGCATTGATAAGGCAGGCAAAGAGAGAATTTGAAAAGAAACTTTGCTTTGGAAGCAAAAACATATAATAAAGTTTTTTCAAGTACTGTACATTCATAAGAATAAATCTGTGAGAGTCAGTTGGGCCATTAGATGTTAGAGGGGTAAAAGGGGCACTAAGAGGGGACAAGGTCATAGTGGAGAGACTGAATGATTTTTTTGCTTCGGTCTTTACTGAGGAAGATGTAGGGATGTTACCCATGAGTGAAATGGTATTTAAAGGTGATGCCGCAGAAGAATAGAAACACATATCAATACTCCGGGAAGATGTATTACAACTATTTGATAAACTGAAGAGTAGCAATTCACCAGGACCGGATGGTATACATCTAAGGGTGTTGAAAGAATTGAAATATGAGATTGCAGACCTGCTATTAGTAATCTGTGAACTATCATTAAAATCATCTGTAATACCAGAAGATTAAAGGATGGCCAATATAACGCCAATTTCTAAAAAGGGTTCCAGGAGTGATTCGGGAATCTTCAGACCAGTGAGCCTGGCGTAGAAACCATTATAAAGAACAAAATTACTGAACATGTAGATAGTCATGGCTTAATGGGAGATAGCCAACATGGCTTTAGCCAAGGAAGTCTTGTCTTACTAATCTGTTATGTTTTTTTGAAGGTGTGAATAAACAGGTAGACAAAGGTGAGTCGGTTGAAATAGTGTATCTAGATTTTCAGAAAGACTTTGACAAGATTCCTCATGAGAGACGTTTGGTGAAATTAAAAAGTCATGGGATAGGAGGCAGTGTATTATTGTGGACCAGGAACTGGTTAAAAGATAGAAAGCAGAGGGGAGGCTAAATGGCCAATAGAGAAAGGTGAATAGTGGAGTACCCCAGGGTTCTGTGCTGGGTCCACTGCTTTTTAACATATTGATAAATGACTTGGAAAAGGGAATAATGAGTGAGGTAATCAAATTTGCAGATGACACAAAATTATTCAAAGTTGTTAAAACCCATTAGGATTGTGGAAAATTGCAAGAGGACCTTGATAAATTGGAAGACTGGACATTCAAATGGCAGTTGAAATTTAATATGGACAAGTATAAAGTTACGCACCTAGGAAAGAACAACCCAAACTATGGTTTTGCGATGCAAGGTTCCACATTAGGAATCACCACCCAGGAAAAAGATTTAGGTGTCATCGTGGATAACATGTTGATAAACTCCACCCAGTGTGCAGAGGCAGCCAAGAGAGCAAATAGAATGCTAGATATCATAAGGAAAGGAATGGAGAATAAAACAAAGGATATTATAATGCCTCGGTATCGTTCCATGGTGCGACCGCACCTTGAATATTGTGTGCAATTCTGATCAGCGTATCTTAAAAAGGATATAGCTTTATTAGAAAAGATTCAGAGAAGAGCCGCCAAAATGTTAAAGGGGTTGGAAGGATACCCCTATGAAGAGATGCTAAAAAGGTTAGGGCTCTTCAACCTGAAAATAGATGGCTGAGGGGAGATATGATAGAGGTCTATAAATTAATGAATGGAGTGGAATGGATAAACTTAGATCGATTGTTTATGCAATCAAAATATAGAAAGACTAGTGGACAAGGAATGAAGGTACAGGGTAACCTATTTAATAAGAGAAAATATTGTTTCACTCTACATGTAATCAAACTCTGGAATGCATTACCAGAGAATGTAGTAAAAGCTGTTAGTGTAGCCCGGTTTAAAAAAGGTTTGGACATGTTCCTGGAGGAAAGGCCTATAAACCATTATTAAAAGTGACCCAGTATATCCACTGCTTGCCCCAGTATAAGCATTGTGGAACCTGTTTCTTTTAGGGAAACTGCTGCATACTTGTGACCTAGATTGGCCACTATTGGAATCAGGATACTGGGCTTGATGGACCTTGGTCTGATCCAGTATGGCATATCTTATGTTCTTAGGTCTCCATCGGTCAGGCATGGGAGGGCAAGAGTCAGGCTGGATCGGGAAGAAATGGGGCAACCATTGCTCGGCTCCTATGCTACTCCTGCATTACAGGGGGTGAAGATAAGGGGCAGGAGTTCAAACAGGCTTAGGAGAACGATGGCAAAAGGGATTGGCAGTTGGGGGGAGGCAACACTGAGAGAGGAGGGGGCAGGGTTTGGGAGCAGTGATGTTGGCGTCGGCCTGGGTGGGCAAGAGGGCCTAGGGGACAATGGTCATTGTGGTGGGGAAAGGTGAGGGCAGGACTGGATGTGGGGGGGCCAGGATTGGATGTGGGGGTGTCTTAGGGGTGGAGGACTGAAGGCAGGGGGCCAGCCATACTTCAGGGAATTATGTAGTATGGAGGGTGGGGATCTTGGGGGGATGGGGCAACATGGAGGTGTAGATAGCAGTAGGACATGAGGAGAACTAGCGATGGTGGGGTGGGGGGAGAGTTTTGCAAGGCAGGCAAGGGTGATGGGGCCACATTGGCCCATGGGCAGATTGTCTCCCATGTATTCGCTGTGATTGGCACCTGCGTTGCCTACGGGCATGGAGTCATGGGCGACAGGGTGCCCAGTGAGCTGGGGTGGCAACTCTGGGGGTTGGTTATGGTATGGTGTGGGGGATAAGGGTGGGCCATGCAGGGGAGTGCTGCCCCATGTGCCACAGGGGGGCAGGGGTCTTCTGGCATGAATTAGGGAACCAGGGGTATACCCATTGGAGGGGGCATTCTTGTCTTGGTGCCGGGTGGTCTTTGTCCTTTACTCTCTATGCAGGTGACAGTGGAGCATGCAACCCGAGTTGGATCTAGGGAGCAGGTTCAAATGGAAGCAGAGGTGATGGACTTTGGAAGTCAGTAGATGCTGATGCAATCATCGGCACAGTATACAACGCAAAACACACAGAACATCCAGCACCCAGTGCAGCCCATAGGGACATCGCCAGCAATTATTAAGCATGGTGATGGCAGAGTGCATGATTCAAGTGGATAGCAGTTTGCGGGCCAGGTGTTGGGGGATGGAAAGAAGTCAAAGACCAAGTACAAGCATCCTTATCAGTGTTGGCATGATTCTACATCTTCATAATCCTCCACAATATCTTCAGCAGTGTCCACAGAATCAGCTCGAGCTAACACAGAGGGAGGCATGGCTATGCTGGTGGCTTGTTTGGAGCTCTGAGAGAGGGTCCTATGAAAGTTGTGGCACAAGATTAAGAGGAGGAAATATATCAATTTATTTCGGCTGTTAGAAGGTCGGAAATGATCAGGGTAGAGTCAGAAGAAGCGAAAGGAGGACGAAAAAACAAGACAAGTGTGAAAGGTGTCCAGGAATATGCTTAATTGGATGTGGGCCTTATTGAGACTGACCAGTGTGTGGGGACACTATTTTTCAGGGCAGTACGGTTCGTTGTTAGCATATGGGAATGTTATACTAGTGGCTTCCCAGGCTCATGAGGGATGGGCTTGATTAAACTATGATGAGGATTTCAGAGATATGATAGAGGAGATTATACACCTGTCATGGAGGATGAAGGATGTTAATCTGTGGCTCACACAAATGTCCGCAAAACGAGGGTCAGCGGTTGTAGGGATGGCAAGGCCAGAAATGGTGCCATGGTGATGCAGGCTGGGAACCAATCACTTGAGACTGCGATGGGGAGCCTCAGGCCCCCCATGATGGGGGAAGAGGGTAACAACTTGTGTTGGTACTTCAATAAGTCACCCTGACCTTTCCCATACTGCAAGTTCCAATATACTTGTTCCCTGTGTGGGGACTGTCACGCAGCAGCGAAATGCAGTCGAAAGGGCATTTTGCCAGACAAGTGATGAAGTGGTGGTGTAGTTGTCCCCAACTCCAGTGAGATTTGAGGCATTGTGGCCCTAGCTCCTGCTTTATGGGGAGCAGGGGGCAGGGGGACGTTTTCTGCAGGGGTTCAAGCAGGTGTTTCTCATTCCATTTCAAGGATGCGTGTGGGATAGGATAACAATGAATATGGCATCAGTGTGGTGCCTGCTGGGGGTGGTATGGGAAAAAGTAAAGGCAGAGCATGCACTGGATAGGATGGTGGAACCCTTTAAGGAGCCTCCTTTTTAGCCCTTTGTCATTACCCCTTGGGGATAGTGCCAAAAAGGGAGCTCTGTAAGTTTTGACTTATTCACAATTTATCATTCCTGCCTGGTGATTCGGTGAATGATCACATTCCTTCAGAGATTTGTACTGTTAGGTAAGCATCATTTGACTCTGCAATATCTCTTGAGCACTGGTGCAACATGGGTGTGCTCATGGCAAAGGTGGATATTGAGTCTGTTTTTTGGTTCCTCCCTGTGCACCATCAGCCTTTCCCTTACTGGGTTTCCACTTTGAAGATGGGTATTATTTTGATAAATGTATGCCAATGGGATGTGCATTCTCTTGCACCTATTTTGCTTTGGGTTTTGGTGCAGAAGACAGGGATGAGCAGTGTGGTGCATTACTTGGATGACTTCCTCTTCGTGGGACCTGCTCATTTGGATACTTGCGAGCAGCTGCTTATGACCTTTGCGAGGATGGCACAGGAGTTTGACGTGCCCCTGGCAGGGAAGAAGACATTGCGTCCAACGACGTGTCTTATTTTTTTGGGGATAGAGCTTGATTCTGTAACCTTGGTAGCGCATCTCTCATGTGAGAAAGTGGACCAGTTGCAGGGATTGATCTGGGTGGTGGGATCTGCTAGCAAAGTCATGCTGCAGGAGCTTCAGTCATTGGTGGGGTATCTCAATTTCACCTGTCGGGTTATTATGATGGGGTGCCCCTTTTCACAGCACTTAGCATTGGCAGTGGCAGGGGTTGCGAAGCCTCATCATCATATTTGGGTGTCTCAAGGCAAGCGGGAAGAATTACGGGTCTGGGATATCTTCCAGGCAGACCATAATGGATGGTCGAGGTGTCCAATTCAGATTTTCAGCTGTTTTCAGGCATTGTGGGAGGCTGGGGATTTGGACTGTACTTCCAAGGAGAATGGTGTGTGGAGGACTGGCCAATTGACTGGCATGAATTGGGGTTGACACCCATCGCCTTTTTAGAACTGTTTCCTAGGTGTGGCCAGAGCATTTGTGGAATAGAAGGGTAGTTTTCTGGTGTGATAACATGGCAGTTGTCAAGACAGTCAATTGGAAATCTCTGAAATGTGGTATTTGTCCTCTAATACTCAATGTGACCACTAGAGTGCGTCATGTACCTGGTGTACAGAATCATATTTATACCTTGTCTCATTTTCAATGGTCCCAGTTCCATTTGTTGGTGCCTGGAACTGAGGCAGTGGTGACAATGGTGCCCGTGCATCTTTGGTGAATTGGGACTCAGGTGTGATGGCATTGTTGCATGCTTCCATGGCACCGGCAACCTGAATATCATATCATAATATCACAAAGAGGAAGAGGTGTTTTAATACTCGCCAGATCAGAACTAAGGGGTATGTTTACTAAAGGGCGGTAACGTTACTGGCGATAACGGCAGTGTTAACGTGAGTAATGCCATATAAGGAAGTGGGCATACCGGCGTTAAGGTAGCAATGGCCATGTAACACGTGTTAAAGGGCACCTTAGCCAGTTAGCACACATTAACGGGACATTGCACGTTAAAGCTGAGAAACAAAGCACATTACAAGGCTGAAAAGGCGCTTTATAAGGTGCCTTGTAGGGCGCCTCATGAGGCGCCTTAGGTTAAGGCACCTTATAAGGTGCCTTAAACTAAGATGCCATATAAGGTGCCCTAAGGATGTTAAGGTAACCCAAGATATGGTGCCCAAGGGCAGTAAGGTGCCCCAAGTTGACAAACATGAAATGTAAGGGCAAAAAACTGACGTAACCCTAAACACTGCACAGAGCACCAAGAAAAGGCAATGGACAAGTGATGGGAGGAAGTAGAGGTGGGAGCTGAAGGACCTGCCAAATCTGCATGCAGCCGATGTGGCAGCTGGTATAATGGACAAATATATTAGAGGCAGCTGTACCGATGCACAGGGTGTTGGCAATGTAAAGTGCTACAATGACAGTGGGTGGAAGAGGATGGGAATACGTGTCCACCAGTGGAGGTAGAGGTGGCAAGATATTTGCAATGATAGGAGGACAGAGGAGTAGTAGTGCCATGCAGAGCAGACACAGGAGAGGCAAGCATGAAGATCCGCAATGCAGAAAAGGGTACTAGTGCAGGATATGGGATAGCAGCCAGCACATGAAGACAGGACGCTACACAGCTGACAGACGCAGATAGACGGACAGAAGGATGGCTTACAACTATGATGCTGGCAGCACAGATCTGCAGAGATATGACTGTCACAGGAATGAAAAAGACTTGCCTCGGACAGGCCTAATAAAATAAGACCATGGAGGGATTGAACCCATGACCTCTGCCTAGGATATCATTATAATAACCAGTGGGCTATACCTCTATGGTGTCTGCCTTAGCAATGGCTGGCTACAGAAAAACTGCAGGTCACCACACAAACTGTCTGCTGTGTCTATCAGGATAGGTTAAACCCACCAGTACCCATGATGCAATGCACATGCAGAACAGCAGTCTACATCTGATCACCAGATGGGGTATTGAGCTCTCCAGCACCTCAGCGTGGTAGGAGGAAATGACCATGTGTGATACTGGCACAGAGTTGCCACACACCATGCCATTGTGTCGGTTCTGTGTTCACCCTGAGGGTGAGGTGGGGCGGCCAGCACCAGGTTCGCAGTACCAGGGCTGCTTGAGATAGGCTTTATTGCTGGGCTTTATCATTGTCAGTGTGTGACAGGTATACCTTGTAGTCACACCTAAGATAATCCTGTGCCCATCTGTATTCCCCAATCATATCTAGCCCTTGGGGACCAGGAGCCACCCAAGTTAAGCATATCCAGTGTGGTTGCCATGGTCAATTATCATAAGAGCAGGAGGGTTGTCTGGGCCCACATATGGATTATGTAGTACCACCTACCAACCTGCCCTGTCTGGGTCAAAGTGATGGACAGGATCTGCCCCCAACAGACCCACACTCTACATCAGTGGTTCCCAATCTAGTCCTCGGGGAACCCCAGGCCAGTCAGGTTTTCAGAGTACCCACAATGAGTATGCATGAGATAGATCTGCATGCACTGCTTCCATTGTATGCAGATCTATCTCATGCATATTCATTGTGGGTACTCTGAAAACCTGACTGGCCTGTGGTTCCCCGAGGACCAACATTGGGAACCTCTGCTCCTTATCTTTGCAATGGAGGCAGTAGAGGGGCATGATGGAGGGCTATGGGAACATCAACCCCAGTCCTGCTGGCAAAAGGGCACCATCCAGGGCAGTTGATGCAGATCTATACTTATCACACAGGCAGCTGCCCCCCACCACAATCTGACATTCACCAGCAGAGGGCACAGTCAGTCTGCACCCCCACCATGATTTGACATTCACCAGCAGGCAACAATGACCGCCAATGTGACTTCTTATACATCTAGGAGGCAACGATCTTTCCGGTTGGACTTGCAAACAGCTCATTCAAGCTGTACAATGGGACATTGCTCTCATACGCTCATTGTTACTGGGTGTGATTTTTAGATGGTCAGATATTATTCCCTGGCATGCTTGCCAGTCACAATGGAGATGGTTTTAGGGTGTGGTGAAAGTTAATTGGCAGATAGGCCGGTGGGTCATACAGAAGGGAGGAGTCCAAGTATAGCACCCTTGATTGGATGTCAGTTGTGCAGGTTTGTACCATGCAGATGGGATGCACTTGTCCCCAGTAGGGCAGGATCTCCTTTTGAATGACTGGCAGAAGGCCTTAGAAGTGGTTACTCAGTCTGGGCGATATTGGTCGCAGCTTTGCTTTGGTGGGGGGGGGGAGGGCAGCACAAGGAAAAGAAGACTACCTTGAGCCGGTGGTAAGGTCCTGATCCAATGGGCATTGTACCAGTAGGGCCTAATGGCCAGTATGTGGGAGTAAGGGAGCTTAGCTCCTGGTGTGGGGGAGAGGGAGAATGGAGATCTCAGTGGGGATCTTTGCCCAAATCAGGGGAGGAGTGTGGTAAGTCTTTGCTAATAATATGGTGAGATTGGTGGTGGGAAGCAGGAAAAAGGATGACGTACCACTTTGCTAATAATATGGCTGGTTGGAGGCATCATCCAGAAAGGGGGTATGGTTGGCATTTATATATGTTGGAATGCGGTATGTTGGCTCGGGTTGGGCAAGACAAAGTTCTGTTAATAAAGCTGCAACCCAGAGTGTTGACTAGTTCTTTGAGTGTCATGACATTTTATGGGTCAGAAATGAGGAGAAAACGAATAAGCAGGAGGGGGAAGGAGGAAGGGCCCAAAGGCCAGGTATCTGGGCTACCCCGGTTAATGTAGCAGGCTGCAGGGCCAAGGTCCTGGAGGCTGAATAGTAACCGGGCGCCCAAGCACCTGAAGGCCTGAAGAGGCATGAGGAGGTGGGGGGGGGGGGGGGCGAGGAATGAAAGGCAACAATTGCAGATTTTGAAATTGCCCGTGTGGTGACACAGGGCTATTTCATTGGTGGTCAGCAGTGTACGGGGGGAGGGGGCACTGGGCAGACTGAGTCCTGCAGCTCAGTCGGCTCAGTCTCCCCTCATCCTTAGGGCTCAGCGGCATCTTGGTGTTCCTGCCCTCCCACCCAGAATGGGGAAGCAGAGCTGAATAGGGTTATTGCAGCTGGAGGGGGTGAGGTCCCAAACCAATGGGCGCTGTACCAGTGGGGCCTGATGGCTATACAGTATGTTCACATGCCACCAAATAATTAGAGAGACTTCTATCTTTATTTGGTTTCAATTTGAAGGGGGAAATGTACAGTGGGGGATTAATGAGGATAACCTTCTTTATCTCTCCTGTAAAGAGCTGGCTGAAATTAGCACATTTCAAAAACGTATACATGATAGAGAGCAGTTATAAATCCTGACATGGGCAATTTTGATCATAAATGGGCATTCCCAATCTGAAGTTGAATATACATGTAGATTTTTGACCCATCGTGACCATACCCAAACCGTGCCCCTAGCACAGCCCCATTGCAATTTCTATACATTTTGGCATCCATTTGTAAACCTAGCACTAAAATTACCTTTTGCATGCGGATGCCATTTCTACAAGTACATGCTGGATTTTCCATATGGAAATTATGAACACGACTTTTTAAAAATTGTGTATGTAAATATTTATTAGATTTAGATGAATATATATCATTCTAATGGTGCTTAAGAACTTTATCTTGTATTAAATATAAATTCATCTTCTTCAAATCCTTACATTTAGTTTCTGGTACTGCTAACTTCCCAGCATGTTTAGAGATAACATTAGGTAACTTCTGCATTAAACTTCAACAGTTAGCGGCAAAAGGGCAGATTTTATAATGGGACGTCCAAGTGCATTCTTAGACATAAAAAAACAGAATGTCTGAAAAAAAAGCAGGTACATGCAAGTTCAGGCATGATTTTTGAAACGTGGATGTGCCCGATACGGATGTCTATAGAGACATCTTCATAGACGTCCCCAGAATAGTATCTCAGAACATGGACCTTTAATAGCATAATGGTTAAAGTAGTGGATTGGGGTCAGGGTTCAAATCCCAGTGTGGGTCTTTGTAATCTTAGACTAGTCATTTAACTCTTCATCTTCTCTATACTCAATGTTTTAAGTCCAAAACAAGCACTTTCCTGATGCCTATTCGTGCCTGTAGCAGGTCTAAATATGAGGTCCAACAAGGAAGCATGGTACCACGTAAAGCAACAAGATCCAATCCAGGTGTGGTAAAACAGAAAATGCCTTTATTAATAATTCTAATCAGAACCCCGAACGGATGTCACAGCCAGCCCTCACCCAACACAGGCCGTGTTTCGGCTATGCCTTCTTCAGGGGTCTATATGGCTGTACTAAAATCACAAAAACAAAATAAACAAAATGAAACATAAACAATAAAACAATGAAATATACAATACACAGGTCTTTTATGGTCCACTTCAAGAGGCTACACGGGCAATTTGTGGTTGGATCGCTGGTTACATTTGGGACAGTGCCTCCTCAATAGATGGAGGTACGTGCAGCCATGCTAATTTTGTTACACATTAAGGTACAGGGCAGTGCATTAACTGATGGGAGCATGCTATCCATGCCTCTGACATTTAACGCAATTGTACTGTATTGTCCCTAATGCACCATGGTTTTATGTGCTATTGGCGCTTTAATAAAAGAGCCTGTTAGCCAATTATTACTGATTTACAGCACTAACTAGGTAACTTTGACCAACAAACCTACTGAAGTAATTGCATATTTCTAGTGACTGCAGTTTCCAAACAGAAATTGATCAAAAGACAAAAGATAAATCTATTTTCAGTCTTTGTTCAGGGGAGATAGTTTTGAAGTTTCCTCCTAAGCAATAAATGAATTTATTTAAAATATTTTACCAGAAGGTATACAGTAATTGTCAAGGCTGCAGGGCTGCATACCTGTGGGCCGGGGTAACCAGGCCGGCGGCACGCGGTGACCCCTCCGGTCGTGAAGCCGCATGGGCGGGAGGCGTCACGGGAGGCCGGTGGCAGCATCATTTGAATGGATTGGCTCCTGGGGGTGATGGGCGGTAGCGGGAGCCAATCAGGAGAAGCGTGGGTAGAGGAGTGGGAGGGAAGGAGAGTGCAGAGCCAGCGGGGCCTTCAGTCACGTGGAGACTGAGGAAGGCAGCTGGCGTCATGTCAGGGGAGCAGGCTGCAGGTATGTGACTGCGAGGAGAAGGCAGGAGAGGTGGAAGCGGGCAGGGCCGCTGGATCGGGTCGCAGACGGTGCTCTTTGGACCAGGAGCGTGGGAGTCAAGTGGAGGAGACTTGGGGAGCATCGGAGCCGGGGCAGAGGATGGCAAGAGTCCAGGAAGCCACAAGGCAGAGTGAGGGTTGATGCTACACCGGAGCGGAGGATCTGTGGGGGCACAGGCAAGTGGGCAACTTCGCATAAAAAAAGAAAGAAAGAAAGAAAGAAAACTGCTGGTTGGGCAGTTATGGGCAGCATGCCACAGTGCAAGGGCAAGGCAGGATGGGAGAGAGGGGCTGGTAGGCTGGGCAGGGCTGCACAGCTCCAGGACAGGCCTCCTCAGAGGGGGGAAGCTAACTTGTGCAGTGAAGGTAGGGGCAGGAAAAGCAGAGGGGGGTAAGGGACTGGGACTTAGCCAGACGGAGCAGCAAGGGCACGGAGGGCTGCTGGGCGGCGAGGTGGGGGGCAGGTCTGTCATTGAGGAGTAGGGGGCGAGTTGGATCAGTGAAGGCCCGGGGGGAGGAGCAAATGGGGGAAGGTGAGGGGTCACATGGGAGAGAGGGCAGTGCAGCAGGGGTAGCATTACCACTGATGGGGCAAGGGCAGGGGGAACCCCCACTGCAAGTTGGGGGGGGTGATGCTGGAGGGGGAGGGGAGGGTATGCAGGCCAGCTCTGGGGGGGGGGGTGAGGGTTTGCAGGTGTGGGGTTCGGGGTATTGTGACTGGATGGATATTACAATATTTATTTATATACCGTGCTATTCTGCATCAGTGTGGTTTACATTGAACAAACTGAAATTACATTGAGCAGGGCATTATAACTTGGAGATAACTATTTTACAGGGAACATAGGCTATGGAGGGTTAAGTGGCTTGCCCAAGACCACAAGGAGCACCTGTGGGAATAAAAACCCCAGTCCTTCCGGCCCAAGGTTGCTGTCCTCTAGTGGGATTTGAACCCCCAACCTTTCAGCCTGAAGTACCTTGTCCCAACCACTAGGCCACTCCTCCACTCCACTCTGCACACAATATGTGCGGACCCACGGCCTGGGATTATTGGAAGGGAGTGGGGCAGGGGTCTTCCAGGGCAGAATGGCTGGGAGCCTGGCAACCCGTGTGGCCCACGGCAGTTCCACCCCCGTGTTTCCTTTTTTAGCTCCACAGGTGACGGCGGCGTGGCAGCAGCCAGGTGGGCTTGGAGCAGGAGGTCCAGTTCGAGTGGAGACTGCGGAGGAGAGAACGGCAGCAAGGATGGATGCTGGAGTGGTGCGGGACGAAGCGCAGGGCGGGGAGCTGGGGCTGGAGATGGAACCCAAGTTGGGGACTCAAACACCGGTGGCCGAGGACTTGACGGGCGTGGCAGGTGAGTTGGGAGGGTGCGAAGGGGTGATGAAAGAAAGCGAAGGGCAGCACGTGGGGGTGGGGGGCAAGGCGCAGAAGAAAAGAAAGTATTCCTGCCGGCGGCACCGAGGAGGTGATAGTTCCTCGTCATCGTCGGAGGGCTCCTCCTCGTCGACATCGGAGGAGGAGCTGGTCTGGGGGGGGGGGTGTCCAGGCTGCCGCGGGGGTGGGGGGAGGAGGTAGTACACCCACGTTGGCTTCTTTTTCCGAGTTATGGGAAGAGGTCCCACGAGCGTTGCGGCGGAAGATCAGGAAATGGAGTTATATAGATATCTTCCGTTTACTAGAGGGGAGGCATTGGTCGGGGGAGAGCCGGAAGAAGAGAAAGGAAGATGAGAAGGCCGGAGAGGATCAAAAGAGTATCCTGCAATGTGGTAAATTGGGCTAGCGCTTTTTTGAGGTTGGCAAGTGTGTGGGGGCATCAGCACCCAGATCAATATGGAATGCTGCTCGCCTATGCAGACTCCATTTTGGAAGCGGCTCAGATGCACTAGGGTTGGGCTTGGCTCAACTACGATGAGAAGTTTCAGGATAAAATGGAAGAAAATAAATTGCTGTCCTGGTGGACGCAAGATATTAGTTTGTGGCTGACCCAGATGTCGGCCAAAGCAGGAGGGTCGGGGGGACCGGGGGCACTCGAGGGGGGGGGGGGCAAGAGATGGGGGGACAGGGACGGCGGGGACGGGATGCTCCTTTCGAGCAGCAGGGCCCTCTGGGTTGCAGAAAGCAGGGGGGAGGGGGCAGGGGATATTTACTGGCGATTTAACAAATCGTCATGCCCATTTCCTGACTGCAAGTTCAGGCATGCATGTTTAATCTGCAATGGGGGGCATTCCGCACTCAAATGTGCCCGGAGAGGAATCCCCTCCCAAGCTCTCCCAGCTCCCAAGTAGTATAGATTTACAGGGCCTGGCTCCCACGCCTATCAGGCTGGAAGCATTACGGCCTTGGCTTCGGAGATATCCAAGGCGGAGGGATCGGGCGATGATTGAAGAAGGTTTCAGTTCAGGGTTTCGGATACCAGTGATAGGGACAGTGGAGGAAAAAGGGCGCAGAATGCGGTATCGGTAAGGTGTTTATCCGACGTGGTGAGGGAGAAGTTGAGGAAGGAGCTGGATCTGGGCAGAATTGCCAGCCTGTTTGAGAGCCAGCCGTACGTCTATTTGGTGGTTTCCCCATTGGGAATCATAGCAATGAAAGAACCAGGGAAATTCAGGCTGATTCACAACCTGCCCGCCCCTGTAGGCGCCTCGGTCAATGATCGGATTCCGAAGGAGAGGTGCACGGTGAGATACGCGTCCTTCGATGCCGCAGTGGACTTGGTCCGCAGATGTGGCATGGGGAGTAGGCTGGCTAAGGTGGACATTGAATCGGCTTTCCGATTGCTGCCGGTCCACCCGTCGGCCTTTCTGTTGTTGGGGTTTGGGTTTGAGGGCAGTTGGTAATTCGATAAATGCATGCCGATGGGCTGTTCTGTTTCGTGTGCCTACTTTGAAATGTTTAGCTCGTTTATGCATTGGGCGGTCGTTAAAAAAGTGGGATGCGTGAATGTGATGCACTACTTGGATGATTTCCTCTTCATGGGAGCAGTGCAGTCATTGCAGTGCCAGGAGCTATTGGAAGGATTTGTGGAATTAGCTCGGGATTGGGGAGTGCCTTTGGCGGGGGAAAAAATGGAGGGGCCAGCTACGTGCATCACTTTCTAGGGGGTGCAGCTGGATACAGTTGAAATGGTCGCTCGTTTGCCAAGGGAGAAGGTGGAGAGGCTGCGAGTGTTGGTAGCCAATGTGCTGAGATCGCGTAAAATCACGTTGAAAGAGATGCAGGCCTTCATAGGCTCGCTGAATTTTGCTTGCAGGGTCATACCTATGGGTCGGGTGTTTTTGCGACGCTTAGCGGCGGCAACGGTGGGAGTGCGGAAACCTCATCACCATATCTGGTTATTGCAGAGTGTTAGGGCAGATTTGGGGGTCTGGGATGTGTTTTTGCAGCAGTTCAATGGTACATCGGTCTTGTTGGAGGCGGCGATCTCTTCTGAGGACCTGCAACTGTTTATGGATGTGGCGGGTAGTGGAGGACTGGGCATCTACTTTAGAGGTTCGTGGTGCGCGGCAGTTTGGCCGCAATCATGGCGGGAGGAAGGGCTGCTGACCAATATCACATTTCTAGAGCTGTTTCCGTTATTAGTGGTTTTGGAATTGAGGCCGGACAGGCTGCGTAATCGTAGGCTGGTCTGGTGGTGCGACAACGAGGCAGTAATGCAGGTGATAAACCACTATTCGCTGCGGTGTTTGCAGGTGACGGCGTTGATGAGAGCAGTAGTATTAACCTGTCTGCGTTTGAATGTGGCGGTTAAGGCGCGGCATATCCCGGGTAGCAGTAACAGAATCGCTGATGCTCTTTCTCATTTTCAGTGGGACCTGTTCAGGAGGCTGGCGCCAGATGCAGATGCCATACGAGCGGAGGTCTCAGAGCACTTATGGCAGCTTGGCCTGTGGAGATGCTGACGCTGCTGCAGAGGTCTGTGTCGCCAGTGACATGGGCGGCGTATCAGCATGGTTGTGACAGAGTGGTGGACTTTCTCACGAGTCGGGGGTGGCAGCAGGGGCAGGTATCTGATCAGTTGATGGCAGAATATGTGATCTTTGCAAAAGCGGCGGGGGTGTCGAAAGCATCGGTCCGGATGCACATCGCAGGATTTACATTCTTTTCTCGGGCGGTGGGTTGGGGGGTCCAGGTCGGGGGGTTCCTGATGCGCAGACCTTTGCAAGGATGGGAGCGGGTGCAGCCTACTTCACGAGATGGGTGGATGCCAATTATGCACGACTTGTTGGTACGGGTCTCTGCGGCATTGCCGCAAATGACGAGGTCCCCATATGAAACCCGTCTGTTTCAGGCAGTCTTTTGTGTGGTGTTTTTTGGCGCCTTTAGGGTGGGAGAGTTAGTAGCAGATTCCCGCCGAGCATCTGGACGGGATGGGATGGGGAGGCAGCAGGTACGAGTCTTTGAAGGGGAAATGCGCATCTTGCTCCCCAAGTCCAAGACAGACCAGATGGGGAAAGGGCAATGGGTCGTGTTAAAGGTGCTGTGGAATCCTCCGACATGCCCAGTGTCTTCATTGCGGGATTACTTGAGGGTGCGGCCTGCGGGGGAGGGGAGGTTATTCGTACACGAGGATGCGGCAGTGATGAGGTTAGCACTGCGGCTTGTGGGCTTAGACCCCCATTGCTACGCCCCTCATTCCTTCCGTATTGGGGCTGCAACCAGTGCAGCGGCAGCGGGGCTGCCCCATAGGGAGATCCAGCGCATAGGCCGATGGCGTACCCAAGCATTTCAGGGCTACGTGCAGCTGTGAGTGGAGAAGGGGTTACAGAGTAGAGGCTAACTGTTGATTTTGTTTCAGATGGGGAAAGGAATCCGAGGACTTGCTGGTTAATTGGTCACTCCTTTGTTCACTGGGCAGAGCAGCGACCAGCAGTGCGGCCAGTGGGGCCTAATATTGGATTAGAGGTGACAGAGGCGATGGTCGTATGGCTGGGCGAGCGTGGTCTGCGGTGGACGCAGTTCTTGCCTTTGCTGAGACAACACGGTCGGACGAAGGAGTGGCCTGCTATAATCCTGTTGCATTTGGGGGGCAACGACTTGGGTTCCTGGACCCGTAAACAGTTGATAAGGGCGGCAAAACGGGATCTGAGAGCAGTGTTAAAGATGTTTCCTGGGGTATTGTTGTTATGGTCGGATATTATTCCAAGGCCGGCTTGCTGGAAGCAGCGGCGATGGGCCAGGGGCCTGACGAAGATCAATTGCCAGATTGGACGATGGGTGATGGAGCAAGGGGGTTATCAGATACAGCATCCCTGGGTGGAAATTGCCTGCACGGGTTTGTTCCGGCAGGATGGGGTACATTTATCCCCGGTAGGCTTAGACTTGCTCCTGAATGATTGGCAGGAGGCCTTGGAATATGTCCTAAAATGGGGGGGACGCTGGTCGCAGCTTGGAAAGGGGGGTGGCTCAGGGACCTAAAGATCACCTGAGCCGGTGGCAGGATTCTGGTGGTTTTTGGGGTCCGGAGCCGTAGAGATTGGTAGGGCGGGGGTGGGGTACCCCCGACCCGGATAACCCCGGTGGGCTTTTGCTAATAATATGGCGAAGCCGGAAGAATGGGTGATAGGTTGTAGCCGTGGATGCTAGGCGGCGGAAGCGGAAATGATATCACTTTGCTACCAACATGGCTGGTCAGACATTTCTGTTGAAGTGAAGGCGTAAGTTGTTTGGAAATGGTTATTGTTATGGTTAAATTAATAAAGCTGCGACCGGTGTTTATGTCAACATTGTAGTTATGTGATTATTGGGGGGGGGGCAGGGAAAGGAGGGGGTGGGGGAGTGAAAGTGGCGCACCGCGTCTGCCGTGCCTCGGTTATTATCCCTTACAATAATAAAGTAATAATTATCTCATTAAAAGAAAGCATCTATAGTTTTGACAAATTAATAAAATAAACCAGACTATGTGCAAAAGAACATTTATTTAGTTTTATCTAGTCCTCCTATGAGCAATGCATATTTTGAAATGAAATCTTTTTCAGCATCTTTATATTGCCAATATTGTCTATAAATATTCAGTGTCTGGAAACTGTCTATTTTCTATTCATTAAAATGCTGAACAGTTTTCTCCTTTTTACAGTAAGTCATTATTCTTTAAAAACGTTTATTGTGCTTGCCTGGCTTCAAAAGAATAACATATCTATAGCAGAAGAAAGGCCCTATTCTCTTTCTGCATAAATCAGGTGGCTCACAACTCTGGTTTTCAAGGGCAACAAACAGTTCTGTTTTTCAGAATAACCTCAATTAGATCTATTTGCATGCACCTGCTATAAGAAATAGGTAAATCAATCAATCGATCAATCATTTTGTCCCCCACCTTTCTCTTAAAGGTTTTCCAGGTACTACAAAACAACAATTAAAAAAGAAGCAAGCTAATAGTAAAAAAAGTAAAAGCAAGAATCATAAAACAAAGATCATCATAAAATGCTATGCAAAAATGCAAATTTAAAATTTTGCTTAAGTTATCTTAAAAACCAGACATCTGTGACCCTCCAGATCAAAAATAAATGAAGTTGTTCTTCCATCGTATAAATAGCTTTTATATTCTCTAACCCACAGATGATGAGGTCTGGTCCTCAGTTCTGAAATGACATTTCTGATATATAGTTTAGGAAAACTATGCTAATTAACCTGGTTTGGTGATCCAAAGTATACAGCTATATCTAGTAAACATTCTTTGTAAAATTTAGAAAAATCATGCATGTTTATGATACTTTTAAACCAGAGCTTACCATCCTTGGATTGGAGCATGCTAGATGTTTTCTGGATTTTTTTAAGATACTGCAAAATGCGGAATGCATGTTCATTTAATATATATATATTTATATATATAAAATGAGAACTGTGATAAATAAAAGAAGGAGTCATTTCAGTATAATCTATTAAATAACTTAATTCATTAAAAGGGCTACTTACAAAGTTATGCCAATATATTGCATTTTACTGCAACTTAGGGGTATGTTTACTAAACAGCGATAACGTTGCAGCGGCACAATTTGCGCGTGATACGTGACTTTATCGTGTGATACGTGACGTTATCGTGCGACAAAGTAACATTATCGCGCGATAACATGCGTTTTCAGGCGAACACGTCTCCTGCGGCGCTAAGGCACACAGAGGGTGGAGTAAGGCTCCCCAGAGGGCGGAGAGAAGGGGTCAATAGGCGGAGAGTGTGTGGGGAGAGGCTCCATGCACACTAATGCTGTGAAATGAAGGTCTGAAAATTAGCACCAGTGAAAACCTCGCGCTAGAGGCACATTAGCAGGAGAGAGAAACCAGTTCTGTCAGCATTGTTCAGCAAAGGCAGGGAAACCAAGAAATGTGATAGTAGTGATACATGTGCAGCAACAGCCTAGTGCCCAAGTACGAAAGGGCACTATGGTGGGTCTGCAAATGGGGTACAGGGGGCTGCAGGTGGGATATGCAGTGGGGAAGCTGGGTCACAGGTAAGCTAGGAAGATGCCTAGGTGCCACATAGGAAGGCAGAAATGAAAAGTCAGCATGACAGCAACTGACCAAGGGCAAACATGTCCACGAGTGTGTGTCCCACAGTGCCCCAATGGACATTACCCAGCAGGTACCCCAAAGGGCACAAAACATTGGCAGGTGGTGCTGGGGGGAAGCGTGGATGTCTTTATAGGCACCCCTACCCCAGATCCCACACCATAGGCCGTCACCTACCGGCACACTGGATGGTCTGGGACTGCACACCACCAGCACCACCAGCAGAAGGGCATGTCAGCATGGTGTGGGAGGGTTGCTGGTGGTGGAAGGGGCAGTGTTATCTGCCCACAGCGGACCAAGGCCAAGCCCTGTCCAGGTGGGTGGCATGCAGTCCAACAGACAAGGTCTGTCAGACGAACAGTAATGGTATCCCCTGGGAAGGAACTACCTCTGTGGCATCAGTTTGGTGCAGTACACACAGTCAGTGTGTACAGGTGTAGAAAGTCACAGGTTCAAGTCCCAACTGTGGCTCCTGCAGGCCATGTCCCTATATTTTACCCTACAGAGCACATACACAATAATAATGTGCATTCCCCAGAGCAGATGGTGGCAACCCCAGTTCCGGAGGGCAAACAACATTCAGGTTGTCAGGTTGTCCATAATAAATATGCATGAGATGCATACGAAGGAACTGCCCCCATTGTATGAAAGTGTACCTCATGCATATTCAGTAGGGACAGCCTGACAACCTGAATCCTGTTTGAACCACCAGGACTGGATTTGTGAACCTCTGCCCCAGAGCATCACCTAACAAGGGTACAAACACCCACACCCACAAGCTCCACCATCCAAAGTGTAATGAAAAGGCAGGCTGTTGTGTCCTGCGCAGAGCGCCAGCCCCCACTACTAGCATCTGCATACCTTAGCAATGCCGTCATAAACATGTAAACACGTCCCATATACATCAAAAGGTAGCTAGGACCAATGTCAGATAACAAATATTAACTTAAACACATCTTTCTAACAGAGATCCATCATAGCAACCTTACTGATTTATGTGGTGTGTGCCCCCTCATCCATATCTGACAGTGTTTACCACCCTGGAGAGTGTCCCTAACAGTATTGTTTATCCTACCAATGCCTACACAAAGCCTATGACTGGTGTTGCGGACAGGGCTGCCAATCACCGCTATCTTTGAATAATGCTCAAATAGGTGTGGTAATCTGTGTATGTGTGTCCATTCTTTTGTGGCCGCCCATACCCCTCTGAGCCCCCAATGTTTGCACTGGTTCCACTGTTCTACCTCTAAGGTGCATAATGAGGAGCAAGATATTGTGGGTATGGCCCCTACAGGGCGGTTTATTCAGGATGCATCTTCATAGGGCATAGGGCAATGACTGGGATATTGTAGTGGGCAAACACCATCTTCACGGACAGGGTGGCCACAGCAGGTCATGCTGTGAGGGCACTCTCACTCTGATTGAGCAGTGACCATGGCATGTCAACTTTCCCACATAGCGCCATACAGTGTGTTCAATAGTGATATATGTGAGTTTCTATTCCTGGGTCCCAATCACTGACATACCTGCTTGGTGTTGGTGTGAATATCCCACATCTGGGTGTACATTGTTCCTCTGGGAACATGTACTGAGTATGGGCTAGCACACTTAGTGCAGTCAGCATGTGTCTGGCTGCAACACCTTGCAGGGTGCTGCAGGTGCACACTGACTGTGGCCTCTGCTGGTGAATGGCAGATTGTGGTGGGGGCAGCTGAGCTGAGCATGCCTATCACCTGTATGGCAATGGCCCTGGTACAGGTACCAACCTGCATCAACTGTCAGGTTACCCAAAGGAAGGTGTTTGCTGGTTGCTGCCCCTTCTGGGAATGTTAAGAATGTGAGCATGTTGGGGCCAGATCATGTCCCTTACCCTGAACCAGAGAGACCGGTTTGATATGTACATCATCATGTGAGTCCACACACACCCCTACTCCAAGAACAAGTGACCATGACAAGCACACGGGCTATGCACCAGTTTGGTTGCATCACGGTCTACAAGAGGCAGACATGACTGTCAAATCCAAACAGAAACAGGGCATTCGCAGGCGTCTCTGCAAATACCTCCTCACACACTTGCACTGATGGAGACCTGCAGCAAAGCCAACTCGGGTACTGCGGACCTGGTGCTGGCCACCCCACCTCACCCGCAGGGTGATCACAGTACATGCACAATGGTAGGAGGGACTGTAGGTTGTCAGTGGCAGTAACACGCACGGGCAGTCCCTCCTACCAAGCTGACGTGCTGTAGAGGTGCATACCCCATCTGGGGAGCAGATGTAGACTGCTGTTCTGCATGTGAATTACATTATGGGTACTGTAGTCTCTATCCTATCCTGGTTACCACAGCAGACAGTATGTCCTGTGACCTGCATCCTGTCTGTGGCCAGCCACTGGTATGATAAACCCCATAGTGATGTAGTACAATGGTTAATAGGATGTCCTCACTGGCATACATCATGGTTTCAATTTCACAGTGGGCTCCCTGTATGTTTGGGTCTCCCCTATCCTGTGCAGCACCTCATAAGGTTTGTGGGATGACCTGCACTCCTTCTACAGCCATCCATTCGTGGGATAAACACGTTGATGTACCATAATGGTTAAGTCGATGAATTTAGTGGCAGACGTCATGAGTACAATCCCTCAGTGGGCTGCCCTTAGTAATAATGGCTGAGGCAACTCCCTTGTAGGCCTGTAACAGACACACATATGGCATTAAACATGTTTTAATGGAGATATTGTTTAAATGTGTAAATGAAAATAACACCCTCACCTCATTTGCCTACGGTAATGTGGCCTGGAAACTGCCTTAGCTGTGGGTTTCCCCTATCCCAGTGAGCACAGCAGAATGTATGTACGTTGACATGCAGTTGTTGTGTAGCCAGTGCTAGCTATGACAATGGCCATAGAGGCATAGCACACTGGTTATTACAATGCCTATGCAGTCAGCTCTCATGGGTTTGAATCCCCAATGCAACAACATCAGGAAGAGTGTCTGAGGTGCCACCCTTTTGCATGGCTGTAACAGTTAGACACATCTCTGTAGTGTGTGGTAAAGCCAACATACACACTCACCCTAGTCCTGTACACTACGGTGGCGCGTCACAGGATGCCCTAGATTGCACCCTCTGCCAAACGCCGGGGAGCCTCACCGCCGTAATTTAAACAGCTATTCACCAATTAAACTAACAAATAGGGGCGTGGTGGCGAGATCGGATGTATGGGGACTGTAAAAGCAGCTCATACCGTTCGTGGTGCCTTTCACAGTTCTGCTAACAATACTTTGACATCTTCCGGGCGTCACAATACCACGTGTGCTGTCACCATAATAGCGCCAGGTAGCGCATAGTAACGCGAGGTAGCGGGTGTACGTGCACGACATGGCACATGCGCCATGCGTGTCAGCAAGCCATCGTGCATGCGCCGTGTCGTACACGTATACACGCTATCTTGAGAGAGGAAAAATGGACACGCGATCCCGGAAGCCCGCATTCACCCGGAGGGAGCTCAGGATCCTCAGTGAGCTTTTATGCACCAGGCAGATGCGTCTGTTCCCGGGAGCATCCAAGCAGCAGGACCTTGCACGGGTGAGGAGGGCATGGGTGCGCCTCACCAGGTGGTACAACCGATCTGCAGACTACCCACGTGAAGTAAGTGTATGGGGACAGATCACACAATGGCAGTTGTGTAATACAATATACAGGAAGCATCACATATCATACATGCAGAACATGGTGGAAATGCCAGTCATGGTGGAAATGCCAATCTGTTGCCAATGTAGATGCGTATGGTGTTGATTGCAAGCCTGCCCTATCCCAAGAAGGCCCCCAGACCTGATTACAGAGGTCTATTATAGATCCTGATGATAGATTAACTGCATCTGTTTCATGTGCACAGCTCTGCCATAACTCCAGGAGGCCCTGGACCTGATTACAGAGGTCCATTATAGATCCTCGTGTTAGGGTACCTGTATCTGTTTCATTTGCACAGCTCTGATCTAACTCCAGGAGGCCCTGGACCTGATTACGGAGGTCCATTATAGATCCTGGTGTTAGGGCACCTGCATCTGTTGGGGTTTCACAGTTCTGCCCTAACACCAGGAGGCCCTGGACCTGATTACAGAGGTCTATTATAGATCCTGGTGTTAGGTTACCTGCATCTATTGGGGTTTCACAGCTCTGCCCTAACCCCAGGAGGCCCTGGACCTGATTGCAGTGGTCCTTTATAGATCCTGCTGTTAGGGTACCTGCATCTGTTTCATTTGCACAGCTCTGCCCTAACTCCAGGAGGCCCTGGACCTGATTACAGAGGTCTATTATAGATCCTGGTGTTAGGTTACCTGCATCTATTGGGGTTTCACAGCTCTGCCCTAACCCCAGGAGGCCCTGGACCTGATTGCAGTGGTCCTTTATAGATCCTGGTGTTAGGGTACCTGCATCTGTTTCATTTGCACAGCTCTGCCCTAACTCCAGGAGGCCCTGGACCTGATTACAGAGGTCCATTATAGATCCTGGTGTTAGGGTTCCTGCATCTATTGGGGTTTCACAGCTCTGCCCTAACCCCAGGAGGCCCTGGACCTGATTGCAGTGGTCCTTTATAGATCCTGGTGTTAGGGTACCTGCATCTGTTTCATTTGCACAGCTCTGCCCTAACTCCAGGAGGCCCTGGACCTGATTACAGAGGTCCATTATAGATCCTGGTGTTAGGTTACCTGCATCTATTGGGGTTTCACAGCTCTGCCCTAACCCCAGGAGGCCCTGGACCTGATTGCAGTGGTCCTTTATAGATCCTGGTGTTAGGGTACCTGCATCTGTTTCATTTGCACAGCTCTGCCCTAACTCCAGGAGGCCCTGGACCTGATTACAGAGGTCCATTATAGATCCTGGTGTTAGGGTACCTGCATCTGTATCAGTTGCACAGCTCTGCCCTAACTCCAGGAGGCCCTGGACCTGATTACAGAGGTCTATTATAGATCTTGGTATAGGGTATCTTGGTTAGGGTAGCTGCATTTGTTGGGGTTTCACAGCTCTGCCCTAACCCCAGGAGGTCCTGGACATGATTACAGAGGTCTATGGCCCAGCTAGGTGTGCTGGTGCATGCTCCTGTTGCATTCGGCCATAACTGCTTTATTCACAGGAGGCCCTAGTCCTGACCACAGAGGTATAGTAGACATCCTGGTGTTATGGTAGTAGCTTCTGGTGATGTGTTCAGGGCCACCCAATCACCACGTGATGCCAGAACACACCATAAATGTTCCAATAAAGATATCATGGTGGCATGGTGGGGTGTGTCTGCTGATGTGTGTAGGTCAGGCATACACACAAGTGTGTGCCGGACCACACAGGGCTTAAGAAACTCCTCCCCTGGAGACCAGCATGCCTACCCCACACATGGCATGGTGCTGTCATGTCATGCAAGGAGAGTGTATGAACTGGGTAGGGGGGTCCGGGGGGGGGGGGGGTTGCCCACAGGACACGTAGGTGACACCCCCCACACACATGCCCATACCCACAGCCACACATGCAGGTGGTGCTGGCAACAGGTAGTAGAGGACCCATTGGCCAGAGCAGCAGCAGCACCCTGCTGCTCGCAGTGATGTGTGATATGCATTGGGCACCCACCAGAAATATCTGGCCCCTAATGTTCCCACCCCTTGCATTCCCCCCCCAGGTGGAGGACCTACGGAAAAAGGGACGGGAGTTGCAGCTGCACTGCCCAGATGTCCTCAACCGCCTCCAAAGGAGGGCGCTGCAGTAATGTGGCGGTGAGTGTTGCGGCCTCTGTAGCACAGTACAGCAGGTCACAGTGGCCCAACAACCTGTGGGAGGCCACAGTATGTTTATGTGGTGCTGCAATTGCAAGATGGTGTGCTAATGACTTTCTTCCCCCACAGAGGATGCTGCTGCTGGTGAGGGACCATCAACCTCAGGGCCCCCCACAACACGCCCCACAGCTGCAGTCCAGCCGGTCGAGGAGGAGGAGGATGCGGAGGACGAGGAGGCAGAGGCGGAAGAGGATGACGGGGACATGAAGGGGGTGGAGGGTGGGGTGGGGCAGGAGGGAGGGGAGGGTGAGGGTGTGTGTGTTGCATTGAGGGGTAAGGAGGAGGAGGAGAGTGGTGAGGGGGCAAGGGTGAGGGTGGGTGGGAGGTGTCAAGGGGTGCGGAGGGGAGGGTGGGAGGGGACACAGGACAGCACAGGGCACTGTGGGTCCCTGCCAGCTGCCACATGTGTGCAGCAATGGTGCCCATCTGGGTGTAGATATGCCACCCATTGCCACAGACAGGGCCCATGCACATGCCACCACACAGACACCAGGTACCTGGTGTGTATGTGGTGGCAGGTGGGTCTGGAACCTGACTGTGGCAATGGCTGGCATGCTGCAATGCCAGTGGGCCCAGGACCATACCATCCGGTCGCTGGCAGGCGCCATTCAGTGGATGGCTGCCGAGATGCACATGTGAGCCCTCCGGGGACAAGGGAATAAAAAGTACCTGTTAGCATACATGTAAACCGCACTGATTCTAAAGAGCGCGGTATAAAAATAAATAAATAAAAATAAATGCAGCGTGCGGCTGGTATGGGCGGTGCATCTCGGCAGCCATCCCCTGATGGGCGTCCCAAGAGCATGTGAGGGTCCCGGTGGTGCCCACACACATGCTCTGTGCTGTCCTGTCTCCCGGGACCCAACATGTGGGCTTTTGTATACACTACATGTTGTAAATATGTTTTTAAATACAGTTGTGTTACTACATCACAATGGTCACGTGTCTCACAGACTGGTGACGTGAGCATGGGACATGTGTTTAGATCCCTATGTGTATTTGTGGTAGACATAGGTAACATATATGGACCGTCTCCACACTCAGGTGTGGGGGCTGGCCATGTGCATAGACGTCTGTGACCCCTGGTGCCCCTGTGATGTACCGCTATGCTGTGTGTCCCAGCAGCTATGGTCACATGCATGCCGCCAGTGATGTGTAGGCTGTATATCTGATGCATCATACTCGGAGGAGGATGAAGGAAAAGGCTAGCAGTAGGTATGTGGCAGGAAGGATAGGATGGACTGCTGTACCCAGGAGCTGCACAGGGGGATTGCTGGTGAGTCCAGGACAGGTAGATGTTGGTCTGGAGGAGGAGCAGTGGCTCACTACAGCTGCTGGGGAAAAGTAAACAACTGACTGTAGCTAGCTACCTTTGCCTGTGTCTCTCGCAAGCATCTGCGGCTAAACAGCCATGTAGGCCCTGGTATAGGTCAGAGAGAATGGTCACACATGTGGTTAGACTAATGGAGAAGATATGGGGTGTGAGAGAGTGACAGGTCCGTAAAACATAAATGTACCACCATAAACATATTCCTGGTTGATGGGAGAGGTAGGGTATACCCCCACACATAGGTAGAATGGTGCACACATGGCACGGTACATGGCACAGAGGGCAAGGTATAACGTATTGATTGGTGGTAGTGCAGACACCCCACCCCTAATGGAAATGTGGGGGAACATGTGACCAGGGGGACAACATGGGGGACAGGTACTCAGGGGAGAACAGTGGCAAACACTGGAGACATGCACATAGGTATAAACAGGTTTAGCTGTCTTTATTCACACAGATAGAGTGACCTGTTCCCACAATCACGACCTGCATGGCCACCCATGTCCATGGCGACCACGCTCCAAACCACCCCTCTGTGCCGGTTCTGCTGGTGCTGCCTCTGGCGCTGGTGCTGGCTGCTGGGGATGCCCAGCCATGGCCTTCTGGGCATCCGCAATACACACCAGCGCTGCTGCCATCACCTCAGCTGTGGCACGCAGCTGGCTCACCTCCTCCCGAATGGCCATCAGGGCCTGACGAGTGCCTTTGGGTGATACACAAAGTGACGTGTGAGACATGTGTTGCACCCCCCACCGTGACTCATGCACATGTCTGGCGCATCACAACAGACCAGTCTGCAGAGCAATCATGCACACAACGACTAGCAACACAGTGCCATGTTTACATCTGTGTGTCCCATGATCCATCCTCAGGCCTGGAAATGATACTGCTGAAGGGTCGTGGGAATCCCAGATATGACACATGGTACTGTGCTGCCTCTCACTTGGTTTGCAGCTTGTCATGCTGTGAGGGCTTGCGTGCATCAGTGATGCTGAGAGCTAAACTATCGGTAGTTTAACTACTGGCAGGGTCTCCCGAGATGGACAGATCTCAGCTGAGGTGCCAGACCAAGACAAACCACCCATCTGGGCAGCAGCAGAATGGGACAGTGTTGACGGCGGAGGATCACATTTTTGTGACAACGGCAACAACACCAAACTTAAGGCCCGGCAATCTACTTCTGTATCTTGCCATGAAAACCCAATGGATAGTTACAACAAAACAAATTGTGCTATGGTGGTGGAAGATGAGACCCCCAGGTCAGAAGGCACTCAACTAGCTACTGGGGAAGAGCTGAAGACTTTTCAGAGTAAAGCCAGCATTTATGATATGGTTGGATCAAAGCCCTCGGGAAGTCTGACTGCTGATGTAGCTGCGCATGAAATGAGAGTCCGAAGCTGTAAAGATGTCTTACACATTGGAACATGGAACGTACGAAGCATGAACCAAGGGAAGTTGGAGGTGGTCAAGAATGAAATGGAACGTGTACAACTTGATCTGTTGGGTGTCAGCGAACTGAAATGGACTGGCATGGGGCACTTTGCATCAGATGATCACATGGTCTACTATGCTGGAAATGAAAGACAAAGAAGAAATGGTGTTGCATTTATAATAAAGAAGAAACTTGCAAGAACTGTAATGAAATACAATGCAGTCAGCGAACGCTTAATCTCTATTCGTCTACGAGGATTGCCTATCAACACAAATATAATTCAAGTATATGTCCCAACAACAGCGTCAGAAGAGAATGAAATTGAAGAGTTCTATGAACAAGTACAAGCTGAAATTGACAGAACATGCAAACAGGATATCCTGATCGTCATGGGTGACTGGAACGCAAAGGTTGGCAACAAAGAAGGCAAAGTAGTTGGAAAATATGGACTTGGCAACAGAAATGAAGCTGGAGAAAGACTGATAGAATTCTGCAAGACCAATGATCTATTCATCTCAAACACCTTCTTCCAGCAACACAAGCGGCGACTGTACACATGGACTTCACGAAATGGATTATATAAAAATCAAATTGACTACATATGTGGAAGTCAACGATGGAAAAGCTCTGTAACATCAACAAAGACAAAACCTGGAGCTGATTGTGGTACAGATCATCAACTACTAGTATGCAAACTCAAGCTAAAATTGAAAAAGAGCAAACCACTCATGAATGCAACAAAATATGACCTTGAGAATATACCACTGGAATTTAAAGACTGCCTGCAAAATCGATTTGCTGCTTTAGATACAAATGACAGAGCTCCGGAAGAGTTATGGAATGACATCAAGAAGGTTATAAGAACATAAGAACATAAGATATGCCATACTGGGTCAGACCAAGGACCATCAAGCCCAGCATTCTGTTTCCAACAGTGGCCAATCTAGGCCATACGTACCTAGCAGTTTCCCCAAGGGACACAGGTTCCACAATGCTTGTACTGGTTCAAGCATTGATATCCTGGGTCCCTTCTTAATAATGGTTTATGGACCTTTCCTCAAGGAACTTGTCCAAACCTTTTTTAAACCCAGCTACACTAACAGCCTTTACTACATCCTCCGGTAACAAATTCCAGAGTTTGATTACACGTTGAGTGAAAAAATATTTTCTTTTATTAGTCTTAAATAGTTTACCCTGTAGCTTCATTGCATGTCCCCTAGTCTTTCCATATTCTGATAAGGTAAACAATCGATCTACGTTTACCCGTTCCACTCCGTTCATTAATTTATAGACTTCTATCATATCTCCCCTCAGCCGTCTCTTCTCCAGGCTAAAGAGCCCCAACCTTTTTAGCCTTTCTTCATAGGAGTAGCCTTCCATCCTCTTTACCATTTTGGTGGCTCTTCTCTGAACCTTTTCTAAAATCGCTATATACTTTTTAAGATACGGCGACCAGAATTGCACACAATATTCAAGGTGCGGTCTCACCATGGAACGATATAGAGGCATTATAATATCTTTTGTTTTATTTTCCATTCCTTTCCTTATCATACCTAGCATTCTATTTGCTCTCTTGGCCGCCGCTGCACACTGGGCCGAGGGTTTTAACAAGGTATCCACAATGACGCCTAAATCTTTTTCCTGGGTGGTGGTTCCTAATGTGGAACCTTGCATCGTGTAACCATAGTTTGGGTTGTTCTTCCCTAGGTGCATAACCTTGCACTTCTCCACATTAAATTTCATCTGCCATTTTGATGCCCAGTCTTCCAATTTATCAAGATCCTCTTGCAATTTTCCACAATCCTCCTGGGTTTTAACAACTTTAAATAGTTTTGTGTCATCTGCAAATTTGATAACCTCACTTGTTATTCCACTTTCCAGGTCATTTATGAATATGTCAAAAAGCAGCGGACCCAGCACAGATCCCTGGGGTACACCACTATTCACCTTTCTCCATTGGGAAAATTGGCCATTTAGCCCTACCCTCTGCTTTCTATCTTTTAACCAGTTCCTGATCCACAGTAGTACACTGCCTCCTATCCCATGACTCTTTAGTTTTGCCAAAAGTCTCTCATGAGGGACTTTGTCAAAGGCTTTCTGAAAGTCCAGATACACAATATCAACCGACTCACCTTTGTCCACCTGTTTATTCACTCCTTCAAAAAAACATAACAGATTAGTAAGACAAGATCTTCCTTGTCTAAAGCCATGTTGGCTGTCTCCCATTAGGTCGTGACTATCTACATGCTGAGTAATTTTATTCTTTATGATGGTTTCTACCATTTTTCCCGGTACTGATGTCAGGCTCACTGGTCTGTAGTTTCCCGGATCACCCCTCGAACCCTTTTTAAAAATTGGTGTTACATTGGCGATCCTCCAATCCTCAGGTATTAGAGATGATTTTAATGACAGTTCACAGATTACCGATAGCAGGTCTGCAATCTCAAATTTCAGCTCTTTCAACACCCTTGGATGTATACCATCCGGCCCAGGTGATTTGCTACTCTTCAGTTTATCTAATAGTTGTAAGACATCTTCCCGATGTATCGATATTTCCTTCAATTCTTCCACACCTTTAAATACCACTTCAGTCATGGGTAACATCCCTACATCTTCCTCAGTAAAGACCGAAGCAAAGAATTCATTCAGTCTCTCCGCTATCGCCTTGTTGCCTCTTAGTGCTCCTTTAACCCCTTTATCATCTAATGGACCAACTGACTCTCTCACAGGTTTTTTGCTACGAATGTACTTGAAAAGGTCTTTATTTCATGTTTTTGCTTCCGCAGCAAGCTTCTTCTCAAATTCTCTCTTTGCCTGCCTTATCAATGCCTTGCATTTGACTTGCCAGTGCTTGTGCTGTTTCCAGGTTTCATCGTTTGGCTCTTTTTTCCATTTCCTGAAAGATGCTTTTTTGGCAACAACAGCCTCTCTGACCTCACCTTTAAACCATGCTGGCAGTTTTTTGGACTTCCTTCCACTTTTCTTAAAGCGTGGAATACAGCTGGTCTGGGCTTCCAAGATAGTATTTTTCAACAACACCCAAGCTTGATGTACGTCGTTAACCTTTGCAACTGCTCCTTTTAGTTTTTTCTTAACTGTTTTCCTCATTTTATCATAGTCTCCCTTTCGAAAGTTAAAGGGTAGTACTGTGGATTTTCTTACTATCCCTCCTCCACTAATTAAATCAAAGGTGATCATGCTATGATCACTATTGCCAAGTGGCCCCAACACCCTTATCTCTTGCACTACATCTGGTGTTCCACTAAGGACTAGGTCTAATATTGCTTCCCCTCTGGTTGGTTCATGAACCAGCTGCTCCAAGAAGCAGTCATTTATTTCATCTAGGAACTTTATCTCCCTAGCATGTCCTGTTGTGACACTGACCCAGTCGATGCCGGGGTAATTGAAATCACCCATTATTATTACTGCACTGTAACTTTTGCTAGCTTCCTTGATTTCTTTGAGCATTTCATCATCCATTTGTTCATTCTGGCCAGGCGGACGATAGTACACCCCCACTGCCATCGCCTTCCCCTTTTTACATGGAATTTCAATCCATAGAGATTCTACAGCAAATTTTGTTTCTTGCAAAACTTTAATCCTTTCTGACTCAATGCCCTCTCTAACATAGAGCGCAACCCCTCCACCAATTTGGTCAGCTCTATCGTTACGATATAGTTTGTACCCAGGTATCACAGTGTCCCACTGGTTGTCCTCCTTCCACCATGTCTCTGATATTCCAATCATATCTAACCTCTCGTTTAGTGCTATATATTCTAACTCTCCCATCTTGTTTGTGTTGGAAGAAAGCGAGAAGTCTCTACAAAAGGTGAAAAAGCAAAAACGGCCAAAATGGATGACGGAAGAAACTCTGAAAATTGCCCAGAAACGCCAAGAAGCTAAAGCCAGAGGAGAAAGAAAGACAATCGCAGAACTCAACAGAGATTTCCAACGTGCAGCAAGACAGGACAAGGAAAAGTACTACAATGACACTTGCAAGGAAATAGAAGCAGAAACTATTAGAGGAAGAACAAGATCGGCTTTCCTAAAGCTACGAGAGTTAAAGAAAAAGATCCAGCCTCGAATTGGAATGTTACAAGATGCTCAAGGTTCTATGTTGAATGATGCTGAGAAGATCAAGAAAAGGTGGAAGGAATATACAGAGTTTTTATATGATAAAGATCAAGTGGACCAACAGCCGTTTCAACCTGTACCTTATGATCGGGAACCATTGGTGATGAAAGAAGAAGTTGAAGCAGCATTGAAGGCCTTATCAAAGAACAAAGCACCAGGCATTGATAGCATTCCCATAGAAGTATTGTAGCAATCTGATGCAGCTGTTTCCGTACTCACAAGGCTCTGCCAAGAAATATGGAAGACAACATCATGGCCAACTGACTGGAAAAGATCTGTGTTTATACCAATATTAAAGAAAGGTGATCCAACTGACTGTGAAAATTATCGCACAATCTCTCTGATCCCACATGCCAGCAAGATTCTACTGAAGATTATTCAAAAGAGACTACAACCATACCTGGAACAAGAACTACCTGAAGTGCAAGCAGGGTTCAGGAAAGGGCGAGGAACAAGAGACATCATTGCGGATGTGAGATGGATCCTTGAAAAGACTAAAGGATACCAAAAGGATATCTATTTGTGCTTTATCGACTATAGCAAGGCTTTTGACTGTGTAAACCATGAGAAACTCTGGGCCACATTAAGAAGCATGGGTATACCAGAACACCTGATCGTTCTCTTGCGCAATCTGTACATTGATCAAGAAGCAACAGTTCGAACGGAAGAAGGAGAAACAGAATGGTTTAAAATAAGCAAAGGTGTAAGACAAGGCTGCATACTTCCCCCCTACCTGTTTAATTTATATGCAGAACAAATCATCAGAGAAGCAGGATTGTATGAAGACAACAGAGGTGTGAAGATTGGTGGAAGACTCATCAACAACCTTCGCTATGCTGATGATGCCACATTACTGGCTGAAAGTGAAGGTGATCTGAAACATTTGCTTCTCACAATCAAAGAACATAGTCTCAAAATGGGCCTGCACCTTAATGTAAAGAAGACAAAGATCATGACAACTGGCATAATCAACAGGTTCATCGTTGAAGGAGAAGAAATTGAAATTGTGAACAACTTTAACCTACTTGGATCAACTATCAATAAAGAAGCAACAAGCAGTCAAGAAATCAGACGACGCATTGCTCTTGGCAGAATGGCTATGAAAGACCTAGATAAGATTCTCAAGAGCAGAGATGTCTCTCTCCATACAAAGATTCGACTTGTTCAAGCCATGGTATTTTCAATAACATCATATGGATGTGAAAGCTGGACAGTGAAAAAGATAGACAGGAAGAAAATTGATGCCTTTGAATTATGGTGCTGGCGGCAAATACTGTGTATACCATGGACTGCCCGAAGAACAAACCAGTCGTTACTAGAGGAGATCAAACCTAAGCTTTCTTTAGAAGCTCAGATGACAAGACTTCAACTTTCATACTTTGGACACATCATGCGAAGAGAGAGATCATTAGAGAAAGACATTATGCTTGGCAAGATAGAAGGTCAACGCAAAAGAGGAAGGCCAGCAATGAGATGGATCAATACAATAACAGCAGCCACGGGTACCGGTCTGTCAACAATGAGCCGCCTGACTGAAGATCGAACACAATTTAGGATAGCTATCCAGAGGGTCGCCATGAGTCGACTCCGACTCGATGGCACTTAACAACAACAACAACTGTGTTGCAGTTCATTAGGTCAATGATTGATCTGCGTACTGGTCGTATGAGATAGGCCAGATAACGTGGGGTCCTTGGCACACAGATATATATCTTGGGGGGTGCTGCTTGCTCAGAACCTGACTCACAGTACTGATTACGATGACTATCTAGGCTAGGTACTATTACCCAGAAAGATGGGGCCGCTGAGTAAGCTGTCTAGGTGATCTGGGATAGGTGTTTACTGCTGTATGTCTCCTTGGGGTATATGGAGGTGAATAGTGGGCGGATGTATGAGCTTATTAAAATTATGACAACATACAACCCATGCTACAAGAGGGGGATCACATATGGCACAGACTCCCACATAACATACAAAACTAAGTACTATGGTGTCATTATATTGTGGGTCACATGGTATGTCATTGTGAATGTTACCCCAACCTCCAGGGGGTTTGCTGTCTATTCTGTTACCCACCTTCAGCATCTTGCTTTGATGAGGCAGTATGAGCCCGCAGCTCCGCAAGGATCACATCCATGCTGGTGGGTGGGGTGCCTGATGTCCCCGGTGCGTGCACTGTGTGCCGTCTCCCCTCCGTCTCCATGCCCTCCACAGCCAGTGTGCTGCTGCTGGAGGACCCCACTGGTGTGTGGACATCCGCTGCCCCATCCTCTGCCTGGGGCATCACATTGGTCCCTGGGGTCTCACCACCAGTGCTGGCCACGACCTCGGACTCTGCGACCCCTGGCCCCTCAGCATCTTCTGGCTCTGACACATCCTCCTCCTCGTATGCCTTCATGGCCTGAATGTCACCTGGGGGGTGGAACAGGGTACACATCAAGAATGGGCTTGCACAGAGCACATATGTACACCTGTGTAATACATCCCCACCAGCACCAATGTGTTGTCCACCTGTAACTGCTGTCCCTGCGCCTACAATGGGGAGAACACATGTGCGTACAGTGTGATGTACCTGGCAGGGGGGGAGAGGGGCAGCCTCTTGTGCTGGCGGAGCTGTGCCACATTCAATGTTTTGGGGGGATGGGGTGGTGAGTGCCAGGCCCACTGTGTGCAGCACTAGGTATGCACTGTGCGGGTGACCTGGGATGTGGGCTCAGTGCTACATGTGGCCGGGGTGCGTGTGGGAGCCCTGAATGTGATTGTGGCTGGTCATAGTATGTGTGAGCAATATCTATGCATTGGCTTGTGTGTTATGCACGGTAGGTGTTGCATCATGCATCTGGGTTAGCCAGATGTGTGTGGGGACTGCCACATTGGTAGCCACTGTGCGGTCTGAGTGGACAGCTATCCAGTACTCTGTGGGTGTGGTGGATTGTTTTGGAGGATGGGTGGAGTGATGCTGGGCATGGGGTTGCACCATGGGTGGGGGTCATGGGAATGTGTCTGTGGCACCGTGGTACCTGTATAGGATCTGGCCCCAGGTGGTGTGGGGGTTGGGCTAGGTGCAGTTGTTGCAGCTTTGGGAATGTGCACCCCAATGTCTTGTGAGGGTGGATGGGGGATCCCTACTGTGTGTTGGCCAATGACAGAGTAGTATGTGTCTGATATATGTGTGATGTGGTCTTTGGCATTGGTTTGCATCCATCTCATAATCTCAGTGTGAGCGGCCATTCTTTGTCACTGTTCTGGGATGTCTCTGGACATATAATGTCAGACAGACGTCATAGCTGTTATAGGTGGAAGGTGTGCCCCCCCCCCATGTCAATGTGTGTTGGGCTAGATGTAGGTCCCTCCTGTAGATTCCCCCCTGTCATATTGTGATGCATGACTGGCTTCAGATGTATGATGTATCAGTATGACCTATATGACAGGTACAAATAGCTGCTGCATGTGCCGGGATAATAGGATGGAAGGTGTTAGGCTCTCTCCACATGTACGGTGCTCCTTTCCTCACTTGTACAGTGGAGGGGGGAAATCCACCTGGCTGACGGACTGCCCCCCCCCCCCAGTGCTGTATGCCTGTTCAGTGCCTCTACTACGTCCAGGACTGTGACTGTTGTGGACACAGCCCCAGGTGCCTGTCACAAACACCCTGTTGAGACTTTGACAGGTGTTGCTGGTGGTGTGGCCCCCAGTTGCCTGTGTTGGGGCACTTGAGTTCTCAGGATATAGGCCCCCCACCATCCTGTCCATGGCCAGCATGTGCTGGGCAGTGAGCTGTACGTGTGCTGCATATCTCAGACCTACCTGCGTGTGGATGGGCAGTGTCCAGCATTTCAGGCAGTCCACGCAGGTAGATGGGACCAAGCCTTTCTGCAAGCTGCTGCTCCAGGGGTGACAGGGTTAGGACAAAGGGGGCACTCCCACCGGTGGCCATGGCATGTTGCCTCTCCGCCACCATGTGTGCACGAGCACCACGTTTGATGTCATTAAATCTTTTTCTGAGGCTGTCCAGGTCCCTGGGTGGGCCCCCAGCCTGTGCTACAGATTCCTGTACCTCCTCCCACACATGTATGTGTGTCCCCACCATGGCACTGGATCTCAGCTGCTCATAGAGCACCTCATAGTGCTCCAGCACACTGGCCAGCAGGATGTGGTTCTCCTGCTGGCTGAATCTAACGGCTCTCCTCCGCTGCTCCGCTGGCACTGGGACATGCCTCCTTTTGGCAATGGGTGGCCTCTTGGCCTGCCCCTGTGTGGGATGGGACACACTCAATGGCCCTGCAGCCACAACATCAGGCCAACCCATCCCTGCCCCCCCTGTGGACCGCTGTTCAGGGGTTTCTCCCTTATCCCCTCCTGCCATTGGCTATCACTCCATCTCCCTGCTCCCTGTTGCCTCTTCCTCCCTGTTACACATTCCCACCTCTCCCAGTCCTTGCCTACTATTCCCTCCTCTGTTGCTCGTCTGCCTTCCTCTCCCTCTCCCCTGCTCCCCTCCTCACCTCCACTCACTCTCCCCTACTCCTCTCCTCACCTCCTCTCACTCTCCCCTGCTCCTTTCCTCATCTCCTCTCCCTCTCCCCTGTTCCTCCCTTCACCACCTCTCCCTCTTCTCCTCACCCTCATGCCTGCTGCTCACCACACCTCCTCTCCCACACACCTGCTGCTCACCTCACCTTTCCTCTCCTCTCCGCACCTGCTATACCCTGACCGATTGCTCTTCACGCCTGCTCCTCACTTTGCCTACACAAAACCCTTGGCGTTTATCATGTGTGGTGGCCTTTTTATGTGTTTTAGTTGGAGGTGCGGGGTTATGTGTGTTGCACATGCACTGTGGCGCATGTGCGCTATGTTCACATGTGTGGCGACACATGTGTGCCAGTCACTGCATGCATTGGGCATGTGCTTTGCTAGGGGCCGATGAATGAGGGGTGCTCCATGCATGACACCCATGATTAGGTGCCCACAGCGGATGGCACCCACCAATGTCGTTTGCGCATGGCCCCATGCCTGCATGCCGTGTACGCCGTATGCATGCATGGAGCTATGCTCAACATATGCGCATGGGTCACAGTCAGATCTGATGTTCATGCGCAATGCACACAGACACCACGTTTGCAGCACTGCGCATGCGCAATGTGCGCACATATGCACACCAGATGAAAGGTACTTATCTGTGATGCATAAGTGGTATACGCCAAGGGTTTTGTGTAGGTGAGGTGTAGAGCAGGCGAGGTGAGGTATTTGACAGGTGTACAGCAGGTGAGGTGAGGTGAGGTGAGGTGTGGTGGAGTGAGGTGAGGTAAGGTGAGGTGCAGTGGGGTGAGGAGGTGCGGTGGTATGAGGTGAGGTGAGGTGGGGTGAGGTGAGCAGCAGGCGAGAGGTGGTGTTTGGGTGGTGGGGAGCTGTTGAGGTGGTGAGCAGGCATAGGGTACAGGGGTGAGGTGAGGGACAGGTAGAGGACGATGTTGGTGGGGCGAGGGGGAGGCAAGAGGAACCTTCTGCCTGTGGTATCTCTGTTTTTCTGATGGCTGCCTTTGTGGTGGCAGCAAACTGCGTTGGGGTGCTCAGGACCTGCGGTTGCCTGACGTGGGTGATGGTGTCCATGGCACTGTGGCACAGGGCATGGGTGCAGACACACTGCAACTCCAACCTGCAGCTGTGGAGGCCATGCAAGCTAGGGCTGAGCTGGCACAGTGCAGGAGGCATGCCGAGCTGTGCCCTCGCCAGGCTCACCTTTACAGGCCCAGGGCCCAGCTCCGGGACATGCGTGAGGACCAGGTGATCTCCCTGTACCATCTGGACACAGTGGCTATTAGGAAGCTCTTTGAGGATCTCAGACTTGACCTCGAGCCCCTGACGGTCGGTCACATGACATACCGGGTTTGGTCAAGCTCCTGGCTGCCCTACATTTCTTTGCCTCTGGCTGTTTCCAGTCATCTGTGGCCGCAGTGGCTGGCATGAGCCGCCCCACCTTCTCACGCTGTCTCCACCAGGTACTGAGTGCCATGGTCAGCCGGGTGGGGAATTACATTGTAATTCCCAACAGTGGGGGACCCTGAACCAGGCCTTTGAAGAGGTTGCGGGGATACCACACGTGATGAGAGCTATTGATTACACAATTTTTGCCCTGGTCCCGCCCGGAGACAAGGAGGCAGTGTTCCTCAACCGCAAACACTACCATTCCCTGAATGATCAGGTTGTATGTGATGCAAATATGTGTATTCTGAATGTGGTCCCTAGGTTTGCAGGATCCACCCATGACTCCTTTATCCTACATCACTCAGCACTATTTGGACAGTTTGAGGCTGGGCAATATGAGGACTGTATACTGCTGGGTGGGTATTTCTCTGCTCAGACGTGCACATGGTGTTCCTCTGAGTACACGTAGGCACACATGTCTGTGTTTGCAAGGTGTCCCCAGTTGTGTTTGTGTGTCATTCGTGTGTGTGTCCGGGGGGGGGGGGGCACTTCCCTTCACGGTCATCTTTGGTATGGTGTTTTGTGTTGGTGGCACCTTCACCTCTGACATATCTGTCCATTTCACATTGTGTGCTTTGTGTGGGCATAGTACAGGACACATGTATGTTCCACGTATATTCAACAGTATATTGTTGTGTCGGGCATCCTCTCGGGGCAGTTCAGGGACCATTTCAACCCATGTGTGTGGCCAGTCTCATGGCTATCACATGCTTGCAAATGTGTGCATCACTAACCTTGTCAAGGGTGCATTGCCATGTGTGTGGCTGATGATCTTGCAGCCGGCACAACTACATTTCGTCTATGGGTGTTTAGGCATGTGTTATTGTGGGTTACAGCTGAGGTGGTTTACACACCTTACCCCCACCCCATGGTCCCTGTCTCACACCTCCCGATGCTGCCACATACATGTTGTATGTCAGCATGTGCTGTAACATGTTCATGGGAGACCTGTCTGTGCTGTTGGTTTGCATGTACATGCTTGTGTGCATGTGTGTGTGGCTCAGCCTCTGCTTTACCTTTCTACTATTTCTCTACAGGTGATGTAGGATATGGGTGTCGTCAATTTTGTTTCCAAGGAAACATGATAAATTTTCAACTCATGTAGAACTTTATAAATTTTTTCAAAAATTAAAAATTATAGACTATTTCGACAAAATTGATTCAGATACCACTGACCCCTCAGTGGTAAAGAAACCTTCTACGTGGATACCACCTTCCAGCACTAATGCCATGATAACGGCATACAAGAACATAATTCTCTCCAAAATAGAGCAACTATATCAACAAAAAAACAAGAATCACATTTTTTACAATCTCACTGGTCCGCAAAAATCAGCATTGAAAGGTTTAGAATCCAACAACACAATCATAATCAAACCTGCTGACAAAGGTGGTGCACTTGTGATACAAGATAGGGAGGTCTATATCAAAGAAGTATTACTCCAATTGAACAACAAGGAGTTCTACTTAAAAATCTATGACGACCCCACTACAGCTCTGCAACAGAAAGTAGATACTTTATTGTATATAGGAAAAGAGGCAGGTTATCTGACATCAAAAGAAATTTCCTTTCTTACAGTTTCTCATCCAATTATTCCAACCATATATATGGTTCCTAAGGTACACAAATCTCTTCAAGACCCTCCAGGACGCCCAATTGTCTCTGCAATAGGATCTTTATTTGAGCCTTTGTCCAAGTTTTTGGATATCTTCTTAAGACCTTTTGTTACAAAAACAGAATCATATGTGCGAGATTCAACCCACATCATCAATATTTTACAGGATTTTCAAGGATACCATGATAAACTTCTGCTGGTGCAAATCCTAACTGACAGGTGGCAGCAAGTGCGAACAGGAAACACAACCTCGCAACCTTTCCAACAACTTCATGGTGTACCCCAGGGCTCGTCCCTGTCTGCACTCCTATTCAATATCTATATGAAACCTCTCTGTGAAATAATTTGCTCATTTAACATTTCCTGCCTGCTGGTCACTCTTGACATCAATTCCCTATATACCAACATCCCACAGCAGGAGGCCTTAGAAGTTCTTGCTAACGTTCTAATTCAAAGATCCAAACCAATAAGTATACCTACTTTCTTTTTGGCAGTTGATGTAAGCTACCATTGTGGCATTGTCTGAGAACACCCAAACCACTTTCTGCCAGAGCAGTGACTGGAAGGCCTGGCATGTCAAAGACACTGCCTGCATCTCCAGGTGGTTGATGGACCATGGTGTCTGCTCCTATGACCAATGCCCCTGAGTTACCTGGGATAAGCAGTGTGCTCCCCAGCCCAGTTATCAATACTGGTGGCTCTAGCAGCATCCCTGCCAAGACGTTCACTGAATCCAGCCACCAATGCAGATTTTCCCTGACTGCTCAAGGCATGGGGAACTTCTGGAACAGGGGGTGGCACTGTGGCAACCATCCAGACAGAAGTGCCCGCTTTAGCGGCCTCATGTGAGTCCAAGCCCATGGCACCAGATTCAGCATTGATGCCATCATTCCTAGCACCTTAAGATATGTCCAGGACAAAGGAGCCACTTGCTGCAAAATCTTCCAGATCTGCCCTGTATTTTCTGAGCCCTCTCTTTCAGAAGAAACACTCAATCAAAAGCTGTATCAAAATGAGATCCCAAGTAAATTAGAGCCTGAGTTGTGGTCAAGTGGATTTTGGCTAGATTGACAACCCAGCCAAGCTCCTGGAGCAGCAGCAGCACTCGATGCATTCTTGCATTATTCTCTTCCAGCATCTTCGTCCAGATCAAGCAATCATACAAATAGGGGTGTACTACATAGTAATATAGTAATATTGTATATGATGGCAGATAAAGACCAGCATGGTCCATCTAGTCTGCCCAGCAAGGTAGAAAGAGCAGGTACACCTGCCATTCCTTTCAGGTCACCCCTCCCCATGCCTTTTTTTAGGGGTGTACCTACCGCTCTGTTTAGGTCACCCCTATTTGTTGAGATAGTTATGTTTATTTTTATTTCATCCTATTGCTATAAAGGGATCCACTGTGTCTGTCCCATGCCATTTTGAATTCTGTCACTGTATTTGCCCCCCACCACTTCCATCAGGAGGGCATTCCAAGCATCCACCACCCTTTCAGTGAAAAAGTATTTCCTGATGTTACCTTTCAGTTTACCCCTTGCAGCTTCATATTATGCCCTCTAGTTTTACAGTTTCCCCATCTTTGGAAGAGGTTTGCTTGTTCATTAATGCTCTTTAAGTATTTAAAGGTCTCCCCTGTCCCTCCTCTCCTCCAGAGTGTACATATTTAGGTCGTCAAGTCTCTTCTCATAAGTATTCAGATGCAGGCTCCAAATCATTTTGGTCACCTTCCTCTGAACTGCTTCCAGCATTCTTATGTCCTTTGTGAGATATGGTCTCCAAAACTGAACACAATATTCCAAGTGAGGCTTCACCAGCGACTTGTACAGTGGCATTAGTACCTGTTCCTTTCTGCTGGTAATTCCTCTATGTATGCAACCCAACATCCTTCTGGCTTTTGCCACCACCTTGTCACACTGTTTCGCCTCCTTGAGATCCTCAGAAACAATCACACCGAGGTCCTTCTCCTGGTCCGTGCACACCAACCTCTCACCCCCTATCACATATAATTTCTTTGGATTTCTGCTTCCCAAGTGCATGACACTGCACTTCTTCAGATTAAATCTTAACTGCCAAGTATTAGACCATTCTTCCAGCTTTTGTTGATCTTTTCCCATGTTCTCCACTTCCTCAGGGGAGTCCACTCTGTTGGAAATTTTTGTGTCATCTGCAAAAAGAGAGACTTTTCCATTCAGTCCTTCAGCAATATCACTCACAAATATATTGAACAGTACTGGCCCAAGGACCGAACTCTGGTGCACACCGCTAATCACCTTCCTTTCATCTGAGTGAATTCCATTTATGATCACCTTCTGTCGTCTGTCAGTCAACCAATTTCTGATCCAGTTCACCACCTTGGGACACATCCCCAAGCTGTTGAGTTTACTGATAAGCCTCCTATGAGGAACAGTATCAAAGGCTTTGCTGAAATCTAGGTAGATTGCATCCATCGCATGCCCTTGATCTAGTTCTCTGGTCACCCAGTCAAAAAACTCAATCAGATTTGTTTGGCAAGATCGACTTTTGGTAAAGCCATGTTGCCTCAGATCATGCAACCTGTTGGTTTCAAGGAAGTTCACTATTTGTTCTTTCAGAAGTGCCTCCATTACTTTTCCTACCACTGAGGGATGGCATAGAGGCCTGTAGTTTGTCACTTTTTCCCTACTGCCACTTTTGTGAAGAGGTACCACATCAGCCCTTCTCCAGTCCTGTGGAACTTCTCCTGTCTCCAAGGATCTATTAAAAACATCCTTTAATGGCCCTGCAAGAACCTGTCCGAGCTCTTTCAGTATCCTGGGATGTATCCCATCTGGACCCATGGTCTTGGCCACTTTCAGTTTTGCAAGATTCTCTAACACATCATCTTCTGTGAATAGGGTGGTATCTATTCCATTCCCATTTGTATATTTGTCAATCACAGGTAGTCCTTCTCCAGGATTTTCTCTAGCAAAAACAGAGCAGAAGTATTTGTTTAGCATTTTCACTTTTTCAATGTCACTTTCCACAAATCTGTTTTGAGTCTTATAATTTCACCTCTGATTTTCCTCCTCTCCTGATTATACCTGAAAAAAGTTGTGTCACCATACTTTACATCTTTAGCCATCTTTTCTTCTGCCTTTGATTGTGCTATCCTTATTTCTATTTTTGTCTCTTTTAGTTTGATCCTGTATTCTTTTCTGTATTCCTCTATTTGAAAACTTTTGAAATTTGTGAAAGCTGTGTTTTTTGCCTTTACTTGAGCAGCTACTTCTTTGGAGAACCAAATAGGTTGCCTTTTCCTATTGTTTTTATTTACTTTCCTTACTTATGTATCTGTTGCCACTTTTATTGCCTCCTTTAGTTTAGCACATTACAATTCCGCTTCCCTTATCCCCTCGCATCCCGCCAACTCCTCCTTCAGGTACTTCACCATTTTACTGAAGTCAGTGTCTAGGACTTTGAGCTTGCTGTGATTGGATTCTACCTTGGCTTTTATCTCAAACCACATTCCCTCAAACCACCACTCCCTCATGCCATAAAAATGCTGCCACGGCCACCATGGTCTTGGTAAATATGCATGGTGCTGTGGCTAGCCCAAACGTGAGAGCCTGGAATGGGAGGTGACCTATTGGAACTGCAAAGTGGAGAAACCTTTAGTGCCCCAACCTGATGGATACATGCAGATATGCCTCTGTCAGGTCCAATGCCATCAGGAGCTCTCCCCGATGCACTGCCACAATCAGAGACCATAGCGTCACCATCCAGAAGTGTGGCACATGCAGAGCTCTGTTGACATGTTTGAGGTTGAGGATAGGCCTGAAAGAACCTTCTTTATTGGGTACCACAAAGTAGATGGAGTAGTGACTGGTCTTTGGGGACCAGCTCCATTGCCTTGGGCTGAAGGAATACTACAGGGTATCCTTGACCACCTGAAGCTTGCCCAGAGCAGACCGGGGTGACAAAAGGAAGGTGTTGGAGAGAAGAAGCACAAACACCAGTGCATAGGCCTCGCAGATGATTTCAAGGACCTACTGGTCCGAAATGAGCTGGACCCACATGAGTAGAAGTGCCATCCACTGGGGAAACCCTTACCTGAGCCCCCCTAATCTCATTGGGATTTATTGATGTCACTGGACATGGTGGAGAAGAAGCCTGTTCCTCCATCGTAACTGCCCCAAAGGAATATCCTTGAGTGGAGTACCTGTCATGCTGGTAAGGCATGAACTGATTCCCCTGAAAATGGCATAAATCCCTAGGCTGAGTCTTGGAAGAGGCAGCCGCCTTCCCCACCTTCGGCTTATCCTCTGCCAGCCAAGTGGGCTTGGTCTCCCTTGAGGTACTTGACTAGCTTCCCCATGGTTTCGTCAAACAAATGCTTACCTTTAAATGGCAAGGGGCTAAGGCGTGTTTTCGATGAGATGTCAGTGGACCATTTACGGAGCCAAAGAAAACTCCTTGAGGCTATGCCTCATCGAGGCTGGACAAGGCTTGCAAGAGGTCGTAAAAGGCATCTCCCAGATATGCACAACCTGTTTCCAATGTGGCCACTTCTGAGGAAGCCTGCGCCTCTGGGAGCCCCTGCAACCATTTCATGCATGCCCTTGCCACATACATTCTGCACACTAAACCTTGGAGTGCCAAGGCCGCAACTTCAAAAGCCTGCTTCAACAATGTCTCTAAATTCTTGTCCTGAGCATCCTGGAGGGCCTCTATGCCCTTCATTGGGATGGTAGTCTTCTTTGTCACTGTTGTCACCAAGGCATCCACTCTGGGAACATTGAGAAAATCCTTCTCTACTGTATGCACTGGGTACAGGCAAGCCATCCCATGCCCCCCCTGGAGGCCCACCTTGGGCACTTAACATTTGAGCTCCATCTTCTGCTTGAAGGCCCAATGGATGGGGAAAATGGTCACTGACACCTGAATGCCTTGAAGCAAGGGATCCTTCAGGGGAACCTCTGGTTCTGGCAGTGCTTGTGGGATGATGAGGGCTGCCAACATCTAAGAAATGAGCTTCAGCAGTTCTTCCCTCTGGAACACCCAGAAAATGGAGAAGTTCTTCCCTTGTGAAACCTCCCCCTCCTCCAAGTCTGTTGCACCTCCTGAATTTTCTACGCCATAAGAATCTTCCAAGAGTCCTCCAGTCTCTCTGACTTGTCAGAGACTGGATCTGGGAGCAAATCATCCTGGAAAACTTCCAGCTCATCACCCATGGTAGTGGACCCTACCAAATCCCTAACCTGAGACTTGTTCCTCTGAGAAGTGCTCAAGGGCAACAGCCTGGAACAAACATGGCCCTGCTTGAGGCAGTAGGCCTTATGCATTAGCAAAGCAAACTCTGCATAAAAGAGATCCTCCTCAACTTCCTGTCCTGATGCTGAGGCCCTGTGATCCACTGAACCGCAGTGACTAGACCTACAGGAGAGCGCAGGAACCAACTCCTGCCTCTCACTGCTATTTGGTGCTGCTGCCGTCGAGCTATTCAAAGTGGCCATGGTTCCAGTCAAAACCACCAACAGACTTATTTAACTTTAGCTGGCCAACACTGAATATCAAGAGTGCCTTGGGAATGTCTCAGTTGCTACATCTTTATCTAACAGATTTTCTACTGGCAATATTGGGGTTTGTCTGGCCCTTTGAAAAAAAAATTCTTAGAATTTTTCCCATTGATAAGAGGAACCAATGAGAGAACCCTTTTATCCCATAGGATCCTTTTTTTGTATTATCTAAGCTATGTTTGCTGTTTTGCAGAGTCTGTCTTGGTACATTGGTTTATGCTCTAAAAAGACCATACAAAATAGATGATAATGAAATCTTACTAAAGTGTGTTAAGCTTTTGCACTTAACGTGCACTTAATGCTAAATCTAATGTGTATTACATGAAAAGTGTCTGTGGTAAATGTCAGGGGCATGACCAGTGTGTTCCTAGCAGTTAACACATGGATGCCTACCCTAATGCATGGCACAATTACCTCAGGTGCATATAACACCATCTATTGAGCTGGTGTTAGTTGCACCCACATTGATTGCAACATTGACAGTGTGTGATATGTTCCCCCTCCCCTCCCCACACTACCTACAATGTGCTCTCCATGCCCACTGTCCATCTCTAAACCTGATTATGCTTTAATTTCCTGAGACAGCTTCATTTGCTTTGAGTGGATTTATTGACAATTGATCAAGGTACATTGGCTGGTGTGGGAAAGACCACAGGTGATTTGGCCCCCTGCACATAAGATATGTATATGCTTTAAGAGTCTCCTTCTTGTTTCATCTGTTTTATTTAATAGCTGAAACTGCTGGTTTTTCTAGTGCAGCACTGAAGAAGTGCCTGGTGAAAATCTTTTAGAAATAAAAACATTACTTATACAATCATTTGCGAGTAGCATAAACATCATAAAAAGAAATTTGCATTAAAACTCTTACTATTTGCTTCTTTCAATATATGTTATATAATCTTACTCAGTGCATTTTTCCCAGCAATAAAGGTGCCAGTACACATATGCAGAGCTCCTTCATTAATTCATGTGGACCACGGGTCAGTTTTAGCAGGTACTGTAATGAAAAAGGTGCCGGTACCCCATACCACCACGTGCCCCCTCAAAAAAAAGCCCTAATCTTCCTGATGTGATACAGAATTGAAGGAGCAGAGTAGTAAAACATTAAATAGGTTTGATTGATTTTCCAATCTGGGGATGAGATGAGTGTTACAATCTTCAAATAATAGGGTTATTACTGTTAATTCTAAAGCTAAGGCAAAAAGAAAATCTGTTGCATTCATATCTTCTCGTCTAGGGATGATCAAACTCATTATGATGTCAGAGCATATTGGGTAAACGTGTTCTAGGTTAGTTAGAGGAAGGAGAACCCCATTCTTGTGAGCCAACTGGAGGGGGGAGCGGGTGACAGGTGAAGGCTAGATGTTCAACGTTAAGAACTGTTTATTGTAAGCCCAGTGTAGGTCCTGCCTGCACTGCACAAATTTGCTACCTGTAAACCGCACTGATTCTAAAGAGTGCGGTATAAAAGAGGCATTAAATAAATAAATAAATAAACTGGGTAAATTGAATAAAATGAGCATGATTTTAAAACAAAAGGTTTGTTTATTTAAATGTGAATAGTAGCGTGAGAATCAATTGGAATTCATATTCATCATCTTAACTATGTCTTACAAATAATAGCTGACAAAAGAATTTATAGATCCATATCACGGTATAAGAAAGCTACAGTATAGAGGTCATTTTAGAAGCCCTAGTCATGATTTCAACATTTAAAAATGACCTTTTGAACGTCCCATTTATATATTAGAAAGCTCAAAATGTACATGTGTCTGGAACAATCATGTACTTGTTACATGGAGGCATGTCGGAGGTGCGTCTGGGGCATTCCAAAAAAAAAGATAGACATGTGCGTGCAATTTCAGTTGACTGATGCATGTTCAAATTCTCTAGTGGACATATCCATGTCTATAACTCCTCCAAAACACAAATGACCATCTGAAACTTGCTCATTATGACAACCTAACAACTGTACAGAGAAAAGAATGCCCTCTGAACTCCCCAATCATTTTTTCTCCTTCAAAAAAGCATGCCAATAAGTAGATATCCTAGCTGCCACTCCGCAGTACATCTTCACTTCCAAAATGGCAGGCTGGAATATATATGTGGTACCAGGGGCGGCCCAAGGGGGGTGCGGGGCCATGTGCGGAGACTCCGTGCGGGGCCTCATTTGCATAAGTGGCCTTATTTGCATAAATATTTGCATAATGTTACCATACACTAACTTTTAGTAAACATGTCTCTTAATGAGTGTATGGATAAAGAAAGACTAAAAGATTTCTACATTACTATAATCCAGTGCCAAACCGCCAGGCACATTAGGAACTACTACAAACGCTGCCCATTTAGAACCCATAGCAAACCCACCGTATCCTGACAGCATTACCAGGACTCACAAAGCACCAAACCCTACCTATCAAAAGGCAACACTGCAAATATTAAACCAATACATTTCAGAGAATACTGGGGAAAGAGAACAAGTGGCAATGTCAAATAGGAATTACATAAACAGAATACCTCAGCTCAGTTACACATGCAGAACATAGACCATCACCAAACAAGGAATCACAATTTAGAAACAGGAAGGCAATAATTAAACTGGGAACCCCAAAAGCCAAACTTGGAATGTACAACAACACTGTAGAAATAAAACTATAAATTAATTTCCTCTTGTACCAAACAAAGCACAGACGTTAATGATGCACATTTCCCAGAGGTTTCATATTCCAGTTAATACATTCAAAATAAAGAGATATCTTTCTACCTTTTGTGCATTTTTTTTCAGTTGCAATTGCTCCAGCCACTTTCTTCTGGTTTCTTCATGTTTTCTGCTAACTGTCCATCGTCTGCTGTCCATTTGTTCTTTCTTCTCTCTTCTAGTTTTTTTTTTCCATTCTCTCTCTCTACATCTGCTTTAACATACTAATCTTTCTCCTTTTGCTCTTTCCTCATTCCTATTTCATCCACACAAATTTTACCACTCCATCCTCAATCCCCACTTACTCTCCCAATACCCGGCCAATTGTAGATTTTTCATTCCTCCCACACAAAATATTTTTCCCCTCTCCATTTTACTCTCCCAGCCCCATCCCATTCTAATCCTCCCCCAACATCAGCTCCCTTCTAGTTCCAGTCTCACCCAGCATCCATTCCTTTCTAGTCCCTGCATCAGCCCATTTCCAGTCCTAGCCCCCCATCAACCCATTTCCAATCCTAGCTCCCCCATCCATTTTCAGTCTGAGTCCCTTCATCAGCTCATTTCCAATCCTAGCCCCCCATCAGCCCATTTCTAGTCATTTCCTAGCCCCACCATCAGCCCATGTCAAATCAAAGCTCCCCTCCACTCAGTCCAATTCCAGTCCAAGCCCCCCCCCATGAGCCTACTTCCAGTTCTAGCCCCTCCATGAGTCCATTTCAATTCAAGCCCCCACCACAGCCCATTTCCAATCTTAGCTCCCCCCAACAGCCCATTTCCAGTCCTATCCTAGCTGCTCCATCAGCCCATTTTCAGTCCTAGCTCCCTTCCCTCACAGCCCATTTCCATTCCAAGCTCCCTCCCCATCAGCTATTTACAGTTCAAGCCTCCCCTTCCACTCAGCCCATTTCCAGTCATAGCAACCCCCCAACCCATTACCAGTCCTAGCCCCCCATCAACCCGCGTCCAGTCCTAAACCCCCCATCACCCCATTTTCAGTTTAAGCCCCCCCTATAACCCATTACCAGTCCTAACCCCCCATCACCCCATTTCCAGACATCCCCCATCAGCCCAAAGCCCATTACCAGTCTTAACCCCCCCATAGCCCATTATCAGTCCTAACCCGCCCATAGCCCATTATATGTCTAATCCCCCCCTACCGCCCACAGCCCATTACCTGACCTCAACCCTCCCCATCAGCCCATTTCCTGTCCTAGCCCCCCCCCCATAGCCCATTATCAGTCCTAACCCCCCCTCACCCCATTTCCAGCCATCCCCCATCAGCCCACAGCCCATTACCAGTCTTAACCCCCCCATAGCCCATTACCAGTCCTAACCCCCCCCAGCCCACAACCCATTACCAGTCCTAACCCCTCCCCATCAGCCCATTTCCTGTCCTATCCCCCCATCGCCCCATTTCCTGTCAGCCCCCATCAGCCCACAGCCCATTACCAGTCTTAACCCCCCATAGCCCATTACCAGTCCTAACCCCCCCCAGCCCACAACCCATTACCAGTCCTAACCACTGTTCCCTCTAAGCTGTGCGCGTGTGCGCGCGTACACACCTCGCTGAGCGAGCGCACATACTTTACAACAGAGCGCACAAACATTTTGGTTCTGATTCTGATAGAAAACAACACAGATGTCTTAAAATTTAAACGTTGTTGTGTATTTACGGTTTTCACAAGTTCTACAATATTTTCTAGTGCAATCAATGTGGTGTACATACTGTATTCTGACGTGTAGTCAAATTTTAAAGTACAAAAATTTAACCTTCCTTCAAAAGCTGCACAGCTGATATTTTATGCGCACACAGCCTACAGAAAATTAGAGGGAACATTGGTCCTAACCCCTCCCCATCAGCCCATTTCCTGTCCTAACCCCCCATCGCCCCATTTCCAGACAGCCCCCATCAGCCCACAGCCCATTACCAGTCCTACCCCCCCCCAGCCCATTAGCAGTCCTAACCCCCTCCCCTAGCCCATTAGCAGTCCTACCCCCCCCCTAGCCCATTAGCAGTCCTACCCCCCCCCTAGCCCATTAGCAGTCCTAACCCCCCCCAGCCCATTAGCAGTCCTAACCCCCTCCCCTAGCCCATTAGCAGTCCTACCCCCCCCAGCCCATTAGCAGTCCTCCCCCCCTAGCCCATTAGCAGTCCTAACCCCCCCCCCCCAGCCCATTAGAGGTCTTACCCCCCATGGCAAATTAAAAAAAAATAAAAAGCTGGCTCTGGCTGCTGCCGCGGCAGCGGCAGAATGCAGTGTCCCGCGGGGCCCCCTCCACCCGCTAAGCCCCTCTGCAAGGGCTTTCAGATTCGCGAGGGAGAGCGTCTCCCTCGCGTCTCTGTTAAGCCCGCAGGGGCTAATGGGAAATTTCCCATCAGCCCCTTTAGACGCGAGGGACTGATGGGAAATTTCCCATTAGCCCCTGTGGGCTTAACAGAGACGCGAGGGAGACGCTCTCCCTCGCGAATCTGAAAGCCCTTGCAGAGGGGCTTAGCGGGCGGAGGGGGCCCCGCGGGACACTGCATTCTGCCGCGTCCGCGGCAGCAGCCAGAGCCAGCTTTTTATTTTTTTTATGTCATTTAAAAAAAAAAGCAGAATGTTCTTTGCGCGGGGCCCCCTGAAACGCGGGGCCCTGTGCAAAAAACATTCTTGCTCTATGGACGGGCCGGCCCTGTGTGGTACCATATAGATGCGAACATTCTGAAATACATGTGCTGGCACATCTATGCAGTTTGTGCTGAGCACGTCCAGATCTTACATGTCCATGTTTCTAAAATCAGCCAGTTTTCTGCACACTTGAGCCCTGAGTCTGCACGGACCCATTCTCTTTTATTGTGCCAGGCAGGTTTATCTTTTTGAGGTGGAAACATACCTATTTTATATCACACTTGCAGATGACCACCTTCACTGCTCTCCTTCCAGACATTTCAGACATCTTGACTTGAACATTTTGATTGCTGTCCTTCCCACAGCCTATCTAAAATGTGCCTTCATGTGTTCAGTAACTATGGGTAGTATATTAAATACATAAATCTACTGGGAGATACATGTGCTCACATTCACACACTCTTACTTTCAGTTTGGATGAAAAGTTTAATCATTGATGTTTTTTTGTGTAGGGGGTTATCCCCAAAAGATTTGGCCACTGGTAGCTCAGCATTAGAATTGGCATTGATACTCAAGGTATCAAGATAATTGGGTGCATGAAATTTGTTACCCAAGAAGGAAGTATTGGCCTAGAAGGCATGTGTTAATTAGGGATAGGAGATAAAGAAATGATTTCTTCTCTGTGAAATAGAGAGTGGAGGAGTAGCCTAGTGGTTAGAGCAGTGGCCTGGTGACCAAGAGATCAGGATTTATTCCCAGTGGTACTCCATGTGGCTTTGGGCAAGTCACTTAGATCATGTGTAAACAATATAAGGAAGAGACAGCCATGTCAGAGAATGCAGACAAACACAGCAGGAGCTCTCTAGTATTATTCAGAAGGAGGCATCTTAAAAAAAAAGTATAACATCCATTTCAAACTACTACTTCTGCACATTTAATGCATCGTTGAGCATACTTATACTGGATACCTTGTTTTTAGGGACCCTGTTCTGATCTGTTTTTTTCTTATTTCTCCCATCGCTCCTTTAGTGTATGTTCTGGTGGATCCTCCTCTACCCCCATTTCAGTCTCGGTCAGGGTACCTCAGGGCTTTGCCGTAAAACCTCTCTTCTCTCTCTACACTCAGTCCCTTGGTGCACTCATTTCCTCCCATGGCTTTCAATATCATCTTTATGCTGATGACTCTCAAATCTATCTCTCTGTACCTGAAATCTCTCCAGACCCTGGATGTCCCACTGCTATCTGAAACTGAACATGGCTAAAACAGAGTTCCTCATCTTTCCTCCTAAAGCACCTCCACCTTCCTCTTTTCCCTTTCTCTGTGGATAGCACTCTACTTCTCCCTGTTTCCTCAGACTTCATCCTTGGGGTCATATTTGACTCTTCTCTCTCCTTCTCTGAACGCATTCAACAAATAGCTAATATCTGCCATTTCTTTGTATTATTATTATTATTATTACAAACATTTATAGAGTGCTACTTGACACACACAGGGCTGTGCAAACATGAAGAGAGGCCCTTCTCATTAGAGCTTACAATATAATCAAGACAAACAAGGCAAAGAAGGAGTAAGGGCAGGAGACAAACAACAAAGGAGACACAAGGATTAGGAACCAAAGGCGGCCTTAAAGAGGTGAGCCTTTAGCAGAGATCTGAAGAGGGGGAGTGATGAAGCCTCACAAAAAGCTTCAGGAAGAGAGTTCCAAGCGTAAGGAGCTACAAGGTGAAAGGACTGAAGTCTGGAGTTAGCAGAAGAAGAAAAGGGCAAAGATAGGAGCAGGCTTGAAGAAGAACAAAGTTCTTGAGGAGAGAAGACAAGAGAGACAAAGCAGAGCAGCAGAATAAATGCATTTAAAAGTCAAAAGGAGAAGTTTGAATTGAATACAGTGCAAATGCAATGTGTGCCTTCGAGTCAGTCCTGACTCCTGGCGACCCAGAAGCTCCTGGGTTTTCTTGGCAGTGTCACCGGAAGTAGATTGCCAGGCCTTTCTTCCGAGGCAATGGAGGGTTAAGTGACTTGCCCAAGGCCACAAGGAGTGCTAGTGGGAATCAAACCAGTACCAGAGAGGAAAAGACAATTTTTTATAAATACTGATAAAGAAACAGCAGGTTTTAGCAGTCTGTTGTATATGTGCAGAAAAGGAAAGAGAGGAATCCAAAATAACCCCAAGATTATCAATAGAGATGGAGAATGAAGAAAAGGGGAAGAGGGTTTGGGAAGAAAAATAAGCAATTCAGTTTTATACATATTAAGTTTTAATTTGCAATGAGACCTCCAGATCAGAAAGCCAGGTAGAAATTCGGGCCTACAATGCATGGGAGATTACAAACTACCCGTGTTAGCATGCCATGCTCCTTCTCTGGCTCTATTCAAACAGGCTAAAAAGCCACCTATTTAAGGCCATGTTTGAAGCTCGATATCCTTACTCTCCAGCTTATCACCTATCTGTAACTTGTACTTAGATTGCAAGCACTGAAGAGCAGGAACTGTCTCTTACTTGTACAGGTGCAGTGCTGCGTACACATTGTAGCGCTATGCAAATGATAAATAGTAGTAGTAGTAATAGTTTACAGAGGTAAATGAAGAATTCTGCTTTCATTTTTTGGGGTATTGGAAGCAGGTCCTGTAAAGCTGTGGACTACTGTCCTTGATGAGAATAATTGGCTAATGTAAGTCAGTCTGCTATAAAGGAGTCTGGGTTTATCAGACATGCAAACTTTTCAGTCTAACTTGGATTAACAATAGTGGTTTCTTACCTGAGAAGATAATAATTCACAAGAGGTACAAATCATGCTAAATGTAGTTTCCAATTAACTAAACCATTTCTACATGCAAATATTTCTATAGTTAATCTTAAACACAATGAAAATTCAGATTAGCTAGAATTTGCAAGATAAAATTTCCTGATAAACTGAGCCATCCATCATTGTCCTTATTTCTGCTAAGATATAGGTTATTATCCTGCACCCTGCTGCCAGTGTGATCCCACTATCTGGCTAATTCTATAAAGGTAGCTTGGAAAGATGCATGTTCTTTATGTGCATAAAGTCCCTCTTTAAAGAACATAAGAACATACAATATGCCATACTTGGTCAGACCAAGGTCTATCAAGCCCAGTATCACATCTCCAACAGTGGCCAATCCAGGTCACAAGAACCTGGCAGGTTCTCAAAAGGTCACACGGGTTCCACAATGCTTGTCCCGGGGCAAGCAGTGGATTTCCAGGGTCCTCTTTAATGGTTTATGGACCTTTCCACCAGGAACATGTCCAAACCTTTTTTAAAACCAGCTACACTACATCTTCCGGGAACAAATTCCAGAGTTTGATTACACATTGAGTGAAAAAATATTTCTTCTATTACTCTTAAATGGGTTATTTTATAGCTTCATTGCCTGTCCCCTAGTCTTTCTATTTTTTGAAGGAGCAAACAACAGATCTATGTTTACCCGTTCCACTCCATTCATTAATTTATAGACCTCTATCATATCTCCCCTCAGTTGTCTCTTTTCCAAGTTGAACAGCCCTAACCTTTAAGCCTTTCCTCGTAGTGGTATCCTTCCATCTACTTTATCACTGTGCTCACTCTTCCCTGTGCCTTTTCTAATTTTGCTATATTCTTTTTAAGATATGGTGACCAGAATTGCACCCAATATTCAAGATACGGTCACACCATGGAATGATACAGAGGCATTAAAATATCCATAATTGTATTCTCCATTCCTTTCCTTATGATTCCTAGCATTCAGTTTACTTACTTGGCTGTCACTGCACACTGGGCAAAGGGTTTCAATGTATTTTTCATAATGATGCCTAAATCCTTTTCCTGGGTGGTGGTTCTTAATGTGGAACCTTACATCATGTAACCATAGTTTGGGTTGTTCTTCCCTAGGTGCATAACTTTGCACTCATCCACATAAAATTTAATCTGCCATTTGGATGTCCAGTCTTCCAATGTATTAAGGGATTCTTTTGTAATTTTTCACAATCCCCTTGTGTTTTAACAGCTTTGAATAATTTTGTGCCATCTGCAAATGTGATCACCTCACTTGTTATTCCCATTTCCAGGTCATTTATCAAAGATTTAAAAAACAGCAGGCTCAGCACATATCCCTGGGGTACTCTACTATTCATCTTTCTCCATTGAGAAAATTGGCCAATTAGCCCTACTCTCTGCTTTCTCTCTTTGAACTAGTCCCTTATCCACAATAGTACACTTCCTCCTATCCCATGACTTTTTAATTTCAACAAGGGGCTTGATTACTAAGCAACGGTAGCGGCTTCCGATCGATATCGGAGCCGCAGCCCCATTAAATTAAACAAGCCCCCAAGAGTCTCTCATAAGGGACTTTGTCAAAGGCTTTCTGAAAATCCAGATATACTATATCAACTGGCTTACCTTTATTTTCCTGTTTATTCACAGCTTCTAAAAAATATAACAGATTAACGTGATGATGAGAGCTGTGCTGAGCCGATGGAAACAGAAGAAAACAGTGAATATGCCTTTAAGGTGAGAGACAGGCAAGGTATTCACAGGGTGCAGACTGCAGGCAAAGGAAAGAAGCATGTAGTTGCTGAAGCCAAGCCACACCCAAGCTTTAACGTAAGTGCAGGCTTGGAGGGAAATGATAATCACCTGTGCAGAGACAGGGGAGTGTTAGTTAGGAAACAGCTTTATAAGCCCTGTTCAGAGGAGAGGAAAAGGAGAAGTGGGAAGTTTGACTTCGAGTTGGAGAACGGCTCCAGCAAAAAAGGAAGCAGCAACAGAGGAAGCAGTCCTTGTAAGAGAGGTACTCTTAATTCAGAAACCAGCAGATGGGTGGCTGGGAGAGTTGCTTACAACGAGGAACAGATTGCAGTGCAGAGTGTTCATGAACCAGCTCAGAGAATTCAAGCTGCCAGAAGGTGGGTGAATACGGTTACAACCGGAAGTGACCAGAACCCAGCTGAGGGCAGAGAACCAGAGCTGAACACAATTGAAGCATTGAGGCAATTGATCCAGGGAAAGAAGCCCCACTCTCAAGGTACAAATATTCCATATCAGGGAGAACAGCTGTGGAAGGAAATTCAGAAGTTCCTACAGAACAGTAAGCTTGAAGGAGTTAATGAAAACCCAGAGACAGACAAGCATTTCGCAGCACAGGAAGAAATGCAAATTGACTCTTTTGGTCAGGATTCTGTTACTGAGGAGTCTCCTATGGACTGTCCTTTGTGTAAGAAGGAAGTTTGAAAGTTGGTGATAAAAAGTGTTAACAGAAGAAGCTTTTGAGAAGCAGGAATTTACCTAGCCATGTGAATACCAAGAATTTCTTCTAAGGCAAAGCGCCTTTGCTTAACCTAGAGTTTGATAACCAAAGCAGCACATGATAAATGAAGAAATTTAGCTGTGCTGGACGAACAAAGGAAGCTGTGATTTACTTGCTGAAAACAGCTGCACATGTTTAAAGGTTCTTTCAGTTTCTTCAGTTCCAGTTGCATATGTTTCCTGTTATTAATTACTTGGAGAATAATCCTTATGTCTGTGTTGAACCTTAGTGCTTATGGGAACCTAAATAAAAAGTCTTGTTTTGCCTTAAAAACCAACGGTCTCACACTACTTTGTCTTTGAGTAAAAGAATCAACTACAAGTCCCAGAGTTCCCTGCTGGATACAAGGATAGTAACTCTTTATTTAAGGACAAACATTGGCAGCCCTATGCCTGTAAGCTTTTGGCCCAGGCGAGGGTCATGACATTAATAATACTAGATCTTCCTTTGCTAAATCCATGTTGGTGTTCTCTGATAAAACCATGGCTATCTACATGTTCAGTAATCTTTTTCTTTATAATGGCTTCTACCATTTTGCCTGGGTTCTTTTCGTTTTATGGTTTTGTTCAATATTCTTCATTCTTCATCACCTGAGCTTATCCCATCTTTTGGCATCAATTTATCCTGATGACATTCAATCTGCTGCCTCTACTGACTCTTTATCTACAAACCTCGGTTCTCTGAAATTTTGCCTGGAAGCAGTTGCTGTTTGTTGTAGAACAGAGGCAAAAGGTGAATTCTGCCAAATATGGGTCATTTGGTTCACTATATTGTTTTCTTCACCCAACATCTATTATTCAGGGTACATTTGAAGTACACTTGGATTCTCAGATAACTTTTGGTAGCCCTATTTCTGTGGTGACCACAGCTTCTTTCCTAGCACTTCAAAGAATTCAATCTATTAGATCATTTTTGAACACAAGGGATTCATATGTACGCTAGTATCCAGCTGACTTGACTATTGCAATGTATTTTTACAATGGTCTCTCTGGTGTTTCACTTAAATGGTTGAAGCTAGTCAAAAGTACTGCTATTAAACTTATTTTTGGGGTGTATTACTTTGATCATATCACATATATTTTGTCCAGTCAACACTGGCTCCTGGTGTAACCGGGTAAGGCGGACGACGCCTCTCGCCCCTCCCCAAGCCCCACCCCCACTTTCCTTCCCCCAAGAGAGCAATTCAAAACAAACACATGACAACAAGTTGGGACTTAAACTGGTCGCAGCTTTAATAACCTTTTCAACACACATAATCCAACATCAACATATTTTTAACCCCCCCCCCCCAAGCAGAGCGAGCTCTCACCCGCCGTGTTAGTAGCAAGGTGACGCCGCATCCGCTTCCCCCGGGCACAGGCCCGACATTTTCCACTCCCTCCCTCTTCCGGCTTCGCCATGCTATTAGCAAAAGCCTGAGGGATTAACCGGGTCGGGGGTACCCCACCCCCGCCCTCATGCTTACCACCGGCTCCGGACCCCAGAAACCTCCGGGATCCCGCCAAAGCCCCCCCTCCAGCTGCAACAACCCAAACACCCCCCCCCCCCAAAGCCTCCCCCCGCCTGGGTGGGCGGGCGGGACACCAGGAGCCTCCAGCCAGGACCCAGCAACTGCCGATGCAGAGCTGGGTCCCCGCGACACTTACTCCCCCCCCCCCCTGCTGCCGCGGCCCAGCCTCCCATTGGCTCCCGGGCGTTTAAAACGCCACGGGGAGCCAATGAGGCGCCCGGCCGCGCGGGCAGTAACAGCCGCGCGCCGCCGCAACCGAGAGGGGGCGGGGCGAACGGCCCGCCACCCCCCCGGTTAGTAGCGGCCGCGCGGACGGGACCCGCGGCCTTGCTGTAACCGGGTAAGGCGGACGACGCCTCTCGCCCCTCCCCAAGCCCCACCCCCACTTTCCTTCCCCCAAGAGAGCAATTCAAAACAAACACATGACAACAAGTTGGGACTTAAACTGGTCGCAGCTTTAATAACCTTTTCAACACACATAATCCAACATCAACATATTTTTAACCCCCCCCCCCCCCAAGCAGAGCGAGCTCTCACCCGCCGTGTTAGTAGCAAGGTGACGCCGCATCCGCTTCCCCCGGGCACAGGCCCGACATTTTCCACTCCCTCCCTCTTCCGGCTTCGCCATGCTATTAGCAAAAGCCTGAGGGATTAACCGGGTCGGGGGTACCCCACCCCCGCCCTCATGCTTGCCACCGGCTCCGGACCCCGGAAACCTCCGGGATCCCGCCACCGGCTCAGGTCAGCCACGACCAGAGCCGCCCCCCAAAGGTAAGCTGCGACCAGCCCTCGCCCCCAAAGGCATACCTTCCAAGCCCTCCTGCCAATCGTTCAGCAGTAAATCTAGCCCTATCGGGGACAAGTGCACCCCATCCGGCCCATAGAGGCCCGGGCAGTCCACGTCCACCCAAGGGTGAAAAATTTGACAGCCCCCGTGCTGTCCCACCCACCGGCCAATTTGACGGTTAATTTTGGTCACACCCCGTGACCACCGTCGCTGAGCCCTACAGGACGGCCTTGGAATGATATCCGACCATAGCAATAGTACATCCGGAAACATCCCCAACACCACCCCAAAGTCCTTGATAGCTGCTCGAATCAACTGCCGGCAGGTCCATGAAGCGAGATCGTTGCCACCCAAGTGGAGCAGTAACACATCCGGGGTGCCTCGGGAACGCTGGAGGTGCCGAAGCAAAGGCAGGAGTTGGATCCACCGGAGTCCGCGTTCGCCCAGCCATGTGATCGTCACCGCCCGCTCAGGAAGTCCCAAATTCAGCCCCACTGGGCGCATCGCTGCTCGCCGACCCGCCCAGAAGACAAAGGAGTGGCCCAAAATCCAACAGCATCGCTGCCCCACACCTGAAAGACAAAGAACAGCCCCGTTAATGCCCCCCCCCACCCACTCCCCTACAAACGCACGTAGCTCTGGAAGGCTCCCGACCGCCATCGCCCAATGCGCTGTATCTCCTGATCGGGCAGTCCAGCCACCGCTGCACTGGTTGCCGCTCCGATCCGGAAGGAATGAGGGGCAAAGGCACCAGGATCTTCGCCTATCTGTCGTAAAGCCAGGCGCAGCACTGCGGTAAATTGGAAGCGCGTAAGAACCCGCCCGTCCAGATGGATAAAAAGGCTACCATCCCCCTCTGGACGAAGGCGTAAATACGCCTGCAGTAACGCGACCGGACACGAGGGGGAACCCTGAACCGCTGCCAAGTCCACCCACACCCCCTACCCGCCTGATCCGTCTTAGAACGGGCAAGGCGGATACGAACCCTACTCCCGATCAAGTGCACGTGACGCACTTGCACCGCCCTCCCATTGTGAAGCCGCCCCGACTCCGAAACCAGCTCGCCCACCCGAAATGCGCCGAAAAAGGCTAACGAAAAAACGGCCCGGAAAAGCACCCCTTCATAGCAGGAGGACACTACCTGCGGCAAAGCCCCGCACAACCGACACAGTAGGTCATGCGTAATAGGACGCCGCCAATCCCCGGGCGAGGGACTGGACCGCTCCCAACCCCGCAACAACGTACGCGTTAGAAATCCCCCTCCCGCCCACCCCCACCCGAAAGCCCGTGCGAAAAAGGCGAAGCCTGCCACGTTCCGTCGGGTAGTGGCCCGAGAGAAGCCCTGTTCTTTAGCCGCCGCCACATACTGACCCATCAGCAAATCCGAGGCCAGCCCGGGCCGCCATCCATGGAGTAGCAAGAAGGACACCACACTGCAGTAGCCACGTTGATACGTGACCCATGTCGCTGAGGATACAGACTTCCGCAACAGCTCGATCATTCCTGGAGGCCAATCCGCCATAAATGCTCCGGGACCGCCGATCCCACGTCGTCCGCATCTGGGGCCAATGTCCGAAACAGCGCCCACTTGAAACGGGAAAGAGCATCAGCAATCTGGTTATGACTCCCAGGGATATGACGAGCCTTAATTACTAAATTCAACCGCAAACATGAAAACACCACCTGCCGCATCAGGTCAGCTACTGGCTGACATCTTGGGGAATAGTTATTAATCACCGAAACTACCGCCTCGTTGTCGCACCACCAGCATACTCTGCGATCGCGTAGTCTATCCGGCCACAACGACAGTACCACCAAAATGGGAAACAACTCGAGGAAGGTAATATTCTTCGTAAGCCCCACCGCTCGCCAGGATGGAGGCCAGCCTTCCGCACACCATGCGCCCCCAAAATAAATCCCCAAACCCGAACTCCCCGCTGCATCCGTATACAACTGCAAATCCGCAGAAGTCACCTCCGGGTCTCTCAGCACCGTGGTACCATTGAAGTCACGAAGAAAATCGTCCCAAATCCGCAGGTCTGCCCGCAAGCTGCCGGACAGCCGGATCCGATGATGCGGCCTAGAGACGCCCGAAGTAGCAGCGGATAATCGGCGCAAGAATACTCGCCCCATCGGGATCACCCGACACGCGAAATTCAGGGACCCCACTAAAGACTGCATCTCCCGCAGCGTTAGCTTACTAGAGCCCAGCGCATTGGCGACCAACACCCGCAGGCTCGCCACTTTCTCTTGCGGCAAGCGAGCCACCAACGCCACAGAATCCAATTCCACCCCCAGGAAGGTAAGTGTAGTCGCCGGACCCGCCGTCTTTTCGGATGCTAATGGAACACCCCAGACTTGGGCCAACTGGACAAAACCCTCCAACAAAGCCTTGCACTGCCCTGACTGCGCTGGCCCCACGAAGAGGAAGTCATCTAAGTAATGCACTACCGAACCGCATCCCACCCAGTCCACGAATGCCCAGTGCAAAAAGGAGCTAAACTGTTCGAAATACGCACAGGAAATCGAACAGCCCATAGGCATGCATTTATCGAAGAAAAATTGCCCTTCGAAGCAAAACCCCAACAAATGGAAAGCAGAAGGGTGCACCGGCAATAAACGGAAGGCAGATTCAATATCCACCTTGGACATCAAGCACCCCGGCCCACAGGCTCGTACCAGCTCCACAGCCTCATCAAAGGATGCATACCGTACCGCACACAAAACTTTAGGAATGTGATCATTCACTGAGGAACCAATCGGAAACGAGAGATTATGTATCAGGCGATACTTCCCCGGCTCTTTCTTCGGAATGATGCCCAGCGGAGAAGAAACCACGAATTCTGCAAAAGGGGGCTCTGTGAAAGGACCCGCCACCCTACCTAATGCCAGCTCAGTAGCCAACTTATCACGTACCAGCGGCGCGAAGCGCCGGACCCGAAGGCGAATTCCTCGCCTTGTGTACCCCTACACAGCCCACCACCGGTATGGGAAACCCCTCCCTGAACCCAAATTCCAAAAGACTGCTGACCTGTCGCTTCGGATACTTCTTAAGCCAGGGGCCTAACACCGCAATCGCAACCGGGGTGGGGGCCAAGCTCCAGACGTCCCCGTTACTTGTGGCCGGGGGCTGACCCGCTCCCGCCATTCTTCCTGACACACTTGAGAGCTGAATGACCCCCATTACAGACGGAGCAGGCGTGCCGGAATTTGCAATCCGGAAAGGGGCAGGAAGACTTGTTGAAGCGCCAGCACAGGTCCCCCGCTCCTCCCCCCCCTGGAGTTCTCTGCAAAACAGGGGGCACGCCCGATCGAAAGGGCCGATCCGCCCGCGCAGGGGTGGCTACTCCACTTCTTTGCCCACCCATACTTCCCCCGCCCGGTCTGATGGCCATCTGCGTCAGCCAAAGATTAATATCCTGGGTTCCCCACGACAATAGGCGATTCTCCTCCATCTTATCACGGAATTTCTCATCATAGTTGAGCCAAGCCCAACCGTCATGAGTCTGTGAGGCCTCTAGTATAGAGTCCGCGTAAGCCAACAGCAAACCGTACTGCTCTGGATGGGAATGACCCCATACACTCGCCAACCTCAAGAAAGACTGAGTCCAATTAACGACATTCCGAGCCACTCTCTTGACCCTACCCGCCTTCTCGTCCTCCTTACGCTTCCGTCGGCTATCCCCCGACCGTTTACGACCCTCGAGTAAGCGGAAAATATCTACGTAACGACGTTTTACAATCTTTTTCCGCAGCTTCTTCGGTACCCCTTCCCATAACTCAGAGAAAAACGCCACCGAAGGCACCGAACCCACCTGCCCCACGCCGACCCCCGAACCCACCTGTCCCACGCCGACCTCCCCGCCAGTGGCCCCCGGACTCCCGGCCAAGTCGTCTGACACCGAGTCGGACGAAGACTCCGAATAGGAAGAAGAGGAGGACCCCGAACGCCGCCGCCGGCGACCGGAACCCCGCTTGCGCTTGGTCGCTCGCTTCTTACCCCCCTCCCCAGCCCTTTCCCCAGCCGCCAACTCACCTGCCGCCGGTGCTGCCACCGCAGAAGACGCACCCGTCTCCGGTGTTGTCAACGATGAGGCTGACGCTCCTCCTCCACTTCCCGAAGACGCGGGGCCCTCCACTGGTGCTCGCCCTCCCACCGTCCGTCTGTCCAGCAGGAACCCCACACGGTTGCCCCCAGTAGTGCCAGCCGGGCGAAACCTGCGGAGAAAAAAACAGGGAAAGGCGAAGGCGAACCCACCCCAGGCCAAGGCGGCTGCCACGCCCCTAGCCAGTCCGAACTGGAAGGGCCTTGACCCCCGCCCTGCCAATGCGCCCAGGCAGGGGAATAGGCCGCCCCAGCGGGAGCAGATGGACCCCCCGGACTCGCAGCGTCCATACCCACGTTGTCCGACGGAGGAGCGACCCCTTCGCTCCCCCCCTGGGACCATTAGCCCCCCCCGGGCCATCAGGGGCCGCTCCCCGCCCCAAAGCACCTCTAGCCGGGGCAGGTGACCGGCCTCGCCGGCCCCCAGCTGCCCGACCAGCCGAAACCCCCTTACGTGCGTGCCTGCGGACCGGGATAGACCCCTGGTCGGACGCCGGACCACGGCTCGGAGCCCTGCCCCTTGTCCCTCTGCTAAGAAGAGCCGTGCGCCCCGCAGGGACAGGCTCTCCTCTCCCCGGACCAGCAGGCTTGGCCTTCCCAGTCCCGTGGCGCTTACTGGCACCCCCCTTTTTGCCCCCGCCAGCCATTGCCAATAATAGGCTGGAGGCAAGAAGCAGAGAAATTTCTTTTTTTTTTTTTTTTTTTAGTTAAGAGACTTGCCTAAGGCAACGAGGAGTGCTAGGGGAAATGAACCCTGGACTCCTGACTCCTAAGGCAGTGCTATAACCACCAGGCTAGTCCTCCATCGCCAAAGCACTTGCCTGGAGAGCCACGAGCCTCCGTGTCCCCCGACGCTGAATCACTGCTTCCCGGAGCCCCGAAGACAGCGCTGAACACGTGCTGCTTCCCGCAGCAGCCACGGGCCCTCCTCAGCAAGCAGAATCCGGACAACAGGAGCCTCCAGCCTGGACCCAGCAACTGCCGATGCAGAGCTGGGTCCCCGCGACACTTACTCCCCCCCCCCCCCCCTGCTGCCGCGGCCCAGCCTCCCATTGGCTCCCGGGCGTTTAAAACGCCACGGGGAGCCAATGAGGCGCCCGGCCGCGCGGGCAGTAACAGCCGCGCGCCGCCGCAACCGAGAGGGGGCGGGGCGAACGGCCCGCCACCCCCCCGGTTAGTAGCGGCCGCGCGGACGGGACCCGCGGCCTTGCTGTTCTGCTTGATAAAATTCAAGATTTTGGTTATGACTCACTCTGCCTTTTTTTCTACTGACCATCCTACTTATCTAGATGATTGGCTTATTATGTGCCATCCATCACGACCATTACATTCACCTTGAAACAATTTGCTATCAGTTGCTTTTCCATCCAGGGTTTGTCTAAAAATGATGAGTCGTTTAGCATGTGCTCCTTCATTGTCAAATACCCTGCCACTTCACTGCAGAACTGAACCATCTCTGCCCAAGTATAAGGCTGGCTTGAAAAACTGGTTATTCATACAGGCATTTGGTGACTAAGTTTGGATTTTATACTCAGCTTTGAGGCAATATGCTTGTTTTTTCAGTTTTTTTCTTCTTTTCCTATGGTTTCATATTTCTCATTCATTCTCTAATACTTCTCAACTTATTACAATTGCTACTACAACTTATCATTTGTAGAGTGTTGTAAGGTATATGCTCATCAGAGCTTATGATCTAGTCAAGACAGACCAAATAACTGGGGAATAGGGTAAACCTAGGGGAATAGCAATGTATAGGATTATTTCTTGTAATTACTTTGTTGTCTATACTGAAAGGTCGTCTATCAAACTGTGTGTGTAAGTTTATTCAAATGTGGAGAAAGGGTAAATGTTCACTCTCTCGGTATAACTCGAAATGCCACCCCTAGAATATCCCTAGCCCATCCTTCACCTAGATGGAGAAATGTTGGCAATAGAACAAGTTATGCAATCAAAATGTCTGTTCTTCAGGCAGGAGAAGTTTTTGAAAAGCACTTAGGTAGCGATAACCAATGCTAACTTCATAAGTGCTGTTCAATAACAAGCCAAAGACTTTTGAGGAGTGTAGGAGTAGCTGAGCGGTTAGACCATTAGTCTAAAACTAGAAATGGTTAGTAAAATTATATATGGAGATCTATGTCACTGCTTTGCAAAGGTCTGTTATGGAAGTAGCTCTTAGATTTGCTACTGTGGTGAGATTTTGCATGTAGACAGTGATCAATTATTTGAGCTGATGATGGCTCACCAGCTTTTGCATAACAGATTTCAAAGTACATCCTGGCCTTTGAGATCATAAAAGATGAGCAATTGTGAGTCTTTCTTAAACTTTAGGTTGTTTTTAGATAGTAAATTAAGATCTGCTTGCAATCCGATGTATGCAATGTATACTCTGCAGAATTAGATTGAATTTTTGGGGAAAAAAAAGATCAGTAGGATGATGCTCAAATTTAGGGGACTATGTTATAAAATTGGGGTGAGTATGCAAGACCACTTTGTTTCAGAAAAACTGAGTATAGGGATAATGATGAACAACTCACTCATCTAGTGGTGGCAATCACTAACAGAAACAAGAGTTTCCAGCATAGATGCCATAGACTGGCTTGGGCAGGCAGTTCATAAGAAAAGCCTGTATAAAATCATCTGCAACAGTAAAGAGGATTTCTTTGATTACTATGTTTCGTAAAAAGCTCAAATCTTGGTTGTTTCTCTTAGTACCTGATTTCTAACTGCTTGTATTGTCTTTTATTGTAAACTGCGCTGAACAAATTTTTAATTGGGATTTCAGTTGTGTAGAAGTGTTTTATAATAATAATAATAAAATGAAGAGTCATTCTGGAACCGAAAAAAATAAAATAAAATAAAAGGATCTGCACTTTTCAACATGTTATAAGCCCTAAAAATTCTACTGCCTGCCAGCTATTTATCATTTATCAACCTCCACTTCACTTGTCTCCTTCAGTTTATTATTGAAAGCCTGTACTTGTATATTCTAGTAATGTCATCTTTTCCTTATTTTGTTCTAATACGAAAGAATACTCACTCCTGGAAGCCAGGCCACAAATATATTAAATTAGTCAAATAAAAAAGTTATGTTCTATATTTTTCTTTGTTTTGTTTTTAATTTCTAACCTATATTTCAGTGTTCTTCTGGTGAAGGCACTGGGCACCATGCATTCAAAGACCTATAGAGCCTGTCTAAAGGATAGCCCTGGCCCAAATGGAGTGACCAATATTTGACTCAAACGTTTAACAACACTCCATGAAGATCTGGCAAACTACAAAAAAAAAAAAAGATAAAACAACCAAACTTAAAACCACAATGGCTTATAACAGAAAAAAACAATTCTCCTTCCAAAGGGGGACCCTAATAACTTCCCAAAAATTACAGACCAATAACTTGCCAACCTACAATCTATAAGCTGGCAAATGCTAGGAAAAAACCAAAGAGCTCAGTATAGGATGAGTTTATTATAAGAAAGCTTTTGGCACATTCTTGGATAATAGAATTGTCTTGAGATGTATAAAATAAATTCTGGTAAAGTTCACCATGACAATGTGACAAGCCACATTCTTTTTGAAGTATGAAGATGGACAGTACAGCATTCCTAACATCAAGGTCCAGCGAAGAATATAAGAACATAAGAACATAAGATATGCCATACTGGGTCAGACCAAAGTCCATCAAGCCAAGTATCCTGTTTCCAACAGTGGCCAATCTAGGTCATACATACCTAGCAGTTTCCCCAGAAGACACAGGTTCAACAACGCTTGTACTGGGTCAAGCATTGATATCCTGGGACCCTTCTTAGTAATGGTTTATGGACCTTTCCTCCAGGAACTTGTCCAAACCTTTTTAAACCCAGCTACACTAACAGCCTTTACTATATCCTCCGGTAATAGGAAGGCCGCGGGCAGGGTCCCGGCGGACGCCGGTAACCGGCGGTTCCAGCCCGGCGCGGGTCCCGGCCTCGAGAGGGCATTCGGGAGAGGGGGGTGGGGGAGGTGGCAAGGAGGCCGGCATCATTTAAACCGATTGGTTGCTGGCGTCTGGAGCGAGCCAGCAGCCAATCGGGTGAGGGGACTGGCCATATGCTCCAGCGGCGTGGGCACGCGCTGGGCACATGGTGGAGGAGCGGGGAGCCATCAGCGTCTCCAGGATCGCAGCACAGGGCTTCCCTTGGAGTGTCTGTAGTGTCTGCCGGATCCGGGCACAGTGCTCCCGGCGGAGTCCGGTTCTGCGGAGCATCTTGCCTGGCGGAGGACTGGAGTTCCGTGGCATTCTTCCGGAGGGCACCCGGTGTTGCGGTGTTTCGGCGGCGTGCACGCGCCACTCAGGCAAGGGGGCTCTACAGTGGGTAGACGGGCTCTCCCCCCAGGCAGCGAAATCACATCTTAGCGCTGTGCATTAAGCTGCTTTGTCCTGGGTGGCTTAGGGACGGTGTGTGCGGTGCTTATCATGGCGGGGTGGCGCAAGGACAACAGGGGGAGGCAGGGGAGGAGAGGGATGGCTTCCGGGCTGCGTTCTGGGAGTCGGCAGGGCAGTAGGGGGACTAGGGGGCACCAGGTAGGACCGATGAGTCCGGGGAGGGGTATGTTGGGTGTAGTGGTTGCCGGCCTGGCTGGGCCTGCTAATAGGGGGGGAAGGGGGTCACTGTTGCCTGTTTGGGGTTCTAGGAGGGGGAGGAGCTGTAGGGTTCGGGGTACTGCCTTGTCACGAGGGGGGCAGTGCACTGGGGATGCTACCGTGCTGGGTGCTAGTACGGGTGCGGTGGGGGCAGAGCTGGAAGGTGGGCAGGGTGTTGGGAGGCAGCCTAGAGAGGGTGCTATGGGCCATGAGGCTGGAGGAGGATCGGAGTGGGCTGGTTTTTGGTGTCAGACAGGGGAACGGGGGGTGTTGGTTTTTCGGGGAGTGCGGGGGGGGGGGGGTCGGGTCAATGGGGCACCCGGGTTGGGAGCATTGGCTGGGGGGCGGGCAGGGCCCCTCAAGGGCTGATTGTTCCGGTGCTTGGCAAACAGCGTGGCCTGCGGCTGTTCCTCCTGCTTTTTTCCCCTTCTTGTCTTTGCAGGTTCCATCAGGTGAGGCTCCTGGGGCTATGCGTGGTGGGCCGCTGCCGCACCGGGCAGCAGCGGGTGCGACATTGTTTGCCGGTGGAGATTCTTGAGCTGGGTCGGCGGAGTGCAGCGATAGAGAGCCACCGGACCAGTGCTATGTGGGCCAGCAGCAGGAGTCTCAGCCTTCGACTGCGGAATCGGCAGCAGGTGAGTTGCAGTTGGAGCTAGCCAGTGGGTCTGGGGCAGAGCGCCTGCCGAGGGGATAGGGAAGGCTTCCAAGAAGAAGAAGCATGCGTGCCGGCGACGACGCGGATCCAGGTCGTCCTCTTCCACTTCCTCCAGTTCGTCCACAGGGTTCTCGGCGGGGGGTCGGGCGGCTGCGGAGGGCGGATCAGCTGGCGGAGGTGTGGCAGCGGTTACAGTTTTGTCCAAATTGTGGGAAGGTGTACCGCGGAAGTTGAGGAGGAGAATAAGGAAGAGGCGGTATATTGACATTTTTCGGCTTTTGGAGGGTCGTAAGCGCTCGGGTGAAAGTAAGAAGAAGAGGAAGGAGGATGAAAAGGCCGGAAGGGTTCGGAAGGTGGCGAGGACGGTGGTCAATTGGGTGACGGCTTTCTTGCATCTCACAAGTGTTTGGAGGCGTCACTATCCGGAGCAGTTTGGGATGCTGTTGTCCTACGCGGACTCGATTCTTGAGGCTTCTCAGGTCCATGATGGTTGGTCATGGCTTAATTATGATGAGAAGTTTAGAGATAAGATGGAAGAGAACAAGTTGCTGTCCTGGGGCATGCAGGATATCAATTTGTGGCTCACCCAAATGTCAGTACGGTCGAGTGCGGTGGGAGTTGGGGGGAGCGGTGTTAAAGTTGGGAGGGCGGCTCTTCCGCTGGTGAACCGTCCCTTTTGTGTGGGCGGGGGGGGGGCCCAGGCAAACAGGGAATTGGAGCTGGGGCGGACGTGTGCTGGAGGTTCAACAAGTCCTCTTGCCCGTTCAAGGATTGCAAGTTCCGGCATGCATGTTCGGTTTGCGGGGGAGGGCATGCTGCGACAAAATGTATCCGAAAAGGGCCCTTGCCATCGACCAAGTGATGGTGCATATTTTGGGTTAGCTCCCTCGCCAATTCGGATCGAGGTCTTGCGAGACTTGCTACTACATTACCCTAGGGTGCGGGACAAAGGGGTGTTGCTTGGGGTGTTTACGAACGGTTTTGTCATCCCGGTTATGGGGGGGTTGGTTTCTTTGGCTGCTCGGAATGCTGCTTCCGTGCGGCGCTTTGCGGCGGTCGTTCAGGACAAGTTAAATCGAGAATTGAGCTTGGGCCAGATAGCGGGCCCTTTTGCGGATCCCCCGTTTCTTTTGATAAGGCGGTTTAGTGAGGAAGGCTTCGATTGCTACCGGTGCACCCCTCCTCCATTCATTTGCTTGGTTTCCAGGTCTCTGGCGAGTATTATTTCGACAAATGTAACATGGGGTGCGCAGTGTTGTGTGCTTACTTCGAGACTTTTAGCAATTATCTGGACGATTTTTTCTTTGTGGGGGCAGCGCACACTTCTCAGTGTAGTGAGTTGTTTGGACTCCGTTGCAATGGTGGCGCGCTTACCATTAGTGAAGGTGATACAGTTGAGGGTTTTGGTGGCGAATGCGGTGGTCTCGGTGAAGTATACTCTGCGAGAAATGCAGGCTCTACTCGGGTACTTGAATTTTGCGTGTAGAGTGATACCGATGGGGCGTGTGTTTCTGTGCCGGTTAGCGATGGCCTCGGGTGGTGTTTCTAAGCCTCATCATCGTATTCGGATTACCAGGTGCATGCGTGAGGACTTGTGGTTAGGTATTACTGGCTTGGTGTGCAAGCCCATGGCCGGCGGCCTGGGGGGAGATGGGGCTTCTGAAGAACATCACCTTCTTGGAGTTGTTCCCTATTTTGGTGACGTTGGATTTGTGGCCTGATAGGTTGTGTAACAAAAAAGTAGTGTGGTGGTGTGATAATGAAGCGGTCGTGAGCGTAGTCAATAATTATTCACCGTGGTGCGTGGACGTTTCTGCGTTGATGCGGAAGGTAGTTTTATCCTGCTTGCATTTGAATGGCACAGTCCGGGGGGGGGGTTTGTGAGCGGGCTTACTTTTGCTAGTAATATGGCAAAGTTGAGCAAGGGTGGTTCGAGCTGGACCGGTGGTTGTCCAGACCAGGGGCGGAAGCGAGGTCACCTTGCTAATAGTACGGATGGTGACGTATCACTCTGACGGGGGTGGGGGGGGAGTTAATTCTTGGCTAAGTTGTTTTGGTTGTTTAAATGTTAATTGTTATTGGGCAATAAAGCTGCGACCTGGTGTTTTCCAAGCAATGTGTGTCTGTGCATTTTGTGGGAAATGTGCAAGGTATGGGGGGTCTTGGAGTTTGTGGGGAGGAGGGGGAGCGCCTGGTATGGATCCCCGGTTACAAATTCCAGAGTTTGATTACACGTTGAGTGAAAAAATATTTTCTTTTATTAGTCTTAAATAGTTTACCCTGTAGCTTCATTGCATGTCCCCTAGTCTTTCTATATTCTGCTATGGTAAACAATTGATCTACGTTTACCCGTTCCACTCTGTTCATTAATTTATAGACTTCTATCATATCTCCCCTCAGCCGTCTATTTTCCAGGTTAAAGAGCCCTAACCTTTTTAGCCTTTCTTCATAGGAGTATCCTTCCATCCCCTTTACCATTTTGGTGGCTCTTCTCTGAACCTTTTCTAATATTGTTATATCCTTTTTAAGATACGGCGACCAGAATTGCACACAATATTCAAGGTGCGGTCTCACCATGGAACGATATAGAGGCATTATAATATCTTTTGTTTTATTTTCCATTACTTCCCCTATGATACCTAGCATTCTATTTGCTCTCTTGGCCGCCGCTGTACACTGGGCCGAGGGTTTTAACATGTTATCCACAATGACGCCTAAATCATTTTCCTGGGTGGTGGTTCCTAATGTGGAACCTTGCATCGTATAACCATAGTTTTGGTTGTTCTTCCCTAGGTGCATAACTTTGCACTTGTCCACATTAAATTTCATCTGCCATTTTGATTCCCAGTCTTCCAATTTATCAAGATCCTCTTGCAATTTTCCACAATCCTCTTGGGTTTTAACAACTTTAAATAGTTTTGTGTCATCTGCAAATTTGATAATCTCACTCGTTATTCCACTTTCCAGGTCATTTATGAATATGTCAAAAAGCAGCGGACCCAACACAGATCCCTGGGGTACACCACTATTCACCTTTCTCCATTGGGAAAATTGGCCATTTAGCCCTACCCTCTGCTTTCTATCTTTTAACCAGTTCCTGATCCACATTAGTACACTGCCTCCTATCCCATGACTCTAGTTTTGCCAAAGGTCTCTGATAAGGGACCTTGTCAAAGGTTTTCTCAAAGTCCAGATACACTATATCAACCAACTCACCTTTGTCCACCTGTTTATTCACACCTTCAAAAAAATGTAACAGATTAGTAAGACAAGATCTTCCTTGTCTAAAGCCATGTTGGCTGTCTCCCATTAGGCCATGACTATCTACATGCTGAGTAATTTTTGATGTCAGGCTCACCGGTTTGTAGTTTTCCGGATCACCCCTGGAACCCTTTTTAAAAATTGGTGTTACATTGGCAATCCTCCAATCTTCAGGTATTAGAGATGATTTTAATGATAGTTCACAGATTACTAATAGCAGGTTTGCAATCTCATATTTCAGTTCTTTCAACACCCTTGGATGTATACCATCCGGCCCAGGTGATTTGCTACTCATCAGTTTATCTAATAGTTGTAATACATCTTCCTGATGTATCGATATTTCCTTCAATTCTTCCGCACCTTTAAATACCACTTCAGTCATGGGTAACATCCCTACATATTCCTCAGTAAAGACCGAAGCAAAAAACTCATTCAGTCTCTCCGCTATCGCCTTGTTGCCTCTTAGTGCCCCTTTAACCTCTCTATCATCTAATGGACCAACTGACTCTCTCACAGGTTTTTTGCTATGAATGTATTTGAAAAAGTCTTTATTTCATGTTTTTGCTTCTGCAGCAAGCTTCTTCTCAAATCCTCCCTTTGCCTGCCTTATCAATGCCTTGCATTTGACTTTCAGGGAGATTCAGGGAATATTTCAGGGAGATTTCCTGAAGCCATTTCTGTTTTGAATGGTGCTTAATCCAATGAGCATTCTCATCAATTCTAGGATACAGATTTAGCCTGAATCCTAAAGAAGGTAACAACCCAGAGGTAACATCCAATTTACTATTTGTAGACAACCTGAAGCTCTACAGTTCCAGTGACCAACAATTAGCAGAGCAACTCTGTGAAGTGAAAATCTTTTCTGATGATATCACGATGACTTTTGGCCTTGACAAATGTGCTAAGGCAACTTTTTTAGAGGAAAATTGAGCAAGATGGAAAACATATTCCTGGGTGGGGGCTGTGACATCAAGGAACTTGAACAGAGAGGTATATATACATATTTCAGAGAAGAAAAAAGAGTGACACTCAAACAGAAATTACAAAGATAAAATCAGAAATCAGCTGGCAATTCCTTATTCTCATACAGCTTTGGGATTGTAGAGAAGTGGGGTTTTCCTCAGGGGGTCAGTTTTTGGAGACTTTTTCCACGGGGAAGAAGGTCTGTATGATGTTTCAGGGGTAGAGGATATTGACTTTGACTTCTATAACAGTCTACTCCATGGAATTTCCAAGAAGATCATTAACCAATTACAAATGGCACAAAATAAATCACTGAATAACATATCACCGTCATTTCTATCAACTTTAATTCTCCCATTGACAGACACAAGAGCCAAAAGATGATGTTCCCAGAACACCATTAAAATCCCAGCAGAATTCTGCAAAACTAAGCAAGCCACAAGCAATAGAGCATTTTCCTATGTTGCCTCTAATCTATGGACTGCACTACCTAACACACTGAGAGCCATCAAAGATCTTCAAACATTCAGAAAACAAATCAAGACATTCCTATTTATCGAGTATTATGGCAGTAACTATATCAAGAATGAGACATACTCAACATAAAAACAGCCTTCTGAAACAATCTAACCTCACTCCGACCAAACGAACCTCCCACGTAGATTTGACACTCCTCCCCTTTACCCTTAGCTTACATCCACTTGTACCAAAAATTTGTAAACTATATAACCTGTAAATAATTTTTGTATGTAAATAATTCTCCTATCATTATCACTGTTCTATACTTTGTTTGATGTAACCTTACTTATTTGATGTAAATCATTCTTTGTAAACCTCCCTTAATCTTGGGAAGGGATGGTATAGTAACATATAGTAACAAAGTATATGATGGCAGATAAAGACCAGTATGGTCCATCTAGTCAGCCCAGCAAAGCGGCAAAAGTAGGTGTATCTGCCGTGCAGGTCGCCCCTCCCCATACCTTTGTTTAGGGGTGTACCCACCGCTCCGTGCAGGTTACCCCTATTTGTTGAGATATAAGTGATAGTTATGTTTATTTTGATTTTATCCTATTGCTATATAGAAAAGCATTGCAAATAAATAAATAAATAAAATAAATAAATGTCTGGCTTTTAAAGTGTTGCAGTAAAGTCATGCATAATTTTGTAGTTTAACATGCATTAAAGGCAAATATTGTGTGTCATTCCTTAACACTCATTAGTAACTAACCCCCTTACCTGGATAAACCAGCCTTTCTAAAAACTGGCCTTTCCACAGCTTTGCATGAGTTTTCATAGCATGTATCCTCTAAGCAAGCTAAAAAAATACATTTGCATAGGTGCATTTGGTTTAGGAAAACATCACATGCCCATTCAATTTTCAAATGCATACATATTATTTCATACCCACTCAGGTGCCAGAACCAACAGCAAGTGTGAATTACACATGTATGCTATGCTAGCTAAATAAAAATAAAAACAAACCTACACTATTACTTTATCCAGGAAATATTAGGTATAAAGGATGCCTATTTGTGGAATAATTTTACATTAGGGCATCCTATAAAAGTTTGAGAAATTACACCTATTTTAGGTCTGTTTTATAAAGGTTCAGACATTTCAAACACCCATTATCATTATATGCATCAAGTCCTTTTCCATATTAAATTAGCAAACTGTGGAAATAAGAGGACTCAGAGACAAGTTACATGAATGCCCACTTCAGCTCAATTCTAACTTAAATGCTTATCTCAGCATGTTGCTTTTATGTGTTAGGTATGCTCTGAAACACAGAAAAGAAACACATTGAGATAAGTACTCAAATAAGAATTGTGCTAAAGGGAGCATTCATGTAACTTGTCTTCACGTCCTCCAATTTTGAAAGTGGGTAGAGAATATGCATGCAAGTTTGTTTTCTATAGCTTGCTGAATTCATATTGAAAAGTTCTTGAGGCATATGATGATAATGGTACTTGAAATGTATGAGCCAGGAACAATACCTTGCTTTGTAGCCTTATCAACATAATATATTTATATAGCATTGATTTAGTACATACATTTCCTTCACTTCAAAAGATACTATCACATTTGTAGTGTTGTAGGATGCATATTGATTTGGGTCTGTCTTATTTCACTGAAAACACTTTACATTAGTTATTAGATTGTGTGGTATTTTCTAAACACAATATACACATGTAGATATCTTTATAAAATAGACTCCAATATATTCTCAGCAGCACTCGAATACTATCGCACAAAGTTACACCAGCTCTGAGGCAAGCACATCCACACCGGAGCAACCATCAGCCGAACTAGGCGGCTGCCTAGAGTGCCATTGATCAGGGGTGGCCCATTGCTGATACTGCCACCCCTCTCCAGGACCTGCAGTGGCGGCAATGGTCTGAAATAGCTCCGCAGTGCTTATTTTAAAAATCCAGAGTTGTGGGGCTGTTTCAATTCTGCCTCTACCGAGAACCAATGTCAACTTCCTGCCTGCATCAGGTTTCGGCAAGGGCAAAACTGAAAAAGCCTTGCAGTACCAGATGTTTAAGGTAAGCATTGTGGGGCTGTTTAAGATCATCGCTGCCACTGCAGGTCCTGGAAAGGAATAGCATTGGGGGCTGGGGGAGTGCAAGGAATGAGTTTAGGGCTCATCATCTTCTTGCACCAGCCTTGAGCACAGCAATTATTCTGTTGGTAGAATACCCATGTTAATGTAGGAAAAAGACATGTTTTAAGCCTATTTTATAAAGTCATTGATATAACCTTTGCCCTTAAATAATATAATAATTTATATTGAAAGGGACCACAAACTTTAGAGGGCATAATAAATCATCACTCTACCCAATGATTTTCATCATCAGGCCATTGAATGGTAAAGTTCATATGCTGACAAAATGTCTGTGCTTTTAAATAAAGCGAACAATGCTGATAATAATGGATTTGAAGAAACAAATTAGAAATTTGAGGAAGTTCTTAGTGGGACTGCGGGACCAATAGTTTTTGAATAATGACCTGAAGCAGAAATGTGTCTTTGAAACACAAAATCATGTCGTGATTGTCTACAGATTGGATTAATTGAGAAGATATTTTCTATTATGAATTACCACTATCTACTTGATGAATTTTACCATTCAATGGACTGATAATGAAAAGCACTGAGGGAAAGTTGATGATTTATTATGCTCTCTAAAAAAGTCTGAAGTCCTTTTGAATATACATTATTATATTATTTAAGGGCTAAGGTTGTATTGATGGTGCTATATATCCTCATTAGAAAGTTTTGGGACTTTCTGTTAACAATTATTTTATAAAGTCAACATAGGCATCTATGGGGTATGTTTACTAAAGAGCGGTAAGAGAACAAGTTGCCGTTAACACATGTTATCAGTGCCAATGAGCGGTTAACGCCGCAGAAAGCGCTGATAGCGCAGCATTAAAGAATGTTAGAGGGACACACAGCATTAAGGGAAAAGGAGGCAGAGAGTGGGTGTTAATGGGGAGGGCGTTAAGAGCATGTGCTCACTTACTGCTGGGTTTCATAATCACGTGTTAGAGGCTCAGTGCTGAGAACCCTAATGCCAACTAAAACCTCATGGAAAGGGTATTTTTGAGGGGAGAGAGCCTATTTAAATGTCTACAATATGTTCCACACACAGGGGATCCCAAGGAAGTGATATTAGTTCTCCATTAGCAGCAACAGCATAGTGCCCTATTATGACAGGGCACTATGTTGATGGTGAAAATTTGGCAAAGAAAGCATCATGTGGGTGATGCTGTGGTGCTGGCAGGTCCACTAGGCTGACGAGGCGGCTGCCTAAAGAGAACATCTGTGATGGCTAATATGACTCTGCTGTTGCAGCGGCAGTGCACATACATAACAGTCAGAAGGGAGTTCTGCCACCCCACTGCCACCATGCTGCCATGTCAGCATTGTGTGAGGGTGGGGGTGGTGGCACAGTGGTACAGCCTGCTGATGGAGAAATAAGTGTCACTGTGCCGTGTTTCGGGTGCACCACTGCAGTTGCCACTGTCAGTGGAATGCCAAGCATGTCAGCAGCAGGTACAGTGGAGCACATCCTGCTCCCTCCCTCCCGAGTTCTAAGGCAGCAGCACCTGTGCCCAAGGAAGGGAGCAGGAGCAGCATGGTATGAACAGCTGCATGTGAGCTACCTCGATGAGACCTCCGGTAGCACTCAGGCGGTGACTGGGTTACACTTGCAGGGAGGGAGGTATTGGCTTTCATGCTGCCTACCACATTTGTGGATCCTTGGACACGGTTAATATGCCTACTGGATGGGCTGGGCCTGGCATCTGGATGTCCCCCATTTGTGCATATAGAGTGGATATGTGCATGTAGTGCATAAAGAATCAATTGAGCCAGGAATATGATACAATATGAGAACAGCCCATATCAGAGGAAAAAAATGAGCACCCTTCTCTATCACCTGTCAAATGATGACCAGAATCAGTGCGAGCTCCAGTGATCCCTCCAGTACTCAGTCAGTCACAACCATCTGAATCTCATGTAAAGCTATATAACCTCTTGTGGTCTGCAACATATGAGAGTAGTCCATGACTGGCCCACAAGCACACACCATGCAATGGGTACATTGGTCATTCTGCTAGAACACCCATGGGCTGGAATGTGTGTGTTCATGTATCATGACCTGCTCCTTTGACTGGACAGATCCCATATGGATGACATGTATGTCAGTTACACCAGTAGCATAGCAAAGCTGTGCAACATACAGATCTCACAAGACTTCCCTCTCACACACTTGCCTAACAGACCCTGTCAGACATGTATGGCACAGAGCCTGCAGACAGCTAAGCAAACATAGGCATACCCCAAGTCATGCACCCATGCACCCTGACAATGACCATCTATATACCCATGGACTGATGAATCCATGTGGCTGCTTTGTGGCTCCAAACACATTGTCAGTGTGTGTGTGTATCAGCAAGGGGTCACTGGTTCAAGGGTAGACTGTGGATCAGAAATGCATTGTTCAGGTATGTTAACTTTATCATACCTTTCTGGAACAGAAGCATCATGTGCAGTCCCCCACATTTCATCCAGCTTGAGTCATCACACTCAGTTGTCAAACAGACAATGTAAGGCTGGATGGCAGAACACGCGGGCACTGACAGCACCCATACTTTGCAGAGTGTGCTAATAATGCCTGCACATTGAGCAGGCGTTGACAATGGTGGAGCATTAAAGGAGGGCTAAGGGGCAGGTAACAATGAGAAAGTGCACCACTTTTGGAAAGCTGGGTCATGTGTGTGTGTGGGTGGGTGTCCCCAGATGACTGTGAACAGCAGCAATGCAGTGTGCATGCATGTGCTGCCCAGGCTTTATGTCTGTGCATACAACATGCTGCAGGTAAGCTCTTCATCAACTCTACATGCAGTGTGAGACCGCATGTACAAGCTGCCATGCTATAATGTGTTCTTGGGGGGGGGGGGGTGTTCACAGTCAAAGAGTACACAAAGAAGGGAAGCGGATTCTGGGTATTGTCAGAAATAGAGCCCTTTGCACAGGATGTATATGAGTCAGAGGTTAGGTAAATGGCAGAGCCATCCTAACATGTGTCTGCAACAAGCATGGCCAAGGTGCACACATCAGTTCATGCTGAGAGACCACTCTCATTCTGACCGAGCTGTGACCATGTCATGGCTATGTATCCACATTGTGCTATATAATGTCAAGCTGCAGTGATGTGGGTGTAGTTCCTTTCTTAGCAGTCTAATCACTGCATTGGCTGCTAGATGTCCAAGCTGTTTGTACCAAGCCAGGATATAAATAGTAGCTCTCAGCACATGCAGAGTGTGATTAGCAGACCGGGCACAGTTGAATGTGAATGGCTGACACAGTCCTGTGGTGGCCAACACATGCAGACTGACTGTGCTTGCTGTAGTAGTCCCTGAAGGTAATGCTAGCAGCTCTTCTTGAGCTGATAACTATGGTCTCCGCAGGCCCATCAGTTTATTGTCAGCACCCACCCCCTCCTGCCTAGACTCTCTCCATTCCTTGCAAAGTTCACTCAAAGATCCCTACTACATGGCCACTTACCAACCTGCCTAAAATCCTCCTCAATTTGCCCTCTGTTAAAAAACTCCACCTTGACCTGTCTGACCCCTCCTCCTACAGACCCATTGCAAGCCTACCAGTAGCACAGCTTGCAGCTGTTATGTGCTCGAAACACACAATGTCCCTGTATAGTTTTGGCCTGATGTAATGGATCACAGCATTCTTCTTTTGACAATCAATCGCAGAAAGCTCTTCAGAATGTGCAATGCATCATGGGTCATGGAGGGACTAACCTATACCGGCACACAGAGAAAATATTGCAGCCATAGTGGCAACTGTGATCACAAGGGCATTGCCTAGTGCCTGCTTGTCATCTATGATGGTGGGAGACGTGTGCAATTCCTCCCAGGGAGGGCAGGATGGTCTGCAATGAACTGCATGGGTCAGTAACATGGTTTACGGTCAGTGTGTGTCCAGGTGTACCTATCTCCCTGTGTGCAACAAGTCACAGGGAACTGCACACCTTGCACATGTGCTGCCTCTGGGGTAGGTGCCACACTGCAGCACAGTGGACCCATGCATGTGAATGTTGTTTGCCTTTGGGGGTTCAGTGGAAGGATAGGCATCTTGACCGCACATGTGCCTTTGCCTTTGGACAAGAAATGCATTCTGCAGCAGTGTTTCTCTTGTGCAGCTACAGTATTGTGTTTCCTGTGCATACTGTATTGCATTTTTGCCACAGTAGGCAGGTCCTAAGTGTGGTGTACCATGGTCTCATAATGTGCCAGCCATGTTATTTCATGTCCTGGTAGGGTCCTGCAATCTCTTTGAGTTAAGGCATCGAGGTGCAGGCTGGTATGGAGGTGTAAGAGTATTAGCTCAATAAGCGGTGGATGAGAGTTCAGTTCCCACTCTCTCTGCTTGTGGCTGGTAGATACGCAGTTCATTTTGATGCCAGGAACAGTCCAGGGTCAGCTTTGACTGGCGGACACACATTCTTATGCTTTTTTATGTTTTCCAATAGCACATTGGGTCTGTACACATGCTGTTTGCAATCATACTCTTCTATGAGCATGACTATTGGCTCTGCCACAGGCCATTGCAGACATGTTCACCCTGAAGATGTGTAGCAGCTGAGTGCAGGAATAGTCTAATGGTTAGAGTACTGACTAAAAGACCAGGGTTTGATTCCCACTAACACTCCTTGTGTGACTAGTGGGAGCATTTTACAGAGGCTTTTTTTGGTATGAAAAGACCTTCATAGCATGACCTCTACTCCTTGTGGCTTTGGGCAAGTCACTTAACCCTCCATTGCCTCAGAATTATTCAAGTTACCGATGGCCCTGTTTTTAATGTACTTTACCAGGTTTAGCCTGCAATGTGAACCACTTTGACTGAAATGTTACAGTGGTGTAAAATAAACCACTTTTAATGAATACATATATACAATACATAACAAACATGATTTGACTATTTCATCATTACTGTGACTGTATAGCTTTTGCTCCATCACATGTATGCATTACATGCATCTAATCCAACCCCTGGGATGGCCACGTGCAGGGATCATCACATTTCCTTACTTGCGCCATATGGCCAGTATGAGCAACTTTTGCTCAGTTGTTGAATGCACAATTGTCTGGAGAGTTGACTGGTGATTGGGAGGCTGGGACAGCGGTGAGACCCACATAGCTGGTATTGGGGCTTCCATATGGCACAGTCACACTTTTTTCCCATATACTACAACTGCATTGGTGATAGCAAATCAGGTACATTGGTGGTGCAAGCCTCTGCCGGCTATGTGCAGTCATATATTCTTCTGCCAGCTGCTACACTATGGTCCACACAGGAACGTTTTCCTCATTTCGATGTATCGCTCACACTGCTTCTGTGACTGACCTGCATGTTACCACTCTTGCTCCATCATCCTTTTGATGCACACATCGTGATGATTCTGGCTCCGCAGGAGGACATGTCTTCCCCATCTTATGCCACACACTGACATTACAGCATTTTGTATGGACAACCCTCACTGAATCAGTACAGCTGCCTCCCACATGCTCATCCCGCTTATTGACTACCATGTAGGCTGCCCAAGGATCTGTCAGGTCCATCAGCTCCAACTTGCCTTTCCATCTATCACCTTTATATTACCTTTATATGGGGTTCCCTTAGTCAGAGTTAAGGTGACAGCCTTTTTTGGGTGCATGCTTGGCACCTTAATACCTGGTATCCTGTTTGTGCTTGATAAGGGGAGCACAGCACCCTTGCCACCGGAACACCTACTACCCGCCCGAGCATTTATCGCAAGCAGGGGGGGGGGGGGGTGTTCATAGTCAAAGAGTACACAAAGAAGGGAAGCGGATTCTGGGTATTGTCAGAAATAGAGCCCTTTACACAGGATATCCCATGCTCCCTGAATGCTCTTTAGTAAACATAACCCTATGTGTCTTTATAAAATAGGAACCTAGTACCAGCTCCAATATTGCACAAATCCTCATGCACAAAAATATACCTGCTTTGAAGTTGCAAATTTATGCATGTTCTCCATGTATACACATGTGTTCTTTATAAAATTAACATGCACATTACAACCTTGCCTTTGTTCTGCCAAACTATACTCTTTGCAATGCCTATGCATAGTGCTACCTATGTATGCACATTCCTGTTGGCACATAATCTTGTTCTTGTGTATTCGGCAGTGCTATTTTATAAGTAATATTCTGCATATCAAACATTAGATAGGTGCATTAGTTAGCTTACGTTATTTTACCATAACACTCACATGCTGCACCTTAATGAGTGTTATATACTAATGAGATGCACAGCATACAAATGTATGCAAAACACCTAATTTGTATTCAAATGGAAAAACACAGCTTGCTGTAATTACCACAAGCTGTGTTATTCATGGCGCGGTAACACCAGCTCAGAGCTGTCATTATTTGTTCCTGCCGGGAGCATCAGGCTAATAACACATGACCTGATGGTCCAGATCGCAGTCTTAAAGAAGCCACTTTGTAAGTTTTTGACTAGCAGTCCAGGCTTGCCTCTAATTGATCCTAGTGGTCTAGTGGTACTCAGACAAGAATGATTTCCACTCGCTCCCGCCCAGGCTGATATTAGATTCAAAATGGCGCCTTCAACACCTAGCCCCTCCAATGACCAGGAAATGCAATGGATTGATCAAGCCCTACCCTTGCGCAGAGGATCTGCTCTGAGAGGGCAGTGGTGGCAAGTGATGAAAAGCCCAACAATAGGAGCATCAATGCAAACCCTCAGCATTTTTTGCTTAATAATTTCTGAGATGGTACTCAAAATTTCTTCTTCATTCACTCCTTCAAAGTCTAAATCTAAATTATTGGTTATCTGACACTTCTGAATGACTCAAAGCAGGTGTACATAACAATAGGCAATTTTTTTAAACGCATGTGTGTATTTCTAATGCAAAATAAAACAGCCATGGAAAGTGTGCATGCACACTTTTCAGGCCTGCTGAGCCATCCTCCCTTCAAAACTGTGCATGTCAAGGATATCCATGTGCAAGTAGTAACTTTTTTTCAGATTGGTACTTAGATATACAACACATGCTCTTGAGTTAATGCTGACTCCTGGCAACCCAACAGCTCCTGGGTTTTCTTGACAGAAGACTGTCAGGCTTTTCTTCTAAGGCAATGAAGAATTAAGTGACTTGCTCAAGGACACAAGGAGTGCCAGTAGGAACCAAACCCCTTTGATTACCAAGCCAGTGCTCTAACCACTAGCCTATTCCTCCACTTGGGCATTCAAGTCCATTTCTACATGTAAACTCACTGTTTACATATGTATATATGCCATACAGACTTTCTAAATTTATTTCCTCTACCCAAGAACAGAAAGTAATCAATTGTGCTGTGAATATTTTAAAAAGGTGAATAGGGGTGATTCAGAAAAGTATGGATCAGTGAGCCTAATGTTAATGCTATGAAAAATGCTGGATGCTAGGGTGGGGGGGGGGGGGGGGTATATTATTCATTAGTGTGCATTTGCTTTGTTGTGCCTTAAAGAATTTAGTGCATGCTAAATCATTGCATCATCTACTAATCTATGAATTAATGCATATTAAACAGCTCCAACTTGCATTCATTATTTTATTGAAATGAATGTATAAAGCGAACCAAAAAAGTTCAAAAATCAGGAATAAAAGTCCAAACAGACCAAAACTGAACCAAAAATGCTTGTCTTGTGCACATCCTTAATGGAAGCTACTATTAACAAAATAATTAGTAAGTGCATTGATAAACATGACTTACCAGAGAGGAGCCCACATGGATTTTGCAAAGGAATGTCATGCTTAGCAATATATCAGAAATCTTTGAAGGTGCAAAAAGAAAGTAGTTAAGGGCAAAGTTGATAGGGTATAGCTGGATTAGAAAAAATCCTTGATTTTTTTCTAACAGACTACCAAGCTTGTGCAGCAGCTATGTACATAAGTTACACCAGTTTTCTAAGGGAAGCTAGGCACATAGGGGCATGTTTAAAGTATATTAATGCCTTGCATGGGATTTAGTGCACACTGTGAACATCTTTACTGTGTGCCAAATTGCAACCGTGCAAAAAATTGCATGCTGACCACTTGGCACGGTTTGGGGCAGAGACCATGTTGATTCAAAATGTAGTTAGCATTGATGTTTTAATACATGCTAAACAGCAAGGTTGCACATAGTGTGGGTTCACTTTCCACTGCCTCAGCAGCTGATATTAAATGTACCCACATTAATTATGACAAGCTGCTTAGCACAGGCATGGTGATGAATCCGCAGTAACTCTACAGGGACATGTTGGGCATGCTTCCATTTTTTAGAGTGGGTTCAGTACCACCTCCACACTAATTTTTAGGACTGAACGCATAAAGCTCCATAACTTTAGTAAACCTTGTAAACGGGGGTGCTTGTTGTGAAAGTTCCACAATCTTGGCAAGGACCTGAATTTACTTGACTTATTTATTTATTTAACATTTCTTCTATACCGCGCTATTATAATCAGTGCGGTGTTCAATCACACAAAATTAGCTGTTTAACAAGAATAAAGAATTGTAGTTGCTCGAGTGTAAAGCAGAAAACAGATTTTATTTATGGGGTGTTATTCCCTCGCACAGATATGCTTGGTAACATCAACAGGATAATTTCTTCAGGAGTTTTATTCAGGAAACAAAACAAATAAGGCAACTGAATTACTTATGCAACAACTTAGTAAAAACCTAGATGGAACAGAAAAGGTCTTTCTTCTAGCCCCTGCTAATAAACTTTCTTAGCAGTGCTGGAATGAAAAAATAAACCCAAAAGGAAAATTTTCTTTATAACAAAAAAACAGCTTTCTTCCTTTCACACAGAGAAGAAGCTTTTTCCAAAGTCCCACGTGCACTTGTGCCTTGCTCTAATCACTGGTGCTTAACCAGCTGCAAACCACTGCTGGTCCACTCTCCACATGGCTCCAACTTTCCCCAAAGCTTTCTCTCAAAGAAACTTTTCTGGGAAGCTAAAAATCAGTATAGTTCCTTTTGGTGTTTGATCCTTAACTGAGGATTACTTTAGAACAGCAGCTTAGAAAGAGAACAATCCATACATTCAACTTCCTCATTTGATATTTCCCCTTGCTCTTGAAATATCATAGGATCACTTTCATACACTGGCTCAGAGGATTTCTCTAACTGAACTCTACCAGGATAGAAACTGTTTCCTTGCTGTCTTCCTTGTGCAAAGCTAGGGAACAGATCAGAGTTCATACCTGAGATCACGTTGTCATTAGGTTTCCTCTCTGGGTATTTTGGCCAGTAGGTAGCAAAGCTTCTGTGCCCAGCTCTCCAGTCAGAATCTCTGGACTTCAGGTCTCTTTTCCCATACCTCCTTAAATAGGTATTAGAGCTCCTTCTTTCTGTAGATGCAGCCGTCTCCCTTACAGGTGCTGTCTGAGGGTTCCTGGCTGTATATCTCCAAGCCTCTGGCTTCTTCCAGTCCAATAAAAAATGCTTGCCCCAGGAATCTCTCCCAGCATACGTACTGCCTTGGGCTCCTTTCTTAGACCTTCTGGACGTCTTGCTGTTCTTCCTTCTGTTCACGATCAGTCTCTCCTTCTCCAGCTTCTGTTGCTGTCCTTACCACCATTGCTATCCTTCCTCTCCTTGCTGTCCTTGCTGTCTGTCTGATGAATTCCTTCTAGCTTTAAAGTGCCTAGATGGCTGCTCCACCCTAGCATACTGCAGGTGTTCTGAATTAAGCCCTCCCCTAGGAGATGTGTGATTAGGGATTACATCATTGCTTCACTGATTAGGCACACGTTTCTCTACTTCAGCTCTCCTAGAGGCTTTCTGTAAACCAGTGCATTCTGGGTCTGGTAGTCTTTTAGGTAAACACTCTGTTATAGTGCTTTTACCAGCCAGCACAGGTTGCTTATTCAGAGCCAATTCACCTCTTGTATTATTTCTTCCTGAACTATGATAAGCTTCCTTTTCACAACCTGCTTCATAATTTACTCATCATAGAGTTTAGACTAACCGGCCTTTACTGTAGTTTTCAACCCCCATCATTACTTCCGCTTTTGTGTAAAGGAATCACATGTGCCTTTCTCCAGTCCTCTGGGACTACTCCCACCTCTAAAGAAGCATTGAAAAGTTCAGTCAGTGGAGCCGATAGAACGTCCCCAAGTTCCTTCAGTAATTTTAAATGTATCCCATCTGGTCCCATCGCTTTATCTACTTTTAGATTAGCTAGTTCCTCACGAACACAGTCTTCTGAAAATCGTTCAAGATCCCCATCACTTTGGTTCCTATTTGTGGGTGTTTTCTGAGATCCTGCTCCTGACCCTTCATCAGTTTCTACATATTCTTCCCCTTCACCCTTGAGTCTGACAATACCACTTTTGCCCTTCCTCGTCTCACTGAAAAATGTCTTATCCCCCCATTGTATTGCTTTGGCTATTTCTTCTTCTTTTTGTATCTTCACTTTCCTTACTACTTTGCTAGCTTCTCTACATTTTGTGGTATGCTGCAGGGATCTTTACTTTGTCCGATTCTTTCTAACATCTTTGTTAGTGAAATTGCAGAAGTGTTGTCGGGTAAATTTTGCCTCTGTGGATGATACCAAAATTTGCAATAGAGTAGACACCCAGGAATGGGTAGATAACATAAGGAAGGATCTAAACTTGAAGAATGGTCCAGAATTGCTGAGAGTTAATGCTAAAAAATGCAGGATCATACATTTACTCTGCAAAAATCAAGGGGAGCGGTACAGTGTAGTAAGCAAAGTACTTCTGTGCATGAAAGAATAGTGGGACCTGGGCGTGATTGTTTCTGAAGATCTTAAAGTTACTGAATTGGTAGAAAAGATGATGGTGAAAGCCAGAAGGATGTTTGGGTGCATAGGGAGAGGAATGGCCAGAAGAAAAAAGGAGGTGATAGTACCTCTGTATAAAATCTCTGGTGGACCTCATTTGGAGTATTGTGTGCAGTTCTGGAGAGCACACCTTCAAAAGGATATAGACAGGATGGAATTGGTGCAGAGGGTGGCTACTAAAATGCTAGTGGACTTCGTTATAAACCATATGAGGACAGACTTAAATATCTTATTTTGTATATGTTAGAAGAAAAGCGGAATAGAGGAGATATGATAGAGACATTTAAATACCTACATGGCATAAATGCACAAGAGGAAATATATCTTTATGGAAAGAGTGGTAGATACTGCAGAGGAATTGAGAGAAATATCGCTACACCGGGAAGATGTATTAAAACTATTTGATAAACTGAATAGTAGCAAATCATCTGGACCGGATGGTATAGATCCAAGAGTGTTGAAAGAACTGAAATATGAGATTGCAGACCTGCTATTAGTAATCTGTGAACTTTCATTAAAATCATCTGTAATACCTGAATATTGGAGGGTCGCCTATGTAACGCCAATTTTTAAAAGGGTTCCAGGGGTGATCAAGGAAATTACAGACCGGTGAGCCTGACGTCAGTACCGGGGAAGATGGTAGAAACCATCATAAAGAACAAAATTACACAGCATGTAGATAGTCATGGCCTAATGGGAGACAGCCAACATGGCTTTAGACAAGGAAGATCTTGTCTTACTAATCTGATATGTTTCTTTGAAGGTGTGAATAAACAGGTAGACAAAGGTGAGTCGGTTGATATAATGTATCTGGACTTTCAGAAAGCCTTTGACAAGGTCCCTCATCAGAGACTTTTGGCAAAACTAAAAAGTCATGGGATAGGAGGCAATGTACTATTGTGGATCGGGAACTGGTTAAAAGATAGAAAGCAGAGGGTAGGGCTAAATGGCCAATTTTCCCAATGAAAAAAGGTGAATAGTGGAGTACCCCAGGGATCTGTACTGGGTCCGCTAGTTTTTGACATATTCATAATGACCTGGAAAAGGGAATAATTAGTGAGGTTATCAAATTTGCAGATGACACAAAACTGTTTAAAGCTGTTAAAACCTAAGAGGACTGTAGAAAACTGCAGGAGGATCTGGATAAATTTGAAGACTGGGCATCCAAATGGCAGATGAAATTCAATGTGGAAAAGTGCAAAGTTATGCACCTAGTAAAGAACAACCCACACTATGGTTACACAATGCAAGGTTCCACATTGGGAACCACCACCCAGGAAAAAGATTTAGGAGTCATCGTGGATAACATGTTAAAACCCTCGGCCCAGTGTGCAGCAGCAGCCAAGAAAGCAAATAGAATGCTAGGTATCATAAGGAAAGGAATGAAAATAAAACAAAGGATATTATAAGGCCTCTGTATCGTTCCATGGTACGACCGCACCTTGAAAATTGTGTGCAATTCTGGTCGTTGTATCTTAAAAAGGATATAGCGTTATTAGAAAAGGTACAGAGAAGAGCCACCAAAATGGTAAAGGGGATGGAAGGCTACTCCTATGAAGAGAGGCTACAAAGGTTAGGGCTCTTCAATCTGGAAAAGAGACGGCTGAGGGGAGATATGATAGAGGTCTATAAATTAATGAATGGAATGGAACGGGTAAACATAGATCGATTGTTTACGCCAGGGGTCCTCAAACTATGGCCTGCGGGCCACATGCGGCCCGCTGAGGACATTTATCCAGCCCGCCGGGTGTTTTTGCCGCTGCTGCCTGTCCTTAGGGGCGGCTCCAGGGACGGCATGTCCATTGAGCAAGAATGTTTTTTGCACAGGGCCCCACGTTTCAGGGGGCCCCGCGCAAAGAACATTCTGCTTTAAAAGTAAATTTTACATTTTTTTTAAAAAGCTGTCTGCTGCCGGCCTGCCGCTGCCTCCGCGGCAGATTCCAGTGTCCTGCGGGGCCCCCCCTGCCCGGCAGAGCCTGCCCTCCCTGCATCAGCTCCCTCTCCACAGTCGAAACCGGCTTTCAGAGCGCGAAGGGAGAGCTTCCTTTTCGCGGCTCTGTTAAGACCATAGGGGCTGATGTGAACTTTCCCATCAGCGCCCGCGGGCTTAACAGAGCCGCGAGGGAGAAACTCTCCCTTCACGCTCTGAAAACCGGTTTCAACTGCAGAGAGGGAGCTGATGCAGGGAGTGCAGGGGGGGGGGGCCCCGCGGGACACTCGAATCTGCCGCGGCAGCAGCGGCAGGCCGGCAGCAGACAGCTTTTTCTAATTTTAAATTTTCCCTAGGCTGGGGGGGGTAAGGGGGGGTTAGGACTGGTAATGGGCTATGGGGGGGCTAAGTCTGGAAATGGGGTGATGGGGGGAGTTAGGACTGGTAATGGGCTATGGGGGCTAAGACTGGAAATGGGCTGATGGGATTAGGGCTGGAAGTGGGCTGATGGGGATTAGGACTGGTAATGGGCTATGGGGGGGGGCTTAAACTGAAAATTGGGTGATGGTGGTTAGGACTGGAAATGGGCTGATGGGATTAGGGCTGGAAGTGGGCTGATGGAGATTAGGACTGGTAATGGGCCATGGGGGGCTTAAACTGAAAATTGGGTGATGGGGGTTAGGACTGGAAATGGGCTGATGGGATTAGGATTGGAGTGGACTGATGGGGGTTTAGGACTGGTAATAGGCTATGGGGGGGCTAGGACTGTAATGAGCTGAGTGGAAGGGAAGGCTTGAATTGCAAATAGCTGATGGGGATGGGGGCTTGGAATGGAAGTGGGCTGATGGGGGGTTAGGACTGGTAATGGGCTGGGGAGCTTAAACTGAACATTGGGTGCGGGGGGGTAGGACTGGCAATGGGCTGATGGGATTAGGACTGGGAGGGGGCTGATGGGGGTTTAGGACAGGTAATAGACTATGGGATGGGAGGACTGGTAATGGGTTGGGGGGGTTGCTAGGACGGGAAACGGGCTGAGTGGAAGGGAAGGCTTGAACTGCAAATAGCTGATGGGGAGGGGGCTTGGAATGGAAATGGACTGAGTGGAAGGGGGGCTTGAGCTGCAAATAGCTGATGGGGAGGGGGATTGGAATGGAAATGGGCTGTGAGGGGAGGGAGCTAGGACAGGAAATGGGCTGATGAAGGGGCTAGGATAGAACTGGGAATTGGGTGTTGGGTGAGCTAGGATTGGAAATGGGCTGTGGTGGGGGCTTGAACTGAAATGGACTCATGAAGGGGCTGGAACTGGAAGTAGGCTCATGGGGGGCTTGGATTGGAAATGGGCTGAGTGGAGGGGAGCTAGGATTTGACATGGGCTGATGGTGGGGCTAGGAAAGGACTAGAAATGGGCTGATGGGAGGCTGGTATTGGAAATGAGCTGATGGAGGGACTCAGGACTGGAAATGGATGGAGGAGCTAGGACTGGAAATGGGCTGATGGGGGGCTAGGACTGGAAATGGGCTGATGCGAGGACTAGAAGGGAGCGGATACTGGGTGGGGCTGGAACTAGAAGGGCGCTGATGTTGGGGGAGATTAGAATGGGATGGGGCTGGGAGAGTGAAATGGAGAGGAGAAAAATATTTTGTGTGGGAGGGAAAAAAAATCTACAATTGGCTGGGTATTGGGAGAGTAAGTGGGGATTGAGGATGGAGGGGTAAAATTTGAGTGGATGAAAAAGGAATGAGGAAAGAGCAAAAGGAGAAAGATTAGTATGTTAAAGCAGATGTAAGAGAATGGAAAAAAAACTAGAAGAGAGAAGAAAGGACAAATGGACAGCAGACGATGAAGAGTTAGCAGAAGACACAAAGAAACCAGAAGAAAGTGTCTGGAGAAATTGCAACTGAAAAAAAATGCACAAAAGGTACAAAGATATTTCCTTATTTTGAATTTATTAACTGGAATATGACAGCTCTGGGAAATGTGCATCATTAACGTCTGTGCTTTGTTTAGTACAAGAGGAAATTAATTTATAGTTTTATTTCTACATTGTTGTTGTACATTCCACGTTTGGCTTTTTAGGGTTCCCAGTTTAATTATTGTCTTCCTGTTTCTAAATTGTGATTCCTTGTTTGGTGATGGTCTATGTTCTGCATGTGTAACTGAGCTGAGGTATTCTGTTTATGTAATTCCTATTTGACATTGCCACTTGTTCTCTTTCCCCAGTAGGTCATGTATTGTTATTCTCTAAAATGTATTGGTTCAATATTTGCAGTGTTGCCTTTTGATAGGTAGGGTATGGTGCTTTGTGAGTCCCGGTAGTGCTGTTATGATACGGCGGGTTTGCTATGGGTTCTAAATGGGCAGTGTTTGTAGTAGTTGCTAATGTGCCTGGCGGTTGGCACTGGATTATAGTAATACAGAAATCTTTTAGTCTTTCTTTATCCATACACTCATGAAGAGGCATGTTTACTAAAAGTTAGTATATGGTAACATTATGCAAATATTTATGCAAATGAGGTCCCTTATGCAAATGAGGCCCTGCGCTTAGTCTCTGCACATGGCCCCGCACACTTGCATCACTTGTTACGACTAGCAGTGACAAATATGGAACCGGACATTGACCATCTCATTAGCCAAAAGCAGGCCCATAGTTCCCATTGAAATACTGGTAAGTTTGTTGATTTAACTTTACTTGTTCTTCATTTTAAATATTGTATTTGTTCCCGTTTTGATTTTTTACTTCAAAATAAAATATGTGCAGTGTGCATAGGAATTTGTTCATAGTTTTTTTTTAAACTATAGCCCGGCCCTCCAACGGTCTGAGGGACAGTGAAATGGCCCCCTGTTTAAAAAGTTTGAGGACCCCTGGTTTATGCTATCAGAATATCGAAAGACTAGGGGACATGTAATGAAGCTACAGGGTAAACTATTTAAAATAAATAGGAGAAAATATTTTTTCACTCAACGTGTAATCAAACTCTGGAATTTGTTACCGGAGGATGTAGTAAGAGCTGTTAGTGTAGCTGGGTTTAAAAAAGGTTTGGACAAGTTCCTGGAGGAAAGGTCCATAAACCATTTTTAAAAAGGGACCCAGGATATCAATGCTTGACCCAATACAAGCATTGTGGAACCTGTGTCTTTTGGGGATACTGCTAGGTACGTATGACCTTGATTGGCCACTGTTTGAAACAGGATACTGGGCTTGATGGACCTTGGTCTGACCCAGTATGGCATATCTTATGTTCTTATGTTCTTATACATGGAATAGTCTCCCAGTGGAGGTAGTAGAGGCAAGGACAGTATCTGAATTCAAGAAAGCATGGGACAACCGCAGAAGATCTCTAAAGGAAAAAAAGTGGTCTGTTGTAGTTGATATGAAAGGGCAGACTAGGTAGTCCCTGTGGTCTTTTTCTACCATCATATTTCTATGTTTTTATGTTTAGCTAACCCGTGGTGCCACCCTGCTCCACTCTTGGAATGCCCAGATGTTAAGTGTTAAGCATTGGGGTGTTGAGCCACCCAAACTAAGGATATTCAACTGCATTTATATGGTTTGCAGGTCTATAAACCGCATAACTGCATAAATTCCTTTGAATATTCCCTCCCCCCATTGTTTTTATCCTATTTTTTATAAATCTTACTATTTGAAAGTTGCTGATTCACTCCAAGCCTTGATTTTTTTTTTGGGGGGGGGGGGGGAGGGAGGGAGGCTAAATGTTCAGGAAGAAATTAAAAACGCATCTATTCCAATGTCACTACAACCAGATGTGAATCCCAGTGGGATACAAGATGAAGTAAATAAATAGTTATATGTAAAAATGTAAGTATGTAAAGTACAATCACTTTAGTAAAATATGTAAATATGTTAAGGCCAATCTTTAGACCCTATTCTGTGTGCTGTGCTTTACCCCTGATCTATGTATATATGCCCCAACTTTTATGTCTTGATTTTGACAAATCCCAAAGATGTAATCAAACCGCTACTGATCGCTGGAAGTAGCGGTATATAAGTGTTTACTAAATAAAATAAATAAATAAATATTCCATTGTCTCTATCTCAATCTTTGAAAGATTTTAGTGCTGTAGATATTTTGATAAAATCTCTAAAAACCTTTGTCATTGTCAAGGCAAATTTCTTATTCATGCTAGACATATTTTCCTCTAGTTTTCTCAACTTTCAAATGTAGCACATAAAGTAGAACTAACCGACTTAATTTGTTCCCAATTGATATCTACGAGTATTGTAGTCTATTGAATAATGGGGCACCTGTGAGCATGCCTGTGGCTGCTTCCAGACAGTGTAGCTCAAATCAATAGGATATTCTGCAGCTTTCCCAAGGGCTTACCTGTAGCTGCACATTAGTTTCAATGGAATAAACTGAATATTTGCTGCTCTGCTTCTGAAGATTCACTGCTCTTCTTTCCATACTTTACAAATTAGTTTCTGCTGGCAAAAAAAAAAAAAAAAACCTGCAAAGAAAAGTTATACAAGCAGAGAATAAGAAACATCAATGAATGTGTTTGGTTAACAGGCTGTGAACATTTTTTTAATCTAAAATTTGTGGTTTTGTACGATCTTACTAGGCTGAGTTAGTGAGTTAAATTCTGGTGAATAATTAAGATGTCAGTGTAAAGTAGAAAAGTTCTGCTTTTGTTGAAAGGAGTGAATTTGTGATGGATTTCACAAATCTCGTGTGACACTATTATAGTTATATCTAGGGCTTTCTTCTTGAGCAAGGATATCATCCTCCTTTTAAGGTGTTAGTCTGTTCGTGTTACAGATTTTGCCATCAGCTGGTGAATAAGATGCTCATGAATCTTGGATAAAGTCATTCAGGTTATTGGCGAAAGACTGAGCAAGCCTTGCTTTTGTATGCATGGATATGCAGTTCCAATTTCTCTAAACCGAGCAGGGATTACAAGTCCATAGATAAGTGTTTCTCTGGGAACAAACAGGAAGTCAGTCCTCACATATGGGTGGCGTCGGCGCCAGCGGAGCCCTCGCGGAGGCATCTCCCCAGCTTGCGGGGAAAGCCCTTGGGAGATGACGCTATGCATGCGTGGTCCAATTCCCGCCCAATGGTGCCAACTTACTTAATATCCTTTTTTCCACAGAACCCTTCAGATGTCTGTCTGCTTTCCACCGGAAAAAGTTCATTTTTTTTTGCTTGAGTTTTATACTCTCTTCTCCAGTTCTGGACCAGTACTCTTCCTGCCACCTGCGCCCACTGCCTCTGCATTGACTCTCGGGTCCATAACCTTTTTTTCCTCTTGGCTCCTTCGTGCCCTTTTTCCAACTCTCAGCACCTTGGGTCTTCGACCTTGCTGGGGTACCTTTTTCCCCCATGGCTACCAGTGACTTTAAGAAGTGTATTGGTGTACAAAAATTGTCTGTAACCAATACACACGACTGCTGCCTACACTGCCTAGGGCCCGACCACGACCCCACGGCCTATGATCTTTGTAAAAAGATGTCTACCAAGGTCCTCAAGAGCCATCAGAAGCAGCACGATAAGCTTTTCCCGGAGTTCCCTGGCGCTTCCAAAGGCCAATGTCCCATCTGAAGCTCAGACTCACATGGCGCCCCCATGGACCACGGTGGATGCCGGGGGCCTTCAGTAAGTGGGTCTCCCTCGAGGGAACACAAGAAGAAGAAACAACCCTCGAAGGCAGCATCGATGGATGGTTCCAGCAGACTGAGTAAGCCCCGAGCCAGGACCCGCAGTCCATGCTGCTCGTCCGAGGGCTCTGAGCAGGAGTGGCCCACCAACGTCGCCTGGAAGGAATCGCTCAAAGATCAGCCCCGGACATCTGAGACCATCCTCAATGAGGGATTCCCCTTCGGGAAAACCGGCGTCAGGCCTGAGTTCCTCGGTGCCTGCGCCGATGACTGCGGAACCTTCTGGACTGGAGATCAGAATGCAGTCCTGGAATGCAATTTGTCTGCCTTCATGTACCAGCAGCAGGTATTGATGTCTAGCAAGGCCAGAGGTTCCACACAGACCACCAGGACGTCGAGACGATCCTTGGCCAAGGTCTCGATTTGAGTCCCGTTCTACGGGACTGAGGTCTTCCATGGTGAGTACACATGGCACCAGCCGTGAGGCCTTCGAGAGTTTCAAGCCAGGCTTGGGCTCGGAGCCTCTGGGCCACCCTCCGCTTGAGTCTTCAACCGAATACTCCGAATGGGAGACAGCAACATCCCCTCAGACCTGTTCCTCGACTTCATGCGGGACTTGTCAAAGGCGCTAGCATTCCCAATGAAATCAGAGGAGGACTCTCAGATGAGGAAGTAGAAATCCTCCAGTATGAGACCCTGCCAAGGGAACTGTTCCCTGTAAAATAGTTATCTCCAAGTTATAATGCCCTGTTCAATGTAATTTCAGTTTGTTCAATGTAAACCGCACTGATGCAGAATAGCGCGTTATATAAGAGAATGTAAATAAATAAATAAATATCTAAATGGAAACTGCAATAGGACATTTTGGCTATCAAACTCATGTAGGTTGTCCAACCATGACCGACTTTTTTGGACATTAATAGAAGATAATGGATTAAAAAATAATAAAACACATGATGGAAACCTAATAAATAAAATAAATAAAAAAATGTCAAAGTATGAGAAGAATGGAAGAAAACAGATAATATGGCAATGAATACTGCCAAATAAATGGGAAAGAGTGATCATGAGAAACAAAACCAAAACAGTTCAAGAAAACAAGAAAAGCAGAAACAGGCACCTACAAGCAATACAAAAGGGCACAGGGATGGTTTTTATTTTATTTTATTTAACAAGATTTTTATACTGCCTTCTCATACAATCAAAGTGGTTTACATGTTAGGAAAACAACAACCAGGCATCATATGTGTTTTCATAATGTATAGACCTCTGTTTCCATTCTACATGTAGGATGAATTTATATGTATATGAATATTCTACTTTTCATTTCTTTCCTTTTTAGGTACGTTTTACCTAAGCAATAGCACCTATTTAGAGGCTTCACTCTGGGAAGTTGTCTATCCATACCACAAACAAATCTACGTGTACCAATAAAAACATATTTATGGCAGAAAAACATATTCATGGCAGAAAAAGATCACATGGCGTATCTAGTCATATGATCTTCCATGTCAACTACAATAGTATGGCACTATGGCCCAAAAATAGTTGTGTTTGCCTGCGGGGACCCATCCCCCACCACTGGCTAAGATCTGAGGCCATCACTGCGGGCAAACAGTGCTGTGTCTGTTAGAAGGGACCTCATCTCCCCTGGTGGCAGGAAGGTCCAAGGCTGCAGCTAGTGGAAGCTGTGGTCTTAAAATGGCAACAGGAATCCCAAGTCCTGCCAGCATTTTAAGGCCACAATAAGGGAAAAACCAGAGCTCATTCACCCCAAAGTTGCAGAATCAGTGACCACAAGGAAGCAAAGGATAGTGGTGGTTGATAACTTGCTTCCGAGGGGTATGGAGGTGTCCATCTGCTGACAAGATTTGATGTTCAGGAAGGTGTGAATCAGGTGCCAAAATCTGAGATGTTACAGAGAGTTTGCTGAGAATCATCAAGCCTATTCACTTATCTGATGTTGCTCATCCACGTTTGAACAAATGATACTGCTAGGTATCCCTCCAAGCATATCAAGTGTGTCTTCTTCAATTCTCCCCATTGAGGGTAAAGCCTGAGGCAGAAAAGCTTGCATCCTAGAGATGAATGCACGGCTGCATGGATGGATCGAGAGCATTTTGATTTCCTGGACCATGAGATGATTTTCCAAGGGCTGTAAAGCAGAGATGGCATTTACCTATCCAAGAAGGGTCAAAGTGTCTTCTGCAGTAGACTGGCTAATCTAGATTAATTGGGAATGGGTGAAGAAAGCCCCTAGGTAAGTAAAAGCCCTCAGGTAAATAAAACATTCAATACCTCTGTAGAAATAGTTAAAAGGGGCAACATCTGGAAAGCAGTATGCATAAATGCCCATAGTATGGGAAAAAAAGATCCTAGATGTTGAGGCTTTAATGGAAGAGGCTGACTTGGATTTTGTGGTGGTTATGGAGACATGGTTCACGAACAACCATGAATGGGGTGTAATCATACCAGGCTATACTTTATTCAGGAAGGACAGGGTAGGAAAAGGGGGAGGAGGAGTGGCACTATATGTAAAAAATACTATTAAAACTACAGAATTACAGGGCTTACAAGGGAATGAGGAAGCACTGTGGTTTAAACTAGAGAGAAGGAATGGGAAATCCATTTTCATTGGCATGATATACAGATCTCCTTCACAGGCAGAAGACGTGGAAAGAGATTTAAAAGAAAATATATGCAATATTGCTATGAAAGGATAAGTGCTACTGATAGGTGATTTGAATTTCCTGGATGTTGATTGGCATATCCCTGCTGCAATGTAATCCAGAAGTAAGCAGTATATAGATTCTCTACAGGTAGAACTATTCCAGCAACTGGTAACCGAATCCACATGTGAAGGGACTGTACTGGACCTGGTGCTTATCAATGGGGAAAGTGTTTCTGATCTTATAATGGGAGATCATCTCGCATGCAGGACTTAACAATCCAGGAATGTAAAACATTTGAAATTAAAATAAAACACTTCCAAACTGACCATGCAGGACTTAACAAAGATCTGGGCTTTCTGTCACATTAGACACTATGGAGGGTCAGTTTCGAAGCCGTATTTGGGCTTTGGAAGTCCAAAAATGGGCATAGAGGTCTGTGCCATTTTAGAAGCCAGCTCTTGTGACATTCCCAGTGTGAGGATATCCAAGTCTGAATAGGGGCATGGCCAGAAGCCTGGATGTCCCTGCCTGATCTCAGAAACATCATGGATATCTGCCATCACATCTATTGTTAGACCTGCTCCATTCATGAACAGACATCTGAAAAGTGCTTGTTTTAGCTAAAAACACATCCAGAAGGTATAGAGAAGAAAGCACTCCATCACCCCAAGTACTCAGCACAATGTCAACAATACCAGCCGTGGGATCTGAATCCTAACTATCCTCTCTGCTAGCCCACTACGCTAACCATTAGTCTATCCTAGATATCTAGGTTCTGAAATGTGGTTCTGAGGATGTCTATGTAGATGGCCCCACAGATGTCCATTTTGTGAAATTGTGTCTGCACCTGGATGTGCCTGTTTTCTTTTTCAGACATTCTGGCTTATTGACCCAGATTGAACTTGGACATCCCTTCTAAAATACCTCTCTCTAATTTGTTACTGTTTTCTCACCTCTTGATCACCCACCTATCTCTTCCATGGTTTCCCCTCTCCTTATGCTTTTCTCCACTGAGACTATCACTCAAATGCTTTTGTGATTGTCATATATATCATGGCATTATCATCCTTTTGCTCATACTGTTCTGACATGAGAAAGAAGGTGCTAATCTTCAAAATGTAGTCCAAAAATGTATTAGGTTAGTCCTGTTAAAATGTATCACCTTATTTCCTTTTTTTTCTTTTATTTATCTACCATTAAAGTGGACTAACACACAACCAAACTAAGAACACAACCAAACTAAGAACACAACTATAATCGGTACAATCTATTCATTAGCTTTATATCCAAGATGCTTATATGAGACTCCCTGTTCCTCTGTTCTTTCTATACTTGGGGAAATATTAAAAGGCATTTACATGGTTTGCAGACTTGCAAACTGTGTAAATACCACTGTGCAGGATATTCAAGGGCACTAACATGATTAGTGCTGCTGAAGATCTGCGGGTGCTGCCCTTGCACACCCCAATGTTAACTGATTTGCATCAGGCATACCGGGAGCATTCCGGGGTGAGGCTCATTGCCCAGTTAGCAATATGCAGCAAAGTCAGGCACAGTAAAAACTGGCTTAACTTTTGCCACAGAAGCTAACTAGGCAATGACTGAATATCGCTGCTGCCCGGTTAGCCTCGTGGCAAACTGGACAGCCTGGATATTCAATGCTGGAGCCTCGATATGGCTCCAGCATTGACTATCTGCGTTTAGAGTTCATCGCTGGTTGCTAGCTCTTTCGCAGAGATAGCTGCCAGCGCTGAATATCAGGTCCTTAATTCTTAGAAACCTTACTCAGCAGAAAAAAAAAATGCTTCCTGGTTTAGTCTCTCCCTTCCCAGGAAGCATTCACGGAACAGGAAGAGTGGTAAGTAATGATGGAGGAAACAATGCAGAAGAGAGAAGGGAAACTTTGCTTCCTAATGCAGAGCCTTCCCTTTTATAATTTTTCCTCCACTTCCCTCTTGTCTTTTGCAAGAAACAGGGAAGAAAGAAGAGAAGAAAGGTTTGAGGAAGAATATCAGCAGTACAGAGCTACTCTGCTCTCTAATCCATCACTTCTCTTGTCATTTCCGCTGCCGGGACATTTCACCTCCCCTCCTAGCTCCTGCCCAATCGGGGCAGTGGGAGCCGGATTAGCTCCTGCCCAATCGGGGCAGTGGGAGCCGGCTTCAGCAGGGCTTAAAAGCAGCATCCCTGCTCGCAGAGACGCCGCTGCCGGGACATTTCACCTCCCCTCCTAGCTCCTGCCCAATCGGGGCAGTGGGAGCCGGATTAGCTCCTGCCCAATCGGGGCAGTGGGAGCCGGCTTCAGCGGGGCTTAAAAGCAGCGTCCCTGCTCGCAGAGACGCCGCTGCCGGGACATTTCACCTCCCCTCCTAGCTCCTTCCCAATCGGGGCAGTGGGAGCCGGATTAGCTCCTGCCCAATCGGGGCAGTGGGAGCCGGCTTCAGCAGGGCTTAAAAGCAGCGTCCCTGCTCGCAGAGACGCTGCTGCCGGGACATTTCACCTCCCCTCCTAGCTACTGTCCAATCGGGGCAGTGGGAGCCGGATTAGCTCCTGCCCAATCGGGGCAGTGGTAGCCGGCTTCAGCAGGGCTTAAAAGCAGCGTCCCTGCTCGCAGAGACGCCGCTGCCAGGACATTTCACCTCCCCTCCTAGCTCCTGCCCAATTGGGGCAGTGGGAGCCAGATTAGCTCCTGCCCAATCTGGGCAGTGGGAGCCGGCTTCAGCAGGGCTTAAAAGCAGCATCCCTGCTCGCAGAGACGTCACTGCCGGGACATTTCACCTCCCCTCCTAGCTCCTGCCCAATCGGGGCAGTGGGAGCCGGATTAGCTCCTGCCCAATCGGGGCAGTGGGAGCCGGCTTCAGCAGGGCTTAAAAGCAGCGTCCCTGCTCGCAGAGACGCCGCTGCCAGGACATTCCACCTCCCCTCCTAGCTCCTGCCCAATCGGGGCAGTGGGAGCCGGATTAGCTCCTGCCCAATCGGGGCAGTGGGAGCCGGCTTCAGCAGAGCTTAAAAGCAGTGTCCCTGCTCGCAGAGACGCCGCTGCTGGGACATTTCACCTCCCCTCCTAGCTCCTGCCCAATCGGGGCAGTGGGAGCCGGATTAGCTCCTGCCCAATTGGGGCAGTGGGAGCCGGCTTCAGCAGGGCTTAAAAGCAGCGTCCCTGCTCGCATAGATGCCGCTGCCGGGACATTTCACCTCCCCTCCTAGCTCCTGCCCAATCAGGGCAGTGGGAGCCGGATTAGCTCCTGCCCAATCGGGGCAGTGGGAGCCAGCTTCAGCAGGGCTTAAAAGCAGCATCCCTGCTTGCAGAGACGCCGCTGCCAGGACATTTCACCTCCCCTCCTAGCTCCTGCCTTATCGGGGCAGTGGGAGCCGGATTAGCTCCTGTCGAATCGGGGCAGTGGGAGCCGGCTTCAGCAAGGCTTAAAAGCAGCATCCCTGCAGGGCACGCCCGCGCCTGGCAGGCCCGCGCCTGAGGGCCTCACCAGAGGGCCCTTTGGCATGGCCCTTAGGCGCGGCGCAGAGGCGCCTACAAAAAAACAAACCGAACAACCAGTCCCTACTCGACCGGGACTCCACAGCTAAAACCAGAGAAAGGAATATTGCAGCAACAGCTGCAACAACAAGATAACACTACTACCCACTGCAGCAGCAAAGATACAAAAACAGCAACCAACAACGCCGAAGCCCAGCTTGGTCCCCAAATACCAGGTACTCTCACTGATCATGCCACCTTTCTTAGCCCCCATCTACCTCCTCACCCCCCTCCTGACCTTCTACTCTCCCCCTCCATGCACACACAATAACCTACTTTGGCCCACTCTCCCAGCAGCACAACCCACACACACCCCCACACACCTACAAACCAAAACAAAACCACTCCCACACTCAGCACACACAAACCCGCACCCCCAAACCCCCAACCCATCTCACTTATCAATGCACGCTCTGTTAGAAACAAATACCACATGCTCCAAGACCTAATCACAAATGAACAGATAGACCTCCTATGTATAACAGAAACCTGGCTGACTGATACTGACACGGTACTAATGAACCAACTAACCCCAGAAGGATATACCCTCCATCACTGCTCCCGAGCACACACCAAAGGAGGGGGTGTTGCTATCATCGTGAAAACAGACCTCCACCTCAGGATCCTTTCATCAGAAACCACCAATGAAGCTGACCTCCTCACCATCACCAATAAACACCTCTCAGTATGTCTAATCTACCGTGCACCCACCACGACTACTAACCTACCGAGGATACTCCAATTCATATCAGAAAGCACCAGCTCGACAAATGAACAAATCAACCTAGGAGACTTCAACCTCCCATCGCTGCAAGAAGAACAAGCAACAACCTTCCACACCGCTATGTCTGCGATGGATCTGATACAGATCATACAGGAACCCACTCATGACAAAGGCAACACTCTAGATCTCATATTCCTAAACTCCACAACCGCCGCCTCTGGAAAGAACCCACAAACATCGCCGGTACCCTGGTCTGACCACCACCTCATCACCATATCCTACACCTACCAACACAAGACTAACAAGGAAGAGGGACACCACATAAGAAGATTTAAAACCTTTAACAAAGAAGACTTCTTAGCACAAATTCTACCCAATCTACAAGCAAACTCCAGTAACATCAATGATCTAATACAGAACTGGAATACCACGATCTCCACTGCATCTGAAGCATCAACAAACAAAGCCATCACCAGACCTCCTTCCACAAAGGCCAGATGGTTTACTCCCAGTCTACGGAAGCTAAAAACAAAACTTAGAAGATCTGAAAGAAAATGGAGAAAAACCAAAGGCGAAAATGGCAAAACAAAATACCTATATGAACTCAATGCATATCACTATGAGACCGACAAAGCAAAGAAAATCTACCACATGAAAATCATAAATACCTCCATAAACAAACCTCGTGAACTCTTTCAGATTGTCAAAAAACTGACAAAGGCACCCCAGAACTCTGACCAATTACCGAAGATCCCACCAGAGCTACTGGCCTGTCAATACAAACAACTACAATGACCACAGAACTCCCAGCTAAACGTAGGGACCACTACAACAGACCTTCACCCTAACTTACACAGTGACTGGACCGCATTCAAAGAAACTTCACCAGACGAAATATCAACCACCATCTCCTGCCTCAACACCACCACCTCCCCACTAGACCCCTGCCCCACTGACTGGATAAAGAAATCCAAAAATGAACTGAGCACGCCATTAGCCCATATCATCAATGAATCTTTCTCCCAAGGACACATGCCAGATGCCCTCAAAGCTACAATTATCCAACCATCCTTAAAAAAGCAAAACCTGGATCCCCTTGATCCAGCATCCTACAGACCCATAGCAAGCCTACCTTTCACTGCCAAGATAATCGAGAAGATCGTACAACAGCAACTGCAGGAACACCTGGATATCAACAATATACTGGACCCGCAACAACATGGCTTCTGCCCCCTACATGGGGTCGAGACCCTCATGACCACACTGATGAACACTCTCCTCATAGGAACACAAGGAAAACACTCTGGATATACCATGATCTTCCTTGATATATCTGCAGCTTTTGACACCATCTCCCACAACATCCTCATACACAGACTACGCACAATTGGGATCAAAGACACCATACTAAAGTGGTTCCAATCCTACCTAACTAACAGAGAACAATTAATCCGTACCAGCACCTTGACATCCCCCCCATTCCAGCAACACCAAGGAGTGCCCCAAGGATCCACACTATCAGCCATGCTCTTCAACATTTACCTTCAACCACTCTGCTCAGTCATACGTACCCACAACATCGACTTCCACATATATGCTGACGATATCATGCTCTACGCCCCCATTACAACCACGAACCCAACAAACACCCATCTATCCGCATGCTTCTCCGAGGTGTCCGACTGGTTACAAGCAAACAACCTATCTATCAACATAAAGAAAACTGAAGCCCTCATAGTCACAAGAGACCCAGATTTCACTCCACCTACACACCTCAACATAGGATCCACAATAATTCAAATACAACCACAAATAAGATACCTGGGCATTATTATTGACCAAGCCCTCACCTTAAAGCAGCAAATCACCAAAACCTCCGGAACTATATTCCACAAGGCAAGAACAGTGCAACGTCTTAGACCCCTTCTTGAACACCAAGACTTCCGAACTGTAATGCAAGCCATGATGCTCCCACATCTGGACTACTGCAACATAATCTACCATGGCCTTCCAGCCATACAGACCAACCCCCTCCGAACAGCTCTGAACACGACAGCAAGAATCATTCAGAGTGCAAAGAAAACCGACCGCATCACCCCAATTCTGAAAGACCTACACATACTTCCCCTCGAAGCAAGGTCAAAATACAAAGCCATCCTACTCACCCACAAAGCCATCCATCAAACACAGAACATCCAGCTTCGCACCCTACTGTCTCGTCCAGCCCACGGCAGAACTACCAGACAAACCTCCAGCAATTCCCTCACCATCCCTCACAAAAGAACCAAATGCTCGCAACAGACCTGCAATCGAGCCTTTGAACTTTATGCTCCATCACTATGGAACTCTCTACCGAGTTGTCTCAGAAACAATGCCGATCTACCATCTTTCAGAAAACAGCTGAAAACCATCCTGATCCAAGAATACCTCAACACGACCCCCACCAAAAAGCGCACTAACCTCTGATCTCGTCCGCCATGAACCTCTGACTCAAAGCTACATTAACCTGCCCATGTCCAAAGTCTGTCCCATGTCCAAAGTCTGTCCTATGTCAAAATCATCAATGTTGCCTCCCTGGTGATGGCCCCGCCCTTACTTAATTTCCCCACCCTTTTATGTAACGCCGCTTTGACCCGGTGAAAAGCGGGATACAAATACAGCTAAATAAATAAATAATTGTCCAAGGGGGTGGTGAAAGTGAAAAAAATGTTCCTGTATACGTCGCAACATGTACCGGCAGCACTAGCCTTGGCTCCAATCCATTGCAAACCAAGAGGAATGTTTACTAAGCTGTACTAAGATTTTGTAGGTATTACATGTTAAGAGAAGAACATAAGAACATATGCCATACTGGGTCAGACCAAGGTCCATCAAGCCCAGTATCCTGTTTCCAACAGTTGCCAATCTGGTTATAAGTATCTAACAGTTTCCCCAAAAGACACAGGTTCCACAGTGCTTGTATTGGGTCGAGCAGTGATATCTGGCTACCTTTTAATGATGCTTTGTGGACCTTTCCTCCAGGAACTTGTCCAAACCTTTTTTAAACCCAGCTACATCAACAGCTTTTACTACATCCTCCGGTAACAAATTCCAGAGTTTGATTACACATTGAGTGAAAAAATATTTTCTGTTATTAGTCTTAAATAGGTTACCCTGCAGCTTCATTGCATATCCCCTAGTCTTTCTATATTCTGATGACGTAAACAATCAATCTACGTTTACCCATTCCACTACATTCATTAATTTATACACCTCTATCATATCTCCCCTCAGCCGTCCAGGTTGAAGAGCCTGAATGTTTTTAGCGTCTTTTCATAGGGGTATCCTTCCATCCCCTTTACCATTTTGGTGGCTCTTCTCTGTACCTTTTCTAATAATGTTATATCCTTTTTAAGATATGGCAACCAGAATTGCATACAATATTCGAGGGGTGGTCGCACCATGGAACGATACAGGGGCATGATAATATCCTTTGTTTTATTTTTCATTCCTTTCCTTATGATACCTAGCATTCAATTTGCTCTCTTGGACGCCACTGCACACTGGACAGAGGGTTTTAACATGTTATCCACAATGACGCCTAAATCTTTTTCCTGAGTGGTGGTTCCTAATGTGGAACCTTGCATCATGTAACCATGGTTTGGGTTGTTCTTACCTAGGTGCATAACTTTCCACTTGTCCACATTAAATTTCATCTACCATTTTGATGCCCAGTCTTCCAATTTATCAAGATCCTCTTGCAGTTTTCCACAATCCTCATGGGTTTTAACAACTTTAAATAGTTTTGTGTCATCTGTAAATTTGATAACCTCACTCATTATTCGCATTTCCTGGTCGTTTATGAATGTTAAAAAGCAGCGGACCCATCACAGATCCCTGGGGTGCTCCACTATTCACCTTTCTCCACTGGGAAAATTGGCCATTTAGCCCCCCCTCTGCTTTCTATCTTTTAACCAGTTCTTGATCCACAATAGTACACTGCCTCCTATCCCATGACTTTTTAGTTTTGCCAAAAGTCTCTGATGAGGGACCATGTCAAAAGTGTTCTGAAAGTCCAGATACACTGAATGGAAGGAGAGACTAGATAGGCCATGTGGTCTTTTTCTGTTGTCATTTTAGTATATCAACTGACTCACCTTTGTCTATCTGTTTATTTGCACCTTCAAAAAAACATAACAGATTAGTAAGACAAGATCTTCCTTGTCTAAAGCCTTGTTGGCTGTCTCCCATTAAGCCATGCCTATCTACATATTCAGTAATTTTGTTCTTTATTATGGTTTCTACCATTTTTCCCGGTACTGATGTCAGGCTCACTGGTCTATAGTTTCCCGCATCAACCCTGGAACTCTTTTTAAAAATTGGTGTTACATTGGCCATCCTCCAGTCTTTAGGTATTACAGATGATTTTAATGATAGTTCACAGATTACTAATAACAGGTCTGCAATCTCATATTTCAGTTCTTTCAGCACCCTTGGATGTATACCATCCAGTCCAGGTGATTTGCTACTCTTCGGTTTAGAAAATAGTTGTAATACATCCTCCTGGTATATTGATATTTATTTTAATTCTTCCACAGTATCACCTTTAAACATTGCTTCAGTCCTGGGTAACATCCCTACATCTTACTCAGTAAAGACTGAAGCAAAGAATTCAATCAGTTTCTTCGCTATGGCCTTATCCCCTCTTAGTGCCCCTTTTACCCCTCTATTATCTAATGTTCCAACTGACTCTCTCACAGGTTTTTTGCTATGAATGTACTTGAAAAAGACTTTATTATGTGTTTCTGCTTTCACAGCAAGATTCTTCTCAAATTCTCTCTGCCTGCCTTATCATTTCCTTGCATCTAACTTGCTAGTGCTTATGTTGTTTCTAGTTTTTGTCATTTGGCTCTTTTTTTCCATTTCCTGAAAGATGCCTTTTTGGCAAAAACAGCCTCTCTTACCTCACCTTTAAACCATGCTAGCAGTTTTTTGGACTTCTTCCACTTTTCTTAAAGCTTGGAATACAGCTGGTCAGGGCTTCCAAGATAGTATTTTTAAACAACATCCAAAGCTTGATGTAAGTCTTTAACTTTTGCAACTGCTCCTTTTAGTTTTTTCTTAACTATTTTCCTCATTTAATCATAGTCTCCCTTTCGAAAGTTAATAGGTAGCACTGTGGATTTCCTTATGATCCCTCCTCCATTAATTAAATCAAATGTGATCATGCTATTGCCAAGTGTCCCCAACACCCTTATCTCTTGCACCAGATCTGGTGTTCCACTAAGGACTAGGTCCAAAATGGCTTCCCCTCTGGTCGGTTCATGAACCAGCTGCTCTAAGAAGCAGTCATTTATTTCATCTGCCATGACACTGACCCAGTCAATACCGGGGTGTTTGAAATAATCCATTATTATTACTGTGCTGTAACTTTTGTTAGCTTCCCTGATTTCTTTGAGCATTTCATCATCCATTTGTTCAATCTGGCCAGGTGGTCGATAGTACACCACCACTGCCATCACCTTCCCCTTTTTACTTGGAATTTCAATCCATAGAAATTCTAAAGCAAATTTTGTTTCCTGCAAAATTTTAATCCTTTGTGACTCAATGCCCTCTCTAACATATAGCGCAACCCCTCCACCAATTTGATCAGCTCTATCATTACGATAAAGTTTGTACCCAGGTATCACAGTGTCTCACTGGTTGTCCTCCTTCCACCATGTTTCTGAGATACCGATCATATCTAACCTCTCATTTAGTGCTATATATTCTAACTCTCCCATCTTATTTTTTAGACTTCTAGCATTTGCATACAGGCATTTTACAGACTGCATTTTATTCATATTAATCTGGCTATTGGTAGGTATGGGTAATTTGGGATCTTTAAGCACTGCCTGCTCCATACTCAAGGGCATTTGGGCTACTTTACTCTTTTTTGGAACCTCTCTGCTTTTGTTAGTATCCTTCAAGGATACATTGTTCCGAACCATGCGCTCTTGGACGACTGTCGGCTCTCCCCTATTATCTAGTTTAAAAACTGTTCTATCTCCTTTTTACTTTAATTCTGTTTACTGAAATTTTCAAAAACTATACAATGTTCACAAAGTATAGAGAAACACAATAAGTCAAAAACAGAAATAATTCAAGAGAGAAATAATACAAACAAGTGCATTAGCCCACATCTCCCTTCGGAAGAGCACCTCCTTTCCCCAGAATACTCCCCAGTTCCTAACAAATCCAGAACCCTCATCCTTGCACCATCGTCTCATCCATGCATTGAGACTCCAGAGCTCTGCCTGACTTTTGGGTCCTGCATATGGAACGGGAAGCATTTTGGAGAATGCTGCCCTGGAAGGTCTGGATTTCAACTTCCTACCTAAAAGCTAAATTTAGCCTCCAGAACCTCCCTACCACATTTTCCTATGTCATTGGTACTGACATGTACCAAGACAGCAGACTCCTCCCCAGCACTATTTAAGACCTTGTCTAGGTGGCGCATGAGGTCCATTACCTTTACAACAGACGATACAACAGACGATACAACACACACTCAACTAAATTGCACCCTCACTGCATGATTAACACACTCACTTTACCCGATTGTTTGCTGTGATACCACCTTGATTAATAAGATAAGGCGGTTTAAAAATACTGTTAAATAAATAAATAAATAAAATAAACAGACAGGCATTTTACCAGGCGATCCTCACATCCACCAGCCACCCAACTATCTACATGCCTAATGATTGAATCACCAACTATAATGGCTGTCCTAACCCTTCCTTCATGGGCACATGGCTCTGGAGAAACGTCCTTGGTGCGAGAGTGTTTTATATCACCTGGAGGACAGGTCTTAGCTACAGGATCACTTCCTGCCACACCAGGGTGATGCTCTCCTGTCTCGCGACCTCTCTCCGCCATGGCAACAGGGATACTGCCAGACTGGAGGTGGAACTTCAGTACTACATCCCTGTTGGTCTCATCTATGTACATCTATGTCTTCCTTATGTCCTCCAAGTCTGCTACTCTAGCCTCCAGAGATCAGACTCTTTCACTTGAGAGCAAAGAGCTCCTTGCAGCTAGTGCACATATAAGACCCCTCACTAACTGGGAGAAAATCATACATATGACACTCAATGAAATTAATAGGCGGTACATGCAATAGTTGTCTGCTGCCTTTTGGGAAATGTGCAGCATGTCTCCAGTAGATACCACAGATATGAACCTTAAAGGCACCGATGGCATTCACACTTAATGTGAATGCATTTAATGTCATTCACTGAGGTGACATTAAGTGCATTTACGCTACCTGCAATCTTAAATGAACATTAGTACCCCTTGCACTAAGTGCAATGTGCAGCCAACACCCACGCTCCATCCTTACTATGCCCATTTTCTTCCTCACTGCATGCTGGGCAGATAACATGGAATTAACCACACCCTATCTGCTTTTCATTCTCACAATTCATTAGCACAGCTCCATGCATGCTGGTTATTGCATGCTCAAGCATGCATTAAAAACAGTTTATCTTCTGGGGTTTGGAAATATGCCATCATTCGACCCATTCTGAAGTCCCCCTCCCTTGACCCCTCTACTCCAGCTTCCAAAGTACTTGAAAAATTGTTTTTGCTCAGCTTTCTTCTCATCTTGATTCTATTAATGCCCTTCACCCCTGTCAAATTGGATTCTGCCCCAGTCACAGCACAGAAACTGTTCTTCTTGCTTTTCTTAGTGAATTCTATCAATCAAACGACCGGGGTGATATTTCATGATTGTCTCTCTTGATCTCTCTGCAGCTTTACATCTTGTTGACCATGCCACGTTATTTACTCTGTTATGTGATTTTGGTCTTCGGGGTATTGTTCTTAATTGGTTTCATTCTTTTCTAATGCAATGGTCATTCTCGGTATCAATGTTTCTTCTTTTTAACCTTACCTCTCTCTTGTGGTATCCCTCAAGGCTCTGTTCTTGCCCCTCTTCTGTTTAATATCTTCCTTATCCCCCTGATCTTCATTATACAATAACTTGGAATTTCTGCCTATTTTTAAGCAGATGACATTGTACTACTCCATCACACTAACCCACTTACCCCGGATCTTTCCCCTCTTAAATTTTGTCTTTCTAGCATCTCTAGTTGGTTATTTGACAATTACCTCCACATCAACCCTAAGAAATCTGCAGCTTTCTAGGTTACCTTTGGTAGACCTGTCTCCACTATGGCTCCTTTGCTCTCTGCTTCTTCTATCCCATGTGTTGACTCTAGGTGCTATCTTGGTGTTATTCTGGATTCATCACTATCTTTCAATGCCAATCTCTCTTCTCTGGTACATTGCTGTTTCTGCTCCCTTTGCAAAATTTGTGCAGTTCACCCTTTTCTCACCTTCCCCTCCCTGTCTACCTTGCTTCTTACTTTTGTTATTTCAAAGTTAGACTATCACAGTACCATTTATCTTGGTCTTCCTCAATACCAATTACACTAACTTCAACCTTTTCAAAATACTACTGACCGTGTTCTTTCCTTTACTTCTCATTTAAAATATATTTCACCTCTCCTCATCCATTACTGTTGACTCCCTGTAAAATTTCACATTCAGTACAAACTTCTCACTTTGGTATATCATGCACTGTATTCTAGTTCTCCCAGTTATCTCTCTGACTCATTACTCCTTCACTCTTCCCACTATGCCCTCCGTAGCATCAATGGTAATCGTCTGCACCTTCCCTCAGCTTCTCAAGCTAATTTAGCCTCCAAGGCTTCCACCAAAGCCACTCAGTCACCCACTCATATATCTGAGAAAAAAACATGTACATGGCTGATGAAACTGTCACCCTTCATATTGAGAGAAATATCCTTGCCAATATAACTGAAAATTTGAGACCCAAATCATGTCATCTTGGTTTTGCCATGAAGAGCACATCTTCTGCACCCTCTTAGAGACTAAGAGAAAGGAGGTGGATCTCAGGAGACATACACTTTTAAGATAAAGGCAACAATGGCTAATGGCACTGACAGTGCCTGATGAGACATCTTCACATCATTGGTCTGGGCAATGAACCACAACACTGTGTCTATCATAATGAATTTCCTGGAAGGATATATCACATGCAAAAATGGAATTTCCAAAATGGCTGTGCTGCATTGCCTATGCTGGCTCATGACTGGTCATTGAAGAAGACCAGTGCTGCCTTGCCGATGGCCCAGACTAAGTATGCCTACAGTATCTCTGCTGGCGCCAGCCTATGACACTTGTCTGTTCTGGGCACCTACTGGCTGACCACTGTGAATGAGACCAGGTATTGCTGTCATTTTATTTTTATTTTTATTTATTTGGAACATTTTTCTATACTGCCCCTTCCAGAGATCAGGAGTGGTTTACATTGTAACAATTCTTTTACATGGAACATTGTAACTGAATTATAACAATTAACTATTTGCATTAGAATTATGTACATTTGTATAACTTTTTGAGAGGTGTTTCTTATACAATATAAATCTTTCATGTCCAATATTACTTCAACCCATTTGTATGTTGTGACTTTATGTGGGCTGTTTATGAATGAGTATGGGTTGGGGCAAGGAGTGGGGAGTAGGGCTGGGGGGTTTGATGTTTGGGGTAGAGTTTGAGGCTTGTGTGCTGTTGGGGTTGTGATTGACGTAGTATTCAATAAAAAGATGTTTTAAGTTTTTATGGAATGATTATAGGTCTTTCTTTGTTCTTACTGTTTCGGGGAGGGCGTTCCATTATGTAGGGACAATATATGTGAATGCCCTGTTGCTGGTAATTTGTTTGCTCTTGCAGATTGAGGGCTGTACTGTGAGGGTGTTCTGATTAATTCTTCTTCTAGCTCTGGTGTCTAGTTGTAAATAGATCAGAGAGGAGAGGTGAGAGGTGGCTTTGTTATTGATTAGCTTGAAAGTTATCATTATGATTTTATATTTTACTCTGCTAGCAATTGGGAGCCAATGAAGTTGATACATTTATTTATTTATTTTGTAGTCTTTTTTATACCCCGCTATTCAATATCAGTGCGGTTTACATGCAACAAACGTGTTTATACGGGCAGAGATTTACACCGTATGTACAAATAACAGATGATTAAACTTGGATAACCAGGGTAACTATTTAAATATTTATGGTACAATATCAGTCCCTGTCACTAGGGTAACTATTTACATATTTATGGTACTATATTAGTACATGATGGAGTTATGTGGTCAAACAGTTTTGCCTTAAATATAACTGTGACATTTTGTGCCATTTGTAGTATATTTTGGGTCTTTTTTGGTAATCCGTGTAATAGGCTGTTGCAGTAGTCATAGTGGGGTGTGATGAGGGCCTGGACTACTGTTCTGAAATCGTTCAGGTCAATAAGAGGTCTGAGTTGTTGGATAATCCTTAATTTGAAGATTATGGTTCTGTTTATTTGTTTCAAGTGGGGTTCCATGCTGAGAGTTTTGTCTATTTTACTTCCTGTTTTACTGGGAGCGATGTGTTATTTAAACTGATTGTTGTTGGAAGGGTGAAGTTTGGGTGCATCGAAGTAAATAGGACTTCCATTTTCTTGAGGTTAATACTCAAGTTGTTTGCTTGAAGCAGTTTTCTGCTTCAGATAGGCAGGTTGCTAGGTTGTGATATGTGGGGTTAAGTATGTCCAGTGGGGAGTACACCATAATATTGTATGCATATATGTGGTATCTTATTTTGTGTTTTTTAAATATGGAGCAAATCGGTTGGATATATAAGTGGAACAGTATGGCAGAAAGGGCGGAGCCTTGGGGTATTCCCTAATTTTGGTGGAAGGTCGAAGATGTTTTGTGTTCTATTTGCACATGTTGGGAACGATCAGATATATAGGATTTGAGCCATTTGAGGATTTGACCTTTTATACCTATGAGATCAAGTCTAGAGAGGAAGGTGTTATGATTTGCACTGTCAAAAGCAGCTGTAATATCTAGAAATATGAGAATGAATGCTTGTTTAGTGTTGTCCATTCCCTGAATGAGGGCATCGAATAATGAGAGTAGGAGAGTTTCGACCCCATGGAATGATTGAAATCCATACTGTTGTTCATCTAGCATAGCATTTGAGTCAATGAAATCTTGGAGCTGTCATTGGACCGCTTTTTCAATGACTTTAGCTATGAAGGGTATGCTGGCGATTGGTCTATAGGAAGATGGTTCATCTTTGTTGAGGTTTTTATTTTTTAGTATGGGGCAAATTGTGGATAGTTTGAGTGACTTTGTCATGATTCCCTGTTGAAGGGATTGATTAACGATGTTTAATAGGTAAGGGGCTATTTCATTTTTTGTCACTTTGATCCATGCGACAGGGCAAGGATCTAGTGGGGCGGTGGTTGTATTGAGTTTTGAAATTATGTCTATTTGTCTTGAGTCAATAGTGCTGAATGACCATTCATTGGTATTAACTGGTTGCATTGTTAACCAGGGGAGGTCTATGGGGCCCTTGGGTTTTAGCTTGTTGGCGTAGTAATCTGCTAGGATTTGGGGTTGGATTGACATTTGGTTTGAGTCATTATTTGGAGATTTGGTTATTGATTTGACAATTTCAAACAGTTCTCTTGGGTGGTTGGTGGCTTTGTTTAGAACTTTTGTATGGTAAGTTCTTTTTGCACTATTTATTGTATCTTTATAGATGTTAAGCATAGACATGTATAGTATTTTGAAGTCTGTGGTCCATTTCAATCTACATTTACATTCTATTTTTCTGCCAATATCCAGCACCTGCTTTGTTGTCAACTTATGACACTGCTCTTTGACTAACTATATCAAAGGAGTTTGCCCATTATTTGTCTATCCAACTGCTCCACTGCCAGATACATGTCCACCTGTATATGGCATAATTGATCGCTTGAAGCCCATACTCCAAAACCACTACCTCTTTGAACAATTCTACACCGACAATTTTCCTCTGCCAGCCTCACACTTTCTATACTCTAGCCTCTACTTATTACTTTGCACCCCAAGATGTATTCACCCAAAGCTTATACTTTCACAGATTCTGCAAACAAACGTAAGTCCCGATTGGTCACCACAGGCTCACTGTACCTGCAGTCCCATTACTAACCTCCAGTATGGCACACGAGACCCAACGGGCTCACTTTCCCTTCTTTGTCCCCCAGAGAACATGCCAGTGCTTGACAGCCTTATTTTCCACCCAGCTAACTTTAGAGTATACTTTGTCCTTCATTGGAATCAATCAGTTGGCTCCTCTTGGATGACATAATACTTGCACAGCCACAAAGTAGCATCTAGTCTTTGTCAGGCACTTGCTAGCCCAAGGAAATCAATGAAATACTGTAGTTTTCCTCTTGGTAGGCTAAATATCATAAGCCCAGTCACTACCTATGCTGATGTGAGATATGCATAGACCAGACAATTTTTCCTTAGCACATGAAAGTCTGCAAAACCTCTGTAAGCTCCTGCAAACCTCTATTGACTGGTTGCTTTCACCTGAATTTATGGGCCTTAGAAGAAAAAAGTCATCACACTCATAAACAATGACTTCAGATCCCAATGCTCACACAAACACCCTGAGAAAATGTATCTATAAATTAGTGATATAATCTGGTAAATTTTCAAAGGCTTAGTCAGGATGTATAAGAATTAAAAAAAGAAGTATCATGAACAGTTTGAATCTGCAAGAGATAATTTTTGACCAAAACAAATCTACTGGGACCCACAAAAATTAGTTTTATAATCTTTATTTATTATCAAAAATTGATAAAAATATATCACTTTAAAAATTTCCATTACTTTAAAAAGCTCCCTTAAAAACTTCTGTGCATTTGAAAAACTCAGACTTATATAGTTCTAACAATCCATTTCACTAGAATACATATAGCAATCACATTTCTTCAGACCATATTAATTATTTACATTTCTTTCACTGATGATATCTAAGTGGCTTCATTTTGTGATTCTACAGAACCTGACCCCGGCTGCTGCTTTTTCCATCTAAAAACGGCTTTCTCAAAGGGTTTGTTTGCCGCCAACACCATCAGTTAATATTAACTAAAACAAAGACAAAAACATGTATTACACTTTATTACTAGTTTCAAAAAACCCTTTAAAATATAAACCTATAAGTTATAAACTTACTCTGCCCATGACAGCTCACATTCTCTCACCCAGTAGAAACACTGAATGCTACACAGCGTCCCCCATTTAAAAAACTCCATCCAATCTAAAAGACCTACATCATTCATTGATATCAACCAGACCAATCACCTACCAACAGGCTTACAACCGCAGGTGTGATCTGGTGCTGTCAATTCCCAAATATCAATGAAACTCACTTCATACTACTATATGTTTATTTTTGTTTGATTTACCGCCCTATACTACCAATCCAAATTTCACTATACCCCCTATGATATTCTGCTTAAATTATCCCCCCTTTTTTGTTATCCATGATCATAATCATTCTCATTCTTATTTTCATTCAGTCCACTAAAATGCACCTGAAACACGTCTCTTAAATGCCTCTGATATACTCTTGCATCCAAAATCATACTAAAATAAATTGCCATTGAGACCACCCAGAATAGTTGTCTGCCAATGATAAATTAAGTTTTGCTCCTGTTGTAGAAGTCTTAATGCCAAATCTCCTCTTCCTTCCACTATAATCTGATTTAACACACAGCATTTTAGATCTTCTAGCTGATGTTCTTGGGCACGCCGATGTTCTACTAAGGGTGCTTTCAAGACCCCACATCGTAATGCTAACAAATGCTGAATAATTATTTTCTTAAATTTGCTTGTAGTCTGGACAATATAAAGCTTATTACATGGACACTGTACCACGTATACCACACCTTCAGATTCACAGTATGCAGTTGATTGTAATTTATAAGGACGTCTTATTGATGACTGTTTAAATTCTAGGATGTCCATAATGTATGAACAGATTACACAATGGCCATGAAAATGGGGGCATGTGATCACAAGTTGTTCTCGCAAATTACATATCAACTAAACATGAAACATAATCCGTGATCAAATACTGAATGTACCTTTATGTACAAAGCACCATCTTGTCATATTTGGATTATGGAAATTTATTGTTTCTGAATTGTTCTCAGTTTCAGATTAGATGATAACCGAGGCAAGCGTACCCGGTGCTCCGGGCCCTGCCACAAATATCCCCCTCCCCCCCGCCACTGTCCCCCCAACACCCCAACCCCCAAGAAAAACACTACACCACTTTTATGGGAACAAAACTGGTCGCAGCTTTATTAAATATTAACCATTAACAATATTCAAACCGCATAAACCATAACCAGCCCCAAAACGGAGTAGTACCACACCAGCCATGCCTTAGCAAAGTGCCTACCACCGCTACGGCCCTACACTTGCCCCCTGGCAAGTTTCCTATCCCTTTCCCCGACTTCGCCATGCCCATAGCAAAAGTCGGCCAGGGTTTATCCGGGTCAGGGGCACCCCACCCCCGCCCAAGTGTACCTTGAGGCACTGGACCCCGGAACCTCTGGGATCCCGCCACCGGCACATGCGACAGGTCTGTCGATGCGCCGCCCCCCAAACCTAAAGCTGCGACCAGCGGTTATCCCGCAAAATGACATACTCCAGAGCCTCTTGCCAGTCGTTAAGGAGCAGATCCATGCCAACTGGAGACAAATGCACACCATCACTCCTATAAAGACCAGCGCAACCCACCTCCACCCAGGGATGCATAATCTGATAACCCCCATTCCCGCAAACCCACGACCGATCTGACGGTTTATCTTAGAAAGCCCCCGCGACCACCGTCGCTGGCTCCAGCACGCCGGCCGAGGGATAATGTCCGACCACAACAAAATTGTCCCAGGGAACATTCGCAAAACCACTGCCAAGTTGTCCTGCGCCGCTCTAATCAGCTGACGACAGGACCAGGAGACAAGGTCATTACCCCCCAAATGCACAATCAGCACTGCCGGTTGACGCGACATCCTCATGTGGTGCTATAGCAAAGGTAGCAACTGCAGCCAGCGGAGTCCTCGCTGCCCCAGCCATGAAACCGACACCACCGCAGGATCCATCCGCAAATTCAGGCCCCCTGGCCGAATGGCAGCACGCTGACCAGCCCAGTGGACAAATGAATGACCAACCACCCAAGCACCACCAGGCTCGACACCCCCATCTGAAAAACAAATGAACAGTTAGTATCCCCCACCCCCAAACCTAGCCAACCCCTCACAGCCGTTTGTAACCCTTGAAAGCCCATGACCGCCACCTGCCTATACTCCTGACTTTATCATTGGACATCCCGGCCCCCGCTGCACTAGTAGCCACACCGATACGAAAAGAGTGAGGAGCAAAGCAAATGGGATCCTCTCCCAAAAAACACAGCGCTAACCTAAGCACCGCCGTTACCTGAAAACTGGTCAACACCCACGTATTCTCATGCAGAAAAAGAACCCCGACCCGCTCAGGACGTACCCTCAAGTACTTCCTCACCGCCAGCACCGGGCACGAAATGAGTCCCGTGACCTCCCTCAATATGACCCACAGACCCCTTCCCCGCTGATCAGTCTTGGATTTCTCCAAAAGGATCCGCAGCCGCCCGCCTTCCAAATGCACATGGTGCCTGTGTAAGCCTCCCCCGCCGCCCAGCCTGCCCGAATTCGCCACCAGCTCCCCAATACGAAAAGCCCCGAAAAAAGCAAGACAAAAAACAGCCCGGAATAGGAAAACCTCGAACTGGGAAGCAGCCACCTGAGGCAACACTGCCAGGAGGCGCACAAGCAGCTCATGCGTAATCGGCCTATGCTGATCCGCAGAGGACGGCCGAAGCTGCTCCCACCCCTGCAGAAGGCGATGCGCCAAAACTCCCCCCGAAGTAGAGCCCCAGCCCACGGCACTCGCAAAAAAGTTAAACCCCGCTAAATGCAAACGCACCGCCGCTCTGGACAGCACGCGACCTCTGGCATCCGCTATATAACTGCCAATGAGGGCATCCGGCACTCTGCCTGCCAGCCACCCCCTCTCCCTTAAAAACTCGGCCACCTTGTCACAACCACGCTGGTACGCCAACCACGTCCCAGCCGCCACCGAACTTCGCAGCAGGCTCAGCATCCCTCCAGGCCAATGCTCCATAATGTCTCGGGGACTATGGATCCTTCTCTGTCCGCCTCTGGGGCCAGTGCACGGAACCGCTCCCACTGAAAATGAGAAAGAACATCAGCTATCTGATTACTGCAATCAGGAAGGTGCCGGGCACGAACAGATACATTCAAATATAAACATGCTAATACCACTGCCCACATCAACCTAGCCACCCGTAAGCACTTGGGTGAGAAACGATTAACCACGCTAACCACAGCCTCATTATCACACCACCAAACTATCCGCCGATCCCGCAACCTATCCGGCCACAACTCCAGTTCAACCAGAATCGTAAACAATTCCAGGAAGGTGATGTTAGTGGTCAAACCTGAATCGTGCCAATTCTGGGGCCACTGATGCGCACACCAGGCCCCACCGAAGTAAAACCCAAATCCAATGCCCCCTGCTGCATCCGTAAACAGCTCCAACTCCGCGCTGGACACCTCAGCTCCCAGCAAAACTGAAGTCCCATTAAAATCCTCCAAAAATTGGCTCCAAACCCGTAAATCTGCCCTCATCAGTTCAGTGACTCTGATCCGGTGGTGTGGCTTCCGCACCCCAGCCGTTGAAGCAGCCAAGCGCCTGGAAAACACTCTGCCCATAGGGATCACCTTACAGGCAAAGTTCAGAGATCCCAGCAAGACTTGCATCTCGCGCAAGGTTATCTTAGAGGACACCAGGATGTTAGCGACCAACGCCCGTAAACTAGCCACCTTCTCAGGCGGCAACCACGCGATCATCTCAACAGAGTCCAATTCCGCCCCCAGGAATGTGAGCCTGGTCATAGGCCCCACCGTCTTCTCCGCTGCCAACGGCACACCCAACTCTAGCGATAGCTCCTTGAACCCAGCTAACAGCTGCTGACACTCATTGGAATGGGTCGAACCTATCAATGGGTCGAACCTATGAACAGGAAATCGTCCATTTAATGTACCACATTCCGCAAGCCTGTCTTCTGACACAACACCCACTGCAAAAATGTGCTGAACTTCTTGAAGTAAGCACAGGAGACGGAGCAGCCCATAGGCATACACTTCTCAAAATAATACTTCCCCAGAAAACGAAAACCCAACAACGGAAAAGAGGAAGGATGTACTGGCAGCAAGCGGAAGGCGGACTCAATATCCACCTTCGCCATCAGCACCGCCCGCCCCGCCGCCCTCACCATCTCAGCCACCCTGTCAAAAGACGCATACCTCACCGTGCATAGCTCCCGCGGGATATGATCATTCACCGACGCACCCGACGGACAGGACAAATTTTGAATGAGCCGAAACTTTCCCGGCACCTTCAAAGGAGAAATCACCATGTCCGGGAAAGGAGGGTCAATAAACGGACCCGCGATCTGCCCCAACGTCGACTCTACAGTCAACTTGTCCTGCACCACAGCCGCAAACTGTCACACCGAAGGCGAATTCCTGGCGCTAGCAACAGCCACCACACCCCGAACCGGGATAACAAAACCCAACTGGAAACCCCTCCTTAACACCTTCCTATCCCGCTTCCGCGGGTATTGCTGTAGCCAAGTCCGTAAGGATTCCCAACACACCGGAGTTGGGGCCCGGCAGCCCCACTCATTAGGCCTTGGGTCCCGGCCCGGCGGTACCGTCGGACCCTCTTCTACCGCACTTAACAGCGGAGTGTCCCCCGCCACAAACTGAACATAAGTGTTTGAATTTGCAGTCCAGAAAGGGGCAGGTGGTCCTATTAAACCGCCAGCACACGTCGATGCCCCCCCCCCGACCTTTGGTTGCAAGCCACCCCCCGCCGACCGAAAGGAACGCCCCCCCTAGATGCTCCTGCTGTACCTCCTTCCCCGCACCACCCCCCGTAGCTAGGCCCGATCTAGCAGACATTTGAGTCAACCATAGTTTGATGTCTTGTGTGCCCCAGGACAACAATCTATTCTCCTCCATCTTGTCCCTAAACCTTTCGTCATAATTTAACCACGCCCAGCCCTCGTGCATCTGTGAGGCTTCCAAAATAGAATCTGCATACGCCAGCAACATACCATAATGCTCTGGCAAATAATGCCCCCACATGCTGGCTAGGCGCAGAAACGCCTGTGTCCAGTTTACCACATTGCACGCCACCTTCCGAATCCGACCCGCCTTCTCATCCTCTTTTCGCTTTTTCCGGCTCTCCCCGGACCGCTTTCTGCCCTCTAACAACCGAAAAATATCAATGTACCGCTGCTTCCGAATTTTTCTCTGCAGCTTCTTTAGAACCCCCTCCCACAGTTCCGGGAACGCCACTACCGACCGGGCCCCCCCCCCCCCGTCCTAGACCCCGACGCCCCGCCACCGTCGCCCTCCTGCCTCACGACCTCACCTCCCGATGACGAAGAAGAATCCCCCAAGGAGGAAGAGGAAGATGACTCAGAACTACGCCGCCGCCGGCAAAAATGACGCCTCTTCTTCCGAGCCCCGTGCCTCGTACTGCCCAGCACCAGTGGGTGCGACGAATCCACACCCTGATCCCCAGACAACTCACCTGCGGCCTGTCCATCTGGCGCAGAAGGCAGTGTAGGATCTTGCTCCACCAGGCGACACCCCTCGCCGCGCCGCAGTGACCTGGTCTCCATCTGCCTCCACCTCCGTGGAACTTCGTCGCGCCACAGCTCCCCCGTCTGCCGTCGGAATCCAATCCGGGCTCCCAACACCGAGCCCCCACGGAGGCTGCATCATCCCCTGCACCTGTGGAGACAAAAACGAAAAAACAGGGGGGGAACTGCCGAAGACCACATGGGGGACCATGGCGCGCACCAATCAGATGTCGAAGTACCTTGCCCCCGCTCACCCAGTGCTCCCAAGGCGAAGGCCCCCCTACTGGCACATAGCCCCCTTGAACCGACGGCCACACTGCCGTGGGAGGAGCACCCTGAAAACAAGGAGCCCCACCCATCAGCGACACTCCCCTCTGCCCCTGCACAGGCCCCCCAAAAGCATCCACCCCCTCAGCACCACCGGCCCCCCCTCCACTGTACTCCCACCGGTGCCCTCACCCAGCGCCCCCACTCTCCCGGGCAGATCAGCGCCAGCCCGCCGCACCCCACGCGGCGTGCCCCCCCTACCCCGACCCCTCCCCCCCAAGCCCCTCCCACACTTGCCCTCCGCTCCCCCCGAGATCTCCCACGCCCCTGCACCACCCCCTGACCCCTCAAGGCCCCCCTTCTCAAAGCCGCCACCCCACACAACCCTCTTTGCCCAAAAGAACCCCCCACAGCACCATCAATCTCCCCCTCGCCCCCCCCCAGCTCCCCTCCCACAAGACTCCACCCTGGAAGTCACATGCCAGTGCCCAGCAGTCCTACCCTGCCCCCCTGCCCTTCCCACTCGACCCCCGCACGGTGGCATCAGTCCTGACTCAGCCGCAATTAATTTAAACTATATATATTTTGATTTTGTGTTGGTGGTACTGAAAAAGGGCTGAAACACCCCGCCCCCAATCAATATCTGCCTCCGGGTCAGGATCAATGCCCCGAACCCCACCACAGGCCGAACCAGCCACTCACTATGAGCAAGAACCCCCCAGAGGGCCCGACCTCCCAGACACTACCACTGTCCCACTTATGCAGCACCTGCCTTTTAGCTCCTCACTGCCACCGACCACCAGCAAAGGCCGCATCCACCGCCGAACACCACTGCCACTGACAGCACCGGCAAGCCCGATCCAGCACCGCTGCCGCCGCAGGCCCCAATGGAAAAATGAACGCAAGCTGGCACCTCTCAGAACTCCAGGCCGCGACTGACCACGCGGAGTCCGCCAGCCTATGCTTCCCCCCAAGCCGCGCTCCCCCGGCAGCTTCCCATTGGATTCCGTGCGGCTGCATTCGCCGGGAGCCAATGGGTTCAAACTTTGCCCGCCCATGCGCTTCCAGCCGCGGCCGCGAGCAGGGTCCCCGCAGCAGGCCGCGCGCCCGGTTACCGTCGGCCGACGGGACCCTGCCCGCGGCCTCACTAATTACAGTTATTTCAATCCACAGCTGCTTGCCTCATTTTTGGTGTCTCCCAGTATACGAAAATAACCTCTCTGCTACATAAATTACATTGGTTAAGGGTCACTAATCGGATTAATTTTAAGTTTTTATGTTTTCATACAAAATCTTTAATGATTTTGTTCTGGAATATCTTTCATTGTTATTACTTCCGCTAATGACTTGCAAATCTAAGCTCTTACAATCTATTAGCACCTTATTGTATCCACCTTGTAGAGTTGTTAATTTAAAATTATGTTTTAAGCACACCATTCCTTATTTGGCGGTACAGTGTTGGTCTGACTTGCCAAAATATTTGAAATGTATCTCTCCTTTTCCTCAATTTTGTAAAAGATTATTTAACCAAAATTAATGATTTTTGTATATGGATGTACAGTATTTAGTATGGGATTGTTGTGGTATATAAAATTGTGTTAGATTAGATTAGAGATGTACTTTTAACAAATGCCAATATTTACAGATAATTTCCTTAATCTGAAACATCTCTGACAAATATGACAAAACACATACCTGACCCTGAAAAAGAACCTCAGCAGCCTGTGAAAAAAGCAACTCCCGATTCACATACTTGACCCTGGTAAAAGTCCTTGGAATAACCCAATCTGGGCATTGCTTATGACTAAATTGATGATATAAAAAACGTGCCTGCTTCCTAAAATCCTGCTTGGAGGAACATACATGTCCAAACATCAAAAATTGTACCATAGGGATATTATTACAAAGGTGGTGTGGGTGAAAACTAGAATAATTTAATAAACTATTATGATCAGTTGGCTTTTGATACAATGTGCTCTGTAATACACCATCACTTGAAAGTATAATTCCACATCTATAAAATGAACCCATATATAAGAATATTCTGGTGTAAATTTCAAATTCTCGTACAAGTGGTTAAGCCACTCCAAAAACTCACCTAATCGTTTTTCCATCCCACGCCAAATGAAAAAGATGTCATCAATGAACCGTGTCCATAAAACAATCTCTGACCGAAATTCTGAATAATGAATCACCTTTTCCTCAAAGGCTTGCACAAACATGCCACTGGGGGAAACACTGTAGCCCCCAAATCTGATGGTAATATTGTTTGTTAAAAAAACAAAATAATTATGCCCGAACACTAGATGGAGAAACTGTTTTATTTATTTATTTTATTTATTTAACATTTCTTTTATACTGCACTCTTGTACATCAGTGCGGTTTACAGATAACAAAGTGACTCAATGACAGCGAAGGCAATCAGAGTTTACATAAAACAGGGGAAAACAACATGGGATGAACTGGGGAAACTATGTACAATTTGCATGTTACAACGAAGGCCGCGGAGCCCACGTGCCCGCTGGCCGCGGGTAACCGGGGGGGGGGGCGGCATGGTGCATGTCCCCGGCAGCAAGGGGGCGCGTGCCAGTTGGCGGGGGGTTTTGCTTTAAAATCATTGGCTCCCGCGGGCGCTTGTGGGCGCGGGAGCCAATGGGGGAGGAAGGGACGCGCATAAGGGGCTTTGGGAGCGGCGGTCAGACGCCAGTCCTCCAGAGCTTAGGTGAAGGACCGACGTCTGGCTGCAGCACTCTTTCCCTTTCGTCGCCGGTACGGGCCAGAGTGCGGTGCGGCGGACGGCGTGTGGCGGAGGATGGAGGAACAGTCCGGTGGAGAGGGCAGACGGGCTGAGTCAGTGCGGCGGATGGCGTGCGGCGGAGGACGGAGGAGCAGTCCCGTGGAAGGGCAGACAGGCTGAGTCGGCGCGGTAGAGTCAGACAGCCTGCTCTTCAGCCGGCTTCTACAGGTGCTGGGTTTAAGGGACCGGGGGCAAACCTCTATTTATAACATCAAAAAAAAAAAAAAAGTAAAAGCAAATAAAAGAAATTTTGGAGCAAGGAGGCAGCGGTTTTGCTAGGGAGGATGCCGGCACAGGGGGGCTGGGCAGCACGGGGTGGTCGGCGGCCCTCAGGCCGGGCTGCTGGGGGATCGAGGGGGCAGGCTAGAAGGAAGGGGGAGCATGCCAGGAAAGGGGGCCCAGGGACACAGGCAGGGGTGTTGCCTTGGAGAGGCCAGTAGGTTCAGGAAGGCCCCGGAGGGGTAGGGCCGGACCTGGCTGGGTCATGGCTCGGGGCGGTGGGGGAGCTCGGGGGGCCCTGGAAGGGCCTGCCCAGGGTAAAAGAATGCGAGGAGGGTCACTAGGAAGGGCAGCAGGGGTTGGAGCGGCCCCACAACTTGTAGGGGACTCTATGGGGGTATTGGGGGTGGCGCAGGTTACTTTAGGGTGACAAGGACCAATGGGGGGGCAGGATGGGTGGGTTGGGGGGCCCTGGGGTTGGCCTATGGTTCCTGGGGGAGGGTGTCCTGCGAGTTTGGAACATTGGCGGGAAGGGGGACAAGGATCCTCCAGGGCCGAGTGGTTGGGGGCTTGGCAGCTACCGTGGGCTTTGTCGGGTCCCCCTTCCTTTTTTCCTTTGTCTCCACAGGTGCGGACTGGTGACGTGAGGAGGCCAGAACAGATCGGTGATGCGGCGGTGCGGAGCGTGGAAAGGGCTGCGGAAGCGGTACCCAGTGTGCATGCGATGGCGCTGCGAGAGGACCGGCAGGAGGTGCTTCTGGAGGCCGGGCTACCGCCAGCGTCATGTAGCCTCACAGAGCTGGTGCAACCCAGGAGTTCGGCAGAGGGTGAGTTGCAAGGGGGACAGGCTGAGCGGAGTGGAGTGATTAGCGGTGTGGGAGGAGCGAGGAGCAAAGCAAGGAAGAAGAGCCATCACTCGCGTAAGCGGCGGCGGAGAGGGGACTCATCGACGTCTTCGTCTTCGTCGTCTTTGTCGGGCGGTGGGGTTGTGGAGCAGCCAGTCGGCGGGGGGGGGGGGGTGTGGGGGGGCGGTAGTGGTGGGTGGCGGGGGTGCTACGTTGGCCTCGTTTTCGGAACTTTGGGAGGGGGTTCCACGTAAACTTCGGCGTAAGATATGGAAGAGGAAGTACATCGATATATTCTGGCTGCTGGAGGGTAGAAAGCGTTCAGGGGATAGCAAACAAAAACGGAAGGAGGACGAGAAGGCGGGCAGGGTCAGAAAGGCTCCTCGAAATGTCATTAACTGGACGAGGGCCTTCTTACAGTTGGCTAGTGTGTGGTGGCAGCGTTACCCGGGGCAGTACGGGATGTTATTGGCCTATGCTGACTCGATCCTGGAGGCGGCTCAGACTCACGACGGTTGGGCATGGCTCAACTATGATGAGAAGTTCCGAGACAAGATGGAGGAGAATAGATCGTTGTCCTGGGGGACCCAGGACATCAGTCTATGGTTGACTTAGATGTCGGCGAAAGGGGTGGCTAGTGGGGGGAGCAAAAGGGGGGCTCCGGAGCGTTGGCAAGTGCAGGGCGGCCCTTTCGGAGCGGCCTGGCTCCCGGGTCGCAAAAAGGGGTTAGCGGGGGGGGGGGTCGGGGACGTCTGTTGGCGCTTTAATAAGTGTTCTTGCCCCTTTCCGGACTGTAAGTTCTGGCACAGTTGTTCCGTCTGTGGAGGGGGGCACTCAGTGCTCCGTTGTGTCAAAAAAGTGCCACCCCTGCCCCAAAACAATGAGGAAGGGATGGGATTGGCCCCTACCCCTATTCGTTTAGCAGCACTGAGGCCTTGGTTGCGGCGGTACAGGAGGGTTCAGGCTCAGGACGTGTTGGAGGGGGGTTTCCAGCACGGGTTCCCAATACCGGTAGTCGGGGACGGGGGTCCGGTGAAGGCGCGCAACGCGCCGTCGGTAGGGCGTTTTGTTCAGGTTGTTAGGGATAAGCTGGCCACTGAGCTGGCTTTGGGGAGGATAGCTGGGCCTTTTGTGGACCGACCGTTCACGAATTTCATGGTTTCCCCTCTGGGCATCGTCCCGAAGAAGGAACCCGGGAAATTCCGGCTCATTCACAACTTATCTTTCCCGGAGGGAGCATCGGTGAACGATCTTATCCCGAAAGAATTGTGTGCGGTGCGGTACGTGTCGTTTGACGAGGCAGTGGGGTTGGTTCGTGAGTGTGGGCACCGGTGTTTACTGGCGAAGGTGGATATTGAATCCGCTTTTCGCCTGTTGCCGGTTCATCCCAATTCCTTTCATTTATTGGGTTTCGTTTTTGAGGGCCACTATTATTTTGACAAGTGCATGCCGATGGGCTGCTCGGTCTCTTGCTGTTACTTCGAGATGTTCAGTTCCTTCATGCACTGGGCTCTGGGGGTGTACGTGGGATCCCGGAACGTGGTCCATTATTTGGACGACTTTCTATTCATCGGGCAGGCGCAGTCCGGGCTCTGTCAGGAGCTGCTAGAGGGCTTCGCGAGGCTAGCACAGGAGTGGGGTGTACCTCTGGCAGCAGGCAAGACTGAGGGCCCCTCCATGTGCCTCACCTTTCTGGGAGTGGAATTGGATTCAGTGGACATGGTAGCGCGCCTGCCATTGGAGAAGGTAGCGAGATTGCGGGTGCTAGTGGCAAATGTGTTGGGGTCGGCGAAAGTGACGCTGAGAGAGATGCAGGCACTGTTGGGCTCACTTAACTTTGTCTGCAGGGTTATCCCTATGGGAAGAGTGTTCCTGCGATGGTTGGCAGCGGCGACCTCGGGAGTGCGGCGGCCGCACCATTGCATCCGGTTTTCCAGGAGCCTGAGGGCGGATTTAGGGGTTTGGGACCAGTTTTTGAGGGACTTTAATGGGGTTATGGAGGTTTCCACTTTTGATCTGCAGATTTTTACAGATGCAGCAGGCGGTTTCAGGCTCAGCGTCTATTTTGGGGGAGCATGGTGTGCAGAGCCGTGGCCTTTGACCTAGCGGGAGGCGGGTTTGACCGACAGTATAACGTTTCTGGAGCTGTTCCCCATTTTGGTCATTTTGGAGCTGTGGCCGGACAGGCTTCATAATCGTCAGGTGTTGAGGTGGTGCGACAACGAAGTGGTTGTCAGTGTTATTAATCGGTATGCTCCGCGTTGCTCGCGAGTGGCGGCTTTGATGAGGGAGGTGATATTTGCCTGTTTGCAGTTGAACGTGGTGGTGAGGGCTCGTCATGTGCCAGGATATGCTAACCAGGTCGCTGATGATCTTTCTCGTTTCAAGTGGAACCTGTTTCGGCGCTTGGCACCAGAGGCAGACCCCGTGGGACGGCAGGTCCCCGAGCACTTATGGCGGCTTGGCCTCAGGGCATGCTGAGTTTGCTGTGGAGCTCCGTGTCACCGGCGACCTGGCGTTCCTACTGCAGGGGCTGTGACAGCGTGGTGGACTTCTTGACAGCTCGCGGATGGCAGCAGGGTCCTGTACCTGATCACCTCATGGGCTTATACATCGCGGCAGAAAAGGCTGCGGGGACAGCTAGAGCAACTGTGCAGGTTCACCTAGCTGGATTTGCATTCTTCTCCAGGGCGGTGGGGTGGGGCATGCACAGTTGGTGGTTTCTTTCTCACCAGCTCTTGCTAGGCTGGGAGCGAGCTACCCCTCCCCAGGTTGACAAGCGGCGCCCGATCACTCCTGATCTGTTGGTGCGGCTATGCGCTGCTTTGCCGGAGGTGGCGGAGTTGGCATATGAGAACATACTGTTTTAGGCTGTGTTTTGTGTGGCCTTCTTTGGGGCTTTCTGGTTGGGGGAATTGGTGGTGCCCAGTGCGGTAGCAGGGGGTGCGGCCCTGCAGCTGCGGCATGTTCGGGTGACACCCGGGGAGCTGCGCATATGGTTGTCTAGATCCAAGACCGATCAGAGGGGCCGGGGTGTTTGGGTGCGTTTGAGGCCTGTCGGGGCTTCCCCTATTTGTCCAGTGGCGGCGATGGAGGCTTACTTGCGGGTCTGACCTCCGGGGGGCGAACTGCTCTTTGTGCACGCGAATGCAAGGGGCTTGACGCATTTTCAGTTCACGGTGGTGCTGCAGATGGCGGTTCGCCAGATCGGCTTGGAGCCGGGTGACTTTGCGCTGCATTCCTTCAGGATTGGGGCCGCTACTAGTGCCGCGGTGGCGGGTTTGCCTGGGCCAGAGATTCAGCGGATCGGCAGATGGCGTTCTAATGCATTTCTAGAGTATGTGCGTTTGTGATCATGGTTGTTTGTGATCATGGTTGTTCTGTTGGTTCTGTTGGTTCTGTTGGTTCTGTTGGTCGGATGCCGTATAGCTGCTGGATGATCGGCCATTCCTTTGTGTACTGAGCAGGGCAGCAGGCAGCCTTGCGGCTGCTCAGGACAAACCTTGGATTGAATGCTGAGGAGGTGACATTATCATGGCTGGGCGAGCGTGGTCTCCGATGGCTGCAGCTTTTGCCTTTGCTTTGGCACCATCAGCGCGTCAGAGGATCCCCGGAGTTCTTGTTGCTGCACCTTGGCGGCAATGACTTGGGGACTTGGACAGTGAAGCAGCTGATTAGAGTGGCTAAGCGGGATTTGGGGGAAGTGTTGTTAATGTTCAAGGATGTTGTATTGCTCTGGTCCGACTTAATTCCCAGGCCTGCTTGCTGGGGCCACCGGCGATGGTCTCGTGGTTTGATTAAGGTTAATCGGCAAATTGGCCATTGGGTATCCGAGAACGGGGGCTGCCAGATTATGCATTCCTGGGCTGAGGTGGAATGTGCTGGCCTATATCGGCCGGATGGAGTACATCTATCCCCTGTGGGGGTAGATTTGCTCCTGAATGATTGGCAGGAGGCCTTGGAGTTTGCGGTGCCAGGCAGGGTGGCTGGTCGCAGCTTTGCTCTTCGGGGGGGGGGGGGGCTCAGGGACAGGTGTCACTGAGCCTGTGGCGGGATCCCGGAGGTGTCCGGGGTCCGGAGGCATGGCAATACGCAGGGCGGGGGTGGGGTACCCCGACCCAGAGAATTCCTCGGCTTTTGCTAATAATATGGCGAAGCCGGAAGAGGGGGATGGAATTGCCGGGGAACGGTTCTCGGCGGAGGCGGGAAGGAACTCGCTTTGCTACCCACATGGCTGGTGAGGGTTTGTCCCGCTGCCGGAACCGTAATTAAACAGTTATGGTTGTATTTGTACGTTGTGCTTGGTTAATAAAGCTGCGACCAGTTAATATGCCAATAAGTGATCATGTGGTGGTTATTTCAAGGGCTGGGGAGGAGGGGTGGGATGGGTAGGGTTAAGGGGACGGGAGAGCCACGTCCGCCTTACCTGGTTAAACGAAGGCCGCGGAGCCCACGTGCCCGCTGGCCACGGGTAACCGGGGGGGCGGCGTGGTGCGTGTCCCCGGCGGCAAGGGGGCGTGTGCCAGTTGGCGGGGGTTTTGATTTAAAATCATTGGCTCCCGCAGGCACTTGTGGGCGCAGGAGCCAATGGGGGAGGAAGGGACGCGCGCAAGGGGCTTTGGGAGCGGCGGTCAGACGCCAGTCCTCCAGAGCTTAGGTGAAGGACCGGCGTACCCACCCTCCCGCCCTTTTTCAGATTGGTGCTCGGAAATGGGGGGTTGCAGCTGGAGGGGGCGGGATCCCGGAGGTGTCCGGGGTCCGGAGGCATGGCAATACGCAGGGCGGGGGTGGGGTACCCCCGACCCGGAGAATCCCTCGGCTTTTGCTAATAATATGGCGAAGCCGGAAGAGGGGGATGGAATTGCCGGGGAACGGTTCTCGGCAGAGGCGGGAAGGAACTCGCTTTGCTACCCACATGGCTGGTGAGGGTTTGTCCCGCTGCCGGAACCGTAATTAAACAGTTATGGTTGTATTTGTACGTTGTGCTTGGTTAATAAAGCTGCGACCAGTTAATATGCCAATAAGTGATCATGTGGTGGTTATTTCAAGGGCTGGGGGGAGGGGGGATGGGTAGGGTTAAGGGGACGGGAGAGCCACGTCCTCCTTACCTGGCTACACGTTAATCACCATTGACCATGTTTCAAAAATGCCTGAAATGCCACATTTCAAAAATGCCTGAAATTCATCAGAAATAGTAGTTAGCTCTTGTAAATAGTGGAACTCCACTGTAACAGCAGACATCTGGGGGATATGTGTGTACAACAATATTATAATCCATCATTACCAGTATCCAAGTAGATTGCATAGTAACATCCCGCAACAATGACAACAAATCTCCTGAATCCCTACTATATAATTTGGATTGTCTCACCAATGTATTTAAATAATAATCCAAAAATTTAGATAAGAGTTCCAATATAGAATCCCTAGCAGACACTATGGGGGTCATTCTGAAAAGCAAATAGCAGGGATGTATATCCGTTTTAGATGTACAACCCCTGCTATTTGCTGTGAGCCTATTCTGCCCCTATAGCTCCCCTCATATGCATGGCCATTGTATGGGGAGCTCTGAATGGGGGTGGGAAGGGGCAGTGACAGGGCGGAGAGCGGGTGGAGCAGTGGCAGGCTGCACAGCAAGGACATACAGAGTCTATTCAGGTCACAGCCCTGTACGACTGGCACCTACAAGATGGATGTGGGTCTTATTCCACCTCTAAGGTGGAATAAGTCCCACTTCTGGCAGAGATTGGGGCATGCAGACACCCAGAGGTCCCAGAGCAGCCAAAAGTAAGGCCCCGCTGCCCGATCCTGGCCTGGGCTGCCCCTGCCGAGGGCTGGGCAGCAGGGAAGGAAGAGTGGGACCGATGTCGGGCTGCCTGTGTTCCTGCTGGGCACCCCGGTGCCATGGCGATGGGATGCCACGGCACCGGCACTCCAAAAGGAGCATAAGGAGGGCTGGATGGGAAATGGTTGTACATCCTGTGCTGTGGAATTGGGGCACATCTGGCCCATCTAACTGCCAGATTCTGCACCCACAGGAACTTCTAGCTCCCACGGGTGAAGAATAAGGTCCATATTCGGGCCATCCATATTTTGGACATCCAGTCAGCCCAAACATGCCCCAATTGGAGTTTCTCTCCACAGGTCTACCTGGTGGCCTCAGCGGGTCCTTATGTATCTTAAGGTCAATGTAAAAATGTGGTATTTTGATAGATGGCATCCATAAATAATGAAACAACCAATCAGATAATCTCCTATCTAGTACTGATTCTAGCACCACAAACAACTCAGTTTCAATCTCTGGGGTGGGTTCAGCAGATAATAAATGATAAAACTGCGTATTACCCAACAAAGTTATCTCCAAATTATAATCCCTTATATTCATGATGACTATACCTTCGCCCTTATCAACCGGGTGGACCACTATTGAGGAGTCATTTTTCAAAGATTTATTTAATTGCTTGCCTGCTTCTCTCGATATATTATTTTTACACAACTTATTTTTGTGGGTTCCAATAGATTTTGTTTTGGACATTTTTAATTTGGCACTCTTGAAAGTAGTGATATATTTTTTGGTTGCAAGATAACTTTTGGCCACTTAAAAGTGCACATGAACTTTCATGTATGTATTCTTTTTTAGGGTGTTTTGGAGGCATGGTAGAGAAGAGGACAATATCTGAATTCAAAAAAGCATGGGACAAACACAGAGGATCTCTAAAGGAAAAAAGGGGACTGTTGTAGACTTTGATATGGAAGGGCAGCCTTGATAGGCCATATGGTCTTTTTCTGCCATCATATTTCTATGTTTCTACATACTGTAGGTACATTTTAATTTTAAAAATGTCATGCGCAGCTAATGCACACATGTGTTTGCTTTATTTGGAAAGACTTAATATATGCACATACTTATCTGTATTATAAGATGATCATCAAACTCAATCTATATGGGTGCTTAGTGTGGATTTTTTTGCATTACTGTAGGTTGTTTATGTAGTCAAGTCAATGTCAACTCATGATGACCCTATGAATATTTGTCCTAAACTGTATTTGATCTTTAGCCAGGTAGCTAATTATTGGTAGAGTGGCACCTATAGCTGCTGTTATGGTATTGATCCATTATACTGCTGATCTTCCTTTTTTGTATTCACCTTCAAACTTGCCAAGCATGATGTTTTTCGCTAATTATCTTTCTCTTCACATGATATGTCTAAAGTATGAAAGTCAAAGTCTTGTCATTTGTGTTTCTGGAGAAAGATTTGGTTTGATTTCCTCTAACTCCAAAGGATTTGTTCTTCAGGAAGTCCATACTTTACACAGTATTCTCTGCCAGCACCATAATTTGAAGACATCCATTTTCTTCCTGTCTTGCTTCTTCACTGCCCAACTTTCATATCTATTTAACATTATTAAAAATACCATGGCTTGGACAAGTCAAATCTTCTTACACAGAGATACATCTTTTCCCTTGAAAATCTTGTATATGTTCTTCATAGCTATTCTGCCAACAGAAATGCATTATTGGATTTCTTGACAGCTTGTCATTTCATCACTGATTATTGATCCAAGCTTGTTAAAGTCATCTACTATTTCTATTTTTTCTCCATCAAGGATGAAATTATTGATTTTGGTAATTGTCAGGATCTTTTCTTCATAATACAGGACATGTCAGTTTTAACACTATGTTCCTTAATTTTGATAAGCAAATGTTTCAGATCATCTTCACTTTCAGCCAGTAATTAGCATTTTCAGCATAGTGACAATCGTTGATAAATCATCCATTCCACTGGGTCAAACCAAAAATCAACTGAGTCCAGTATCCTGTTTCCAGAAGTGGCAAATCTAGGTCACAGGTATCTGGCAGGATTCCAAGAAGCAGACAGATTACATACTCACCCTATTGTCTTTCTGTATAGCAATCATCAAATTGCACCTATGACTTACCAGGGTCTACTAGTATCGCCTTCTGTTTGCAGGGTAAGATGTGTCTATACTGCCTTTAATGAATAATAATCCACCACGGTTCCTGGCAGAAAAGTCTATAAACTATTATTAAGCGGCATGGAATATACTGATTTGTTTGTATCCTGCCAGGTTTACTTGAGAGGACAGTCCCTCAGGCTTTTGCTAATAATATGGCGAAGCCGGAATGAGGGAGGCGAGGCAAGTTGCCGGGGCTGAGACCTGGTGGAAGCGGATGCGGCGTCACTTTGCTACTCACATGGCTGGTGAGGGCTCGCTCTGCTGGGGGGGGGGGGTAAAGTTAACTGTGTTGAATTGTTGGTTATTGTTATTGGTTAATAAAGCTGCGACCAGTTTAATTCCCAATATAGTGTGTTGTATTTTGTGTAAGAAATGTCTGGGTATGGGGAGTGGGGGGGGGAGGGGGGATTTGGTAAGGGAGGAGGAGCGACCGGTCCGCCGTACCCGGTTATAATAATCCACCACGGTTCCTGGCAGAAAAGTCTATAAACTATTATTAAGCGGCATGGAATATATTAATTTGTTTGTATCCTGCCAGGTTTACTTGAGAGATGGATTGGGCCACTGTTGGAAACAGGATACTGTATTTAAAGGACCTGTGATCTGATTCAGTATGGCAATTCTTACGTTTTTATATTTGTGGGGACAAAGAAAAACTGTGATAGAAAGGGATAAAGGGGGGGGGGGCTTTATGGAGGGAAGATGAACCAGTAAAGGGTATGTGTGAGTGGAGATAACCTGAGATTGGCAAGGGATTAGAGGACATGCGTAGGAAGGGATATGACCTTTCAGAGATGGGATAAGGAGGCATATGTGTGAGGAAGATTTCCTAAGTGAGATTGGTTAAGGGTATGTATGCTGGAGAAGAAGAAAGAATAACTGGGGAACATAAGATATGCCATACTGGGTCAGACCAAGGTCCATCAAGCCCAGTATCGTGTTTCCAACAGTGGCCAATCTAGGTCATATGTACCTAGCAGTTTCCCCAAGGGACACAAGTTCCACAATGCTTGTATTGGGTCAAGCATTGATATCCTGGGTCCCTTTTTTAATAATGGTTTATGGACCTTTCCTCCAGGAACTTATCCAAACCTTTTTTAAACCCAGCTACACTAACAGCCTTTACTGCATCCTCCGGTAACAAATTCCAGAGTTTGATTACACGTTGAGTGCAAAAATATTTTCTCTTATTTGTCTTAAATAATTTACCCTGTAGCTTCATTGCATGTCCCCTAGTCTTTCTATATTTTGATAACATAAACAATCGATCTACGTTTACCCGTTCCACTCCATTCATTAATTTATAGACCTCTATCATATCTCCCCTCAGTCGTCTCTTTTCCAAGTTGAAGAGCCCTAACCTTTTTAGCCTCTCTTCATAGGAGTTGCCTTCCATCCCCTTTATCATTTTGGTGGCTCTTCTCTGTACCTTTTCTAATAATGCTATATCCTTTTTAAAGATACGGCGACCAGAACTGCACACAATATTCAAGGTGCGGTCGCACCATGGAATGATACAGAGGCATTATAATATCTTTTGTTTTATTTTCCATTCCTTTCCTTATGATACCTAGCATTCTATTAGCTCTCTAGGCCGCCGCTGCACACTGGGTGGAGGATTTTAACATGTTATCCACGATGACGTCTAAATCTTTTTCCTGGGTGGTGGTTTTATTATATTTTATTAATGTTTATTTCACGCTCTAGTAACAGCACATATATACCAAAATTTACTTCTTTTTGCACTTCTAAAGCTTTTGAAGTTATATGGCTACTGTAACTGCTAATATCATTATCTGCTTTAGACATATCTTTTCATACATGTTTATTCTATTCTTTAATAAGAACATTCAACCACTAATATTGTTATCTACATTAGACATATCTTTTCACTGTAGTTCTTAAATTTGAAGAAAGGATTCAATAATGTGAACAAACTTGCTAATCTAGAGGAAAAAAATTCCTCCCTCAATCTACTGTTCTTTCTGTACAAGATGACTGTTCTAAATAGCTAAAGTGAAAACAGTTATGGCATATAAAATAGAGAACATGGAAAGTGCTACAAAGAAAGGAATATTAGACTGCCTACTTTCCCAGAATCTCAACAATTGCTCTGAGACTTATTTCAGAGTTAAATGGACAAATACTATCTAAATGCTATTTACCTCTTAAAGGTATTTCTCCATCTATGAATATTTTTGAGAAAAATAAAAAGAAACTTAGAGGGTCTTTTACTAATGGGCATTACCTGGGAGCGCATGTTTTGATGCATGCTGAAGGTGCATTGAGAGACGTGTTGCCGGGTAGCTCAGGGCCATGACAGTACAGGATGATTTCCATGCTAGCTGCGTAACTTGCGTTAAGGTTGCAAGAGGGCGGAGTGGGATGAAGACTGAGTATGGTGAGCTTGGTGCATTTAGCATGGGCTCATCTAATTCTACCCTAATAGATGATGTTAGGTGCATCCATGCTAATGTAGTACATGCTAAGGGACAGGCAGACCTGGCCCTTCCATTGTGTGAGAATGCTGTTCGCACAGGGCCCTGCGCTTCAGGAGGCCCCGCACAAACTTCATACTCACACGGTGGTGCCCTTGAAATGCTCTTTAACCTTTCCCATACCAAAAACCACTGTGCCAAAAAATATTTTCTTCCTCAGTGAAACATATTTGTATAATCTTGAAATCTTTTTTTGTTGGAGTGCTAAATAGGAAGGGGCAGAGCAACCACCCCCTCTCAAAAACAGCTGCTCCTTTTTAATCAAATTTTCATAGAACTAAACTTTTAATCACATATCTGAATCTTTAGAATGCTTCTATGCCACTTCAGGAATACTGCTGTCAACAACGTGTCACGTTTTGTGTCCACTTACTATGACCCTGCATCAGGTTGATACACAATTTTTAATTCTGCAGTCATGGAAGCAGAAGAACAAAACCGGCAAACAGACACTTTTCAAGTGCTCAAAATCAGCATCTGACATCAGAAACAGCTTTGCTGAGATTGACAGATGATAAAAACCAATAGACAATGCCTTACTGAATAATCCTCCAATGAAGAGGGGAAAACCCTACTGAAACAAGGGAATCCCTCACATGATTGGTAGATGACCCAGAAACATCGGGGCTGTAATAGTAAACTATTCCACTTCAGAGCCGCATTCAATCCATGTGGTGCAACCATGTTTAGACGGAAAATCCAACGTTGTTTGGTTTTCTATAATCTATGTACTCTATTGCCACCTCGGGGGTTCGGTGGACCATGATCTAGAATACGCCAGCGTAGCTGGGAAAAATTCTGATTGTTTGAAAGGCAATGTTCCACAATTGGAGCTGTGAAGGTTTTGGTATGCAATCTTGAAGCATGCTCTGCTAAATGAATTTTTGCTGGTCTAATTGTGCGACCAATGTAATAAAACAAACAGGGACAAATGAGCAAATAAACTATATGGGTAGAAAGACATGTGGTATGCCACTGGGACAAAAAGCAGGTAGATGTTTTGGAATCACACCACACTTCCACCTCAAGTGAAGACTCACAAAAATGGCACGAGGCACAAGCAAAATGTCCTGGGTTCTCATGACAGGAGACTGGACGGTCCACTACTAAAGTTGTATGGACAATCTGATCTCGCAAATTAGTGCCCCTGGTGTAAGCCAACATTAAACGTTTATTGTTGAAACAAGAATGGTTTATTTACTGGTCCTGGTTTTGTGACTTTCTTTGATTTGTACATATTTTAGCCCTGAGTGATCTCATGCCGTCTGATATCTTTGCTTATACTGATGAACAATTACAGCAATTTCGACAATGGACTTCTCTGTTTGAGGACACAGTTTCACATTCAAATCATTTGCCTCCTACTATATTGGAGTTGAAGGATTTACATAAACGTCTAATTCGAGCGCAGATGCATGGTTTAGCTATGGCCCAATATCTTAAATCAATGATTATTCCTCGGGGGCTCCGGATATCAAGATCCCAACGACAGTTTACTGATGATCCGGCTTTTCTGACAAAATGGAATGACATTTTGAATAAGTGCAGCATTGATATCATTGCCCTACTTATAGAGCGGTCGGGCACTGAAGAGGAAAAGCTGATTTCTCAGGCAGCAGAGTTTAAGAGGAAGATTTGGAGACACAGGAGGTTCAAAGTTTTCAGTTTCAATGGGTAAAAATAGAAAAATAGACAAACAACCTACTGCTTTTAAATATCATTTGCATGGTTTGGAGATCAAGAAATTTAAAAGAGATAAAACTATGAGAATAATCAAGTGTATAAATGGATGTTTTCCTCAGATAAGACGCCCCAACAACATGTAACGTTTGAAAACAGTTCAGATGATTCCACGGATGTGGATTAGGCTGATAACACCCATCACACCTGCAGTCATAGACGTTATGAGCAACCTCCTCCATGCAGGGGGGAGGGTCCCATCAAGGGCGGTGCTCACAGAGGGCATATCAACAGGATTTTTGGTCAGGCCTGGATACCAGTTCTCGGACCAAGACACAGCAGTCATCAACTTATCGGGGCGATTATTAACCCCTTTACAATTACAAGTTTTGGAGCTTGGGGGGGGGAGCTCTTTGGGGGGGTCTAGGATAAGACTGAGAATGACCATTTGGGGGTTTAGGATTGGAAATGGGCTGATAGGGGAAGCATTGACTGTAAATGGGCTGATGGGGGCTGGAATAGGACTGGAAATGGCTGATGGGGGATTAGGACATGTGGAGGCATGGGAGAATGGGACTAGAAGGGAGCGGATGCTGGGTGTGGCTGGAACTAGAAGGGAGCTGATGTTGGGGGAGGACTAGAAGGGGCTGGGGGAATGAGGATGGAGAGGGGAAAAGATATTTTGTGTGGGAGGGAAGAAAAATCTACGATTGGCTTGGTATTGGGAGAGTAAGTGGGGACGGAGGATGGAAGGGTGAAATCTGAGTGGATGATAAAGGAATAAAGAAAGAAATGAGGGAAAGAGCAAAAGGAGAAAGACCAGCATGTTAAAGCAGATGTAGAGAGAGAATGGAAGAAATCTAGAAGAGATAAGAAAGGACAAATGGACAGCTAGCAGAAGACACGAAGAAACCAGAAGAAAGTGACTGGAGCAATTGAAACTGAAAAATAAAATGCCAAAACAAAAGGTATAAAAATACTTTTTTATTTTGAATTTATTAACTGGAATATGTCAGCTATGGGAAATGTGTATCACTAATGTCTTTTCATTTTTGTTTAGTGCAAGAGGAAATTAATTTATAATTTTTTTGTCTCCAGTGTTGTTTACATTCTAAGTTTGGCTTGTGGTGTTCCCAATTTAATTATTTTCTTCCTGTTATTAAATGGTGATCCCTTGTTCTTTGTTTGGTGATGGTCTATGTTCTGCCTGTGTATCCGAGCTGAGGTATTCTGTTCATATAGTTTCTATTTGACAATGCCACTTGTTCTCTTTCCCCAGTAGAAGATGTATTGGTATTCTCTGAGATGTATTAGTTTAATATTTGCAGTGTTGCTTTTTTGTTACATAGGGTTTGGTGCTTTATGGTTCCAGGTTTGCTATGGGTTCTAAATGGTCAGAGTTTATAGTACTTCCAAATGTGCCTGGCGGTTGGCAATGGAGTATAGTGATGTAGAAATCTGGTAGTTTTTATTCAGATACTCATTAAGAGGTATGTTTACTAAAAGTTAGAACATGTTAATATCATGCAAATATTTATGCAAATGAGGCTTGTAATGCAAATTAGGCCCTGCAATGAGTCTTCACACATGGCCCTGCACCCCTCTTGGGCTACCCTTGGGGACAGGGCTCCACGTTAACTAATGGGGAAATGCTTTCCATGCCCCAACTGTTAATGTGAGAGTGTTTCATGTAACGTACCAAGGTTTTGTCGCTACTGGCACATTAGTTGGAACAACTTAGCTCCCACTAGTAATACCCCCTTAATAAGGAGAGAATGTGAGTCATGAAAATACCAGTCTAATACATCTTCAAGTCTATTGTTAGAAAGTATGGGCTATGGAACTCTAGTAGTTATTTTTTGGTTGCAGTCTGACCTGGACTGGATATGGAAATAGTTTTTTTTCCTAAGCATGATAAACAGTTTCTAGGTCATAGTATTAGAATTTATCCAGTATATCATGGAAGACTCAGAACCATAGAAGTAGATTTTTAGCTTTGAAGTCTAAGAGGGGTAGGGGGTGGGATAATCAAAGCAAAGTATGCTGTTAGCCTTGTACATATAAGATGATTTATCAGTGGAAATCATACCTTTTTTGAGTTTGAACAATTGTCTGATTGTTTTATCTGCTCATTTACAAGAATCTATATTTGACATGCGCAGATTTAGGCAAAGGCAGCTGCCTCCAGTACCAAATTTTGATGGCCACCAGAGTATTGTTGCTGCCTACATGTTTAATTTAGGATAATTTATTTATTTAAACAGAATGGCTTAAAATAAGCAAAGGTGTAAGACAAGGCTGCATACTTTCCCCTACCTGTTTAATTTATATGCAGAACAAATCATCAGAGAAGCAGGATTGTATGAAGACAACAGAGGTGTGAAGATTGGTGGAAGACTCATCAACAACCTTCGCTATGCTGATGATACCACATTACTGGCTGAAAGTGAAGATGATCTGAAACATTTGCTTCTCACAATCAAATAACATAGTCTCAAAATGGGCCTGCACCTTAATGTAAAGAAGACAAAGATCATGACAACTGGCATAATCAACAGGTTCATCGTTGAAGGAGAAGAAATTGAAATCGTGAACAACTCTAACCTGCTTGGATCAACTATCAATAAAGAAGCAACAAGCAGTCAAGAAATCAGACGACACATTGCTCTTGGCAGAATGGCTATGAAAGACCTAGATAAGATTCTCGAGCAGAGATGTCTCTCTCCATACAAAGATTCGACTTGTTCAAGCCATGGCATTTTCAATAACATTATATGGATGTGAAAGCTGGACAGTGAAAAAGATAGACAGGAAGAAAATTGATGCCTTTGAATTATGGTGCTGGTGGCGAATACTGTGTATACCATGGACTGCCCGAAGAACAAACCAGTCGGTACTAGAGGAGATCAAATCTAAGCTTTCTTTAGAAGCTCAGATGACAAGACTTTGACTTTCATACTTTGGACACATCATGCGAAGAGAGAGATCATTAGAGAAAGACATCATGCTTGGCAAGATAGAAGGTCAACGCAAAAGAGGAAGGCCAGCAATGAGATGGATCGAGACAATAACAGCAGTTACGGGTACCAGTCTGTCAACAATGAGCCCCCTGACTCAAGACCGAACACAATTTAGGATAGCTGTCCAGAGGGTCGCCATGAGTCGACTCCGACTTAACGCACTTAACAACATTTATTTATTAATTAATTTATTTATTTAACTGCATTTATATCCCACTTTTCACCGGGTCAAAGCGGTTATGCTAATGCCGCAGTAGGTCCTTTTGAACAGCAATGGCAGCAAACAAGTTTCTTTTGCAGAACTCAGCACAGGGCCTATGAATTCTGGCACTGTTGGGCTCCTCAGATTGCATGGTTTCAATGGTAATAGGAAGCCTATGCAAGCAGAGAGGGAAGAGCATTGCAGGCCCAGCATCGGAGGGCTCACAGGTCTCTTGCTGTGTTCTATGAAAGAAAGGGTTTTGCTGCCACTGTTGCTCAGGATTATTCATAAGGTGAGGGATGATCTCAGTGGGAGGGGGAGGAGCAGAGGAAGTCTGCCCAGTTCCCTATATGTTCCCCCACTTGAAATCCGGCCCTGATATTAGACAAAGTTTATTCCAAACTGTCTTTGGAATCTATAAACATTTGAGTGGGTTAGACTGATGTAGATGAGGCTTATTTGAATTTATTTTGTATTTCTGTATACTAGGATACAATTCTTGGATCCCAAATGTAGGACTATTTCTGCTAGATAATGATGTTCACTGTAATTTTCATTGGAAACTAATACAAATATGATATCCAAAAAAGGCATATCATTTCACATGTGTTGCATTCACGTAGCAAAACCATTTCTATGTACACATCTATTCATTGACCCCATTCAACATTTTCCCATTTCTAGAAAAAATAAAGAACAGGGACCCTTGTCTTAGTGGTTGGGACAGATTACCTCAGGCCAGAAGGCCAGGGGTTCAATTCCCACATGGGGAAAAGCAACCTCAGGCCAGAGGGACTGGGGTCTCCAGTCCCATGGCCACTCCTTGTGGCCTTGGGCAAGCCATTTAACCCTCCATTGCCTCAGATTAGATTGTAAACCCTTCGGAGACAAGGGAATAAAAAGTACCTGTTAGTATACATGTAAACCACACTGACTCTAAAGAGCACGGTATAAAAAATAAATAAATAAATACAATAAATAAGACTGAGACTTTACTACCATCCCATATCCTGGACATCATACAGTCTAGAGTCCCATTTGAACACACTTTGTATACCTTGCACATAGTCAGCACATTTTGAAAGTAGCATAAACATCATACGCAGTACACATTGACCACAGGTGGTTCTGCAGCATCTCTGTAACTATTGTAATTTATCTAGAAAAGAATATTGACAAGATGTAAAAATATTTTCAAAAAATGTCATCAGCACATATTGAATCACATTCTGTAAGGAAAAACATTCTTATGGGGCAGTTTCTCCAAATGGGTACGTTTTGCACATACCTTGACAATCATGAACCTCACTTCTAAGCCAGGGTATGTGGGTTATGATCTCAGTCTATCAAATTTACTGGTAATGCTCAGCATGGTTCTTGCATCATGCCAAAGAGATCCTTCCTCTGGAGTTTGTAAGATGTTAAGTGTATGAGTGCTTTATCAAGGTATGCTTGGAAATTCCTCTTAATTAGGCCTATGGCACCCAACACGATGGGAAATAACTCAGTCTCTTTCTGCCACATTTTCTTGGTCTCCAACTGCATTTCTTGATACTTGAAGATATTCTCCCTCTAAACACAGTTCACAGAGTAGTCACTTGGAACTGGCACCACTATAACCAATGCATTCTGGTGTTTTTCTCCTTTACTATATCCAACTTCCTCACGTCCAACTTTTTATCGGTCAAAATGGGAGTATCCCAGGTGATCATAACCTCTTCACTCTCGGTAATTCTTTTAGGCTTATGATATGCTTTTTAGGCACAGTGATGTTATAGTGCTTACAAAGTTTCCAGTGGATAAGGTGTGGTACTTTATTGTGCCTTTCTGTATAGAAATTTTTTGCCATCAGAACTTCACAGCCAGCTGTGAGGTGAGTCACCATTTCTAGCTCTTTCCCACAGAATCAACGTGTCTGTTTTACCAATTTTTTCAGTTTTCGCTGTAAACCATCTCATCCATAAGGCGCTGTCCTGGGCTGCAACTATCAATTTTTCATCCTTTGGTTTCAGTTCACCCCTCCTTAACCATTCATTTATTATTTTTTATTTATTTAACAAACACTTTTATACTGCACGTTCCGAAAGATCAGGTGCGGTTTACATAGAACAATATTAAGAATCAGTGAACAAAAACCTGTTCTTCTTACATGAAACATAATCAAACTTTATACATTGGGTAAAAGAGTTAATACAGTAAACTGGGACTATTAACTATTGACAATGGTCTAAATGCTAGGGGGTAACAACTATTGCATAAGAACTTAAGAATTATGTACATGACATCAGAATATTGTGTTTATATTATTTACATTACAAGGCAGTATGGTCATCCTGTGTTAGAGTTATTGTTACATATTGTTATTGTTACATTGTTACATTCATGTATCCATTCTTAATCAACAAAGGGTTCCTGGAGTAACACTGAGGCCAATTCTGTAGGTGCACATCCAGGTCATCTGGACATCCAGAAATCCTGACAGCCCGGAGATGTACCCAATTCTGCTCCTGCCGGGGTTAGATGTCTCCATGGGAGCAGAATCATAGCATAAGCCTGGACGTCCAGGCTAAGCCCTGATTCTGGCACCCCGGACAACCAGAGCCCTGCCTGGCTGACTCAGCCTGGCTCTTGCATGGAGCCACGGTGCCATGGTGTTCCATTGTCATGGCACCACAGCTCCATGCAGGAGTCCCAATCACCTTCACCACACAAAATGCCCTCTTCCCCACCACCCGACCCCTAATCTGGCCCTCTGAGGCCAGAATTGGCAGAAGAGAATGCCCCTGCAGCCACCTACCCAGTTTTGAGGGCCCAATGGTGCCATCCTCTGAGGTGGAATAAGTCCCCCGTCTATCCTGGTGAACCTGGTCATTCAGGGCCATGACCAGAATTGGCCATGTATGTCTGAGCTGTGTGCCCCACCCCTAACTCACCCACTCTCTTCCCCTTGCCTGCCCCATCCAGAGCTCCCCGCACATCTCCTATGTACGTGTGGGGAGCTTTAGGCAGGGAATAGGGGCCAAGGCAAATAGCAGGAATGTACATAAAATCAGATGTACACCCCCACTATTCATCATTTGGAATGACCCCACTCTTTATTTCCCACTGTATTTGTGCATTTGCCACTTGTTTTTCCTTGTTTGTTGATCTCTAATTCTTTGAAGAGTTTTTTCTCTTCTTTTGTAAATTCTGTTACTTCCTTCCCTGTATATGCTTGCAGATTCTCACTTATTCCTTCTAGTCCTCAGAATGCTTGTCCAAGTTTGATGATGGAGACAGATTCTGAACGTTCACTTTCATATTTCAGCACTTTTTACGTATTTGAATTATACAATACAGTTAAGTAGGCCTGGAGGCCTATGATAGCAGCTTTGTATGTTTAATTAATCTCTATAAGTCCTAGTCCTCCTTCATCTCTAAGGATGTATAGTCTTGGCATACACACTGATTCTTGTAAATTACTGAATGGGCATGGAGGAGTTTTTGTGTTCGCACATCCAGTTTTTCAAGATCTTTAAGAGGCCAGTCCACAATTCCAAAGCTCTATGAAAGTACAGGAATTGCCATCTGATTGATGGCTTGTATCTTATTCCATGATGTTGAAGCACTTTTCAATAATGATTTTAATCTCCAGTAGTATTCTTTAGTGATCTTTTTTCTCTGTAATTTCTACTTGAGTGTCATTCCTTCTTCTACTCTGAGATACTTATATAGGCCTTCCTGTTCAAGGTCCTTAATGTCACAGCCATCAGCCAAGGAGATATTTTCCATTTTTCTCAATTGTCCTCTAAAAAAAGTTGCCTTAGCACATTTGTCAAGGCCAAAGGTCATCTTGATGTCAACAGGAAAAATTTTCATCACACGGAGTTACTCTACTAATTGTTGGCCACTGGAACTATAAAGCTTCAGATCATCTACAAATAATAAATGAGATGTTGTTTCTGGGTTGTTACATTTTTTAGGATTCAGGCTAAATCCTTATCCCAAAGAGTTGATGAGAGTACTAACTGGATTACGTGCCACACAAAACAGAAAGAGTGGCAGGGAACCCCCTCAAATATTCCTTTCTGGATCCTAATGTTAGGAATGACCTACTGACTATCTTCGTATTTCAAAAATAATATGGTTTGCCACATTATCATGGTGAATTTAATGTACTCTATCAAATCAGTATTTATTTTAAACACTTCAAGGCAATTTATTATCCAAGAGTGTGAGACTCTGTCAAAAGCTTTCTTATAATCAATCCATGCTATACTGAGATTTTTGCTTTTCTTAGCACTGACCATGATGGCCTTATTCATCATTAATTGGTCTTTGGTGCAATATGCCCCTCTCTTGTTGCCCTTTTGCTCTATTATCATGATGTTATTGCCATGATGTTTTTGGATTTGAGATGATCATATATTCTGTCTGCATCTGTTGCAATGAACAGCTTATAGATTATAGGTAGAAAAGTTATTGGTCTATAATTTTTGGGAATATTACTTGGGTTCTCTTTTGGAAGGATAAATGTTCTTCCTGTGGTAAGCCATTATGGTGTTAAGTCTGGCTGCTTAAACAATTGATTTTTGCAGTTCACCAGGTCTGGGTGAAGTGATGTTAACTGTTTGAGCCAAAAGTTGGTTAATCCATCTGGGCTCTTTCAGTTTAGGGCTCACCTTAACCTGCTTTCCAGCGCTTTTATCATTAATATAGGCCATTCCATAGGTTTGATGTTTGTTTTTTTCTAAATACTCCTGTATGCAGGGTAACCATTCTGTTTCTGTTTTGACTTTGGTTCGTGGTGCTTTTACCATCTGTAGTAAAAGTGAATTAAGATTGACTACTGATTATGCATCAGCAGTGAGTTAGGGATTAATTAAACCTCAGTTTTATTGGAGAGAGAGATTCCTGTACAATTTGGTGAAAAACATCTTCTTGCATACCTGCATCATGTGAAACTTATGAGAGGGAGTCCTGATACAAGGATGTAGATAAGGAAAAGCTTCTTCCCATAGCAACTGTGCTTTTTCTCATAAAGTGAAGGTCATCTACCAGTGTTCTGAGCTTCTGAGCCATGGAATGGGAGATGCCCCTCCCTTGAGCATTCTCGGGCGTCTGGCCAGCATCTTGGTTATGTTTAATGGATAGTTGATCCTATTCTGTGTGTAAGTCTCCTGATGGAAAATCACTGGTTGTTCTTGCAACAGGATAAAATGGGTGCCTTTTTCAGCCAGGAGAAGAGAGGAAAAGGGGTCCCATCTATGGAGCGAGCACGTGCGCTGCTAGAAGTCTCACGGATGAAAAGTTTCTCTTGCCTGGCTGAAGACCATCTTAATGCCCTTTCCCAATTTCCTGTAGAATTGTTTTGGGTTCTCTCTAAATAGTTTATTTTGATGTCTTTCTTATCTGTTTTCTTCATATCTTCACAGTTTTTACATTTCTGCCGCACTTTCAAATTTATTCTTAGAACATATAAATTTCAGGTCTTCTTCTGTTAATGCCGCATGCTTCAGCTTGATTGGATCTTTCTTAATAGCTTTGATAATCTTAATTCTTTAAGGGGTATGTTTACTAAACCGTCTTAATGTTCCCGGCGCTAGTTACAGCGATAATGTGAAGGATGCCATATAAGGAGTGGGCGTTCCGGTCTTAAGGTAGCAATCGCGGGTTATCGCACAATAAAGTGTGCCGTGTCTGTTATCGCATGATAGAGGGAGCTGCACACTTTACCATGCGTTAACCTTAACTTCGCATGCTGACCTGCAGTCACAGCAATAGAGGTTAATACAATGACTGCTGAAACGGGGGTCATGAGTTCGATGAGTTCAATCCCCCAGTGGGCTTAATAAATAAGGGTGACCAAGACAATTCCTTTTCCTGCTTGTAACAGTCCAACAATCTGTGCTGCCAGCTAAAATACCTGCACCCCAGTGCCATAAACTAATGCACCTTTTAGGGCGCACCAGAAGACACATCCTAAACCACCACATCAACCAAGGTGGGTTATAATGTGCCCCAGAGGGCGTGTTGAAAGGTTGTCAACCCTCAAGGTACCATATTAGGCACCCCATAAGCTGGCTGAATCTAAGGTGTGGCTAAAGATGCCCCAAGGATATATAGATCACTCAAGAAATGTTGGCCAAGGACAGTAAGGTTCCCCAAGTTGAAAAGCAAGAAAGGTATGGGCCAAACACAGATGTAACCCTAACATTGCACAGAGCACCAAGGAAAGACAATGCACAAGTGATGGAAGGAAGTAGATCTGAGCTGATGGATCAGATAAATCTGCGTTCAGCCCATGTGGCAGTTTGAAAAATGAACAAACATATCGGGGCCAGCTGTAGTGATGCACAGGGTGATGGTAATGTACCATGCAACAATGACAGTGTGTGTCAGAGGATGGGAAGATGTGTCCAGCAGAGGAGGTAGAGGTGGCAGGATAGGTGCAATGACAGGAGGACAGAGGAGTAGCAGTGCCATGCACAGCACACACAGGAGAGGCAACCAGGAACAGCTGCAATGCAGAAACGTGTACCAGTGCAGGACATGGGGTAGGAGCTTGCACATCAGGGCAGGACGGCACACAGCTGCCAGACACACATAGAAGGACAGAAGGATGTTTGGCAACTGTGATAAGGGTACAATGTGCTAACAGCACAGATCTGCACAGATATGACTGTTACAGGAATGAAAAGTAGCTGTGCAGGACAGGCATACAAATGAAAGAGAACAGAGAAAAATCAAACCTATGACCATTAGCACAAATGTCAGTGCACAAACCAGTAGGCTACACCACCAACATGAGGTCATTAGCAAAGGCTGCATACAAGAATACTGCAGGGCATCACACAAGAAGCCTGCTGTCTGCCAGGATAGGGCAACCTCCAACAGTAACCATGATGGAATGCACATGCAGATGTGGTGTGTACAGCTCAAATCACAGTCTGTAATTAGGACCAGAACCACATATAACTACATGCACACACACAATGAAATCTTATGCAGTGGATACAGCATGCAAAAGAGGAAAGAACCTAAACCCAAAGGGCGGCAGGGGGTGCCCTGTGGAGCAGGGAAAAATATGGAACAGAACAGAAAAGGAGCATGTGAGAATTGAACCTGCAAACAGGTGTGCCACAGACCAGCTAAATCACAGCAATGCCAATCCCCCAAACAGACTGCCTATTGTGAGACTGTGCCAGTCTTAGGCGGTTGCCTAGACCTGGGTATAGCCTTGAGTTGTGGAAATAAGTACACTGCAGTCGTGACCAGAGTGAAAATTAAGGTTGGGTTTTATTCCCTTTCCCTTGAGGACGTCATAGAATAAGGACAACATAAAAGAACGGTTGCTTCACCGGTGTAGAGGATTCTTAACACATAATAATTATGCTTCTTTCCAGCAAATAAAGTCCATCACATTTCCAATGTGCAAAAATACAGTTTCTTTCTTGCTCCTTTTCTTAACAGAGAGACTCTATGTTATCAGCCACACATAAAGCACATTCCATGGGCTCAGGGATGTTTTCTGGGCTATAGCTCTCCCACTGCATAGGGCCAGGACCGGGTCCTGTGTATGGACACTGAGCCCCTGTGAAGCTGCTCTCCGTGCCTTGCCCTGGGGAAACCTTAGTTGCTGTGAGTTGGAGCTGCTTTTGGGTGTCCCAGATAGCAGGAGCTGTGCTGGGGATTTCTTCCCACGGCTTAGGCCAATAAGAGTTCCCTAGCCTGTTGTAAGCCTGGCTTTTCCCACGGAGACCCCCTTCTCTCCCTTTACCAAAGATAGGGTACTTATCTCTTCCTGTGGAGAAGATGGTTTCAAACTCTTCTCCTTCTAGCCAAGGCTTTCTCTCTGCCCTGCAGCCTGCTCTTCTTTGGGAACACCGGTTACTGTGCTTAGCTGAAGGAAACTCACTTCCTGCCTTCAGTGAGCTTCCCTGGACGTGACCTTTGCCCTCTGTTGGCTTGGCTGTTTGCCTCGGTACGAGGACCCCTCTGGCTGGGAAGACTTTGCTACTGTCTTTCTTAGCTCTCCCGGGTTTATCAGCCTGCCTTTCTTCAGCCCTGGTTCTCCAAGGCAACGTGTCTTTCTGTAACTGCTTTGGAGTTCTGGTCTCACCTTCTCTCCAAGCCTGCCTGGAACTGCAGTCAGACTTCCTTTGGTCTCTGCTTTCCTCCTCAAACTCAAACTCCTGCTCCAGCCCTAGTCCAGGCTCCATCTTCCTTCCTTCCCTCCTTCCTAGTTCCAGCTCGCCTCCTCTCTGTGGGATTTCCCACCTGTTTTTATCTCTCTGCTCATCTAACGTAGAACGTGAGTCTGGGTCCAGGTGAGCCTGACTGGAACCCTAAATTCTTACTGCGTCACTAAAACCATGTGGAAAGTTTGTTTTCCTTTTCCCTGCCTCTCTGCATTGTGAATGCTGCAACTGCACATGTGGCTGCAAGGTAAGCTCTTCTTTCTTATTATCTCTTAATAACTCAGGGTCTGTGCTGTCTACCTCATGACATATCCCCCCTCTTAAGCTATTGCGGGCTGAGGGACAAGTGTCCGTACAGCACGGAATACGCGACAATGCATCCGCGTTAAGCTGGAGCTTGCCTGCCCTATGTTTCACGGTAAAATTAAATGCCTGCAGGGCCAAATGCCAATGAGTGAGCCGCGGATTATGATTCTGCATAGTACCTAGCCACTTTAGGGGTGCATGATCAGTCACAAGTATAAATCGGCGACCCATGAGATAAAAACGGAGGGCTTCTACCGCCCACTTAATCGCCAGGCATTCTTTCTCCACCATTGCGTAATTAATCTCTGCCCCGGACAGTTTCCTACTTAAATATAGAATGGGGTGCTCTATTCCCTCAAATTCTTGTGATAGGACGGCCCCGAGACCAGATTCCGAGGCGTCCGTCTGTAGGATAAATGGTCTGTGGAAGTCTACTCCTCGCAATACTGGGGCTTGACAAAGCTTCCCTTTTAACCGGAGGAATGCCCTCTCTGCTTCTGCTGACCAGACCAAATTATTTGGGGCATTTTTTTCTCAACATGTCAGTTAAGACCGCACTTTCGTCCGCAAACCGCGGTATGAACCGGCGGTAATAACCGACCAACCCGAGGAAACTACGAAGGTGTTTCTTGGTTATTGGCTGGGGGAACTTCTGGACACTTTCTACCTTACTGCCTAAGGGTCGCACCATACCCTTCCCGATCATGTGCCCTAAATACTTCACCTCTGCCCCGGCGAATAAACATTTGGCCGGATTCAGGGTCAGACCAGCTTGTTGTAGGGCTTTTAATACGGCCTCTACCCTAGGCAGATGCTGTGCCCAATTTTCACTATGTATCACAATATCGTCCATATAGGCCATTGCATATTGGTGGTGTGGACGTAGCACCTGGTCAACCAAGTGTTGGCATGTCGCCGCAGCTCCATGCAAGCCAAACGGCATTCGCTTAAACTGAAATAAGCCGAGGGGTGTGCTAAAAGCTGTTTTTGGCCTAGAGGCACGGGTAAGCGGAATCTGCCAATACCCCTTCGTAAGGTCAAGGGTGGTCAGATAGCGTGCCTGCCCTAACTTGTCGAGCAACTCCTCGATCCTCAGCATGGGGTATGCATCGAAGAGGGAGATGGCATTGACTCGACGAAAGTCTATACAAAAACGCAGACTCCCATCCGGTTTTGGTACCAAAACCACCGGGCTGCACCAGGGGCTTTTGGACTCCTCGATGACTCCCATTTTTAACATATCCCTTACCTGTTCTACCACTTCCCTCTTACGGGCCTCCGGCAGGCGATAAGGCCTTTGCCGCACTATTTCTCCCGGCGGAGTGTTAATTTCATGGGCTACTAACCCTGTCTCTCCTGGCAATGGAGTGAGGACATCCCGAAAACCTGCTAGCAGTCGGGTTAATTGGTCCCGCTGCTGCTGTGACAACTCTTCCCCCATTCTTGGAGCTGGGTTCTCTTTACACTCCTGGACCTGGGGTCCTAAGTCCTCATCTACCTTTTCTTCCGCTAGGGCGGCCATAGCCTTAACCTCCTTCTGACCCGTGGAACCAAAACCACCCCCTCCTCGGCTGGTGGTGGTCAGGTATGGCATCTCTTTTATCTCGGGGAACCCAACCCGCTCGCATATGAGTTGGCCTACCCTGTCCCCTACCTTGACCCTAAAATCCTGCTCCCCAAAGTTGAAGAGTAGAATCTGCACCACCCCCCTGTAATCGGGGTCAATAACCCCAGCCCCAACATCAATAAAATATTTGGCCGCGAGCCCAGACCGGGGTGCTATCCTCCCGTAGCAGCCTGCGGGCAACTGGATTTGTAGCCCGGTACTTATTAGTGCCTTCCCCTTCTTGGGAACTACCTCCTCTACTGCACTGAACAGGTCATATCCAGCTGCAGCAGCGCTAGCTCTTTGTGGCCCTTGGGCGTTTGGGACTGTTTTACAGTACTTCAACACAAAGCCTTCCTTTTTGGCTGCATTAATGTTTTCCGGGTTTTTTTTACCTGCCTCTCCCTTCTTGGGCTTTGCAAACAAAGGCCCAGGGATTAAAGTCATTAAGGCTTCTCCTCCTCTTCCATCCTTCAGCTGTTCTTGGGCCCCCCCTTTTCCCCGCTTGTCTGCCCTCTGGGGTTCACCCTGGCCCGTCACCTGCTGGACATAGGACTCGCTAGGAGCGCTCTCTTCTTCACTTAGTAGGCCTTCGCCTATCCCTTCCTCGAATAGCGGCCAATCTCGGCCTAACACTAGGTCAAAAGGGAGACGGGGAACTAAAGCGACTAAAACCTCTTTCCTAACACCCGACCCTTTTATGGACAGCTTGTAAAGGGTGTAAGGGTTAGCCGCCCCATGTATGCATTTTATCTTGGCCACGCCTTCCGGATGAATTGGGGCGGATTGGTTGCTGGCCTGTAAACATCGCCAGAACCGTTCTGACATCATAGTCTGGTCCGCCCCAGAATCAAGCAGGGCCTCGGCCTGCACCCCATGTACCTCCACCTCCATGCGGAAGCCTCCTTGCTTATATTTTGCTTTTTCCCCTATTAGTGCTGTGCGCTCTTTGCATTCATACCCCTTGTGACCCAACCTCCCACATTTAAAACACACTATGCGAGAGTTATTCGCTATACCTTTACTTCTACATTTTCTGTAGCTGGTATGCTTAATCTCGGGTCTTTCCTTACTCTACCCAAGCTTGTCATGCCAGGCGAGTTGCTCACTCCTCCCTGCGGTCCATGGGCTATCTGAGCCTCCATGAATCTTTCCGTCAGGAGAGCAGCCTCGTCTGTCGTCTGGCAATTCTGTAGAGTGAGGAATGACCTTACCTCAGCTGGCACAGCTTCAAAGAACTGCTCTAACACAAGCATATCTAGAATGCTTTCTATGGTCTTCCCTTCTGGCATGAGCCACTTCCATACTAGGCTACGAATCCGTTGGCCTAGTGCCTTCGGAGTTTCACCTTGATGGATTTTTGTAGCTCTCAACATTCTACGGTATACCATAGGTGACAGGCCTAGCCTATCCCGTATGGCTGCTTTCACATTAGTATACTCATTAGCCTGGGCGGCTGGCATAGCCTTGTATGCCGCCAGGGCTTCTCCCGTCAGGTAGGTAGCTAGGCGGACCGCCCATTGTTGCTCGGGCCAGCCTGCACCACGAGCTACACGCTCAAAGGCTTCAAGGAAATCGTCAATATTGTCTTTTCCTGACCACTGTCCAAAAGACAAAATTCCACATGTCTGTGGGCCTACCCCACAAAAGTGTCCTTCGGTTTTCTTCTCGGCTTGCCGCTCCTGCAGTACCACCTGCAACAAGTCCGTCAGTGGCTTTTACTGCATCTGCATGGCGGCTAGGGCTTGTTCTTGGCACTGCTGGGCAAGTTCGCGTTGCTTCTCGAACTGGAGCCCCATCCACTTCAGGATATCCGCTGGAGTCTCCATGCTGACAGCCTGCAATAATCAGAGAAGAAAAAAAAAAAAAAACAAGTGCGGAACCTCTCTCTTTTTTTTTTTTCTATGCTACCAGACTAGGATTTTCAGTCCCTCAGATACCTCCTCAGAATCACACCCTGGCTGTACCCAGATACTATTACCTGAGTCAGGTGGTGATTCTAGCCTTGAGAAGGTCCTTGACTGCTCCTGATCCTGGAAATTGTCTGGGCGTGGTTCACCGCCATCCTGGTTGCGTCCTCTGGCGCTGGTGACTCCATCCCTCTTGTACGGTGTCCTCTTTTTCTGGTATCCAAGAACTACGCCATTTGTGAGACTGTGCCGGTCTTAGGCGGTTGCCTAGACCCGGGTATAGCCTTGAGTTGTGGAAATAAGTACACTGTAGTCGTGACCAGAGTGAAAATTAAGGTTGGGTTTTATTCCCTTTCCCTTGAGGACGTCATAGAATAAGGACAACATAAAAGAACGGTTGCTTCACCGGTGTAGAGGATTCTTAACACATAATAATTATGCTTCTTTCCAGCAAATAAAGTCCATCACATTTCCAATGTGCAAAAATACAGTTTCTTTCTTGCTCCTTTTCTTAACAGAGAGACTCTATGTTATCAGCCACACATAAAGCACATTCCATGGGCTCAGGGATGTTTTCTGGGCTATAGCTCTCCCACTGCATAGGGCCAGGACCGGGTCCTGTGTATGGACACTGAGCCCCTGTGAAGCTGCTCTCCGTGCCTTGCCCTGGGGAAACCTCAGTTGCTGTGAGTTGGAGCTGCTTTTGGGTGTCCCAGATAGCAGGAGCTGTGCTGGGGATTTCTTCCCACGGCTTAGGCCAATAAGAGTTTCCTAGCCTGTTGTAAGCCTGGCTTTTCCCACGGAGACCCCCTTCTCTCCCTTTACCAAAGATAGGGTACTTATCTCTTCCTGTGGAGAAGATGGTTTCAAACTCTTCTGCTTCTAGCCAAGGCTTTCTCTCTGCCCTGCAGCCTGCTCTTCTTTGGGAACACCGGTTACTGTGCTTAGCTGAAGGAAACTCACTTCCTGCCTTCAGTGAGCTTCCCTGGACGTGACCTCTGCCCTCTGTTGGCTTGGCTCTTTGCCTCGGTACGAGGACCCCTCTGGCTGGGAAGACTTTGCTACTGTCTTTCTTAGCTCTCCCGGGTTTATCAGCCTGCCTTTCTTCAGCCCTGGTTCTCCAAAGCAACGTGTCTTTCTGTAACTGCTTTGGAGTTCTGGTCTCACCTTCTCTCCAAACCTGCCTGGAACTGCAGTCAGACTTCCTTTGGTCTCTGCTTTCCTCCTCAAACTCAAACTCCTGCTCCAGCCCTAGTCCAGGCTCCAGCTTCCTTCCTTCCCTCCTTCCTAGTTCCAGCTCGCCTCCTCTCTGTGGGATTTCCCACCTGTTTTTATCTTTCTGCTCATCTAACGTAGAACGTGAGTCTGGGTCCAGGTGAGCCTGATTGGAACCCTCAATTCTTACTGCGTCACTAAAACCATGTGGAAAGTTTGTTTTCCTTTTCCCTGCCTCTCTGCATTGTGAATGCTGCAACTGCACATGTGGCTGCAAGGTAAGCTCTTCTTTCTTATTATCTCTTAATAACTCAGGGTCTGTGCTGTCTACCTCATGACACTATGTGAGCACTACAAAGAAGGAGACATATGTAACAGCTTATATGTGATGGATAGGCAGCACTGAGGGCACACTTTGGTGTACAGTGAAAAGGTGGAAGGGTTATTAACCTATAGTTAGCTCATGGCCAGGTTAGCACAACAGAAAAAAAAAACCAAAAACCTCTGTTTGCCTCTCTCTGCTCTAGGAAAAACAGTGCTTTCACAGTGCTCTGCTAGAGAGGTGGATATTTAACTCCTGTGACGACTTTGCTGTGAGTTCTAGCTGTCTATTTATTTATGTATTTATTTATTATCTTTATTGGTGTGCTACTTCACCTCCCTGTTCCCTTTAGTTTTGCACTTCAGCTTTTTCAGCTGTATAACTTACCCTGCCTCTCTCAACCAACTGGCCCTTCTGTGGTAGCCAGGTTAACTGTTACTTTAAATTAAATATCGCTCCCTGTTCTGTCCCCAGAACGTGCTGCGTTTTAAACTTTTGTTCCTGCTCTAGCCTACCTGAGGGACTAACCCCCTCCCCCCCTGCTGAGGGTACAGGACAGGGTACCTTGTAAGCCCTCTTTTAATAGGTCTTATTTCCCTCCCTCCCTCCCCAACCCCTGGGGTAATTGTAGCTTTATAGGTACTTACACTTCTTAGAGGAAAGGAGCTGCTCTCAGGTGCAGCTCTTTATCCAAATCAGTCATACATTGAAGACCTGAGATTGATTAAGCTTCAGGTAAACAAGGTATATTAGAGGTATTAGATACACTTTTATTAGTATAAGCAACTACACCAACCCTTAGTACAGAATTTAAAGGCCTAAACACAAGCTTTAAACTAAGATGCAGACAACAGTCCAGCAGCAAGATGGGGGCTTTCCAGTCTTTTGCATTGAGTGTCACATGTATGATTTTCTCCAAGTTGGTGAGAGGTCTTATGTATGCACTAAGTGCAAGGAGCTCTTTGCTCTCAGGGAAGAAGTCCATTCTTTAGAGGCTAGAGTAGCAGACCTGGAAGACATAAGAAAGACAGAGAAGTACATGGATGAGACCTACAGGGATATAGTCCCGAAGTCCCTCCTCCAGTCTGGCAACATCCCTGTTGCCATGTAGGAAAGAGGTCATGTGACAGGAGAGCATCACCCTGGTGTGGCAGGACGTGATCCCGTAACTAGGACCTGTCCTCCAGGTGATGCAAAACCCTCTCGCACTGAAGACGTTTCTCCAGGGCCGTGTGCCCATGAGGGAAGGGTTAGGACAGCTGTTATATTTGGTGATTCAATCATTAGGCATGTAGATAGCTGGGTGGCTGGTGGACGTGAGGATCGCCTGGTAACATGCCTGCCTGGTGCGAAGGTAGCGGACCTCACGCACGGCCTAGATAAGATCTTAGATAGTGCTGGGGAGGAGTCTGCTGTCTTGGTACATGTCGGTACTCTGGGGGACCCTAGCCCAGGCCGTGGCCTATAGGGGTGGGGCTGCCCTTGTTAGTCTTTAAATAAAGATTATGTTATCCTCGTCCAGACCCTGGGCTTCTGGGACTTGTAGTTGTGTTACTTGTTCAAAACAGAAGTATGGAAACCGAAGGTTTTTTTTCAAAGGCAAACAGGAATTTATTTCTTATTTTTTTTTCAAAAACACTAAGGCTTAATAGAAGGCAACAGGATTCTTCTCCAAACAATATTCCTCAGGAAATTCCATGAAACCAAAGACTGAATATATAACAAACAAATATGTCCCCTTTTTTTTTCAAACAAAAGTAAATGTCTTCTCTGCATGTTCTTAGCTTTCCTGGCTAGAGTAACTCTCCCTGTTTCCTTAATGTTTTGGGGTTTTCAGGTTACAGGGTTTTCTTTCTCCAGAAGCTTTTATTCAGCTCTCTGACACCATGAACAGTCCATTAATGAATCTTCAGACATAGAAACAGGTTCAGAACAATCTACCTGCATTTCTTCTGGATCTCCTGCCGGCACATCTCACTCTAAAGCTCCATGCAGCGCTTCTGGCTCAATGCACTCCAAAAGCTCCTGAACTTTTCTCCACTGAGGCTTTTCACTACGAGCAAGGTTTTCACCTGGAAGGTGAAGCTTCTTTTCCTGAATTAAATGCCACAGTGCCTCTAACTGTTTCAGGTCACTGTTAGCTGTACTTTTGTTCACCCACCATCTGGGAGCTTGAACCCTTAGAGCTGGTTCACGAACTGTAGAAACTGCACTCTGCTGCTGGCCAGTAATTCTCCCAGCCACACCTCTGCTGGCTTCAGAACTACTTGTACTTTTCCTGCAAGCCTGACTTTCTCTTGGGGTGTTGCCTTCCCCTCTGAAGTCCCCACAGAAGTCTCCACCAGTCTCCTCCCCGGTGAACTCTCTGGGTCTTTCTTGGGGGCTTCTCTCCCCAGCAGTCTCTGTGGTCAACTCCAACTCCCCGGTCAATTCCACGATTGAATCCCCGATCAAATTCCTGGTCAAACTCCCCGGTGAACTCCCTGGTGAGCGCTCTTTCCTTCCTGTTCCTCTGGGTTTATAAAGCTGTTTTTTTCCTATCGTGCACTGCCCCCTGCTCAGGTGTTTTTCATTAGTTTCCAAGCCTGCCCTTAGGTTAGCAGAGCTTGGGTGTGGCCTGCCTTCAGCAAGGTGAAATTAGACTTACCTGCTAATTGTTGTTCCTGGAGTGTAGCTGGTCTAGTCCCGGACCACTGGGTTCCCTATCTCATTCAGCAGCTTTGGAGACTGAGAAACTCCTCCTTTTTATGATGTCACAGGTATATCTCTCCGGGATCCGCCTCTGAGCACCAGTAACCTATTGACAAAGCAGCTTCACCAGAGAAATTAGGCAAAAAGACCATGAAACTCAAACAAAAAACAACCCTTAAGCATTAATGCTAGAGGAACACCCCCGCAAATCAATTGTCTGAAGAGAACTGTGACTTAAACCTACGCAGGCTGGGGGGGCGGAGCCTGATGTCCAGCGGGTAGGACACTTTGCGTTGAAGCTCCCGAGAGGCCTACTCAGAATCCTGACTTAATACCTATATAAATTTACTATTTCGCTCCGAGCTGACCGGGGCACCTCGGGGGGGATGGCGGCCCACAAACCAGCGCGCTTGGACTTCGGGTCTCCTTCTTCTTCTCACGGAAAACGCTCCAAAACGGAGGTGTCCTCCCCGCAGAAGATGGTTCCATTTCGTGAAAACCCCGCAATGCACCTGGAGATTTTGGAGGAAATACGTGGCGTGAAGGAATTGGTGCAGTCTAATGGAGAAGCGCTTCGAGCCATGCGAGAAGACTTTGGAGTGCTCCAAGACCGACTTGAAGGTCTTTCATTACGGCAGGACAATATGGCGGGGGTCCTCGACTCGCACGAGGTGCGCTTGGGCAAACTGGACGAGGCTGAGCGCCAGATACAGAATCTTCAAAAGGAGTTGGAAGATAGCAATAATCGCGCCCGTCGCAACAATGTGAGGCTCCTCGGAATGCCGGAGGGGGTGGAAGCAGGAGATATAAGAGAATTCTTGCTCAAAACTCTTCCCTCCTTGCTGAAGATCACTTTTCACAGAGAACTGGAAATCGATCGAGCACACCGTGTTCCTGCCCGCATGGCGCTCAACCGCACGACCCCCCGGCCTATTATCTTTAGCTTGCTACGATATCAACAAGTGGAACAAATTTTACATGCTGCCCGAGCGAATCATCATTTGGAATATGAAGGTCGTAAGGTCTCCTTCTTTCCTGATTTGGCAAAGCCTACCGTTGACCGTCGGAAGAAACTCCTTGCTCTTCGCCCTCGACTTCAACAGCTACAGGCTCGCTTTGGCCTGTTGTATCCAGCGAAGCTCCGAGTGACTCTCCACAACCAGACCAGGACGTTCGAGGATCCTGATCTATTATCAACATTTTTGGACTCCAAAGAAGCAGAACAGATGCGCTAATCCCAAATCTTGGACTCTTATCTGCCGGCTCTGTCCGCCATTTTGAAGGGCCCGATGCGGCGGTCATAGCCCAGCACAGAAATAGCCTGGACTTTCTTTCTTTCTCTGTATGACTTTTGTCTTTGGTCTCCTATCCCTTCATGATGTGTGCCTCGGTCGGATTCGGAGCACGCACAGTCCTACAGGTTATATGTTTTTTCAATTTCGGCCTTCTCTGGGGTTTCTCCCCGCAGACACATGGTCGCCAGTAATTTTGGGGTTTTGCTTCTCCTCTACCGTACTGCGGTTTTCTTTGTTAATGTGGGGCGCTTCATTGTATTATATTAGCTTATTTTTCCTATGTCATGTGTACAGCCAGATACAGTCAGTTTGAGGGACACAGTGAAATTATGTGTGCTATCATGCTCAGAATTTCAACTTTTCTGAATGGCCTCATGTAAAATCTTATTATTCATTGTACAAGGCATTGCTGGTCCACTCAGCAGAAAGAAAATCCTTAGCTATCTTAGCCACGAGCACGTTGATTAGGTGTTTCTTTAGGAAACGCATTACACTCTGCTGAAACACTGAAACTCAATGCTAGGCCTCACATGGTAGCTGCCTATTCTCCCACCGTTTCCAAATGGTACGGGATAGTCATTCTGGTTAAGAAGTCTTTGCACGCTACTGTACCTGATAGTAGCGCTGACATGGAGGGTAGATGGGCCCGTGTACACCTTGAGGTTGGAGATAGTGAATTCACGTGTATTTGCACTATGTCCAGAATGTGGACAACCCTGCTCACTATGCAAGTCTTGCGCAGTTGGCCTCGGCCTCCGCCAATGCTCCATTAATACTTGGTGGCGATTTTACTCAAGTGTTCCCTCAATCTTTTCTTTTCAAACAAGGTGCTTGTTGGTTGGAGGCTCCAGTACCGAGCAGACCTGTGTGGCTAGATATAGTAGCGGGCCTTTGCTCACCGATTCCTCTTACCTTACTCCCTGGTATGACTCTCCCATTAGACTCCCACTATCCACCAATGTTTTTCGACACTTTAGGTGCCTTTAATACTCCTATGCAACCTTTCGACTCCCGACTCTGGTCAGTGTAACTTCAGCATTGCATTCGGAGCGCTAGAGTACTCCCGCCATCGGCACTCTTTGCATAAGGTTGATTGGAAACTTCCGATCTCTCGGTAGTTTACCGGGTGTAGCATCCAATTTTACTAAACCTTATGTAATGCTATCACTAGAGATACCTCTATAGCGCAGAAAGTATGGGAGAGAGAATTGCATGTGACTTTAACCTCGGAGCAATGGAGCCTTATCTGGAGCAGAGGGACACGGGTTTCCGACCCGCCTCACTCACTCAGACCCTCTTCTTTCTAGCCCACCGGTGTTTTTACACTCCTCACAGTTTAGGCAAATGGAACACTACTCAGGGTAATGGTTGCTGGACACGTCCTGTGGCCATTGGTTTATTACTTCATTTCATGTTATGCATGAATATCCCGCACTACAGTATAACTGGCGTCGGGTCTGGGGTCGTATTTAGTCTATATTGCACTCTCAGGAGTCCCTTTCTTGGAAGATAGTGGGACTTCGCCCAGTTGCGGGGATCCCCCCTCTCCCAAGAAATGGCTTATCTCCTTTTGAACTTTATGCTTGGCATTGCTGTTTCCCTCATTAAGTAATACTGGGAAATTAGTTCCCATCTGAGCCTCAATGAATGGTGGAATCATGCCTGTCTCTACAGTAAATATGAACAAATACTTCATCTGTGCGCTTCCTCCGTTCAGACTCCTTCTTATTGGTCTTACTGGAAGATGTTCAATGAATATGTACATTTTGCTAAATGCTCTCATCTGACTGTCTAACTTTGTATATATCTCTGTCTCATGATCATGCTGTATTGTGGATACTTTTTTGATCGTTTGATGTATAATCACTGTTAATTGGAAGCGCTCACATGCTGATACAAACGGGTAGAGAAGAAGCACCGGGGTGGGGGGTAATGGGTTTACTTTTCCTTATTGTATACTTGTTTTGTCTCTTTTGGTGTGTTGTTTCTTTTGTTTGTTGCAAAATGAAAATAAAAGTTTCAAAAAAAAAAAAAAAAACCTACGCAGGCTGGTCCGTTCCCCAAGGGAGAGAACTACCGGTCAATGAAGCAAAATTAAAAGAAATGCTTACCTGTACAGATCCAGAGCACCGCAAGCTCCTGCAGAATTGCAACCCTAGGGAGGGATACGGGACTAGACCAGCTACACTCCAGGAACAACAATTAGCTGGTAAGTCTAATTTCACCTTCCTGATCGTGTAACTGGTCTAGTCCCGGACCTCTGGGTAAGTACCAGAGCAGTGAAAAAATTCAAATCCGGGAGGGCCTTGGAAGACCAGCCTGAAGTACTGCTGATCCAAAAGCGGTCTCCTCCGCCCTTTGCACATCAAGACGGTAATGCTGCGCAAAAGAATTCAGGGACGACCATGTCGCCGCCCTACAAATCTCCACTGGAGACACGAGATGCACCTCGGCCCAGGAGGATGCCTGCGCCCTAGTGGAATGGGCCCGCAGCCCATCCGGGACCGGACGACCTCCCAAGATATAGGCCGAGGCTACCGCCTCTTTGATCCACCGTGCGATGGACCCTTTGGACGCCGCCTCCCCTTTTCTGGGCCCCGCGAAAAGGACAAAAAGCCTGTCGGACTTGCGAAAGTCGGCCGTGCGCCGAAGATACCGCTTTAGCGCTCTACGAGCATCCAGCAAATGGAAACCCCGCTGAACCGAAGATTCCGAAGACCGCGAAAAAACCGGTAAAGTAATTTCCTGTTTCAGATGGAAAGGCAAGACTACCTTCGGAAGGAAGGCCGGCACCGTCCGCAACACTACCTTGGACGGATAAAACAAGAGATAAGGTTCTCTACAGGAGAGCGCCTGCAACTCGGAGACCCTCCGCGCCGAGCAGATGGCCACTAGAAACACCACCTTCAAAGTGAGGTCCTTGAGTGACGCTCGGGACAGAGGTTCAAAAGGCGCGCGCTCCAGCGCGTTTAAAACTGAGGGAAGATGCCATTTCGGGACAATCGACCGCACCGGCGGGCGCAGCAAAGCCCCTGCTCTCAAGAAACGCTTAACATCCGCATGGCAGCCAAGCGACTGGCCCCCTATCTTGCCTCGGTAACAGGACAAGGCCGCAACCTGCACGCGCAACGACGCCACTGCGAGACCCTTAGCAAAACCATCCTGCAAAAAATCTAGGATCTGCGCCACCGAGGACTTCAAAGCCTCGAGCCCCCGGTCGAGGCACCAGGCTTCGAAAACCCTCCAGACCCGGACAAAGGCTAGCGAGGTGGAGGTCTTCCGAGCCCTCAAAAGGGTAGAGATAACCGCCGAAGAATAGCCCCGCGCCGTCATCCTCGCCCTTTCAAGAGCCAGGCCGTAAGCGAGAATCGATCCACGTGCGGCATGAACAGAGGTCCTTGCATCAGAAGATCCGGACGCAACGGGAGCCGCCAGGGTTTTGCCACTACCAATCGCATCAGATCCCCGTACCACGGCCGCCGAGGCCAGTCCGGAGCGATCAGGATGACCTGACCACTGCACCGTTCAATCCACTGCAGAACCCTGCCGATGAGAACCCACGGGGGAAACACATACAGTAACTGCCCTACTGGCCACCGCTGAACGAGCGCATCGAAGCCTTCCAACATCCTTTCTCTGCGCCTGCTGAAAAAACGGCTGGCCTTCGCCGAGGCAAAGGTCGCCATGAGGTCCATGACCGGCGCTCCCCAACAACGCACTAGCATCTGGAAGACTTCGGGATGGAGGACCCACTCCCCCGGATCCACCCGAACCCGACTGAGGAAGTACGCCTGCACGTTGTCCACTCCGGCGACATGCGCTGCTGACATGTCCAGGAGGTGCTTTTCGGCCCACTCGAACAGAAAGCCGGCCTCGAGCTCCAGCTGCGCACTGCTGGTGCCCCCCTGCCGGTTGACATATGCGACCGCCGTGGCATTGTCGGAAAACACGCGGATCGCCCTGCCGTGAATCAGCTGATGAAAATCTCGCAGCGCTAACGTTATCGCTCGCAACTCCAACCGGTTGATGGACCACTCCGTCTCCGGCGCTGTCCATTGTCCTTGCGCAAACACCCCGAGACAGTGAGCACCCCAGCCGAGAAGACTGGCGTCGGTCACCACGGGCACCCAGTCCGGAGCAGTCAACTCCCGGCCTCTCGCCAAGGACTCGGGAAGCAACCACCACTGCAGGGACTGACGAGCCTCCTCCGGACAGGGTAGCCGCCGGGACAGAGGATGCTGTTGGTGTGACCAGCGGCGCAGTAACGCTCTTTGCAGAGGTCTCATGTGAGCCCTCGCCCACGGGACGGTCTCTATCGTCGCTGCCATCATGCCCAGCAACTGGAGATAAAGCCATGCCGAAGGCGCCTTGAGCCGAAGAAACCGGGCAACCAGGTTCCAAAGACCCAGTGCCCTTTCCTCCGTCAGAAACACCTGGCCCACCTTGGTGTCGAAACGAGCCCCGAGATACTCCAGATTCTGAGAGGGAATTAAGTGCCTCTTTGCCCGATTGACGACCCAACCGAGCTCCTCCAAGAAAGACACTACTCGAGCTGTGGCCGAAACACTCTCCGACCTGGACTTTGCACGGATCAACCAGTCGTCCAGGTACGGATGCACCAAGACCCCTTCCTTTCGGAGAGCCGCCGCCACCACTACCATGACCTTGGTGAAAGTGCGAGGGGCCGTCGCCAGGCCAAAGGGCAACGCTCGAAACTGAAAGTGACTGAAGGGGACAGCGAAACGGAGAAATTGGTGATGATCCTGCCGGACGGGAATGTGAAAATAGGCCTCCGCCAAGTCCAGCGAAGTGAGGAACTCTCCGCTCTGCACCGCTACAATGACCGATCGAAGGGTTTCCATATGGAAGCGGGAAACGCGGAGACAACGATTTACTCCTTTGAGATCTAGGATCGGACGGACGCCCCCGCCCTTCTTGGGGACCACAAAGTAAATCGAGTAGCGACCGGCGCCGCACTGGTCGGGAGGAACGGGCACTATGGCCCTGAGGTCGAGCAGCCTCCGGACCGTCACCCGCAAAGCCCCGCGCTTGGCAGGAGACTTTCCGGGGGACAGCACGAAGGCCTCGCGCACCGGCCGCAAGAATTCGAGAGCGTAGCCATCTCGCACAATGTCCAGCACCCACTGATCCGACGTGACATGGGCCCAGGCAGCGTAAAACCCCTGCAACCGCCCCCCTACCGGGAGTAAGGGCGCCTGGGCCCCCCGTATCTCATTGTTGCTTTTTGGCGGTGAAGGAGGAGGAGAAGGCCGGAGGACCAAAGCCTCTGCCGGCACCCCGGAAGCCCCGAAAGGATTGAGTTCTATTAAAGAAACGGCCCCTCTGGGTAGTACCAAATCTGGGGGAACGAAAACGGCGAAAATCGCGCTGCTGTCCCCTGCCAGCCAAGAACTGCCGGACCGCCCACGGCTTGTCCTCCGGCAACTTGCCCCCTTTAGATTCACCTAAGTCCTTAACAAGTTTCTCCAAGTCTTCCCCAAATAAGAGACGACCCTTGAACGGAAGTTTGCTTAACCTGGCTTTCAAAGCGCTATCTGCTGCCCAGTTACGGAGCCATAGATACCACCGAGCTGCCACCGTGGACGCCATGCTTTTGGCCAGACCCCGCATAAGATCATACTGGATGTCTGCGAGGTAGGCTGCGCCCGACTCCAACCTTGACGCTTCACCTGCGTCGGCTTCCTCAGAGCTCCCTTGAACCCGCTGCGACCATCGAAGGCAGGCTCTAGCGACCCAAGCACCGCAGATAGCCGCTTGAAGCGAGAGCGCATTGACATCAAACACCTGTCTAAGGAGCACATCGAGCTTTCTATCCTGAGCGTCCTTAAGAGCCATACTACCTTCCACCAGAATGGTTGTCTTCTTTGTGACAGCCGAGACCGCCACATCCACCTTGGGTGCCTTAAACACTTCTTTATCCTGGTCAGACAAAGGATAAAGGCGGTTCATGATACGGGCGCCCTTCAAAGATGATTCTGGCAGGTTCCATTCCTCCTGTATCATCTCAGTAAAGACCCTATGGACAGGAAACACTTTTTGAGTCTTCCGAAAAACTTGAAGCAGGGGATCCTCCAGAGAGTCATCCTCTGTAGCCCCGGGTACCGGCATATTCAAAGCCTTGAGGGACTCCAAGATCAACGCAGGAAGCTCTTCCCTGCGGAAGACACGCACTACACGCGCCTGGTCTTCCCGCTCAGTCAGCTCCCCGTCTTCCAGCTCCTCCGCAGCGTCCAAATCAGCGACCTCGCCATCCGACAGCGGCCCCTCGGAGGCCAGCGAACAGTCCATCAACGGCTCTTCCAAGCGCGGTCTCTTGGCTGCACCGGAGAGGGCCTCGGACCGGGCCGGGGGTGAAGATCTTTTGAGGCCCCCTGACCCCCCCCGGGCCGGCGCCCGGCGGAGGCAACGTTAATAAAGACTGCTGAAGGAGCGCCATAAAGGACGCAGAGAAAATGGCAGACAAGTCCCCGGGGAATGCCGAAGAAGGAGGTGGCAAGACCGGATCCGATGAGGGTCCTGCCACGGGCTCCCCCCCCGGTAAATCCGGGAGTTGCGCGCCAGGGGTCTCCGACGCTCCGCCCGGACCGTCCCCTGAAAGAGCAGGAGGAGAGTCCCGGGCGTCCGTGTCCCTGGCACAGGACTTGCACACACCCGTGGAAGACCCCTTTTTCATGCCACAGACTAGACACAGGGGCTTAGAAGGCATGTCTAAGGGAGAGAAGGGAGAAGGAATGGGGGAAAAGAAAAATGCTCTTCCAGGGCCAAAGAAGCCCACCAGAAGCCCCACAGCCACTCCAGGGAAGACAGGAAGACAAACCCGAATCCCCTGAATTATTTTGCTTTTTTTTTTTTTTTTTTTTTTTTATATGGCTCTAGTATCTCGGCCAACCATCCAGAAAAAAATCCAGGCAGGACAGAAAACAAGACTGTTAAGAAGGGAGGACAGAAGCAAGCACCCAACTCGCTGAAGAGAAAGAGTGCTGCCAAAAATCTGCTCCCGTCAGAAACGGGGCATGCACGCTGAGCCGCCACGCGGTCAGGCCTGCTCGCCCCACTTTGGCGCTCAAAAACTGCCTGTGAGCACTCCCGCGCTCAGAATGAAAAGGCCCCTTACCTGCGGGCCGGAAGGCCAGAAGTGCAGCACGCTTACCAGGATCGTACCGCTCTGCTCCCCGATCGCGGTCAGAACCCCCGAGGCAGAAACACTCTCCTTCAGCTCAATTCTGCCGGCAAACGGGAGGGCCTGCCAGCGCACTTACAGGCAAGCTTCTGTGTTGCGCTGGCTAGGCAAACCTCCGGGTCTCTCCCAGTAGGGCAGCTGAGCGAACCGGGGGACCCCAGAGAGTGAGACAGGATCAGGCCCACTGAGCCCCCCCAAGAAGGGAAGGAGGGGGGAAAAGGAGGGGGGGGAAAGAAAGGGAGACAGGAGGAGAGGGAACAGCCTGCAGTAACTTAAAGGCACAGTAAAGAACCCACTCTCCTCCAGAGAAGGAATACCTATCAAAAAATAGAGGAAAGGGAGAAATGAAGAGAAGAATCAAAGAAAAAAATTAAATAGTTTCTCCAGTGAGCCCGGCTGTCCGGGCTCCTATCTATCCAGCTGCTTGGAGACTGAGGTAACTGGTGCTCAGAGGCGGATCCCGGAGAGATATACCTGTGACATCATAAAAAGCAGGAGTTTCTCAGTCTCCAAAGCTGCTGGATGAGATAGGGAACCAAGAGGTCCGGGACTAGACCAGTTACACGATCAGGAACTGTGTGTTTTTTCTTTTTTCCTGCACTCTGCAGGCTATGGATTCGCTGCCTGTCTCTTTCATTAAAGGTAGATTTTTGATTTTCCTCTATTTCCATGGGTTCAGCCACACTCTCCTCATCACATATCCTCCCCCCCCCTTAAGATATTATGGGCTGGCGCTAAAGTACCCACACAGCTCGTAATTCTAACTGGGATACTAGGGCTTGCCTGTACCTTTTCGGTCTTACGTTCTCTCGTGGCTAACTGAGCCAATGCTATACGGTCATGCCAGGGTCTCAGTACGTTTATATGATAAACCTGTTGGCGACCTCTTCTGTTTTCTATTGAGTAAGACACAGGACCCACCTGTTTGACTACCTTATAGGGCTCCTTCCATTGACTTTCAAACTTAGGTCCAGCCCCGGCCACCATTACTATTACTTTTTCTCCTACCTCCAGTTGGCAAGGCTTGGTACGTCTATCGTAGTAAGTTTTCTGGCGCATCTGGCTGGCTTTTAAATTTTCCTCTGCCGCTTGGGAGGTTCGGTGTAGCCATCCTCTTAGCTCCCTCAAAAACTGGGGTATTCCTACTTCCTCTACCCCAGGCTCAACCCACTGCTCCCGCAGAATATCTAAGACGCCTCGTGGTGCCTTCCCATACATTAATTCATAAGGTGAAGTGCCTAAAGATGCTTGTTTCCGCTCTCTACAAGCATACAAGACAAAAGGGAGCATCAAATCCCACTCTGACATGTTATCCTCTAAACCCCTCCTTAGCATTTTCTTTAACGTTTGATTTTGCCTCTCCACCAACCCATTCGACTGTGGATGGTAGGCAGCAGTTCTAACATGACGTATGCCGAACGCATCCCACACTTGGGCTAGATACTATGACATGAAATTACTGCCTCTGTCCGTCAGGACTTCGCGTGGAAATCCTACCTCACAGAATAACTTTACCACTTCGGAGGCTATGGTTTTTGCAGATATATTACATACGGGAATGGCCCACGGGAACCTTGTGGCTTGGTCCACTATGACCAACATGTATTGGAACCACAGAGGTGTCTTTATCAGAGGTCCTACTATATCCATGGCCACTCTATGAATGGGCTCAGATATCACGGGCATGGGAAACAAGTGCACCTCCGGCGGACGAATCGAGGTGACCCGCTGGCATGAAGGGCACGACTCGCAAAATCGTGAGGTCTCTCTAAAGACTCCAGGCCAGTAAAAGTGGGATAATATCTGGTCCAACGGGCCATGTACTCCTTTGTGACCTCCTACCGGATGATCATGCGCTAGTCTTAAAACTAACGTTTTGAACGTTGTAGGGACTACCAGCTGCTTACGGATGTTCCCGGTACGGGGATCTAAACTTTCCCTGTATAGCACATCTCCATCCAACAAAAATCTAGGTAAGGTTTCTGACCCCCTCGGGCATACTCGAAAGCCCGTAAAAGAGCGGGATCAGCTTGCTGCTCCTTGGGGAAAGACGGGAATTTTCCCACTAATTCAGCCAGGACCCAAGGCATCCCTTGTCCGGTCCCTACCTTAGCCCTACGATGTGACCTACACTGCCTCTCCCGGCGTTTCTCCCCTCTTCCCTTCTTACTCTTATCTACAGAGGAAGTTATCAGGTCCTCATGGGATGGTAGATCCTCCAAGGTCTCATCTGGAGGTTCATCTTCCCCCTCTATGGCCTTAGACTGTGTTCTGGTAGATACCATACCCACCCTAGGATGTAGATCCTCTTCTAGTCCTTTCCGGAATTGGGGCCAATCCCTCCCCAATACCAGGGCATGAGGTAATCTGGGTACAATCGCTATGGGAATTTCCTTTTTAATCCCTAAACCTTTTATTAAGACTCTATGTATGGGATAAAATGATGATGCCCCATGGATGCACCTGATATTTACCTTTCCCTCAGGTTGTTTCGGGACCCTATTAGAGCGAGATTCAATCATTTGCCAGAGTTTCCTGGACATCATGCTTTGATCTGCTCCTGAATCTAACAAAGCTTCAGTAGCAATGCCTTGTACTTCCACCGATAAGAGAAAACCTTCCCTGATATCCTTAGTATTGGCAGTTATCAAGGCGGTCCTCGCGTTACAATTCCTCTTCAGGTGTCCCTCACTACCACATGAAAAACATTTCTTTCTTATGGAGTAGTTTTTAAACATGGGCATACATATTTTCATATCATCCCCCTTTGGCCTTACCTTCCTTTCTGACAATACAGAATCTGCCCTTTTGGAAGCACTCCCTTTCCCTTGACCCGCCAATTCTGCTTTCATGAAGCGTTCGGCAAGTAAGGTTGCTTCATTTGTGTTCCAGCAGTTCTGCAAAATCAGGAAGGTTTGTATGTCCTTCGGGACTGCGGCCATAAATTGTTCTAGGACAATGATATCTATGATAGACTCTACCATTTTTGCCTCTGGTGTTAACCATTTTAATACCAAGCTCTTGATTCTCTGGCAGAGAGCTTTTGGTGTCTCACCACGCTTCAATTTAGTATCCCTTAACAGACGATGATATACCATGGGTGTTAAACCTAGGCGGTCTCTTATGGCTTTCTTCAGCTCATCATAATCGTTAGCCTGGGCTGCAGGCATGGCCCTGTACGCCACCAATGCTTCACCAGTAAGCGATGTGGCCAGGCGTACAGCCCATTGTTCTTTAGGCCACCCGATTATGTGTGCCACCCTATCAAACGCCTCAAGAAAGTCATCAATATCATCACTCTATTAATTGTCTGAATGAAAATGTTCCACTAGATTGTGGCCCTAGCCCACATGTATATAATGTTCCTAAAGAACCTGGAATTGTCTGTGTTTATTTATTTATTTATTTAACTGTATTTATATCCCGCTTTTCACCGGATCAAAGCGGGATATAAATGTGTTGTTTTGGTTGGCTGCTTTCTCCTGAGCTCCCAGCCATGCTCCCATCATGTCCAATAGAGGCTTCTGCTGCGCTTGCATTACTGCTGCAGTCGGCTCTTGGGCTTGAATGGACATCTCTCGTTGTTTCTCGAACTGATTAGCCATCCACTGTAGTAGCTCCTTGCACTCCATGGCTGCGGCTGCTCTGTAAAAAGAAAAGACAGAAACACCACCAAGTGCGGCTCAAGAATACCAGCTCTGCTCCTTCTCTGGTTTCTACAGATTAGCTGCTGCACCACCACACTGGTATCCTTTTCTTTTAAACCCCCTTATCTGTGGGTTACCTGATATAGGTGTAGATTCCAGCTTTCAGAAATTAAGGTTACTGCTCATCCTCCGTGACTCCGGTTCTGACCTCCAGCTGTGCTTAAACTTGTATTCCTCCACACGGTTTTTGCAGTTAGCACTGTCTTGGGTGGAAATCCTGGGGTGCTTGTAAATCCTTCTTCTTCTGGCGCATGCGCAGGAAGGAAAAAAAAAGATCCAAAAACTACGCCACCTGTGGGGGACCCTAGCCCAGGCCACGGCCTATAGGCGTAGGGCTTCCCTTGTTAGTCTATAAATAAAGATTATGTTATCCTCGTCCAGAGCCTGGGCTTCTGGGACTTGTAGTTGTGTTACTTGTTCAAAACAGAAGTATGGAAACCGAAGTTTTTTTTTCAAAGGCAAACAGGAATTTATTTCTTCTTTTTTTTCCAAAAACACTAAGGCTTAACAGAAGGCAACAGGATTCTTCTCCAAACAATATTCCTCAGGAAATTCCATGAAACCAAAGACTGAAACTGCTTTTAGAAGGCTCTTAACACATGCAGCTGTCTCTCAATATATAACAAACAAATACGTCCCCTTTTTTTTTCAAACAAATGTAAATGTCTTCTCTGCATTAAACAGGGTTCTTAGCTTTCCCGGCTAGAGTAGCTCTCCCTGTTTCCTTAATGCTTTGGGGTTATCAAGTTACAGGGTTTTCTTTCTCCAGAAGCTTTTATTCAGCTCTCTGACACCATGAACAGTCCATTAATGAATCTTCAGACATAGAAACAGGTTCAGAACACTCTAAAGCTCCATGCAGCGCTTCTAGCTCAATGCACTCCAAAAGCTCCTGAACTTTTCTCCACTGAGGCTTTCCACTACGAGCAAGGTTTTCACCTGGAAGGTGAAGCTTCTTTTCCTGAATTAAATGCCACAATGCCTCTAACTGTTTCAGGTCACTGTTAGCTGTACTTTTGTTCACCCACCTTCTGGGAGCTTGAACCCTTAGAGCTGGTTCACGAACTGTAGAAACTGCACTCTGCTGCTGGCCAGTAATTCTCCCAGCCACACCTCTGCTGGCTTCAGAACTACTTGTACTTTTCCTGCAAGCCTGACTTTCTCTTGGGGTGTTGCCTTCCCCTCTGAAGTCCCCATGGATGTCTCCACCGGTCTCCTCCCCGGTGAACTCTCTGGGTCTTTCTTGGGGGCTTCTCTCCCCAGCAGTCTCTGTGGTCAACTCCAACTCCCCGGTCAATTCCCCGATCGAATCCCCGATAAAATTCCTGGTCACACTCCCCGGTGAACTCCCTGGTGAGCGCTCTTTCCTTCCTGTTCCTCTGGGTTTATAAAGCTGTTTTTTTCCTATCGTGCACTGCCCCCTGCTCAGGTGTTTTTCATTAGTTTCCAAGCCAGCCCTTAGGTTAGCAGAGCTTGGGTGCGGCCTGCCTTCAGCAACTATGTGTTTTTTCTCTTTTCCTGCACTCTGCAGGCTATGGATTCGCTGCCTGTCTCTTTCATTAAAGGTAGATTTTTGATTTTCCTCTATTTCCATGGGCTCAGCCACACTCTCCTCATCACATATCCTCCCCCCCCCCCCTTAAGATATCACGGGCTGGCGCTAAAGTACCCGCATAGCTCGTAATTCTAACTGGGATACTAGGGCTTGCCTGTACCTTTTTGGTCTTACGTTCTCTCGTGGCTAACTGAGCCAACGCTATACGGTCATGCCAGGGTCTCAGTACGTTTATATGATAAACCTGTTGGCGACATCTTCTGTTTTCTATTGAGTAAGACACAGGACCCACATGTTTGACTACCTTATAGGGCTCCTTCCATTGACTTTCAAACTTAGGTCCAGCCCCGGCCACCATTACTATTACTTTTTCTCCTACCTCCAGTTGGCAAGGCTTGGTACGTCTATCGTAGTAAGTTTTCTGATGCGTCTGGCTGGCTTTTAAATTTTCCTCTGCCGCTTGGGAGGTTCGGTGTAGCCGTCCTCTTAGATCCCTCAAAAACTGGGGTATTCCTACTTCCTCTACCCCAGGCTCAACCCACTGTTCCCGCAGAATATCTAAGACGCCTCGTGGTGCCTGCCCATACATTAATTCATAAGGTGAAGTGCCTAAAGATGCTTGTTTACGCTCTCTACAAGCATACAAGACAAAAGGGAGCATCAAATCCCACTCTGACATGTTATCCTCTAAAGCCCTCCTTAGCATTTTCTTTAACATTTGATTTTGCCTCTCCACCAACACATTCGACTATGGATGGTAGGCAGCAGTTCTAACATGACATATGCCGAACGCATCCCACACTTGGGCTAGATACTGTGACATGAAATTACTGCCTCTGTCCGTCAGGACTTCGCGTGGAAATCCTACCTCACAGAATAACTTTACCACTTCAGAGGCTATGGTTTTTGCAGATATATTACGTAGGGGAATGGCCCACGGGAACCTTGTGGCTTGGTCCACTATGACCAACATGTATTGGAACCCCCGAGGTGTCTTTATCAGAGTGCCTCTAACTGTTTCAGGTCACTGTTAGCTGTACTTTTGTTCACCCACCTTCTGGGAGCTTGACCCCTTAGAGCTGGTTCACGAACTGTAGAAACTGCACTCTGCTGCTGGCCAGTAATTCTGTCAGCCACACCTCTGCTGGCTTCAGAACTACTTGTACTTTTCCTGCAAGCCTGACTTTCACTTGGGGTGTTGCCTTCCCCTCTGATGTCCCCACGGATGTCTCCACCGATCTCCTCCCTGGTGAACTCTCTGGGTCTTTCTTGGGTGCTTCTCTCCCCAGCATTCCATGTGGTCAACTCCAACTCCCCGGTCAATTCCCCGATCAAATTCCTGGTTGAACTCCCCTGTGAACTCCCTGGTGAGCGCTCTTTCCTTCCTGTTCCTCTGTGTTAATAAATCTGTTTTTTTCCTATCGTGCACTGCCCCCTGCTCAGGTGTTTTTCATTAGTTTCCAAGCCTGCCCTTAGGTTAGCAGAGCTTGTGTGTGGCCTGCCTTCAGCAACTGCATGTTTTTTCTCTTTTCCTGCACTCTGAAAGCTATGGATTCGCTGCCTGTCTCTTTCCTTAAAAGTAGATATTTGATTTTCCTCTATTTCCATGGGCTCAGCCACACTCTCCTCATCACAGTACCAATGACATAGGAAAATGTGGTAGGGAGGTTCTGGAGGCTAAATTTAAGCTTTTAGGTAGGAAGTTGAAATCCAGTACTTCTAGGGTAGCATTCTCCGAAGTGCTTCCCATTCCACGTGCAGGACCCAAAAGGCAGGCAGAGCTCCCGAGTCTCAATGTGTGGCTGAGACAATGGTGCAAGGATGAGGGTTTTGGATTTGTTAGGAACTGGGGAACATTCTGGGGAAAGGAGGGGCTCTTCGGAAGGGATGGGCTTCACCTTAAGCAGGATGGAACCAGACTGCTGGCATTAACCTTTAAAAAGGAGATAGAGAAGCTTTTAAACTAGAAAATAGGGAAAAGCCGACAGTCACCCAAGAGAGCATGGTTCGGAAGAAGGTATCCTTGAAGGATACTACCAAAAGCAGTGAGGTTCCAAAAAAGAGTAAAGTTGCCCAAATGCCCTTGAGTATGGTGCAGACAGAGCACAAAGATTCCAAATTACCCATGCCTACCAATAGCCAGATTAATATTAATAAAATACAGTCTCTAAAATGCTTGCATGCAAATGCTAGAAGTCTAAACAATAAGATGGGAGAGTTAGAATATATAGCACTAAATGAGAGGTTAGATATGATTGCAATCTCAGAGACATGGTGGAAGGAGGATAACCAGTGGGACACTGTGATATCTGGATACAAACTATATCATAATGATAGAACTGATCAAATTGGTGGAGGGGTTGCGCTCTATGTTAGAGAGGGCATTGAGTCAGAAAGGATTAAAGTTTTGCAGGGAACAAAATTTGCTGTAGAATCTCTATGGATTGAAATTCCATGTATGAAGGGGAAGGTGATGGCAGTGGGGGTGTACTATCGACATCCTGGCCAGAATGAACAAATGGATGATGAAATCATCAAAGAAATCAAGGAAGCTAACAAAAGTCACAGCACAGTAATAGTAATGGGTGATTTCAATTACCCCGGTATCGGCTGGGTCAGTGTCATGGCAGGACATGCAAGGGAGTTAAAGTATCTAGATGAAATAAATCACTGCTTCTTGGAGCAGCTGGTTCATGAACAGACCAGAGGGGGAAGCCATACTGGGCCTAGCCCTTAGTGGAAGACCAGACCTGGTGCAATAAATAAGGGTGTTGGGGCCACTTGGCAATAGTGATCATAGCATGATCATGTTTGATTTAATTAGTGGAGGAGGGATAGTAAAGAAATCCACAGTACTACCTTTTAACTTTCGAAAGGGAGACTATGATAAAATGAGGAATATAGTTAAGAAAAAACTAAAAGTAGCGGTAGCAAAGGTTAAAGACTTACATCAAGCATGGGTGTTGTTTAAAAATACTATCCTGGAAGCCCAGACCAGCTGTATTCCACGCATTAAGAAAAGTGGAAGAAAGTCCAAAAAACCTGCCAGCATGGATTAAAGGTGAGGTCAGAGAGGCTGTTGTTGCCAAAAAAGCATCTTTCAGGAAATGGAAAAAAGAACCAAATGACAAAAACTGGAAACAGCACAAGCACTGGCAAGTTAAATGCAAAGCATTGATAAGGCAGGCAAAGTGAGAATTTGAGAAGGTACGTGCTACGGAAGCAAAAACACGAAATAAAGACTTTTTCAAGTACATTTATAGCAAAAGGCCTGTGAAAGAGTCAATTGGACCATTAGATGATAGAGGGGTAAAAGGGGCAGTAACAGGAGACAAGGCTATAGCAGAGAGACTGAATGAATTTTTTGCTTCAGTCTTTACTGAGGAAGATGTAGGGATGTTATCCAAGACTGAAGTGGTATTTAAAGGTGATACTACAGAGGAATTGAGAAAAATATCGCTACACCGAGAAGATGTATTGCAACTATTTGATAAACTGAATAGTAGCAAATCACCTGGACCGGATGGTATACATTCAAGAGTGTTGAAAGAACTGAAACATGAGATTGCAGACCTGCTATTAGTAATCTGTGAATTTTCATTAAAATCATCTGTAATACCTGAAGATTGGAGAATCGCCAATGTAACACCAATTTTTAAAAAGTGTTCCAGGCGAGATCCGGGAAACTACAGTACCAAGGAAAATGGTAGAAACCATCATAAAGAACAAAATTACACAGCATGTAAATAGTCATGGCTTAATGGGCGACAGCCAACATGGCTTTAGACAAGGAAGATCTTGTCTTACTAATCTGATATGTTTTTTTTGAAGGTGTGAATAAACAGGTAGACAAAGGTGAGTCAGTTGATATAGTGTATCTGGACTTTCAGAAAGCCTTTGACAAGGTCCCTCATCAGAGACTTTTGGAAAAACTAAAAAGTCATGGGATAGGAGGCAGTGTACTATTGTGGATCGGGAACTGGTTAAAAGATAGAAAGCAGACGATAGCGCTAAATGGCAAATTTTCCCAATGGAAAAAGGTGAATAGTGGAGTATCCCAGGGATCTGTACTGGGTCCACTACTTTTTGACATATTCGTAAATGACCTGAAAAAGGGAATAACTAGTGAGGTTATCAAATTTGCAGACGACACAAATCTGTTTAAAGTTGTTAAAACCCAAGAGGTTTGTGGAAAGCTGCAGGAGGATCTGAATAAATTGGAAGACTGGGCATCCAAATGGCAGATGAAATTTAATGTGGACAAGTGCAAAGTTATGCACCTAGGAAAGAACAACCCACACTATGGTTACACAATGCAAGGTTCCACATTGGGAACCACCACCCAGGAAAAAGATTTAGCAGTCATCGTGGATTACATGTTAAAACCCTCCGCCCAGTGTGCAGTGGCGGCCAAGAAAGCAAATAGAATGCTAGGTATCATAAGGAAAGGAATGGAAAATAAAATAAAGGATATTATAATGCCTCTGTATCGTTCCATGGTACTACCGCACCTTGAATATTGTGTGCAATTCTAGTTGCCGTATCTTAAAAAGGATATAGCTTTATTAGAAAAGGTACAGAGAAGAGCCACCAAAATGGTAAAGGGGATGGAAGGCTACTCCTATGAAGAGGCTACAAAGGTTAGGGCTCTTCAACCTGGAAAAGAGACAGCTGAGGGGAGATATGATAGAGGTCTATAAATTAATGAATGGAGTGGAATGGATAAACGTAGATCAATTGTTTACGCTATCACAATTTAGAAAGACTAGAGGATATGTAATGAAGCTACAGGGTAAACTATTTAAGACAAATAAGAGAAAATATTTTTTCACTCAACGTGTAATCAAACTCTGGAATTTGTTACCGGAGGATGTGGTAAGGGCTGTTATTGTAGCTGGGTTTAAAAAAGGTTTGGACAAGTTCCTGGAGGAAAGGTCCATAAACCATTATTAAAAAGGGACCCAGGAAATCAATGCTTGACCCAATACAAGCATTGTGGAACCTGTGTCTCTTGGGGATACTTCTAGGTATATATGATCTAGATTGGCCACTGTTGGAAACAGGATACTGGGCTTGATGGACCTTGGTCTGACCCAGTATGGCATATCTTATGTTCTTAACCATGTGGGAAACAAACCTGCAACCTATGGCGTTACAACACATGCCTGTAACCACTATCCCAAAAAACCACACAAAGCACAATGCAAAGATATTACCTCAAAGGGAATGTGTGTATGGGAACCTTTAACACCCAGTGATGTGGCAGATGGCTGGCAGATAGACAGCTTGCACCATACAAGGATGTGAGCACAGGTGGGTCATGTACATGACCAGGAAATCACTAAATACATGTGTCAGTGTGTTCAAGCAGCAGCAGAGACAAATGTACGTCCAAAACATATTTTTATTTTGGTTAATCATTAGAGATAGTGCAGATACCGCCTATGATAATATCAAGGTGATTGGATAAGAGGGGAAAAATCATAAACATATTTTGCAGAGCAGCAACCCACATGTTACAGAAAAGTCACTGGCCCGTCTACAGATGATGGGCAGAAAAGATAATGTGCATTAGGTGCATGGTGTGCAGTATGCATTCCCCCCCCCCCACATGTTGCTGCATGCCCCAAATGTGTTAATTACATATGTGTGCATGTAGACAGTAGGCGGTACATGATGAGGGCCCAACACACATCAATCATGATCTGTTTATAAAAACATATCTGTCTTCCAACACAGGAGGCACACAAATGAAACAGCATATGTTGTTAAAAGTAAGAAAGTGTAAACACAGATATCGAAATAGATGTTGCAGCTGTCACATAATGCCTGATATAGGAATCAAAGCAGCACCAATGTAACCCTAAACAATTGTCAAATGCAAAATGAGGATATGCTAACAGGTAGCAGAGGCACATGAACACAGAGAATTCAAATGAAACAAACCACAAAAACATGCAGACATAACACTATGCAGAAGGTCCCCTGCACTGGTTGGTGTGGATACATTGTCTGTACACATATATCACAGTACATGGAATGCACAAATGAAGGAGGAAAATGGCCACACACACTGCCACACTCCAAATATAATGAGGCAATATGAGTGCTGGAACCTCAGGGGATAAATAGGATTGTGCAGACATGCAATGCTAGGTTTGTAAACCAATGCAGAGCCTCACATCTGTACAGTAAACAAACACAATAACCTGTATATAGAGGTGGAAAGAAAGGTCAAACATGTTACAGTAACCCACACAGAAGCCATATTGCCACATGCTGTGTTGCAATAAAATAGTCAGTCACATGCACATGCACCGTATATGTTGAAACATGATACAGTGATGCCACACATGCACTGTAACACCCTTGGTGAGTGCAAACATCAGTACAAGATGTTGGTGTGCAGTAAAGTGGTGTGGTGGCAAATACTGTGTCATGTCAAAGTGGAGGTTAGGCGGACATGGACAAGAGGACCTCTCTAGTGTTCCCCCTATGCCACACGCATGGCTGTATGCTCGTGTTGAACCAAACAGATGAGCGTATCCTGCGTCCCATGTCACACACATGGGCAAAACACAACAGCATAATGTCAGAAGGATGCACAACATACAGTGACAATGTCAGTCCCAGCTGCACACGTGGGGACCAGTACACAGTGTCCACAGTGCAAAGGGTGTCTGCAACCCAACAAGTCCCGTGAAGACTGTCCTTGAAACCATGGGCATGCATAGTCAGGTGTGACATCGCAATATGCCACAGTACTGGAAAGGTCAGGTGTGTCTCCTGCGATGAACAGGACACCCAGCCAGAGCACAGTAGCAAACGGTGTGTTGGACAGGCCTGTTGTGGCCAAAGTAGCAGTCCAACAATAATGTCCATCCTAGGCATGTGTCCCACTCGCAGAGGTCAAACATCCTATGGCACCATGTCCCAGGGATAGTTCCATGGTGTTGTTGTGTCCTCCAACAGGTGGGTGATGGTGATGCCGGATGCACTGCAGTAGATGTGCTTTGTGTGTCATCTGCCCTGTGTCAGAAGAGGATAAACAATGTATTGGTATGCTGCTTGCAACATCAGCCCAAATTGCAGAGAGTCAAACATCAATATGTATGTAATGGAACGTCACACAGGCAAACAGAACACAGTGCATGTTGTGGACATTTGGAATTGGAACCGCAAACTAGGGTTTCACATGGATATGGTCATGTTCATGCCCATGTTACACAGGCATTTCACAGCTCCACCCTATGTGCATCAGCGTGTACAGAGACTCCACCCTATGTGTACAGAGACTCCTCATGAAATGTCCATGAAACAAAAAGTAAATCATTAACATGTAAAGGCTGATGTCATTTCCAAAAGAGCAAAGGTGCAACCTACCATGTGTCTGCAGCAAGTGTCTGTTTGGGTTCCCTTGAGGCTCTCAAAGGCCACAACATGTCACAGTGAAGGGAGAAGATGTCATTGAAATGTGTAGAATCACCTTGTCCCCATGTCCAGCCACTGTTGATGCATGTCCACATTATGGCGATATCTATGATGCAAAAATGCTGTTGCGCAGTGGTCTGTCAGTACACAAGAGATAGGTCAGCTCACAACACACAACACATGGCCACAATGTTCACAAGGTAAACAGCAGTAAGGTAGAGATAGCACAGCCACCACCACTCCCCAGGTGTACAGACCCCTCACACCTCATGATAATGCAAAATGCCTGCACGCTGTATCATCACACAGCGAACACAAAAACACACACCCACACAGTATGCTAAGGTGAGCGTGCCAGCAGTAGAATACGGCCTGTATGTGCACAATTGGAGATTACTGGAGATAAAGGCTTGTCAAATGCAGTGATACACTGCTTTTGGCTGATGCTGCAATGTCAGGGAAGGGTGTACGTGTAGCCCACTATCAGAACACCTAGGACCTACACACACTCGCAGCTCTATTATACGTGTCCCAGAGACAATGTTGGAGAAGACGAACTGGCCAGGAACAAATGTGGATATGTGTGCCAATAGCAAAATATGGGGTATGGAGGTGCAGGGCAAAGAGGTGAACAACATATGTACAATATGACAGATCCCTGCAGACATGTGCTCCCCCTGACTGTCATCACAGACAAAGTATCTGTAGGTCCACCTACCCCAGACTACTGCATGTTGGATGACCTACAGTCAGCTGCCAAGGCACCACAGCATCAGGAGGGTCACCAAGTATGTCCTGTGGATTGAGGAACACAAGAGAAACATACATATGTCATGTTGGAGCTGTGCAACACACACTGCGCCTTCACGTCCTCAGCTCACAGATCCCCCAAGATCCTTTACAGACTGACTGTGCCCCATCACACTGCAGATTCCCCTTATGCTAACGTTATCACTGAAGTGTGTGTGGCAAACTACAATGGCCCGTACTCTGTCTGGCCCCTTCCCCACCTCTCTGCTGCCTTAAAACTGTTGAACATATCCATCTCCTTGCTACAGTGTCCCTGCTCGGCTCTAAGGCCGCATTACTATCCAGCGTCCCCCATATCACTCCCCCTGCCCCTTCTGTGTGTGTTCTGGTGTCTCAATGTCCACTGCTACCCCGCTGTCAGTTCCTGTACCACAGGGAAATATCCATGGGCTACTCCCTTATCCTCTGTCGATATACATTTCCTAGCTTTGGCTATCTCATCCCTTGACGTACATTACCAGTTGTGTGCTGATGAGTTGCAAAGATATGTCTCCACACCTAAGTTATTTCTGCCAAACCTCAGTCCGATGTCTGCTTGCCAACTGACATTGATGGCTGCATGTCATCCCACTGTGTGAAATCGATACTGGCAAAGCATGGATATCCTATATGTGCACCTAAACCTTCCCCTCCCATCTGAGCATCTTTGTGTGTGTGGCCATACCCTCCTTTCTCCTTGGTCCTCAATGTAGGTGTTGTCTTGAACTGCACTCTCCTCCTCTACACACATACCCAGCTTGTAGTTGAGGCTTGTGGTTTCTGTCTAGATGTCATCAGCTATATTTCCCCAGTCCTCCCTGAACAAACAACTAAAATCCAAATCCACTCCCAAATCAGCTCCCGGCTTGCCTACTGTAACCCACACTTTTCTGATCTGGCTTTGAATCATCTCTGTCTGCCTGAAAACATGCAACACTGCACTGCATGGCCTTTCCACAGCCACACACATAATGGCAATAATACACCCCCTGTCAGGACACCTCACAGGTTCCCTATCCATCTCTGCATCCATGTCAAGGCTCTCCTGCTGACCTATACATTCAGGTACACTGTGGTGTTGCAGTAACATCCCTCACTGATCTCAACTACCAGTAATCCAACTACTACAGAGCATGTATATAGTGCTACATGTCACATGTAGCGCTACACAGAAACAACTAACACACAGTCCATGCTCATCAGAGCATACCAACCAATCCATCATCTCATATTACAAAATGTGAAACACACACGTCTAGGCAACTGGTCCCATCTATGGGCCGCTCTCCTACTGTTGACCCCATACTACAAGCCTTTCACCTTGCTGCACCCAAAGCCTCAAACTAACTACCTGTGGCTGTACAGCAGCCCCTATCCCAATCAGCCACAAATCATGTGTGACAGCTTAACACCTTCCCCAAGCCTAATACCCCTAACACACATAATCCACCTCCACCCGCTGTTGTGTCCTGCACACATCTTCTGCATTTCAGTCATGACTAGATTGTAAGCTGGGATGGCCAGGCAGTGTCTGTTATATGTCAGTGCAGTGTTGCATCTTACTGCTACTGGGATTCAAATGTTCACTAGTAGTAGTAGTACACACATATCTAAACAAATGTATGTGGCAACATATGCAGTACTTACATGAGAAGACCTCCTCAATCACCTGATGCCTGACTGCTATGCCTTCACGTGTGTCAACACAGCCACACACAGGAGGGCACATAGGATCATCCTCCAGATCCTCATTAATTTGGACAGGGATATGGTGCCTGAGAGCAATGTTGTGCAGTATGCATCAGGCTATAATGATCTCTGCCACAGTCTGTGGTTTGTATTGTAAGGCCCCGCCTGTCCTATCCAGACACCTGAAGCGACTCTTTAAAACGCCAAAGGCTCACTCTATGACGGAGCGGCTGGAGACATGGGCCTCATTGTAACTCCTCTCTGCACGTGTCCGTGGTTGACATACAGGGGTCAGCAACCAGGGGAGACACCCATATCCTGAATCACCTGCAGAAAGAAATGTGGAACGTTAAAGCAGGAGCTGATGTCCAACCAAATGGACACAAGTATGTATGTGCAAACCGAATGCACAAAACATCCTGACAGAAACATATGACATCATATGATGGGACACCACAACTATGCATCAGCGTGTGAAGTTATGACACACAAAACAAGGGGTAGGTGTAGGGATTTCTATCAACATAATCTTTAACCACGACACAAATGCTAGTATCCATTCTACCATCATCACACAGCACCGTAGCAAGGTAGAGATGGAGGGAACTACCCCCCCAACATTAGATCACACACAGACAGATGAGACACACATACAAATAGGAATACACCTCAAAGACAGACATGTGCACATACGGTTAGTCACAGGATCACCATGTGCATGTCAGAGATGAGAAATACACACCCAGCAGTATACAGTCCTCATACTGGCCTGCCTCAAATTGTCTGAATAGTGCCGAGTGATGTAGGATATAGGAGTCATGGGTGGACCCTGCAAACCTGCGTACCACATTCAGAATATGCATATTTGCATCACATACAACCTGAACATTCAGGGAATGGTAGTGTTTGCGGTTGTGGAACACTACCTCCCTGTCTCTGGGCGGGACCAGGGCAATATGTGTGCAATCAATAGCTCCCATCACGTATGGTATCCCGGCTAATGCCTCAAAGGCCTGGTTCAGGGTCCCCCACTGTTGCCTAGTGTTGGGAATGGCAATGTAATTCCCCACCCAGCTGATCATGGCACGCAGTACCTGGTGGAGACAGCGTGAGAAGGTGGGGCGGCTCATGCCACCCACTGCGGCCACAGATGACTGGAAACAGCCAGAGGCAAAGAAATGTAGAGCACCAAACCCGGTATGGCATGTGACCGACCAGTCAAGGGCTCGAGGTCGGGTCTTAGATCCTCAAAGAGCTCCCTAATAGCCCCCATGCTCAGGTGGTAGAGGGAGATGACCTGGTCCTCATGCATGTCCTGGAGCTGGGCCCTGGACCTGTAGAGGCAAGGCTGGCAAGCCTGCAACTCCGCACGCCTCCTGTGCCATGCCGGCACAGCCCCTACCTGGCCTGCCCCCACAGCTGCAGGTCTGTGTTGCAGTGGGACTACACCCATGCCCTGTTCCTCAGCCCCATGGACACCATCTCCCCCGTCAGGCAACTGCAGCCCCTGCTCACCTCCCACTGCACATGCAGCAACCACAAAGGCCGCCATAAACTCCGCCACTCCAACTCCTCTAACTCACTCTAACACACTCAGCTCACCAACCTAGCCACACACCTCCCTCACCACACACCAACCCAGCCACACTACCCCACCACCACTCACAAACCCAGCCACTCCCCACGACACACCTGCCTTTGACACTCTCCTTGCTTCACCAACAACCAACAGTGCATGTCTTCTCTCCCTTGCCTACACAAACCCCTCAACGTGAACCAGGTGTGCAGATGTATTTATAGGTTATTTTATGTTGCGCGCGTTGCGCATGCGCAGTCGCACAAGCGTGTCAGCTGCACATGTTGCGCATGTGTCGCGGATACACGGAAGGTGCATGCGTGGGACACCATGTTACACATGTGCTGTGTGTGAGCGTGAGACATGCACAAGTGCTGCGTGATGTTAGGCGCATGCTCCGAGCCTCATGCTCACGCACAGCACATGTGTAACATGGTGTTCCGCGCACGCACCTTCTGTGTCTCCATAGCGCATTCGCAACGTGCGCAGCTGATGTGCTTGTGCCACTGCACATGCGCAACGCGCACAATGTAAAATAACCTATAAATACATCTGCACACCTGGTTCAAGTTGAGGGGTTTGTGTAGGCGAGGGAGCAAAGGCATGCATTGTTGGTGAAGCAAGGAGAGTGTCAGAGGCAGGTGTGTCGTGGAGAGTGGTTGGATCATTAGTGGGGGTGGAGAGTGTCAGAGGCAGGTTTGGTGTGGAGAGGTGTGTGGCAAAGCAGGCGAGAGAGAGAGGAGGGGAAGCGAAGAGCAGTCTAGAGAGAAAGGAGCAGAGTTGAGGAGCAGGCATCAGGGAGAGGAGGTGGGACGAGGAGCAGGTGTGAGGTGTAGCAGAGGAGCCGAGGAGCAGGGATGTGTGACAGGGAGGGAGAGGGCACAGAGGGCAGGGAGAAGGAGTGACAGGACATGGCAGGAGGGGAGGAGGGGGGCACCTATTCAGCAGTACCCAGAGAAGGCAGGGAGTGTTGGGCCTCTGGTGGTGGCTGCAGGCCCATCAGGTGTGTCCCTGCCCACACAGGGGCCACCCAGTGCCAAACAAAGGCATATACCATTGCCAGCTGAGGAACGGAGGAGGGCTGTGAGATTCAGTCAGCAAGAAAACCACATCCTGCTGGCCAGTGTGTTGGAACGGTATGAGGTGCTCTATAGTCGACTGAGCAACAGCACCACTGTGAAAACACATACACATGTGTGGGAGGAAGTGCAGGAGGCAGTAGCCCAGGCAGGGGGTCCAACCAGGGACCCGGACAGCCCGAGAAAGAGATTCAATGACATTAAGCGTGGTGTGCGTGCACACATGGTGGCTGAGAGGCAACATGCCATGGGCACCATTGGGGGTGCCCCCTTTGCCCCAACTCTCACACCCCTGGAGCAGGAGCTAGCAGACTGTCTTGGGCCTATCTTTATCTTTATCTTTATTTAAAATTTGATAAACCGCTTTTCGTCGAAACATAAAGCGGTGTACAATAAAAGGTTGGCAATGCAAAGACAAAGAAAGGAACGCCAAAGTAACACAGAAAAGTAAGTATAAAAGGATAAAGGCATAGACAAATAGAGTAACAAAAAACCAAAACAGCACAGAACAAAACTAGAGGGCCAATAATTAAAACATAAATTAACAGGGTTTTTTTTAAAAACAAACATGATAAAAAGGCCCAGAAAGGGGAAGACAAAACCAGACCATGGGTAGACAAAAGGCACAACTAAACAAACATATGGGCAGGACGGACATAAAGACAAGCAACTGAGAGAACATCAGGGAGGACCATCGGGAGAGAGATGAAAAGCTTGCTGAAACAGGTGGGTTTTGAGTAGTGTTTTAAATTGGGGATATGAGGGTTCCAAACGGAGAGAAACGGTGGTAAAGCATTCCAAAGTACTGGACCTAAAAAGAAAAAAGCGGTGTGACGGGTCTGTTCAAGGCGTGCCTGTGACGGGGAAGGAAGAGACAAACGGTTTGCATGGAGGGAGCGAAGCTGACGGTAGGGGGTGTGAAGGGAGATTCGATCTGCAAGATATAGAGGAGTATTGGTATGAAGAGCACGGTGAATTAGAATAAGAAACTTATAATGAAAACGGAAACAGAGAGGTAACCAGTGCAGGCGGAGAAGGATAGGTGTGATATGGTCGAAACGGTGTGAGAATGTGACGAGACGGGCAGCAGCATTTTGGATGCGTTGAAGGCGCAGGGTTGATACTTTGGGAGGTTAGCAAGAAAGACATTACAGTAATCCAACCGACTAACAACTAAGGCCAAGACAAGGGTGACTAGGGAGGAAAGGGGGAGAAGGGAACGGACAGCCCTAATCTGTCGCAGGGTGGCAAAGGATCAACGTATAAGGGAAGTAAGATATTGGTGAAAAGACAGCGTAGGGTCGAGAATTATACCAAGATAGCGGAAGGATGACACAAGAGGGAGGGGAGTAGAATCAATCAAGGGGGCCAAGGAAGGGCAAGAACCAGTCAATGAAACCCACATGGCTGTGGATTTTGATGGATTCAGGTGTAAGAAGTTTTGAGACAACCAAACAGAGATCCAGGAAAGACAGAGATTTAGCTGGGTAATGTCTAATGTCAGGGGAGAGGTATGGAACAATAGAATAATGTCATCAGCATACATATAGAATGACACAGGGAACTGTTGAATTTCCAAAGATAAAGGAGCCAGAAAGATATTAAACAAAAGAGGAGAGAGAACAGAACCTTGTGGAACACCGCAAGTGAGAGGAAAAGCAGCAGAAGAACAGAACAGAACCACTGCCAAACCGTGCCTTGTAATCCCACATCCGATAAACGAGAGAGCAAAGTACGGTGGTCAATCAGATCAAAAGCCGCAGATAAGTCGAGAGACACCAAAAGGGAAAAATCACCGCGATCGTGTGCAACATGCAAGTCATTAAGGAGTGCTAGAAGGACTGTTTCCGTGCTGTGTCCATGACGAAAGCCAGCCTGACGAGGGTGAAGAGTATTAGTGGATTCAGTGTGAGAATTAAGTTGATCAAAGACAAGGCGTTCCAGGAGCTTAGCTAAGAAAGGAAGGTTTGAGACAGGACGCCAGTGAGAAAGAACAGAAGGATCAAGAGAAGACTGCTTAAGGATAGGGCGGACGATAGCTGATTTCCATGATGAGGGAAAATAACCGGTAGAAAGACTGGTATTAATGATGGTGGTAATAGTAGGTATGAGCTCTAAAGAAGGTTCGGCCAACCAAGAAGAAGGGATTGGGTCCAGCTTGCAGGTGGTTTTATTTGATTTTGCTAGAGCCTGTAGGACTTCAGCAGAAGTGACAGAATGGAAGGAAGACCAGGAATGGGCTAAGGCAAGGTTAGGCGGGGAGGGGGACAAGGCAGAACAGAGTGGGGACAGGGGCGGGGGGGGGGGAGGGGTGTGAGAAGGATGAATGAAGATGGAGAATTTTATCAGAAAAAAACGTAGCAAGAGACTGAGGGTTAGGGGCCATGGCTAAACGTTGTTGATCAGAGCCAACAGCAGAAAGTCTATGCAGGATGGAAAAAAGTTGCCTAGATGAGCTTGCTGCAGTGGAGATTTCAGTTTCATGAAAATCACGCTTGGCAGATTGGATCGCCTGGCGGTATGCAGAAAAAAGCTGCTGGAAGTGAAGGCGCTATTCAGTAGAAGGGTGTCCAGCCCACCGACGTTGTAAATGCCGGAGTTGGGTTCGCTGGAGGCGAAGAGCAGGAGTGTACCATGCGGAGTGAGGGGGTCCATGCCTTTTTGGGGCTGTCTGAAGTGGGGCCAGGCCATCCAGTGTATCCAACAAAAGAGAATTCCAGAGGGAAACTTGTTCATCGGAGGAAAGTGTAGTAAAGTTTGACGGGAAAAGAGAAGAAGCAGGAGGAAAAGCCCTAAGAGTATTAGAGGTGATACGACGGCGAAGAGAAACCGAAAAGGAGGGTGGGATAGGACCTGCAGGTACCAAGGAGGGGGAAGAAACTGAGAAGAAAAACGCAAAAAATGGTCGGACCAGGGAACACTGACCATAGTAGGGGGAGAAATTGTTGGTAGCAGTGTGTTGGGGGAGAGAATTAGATCTAGTGTATGACCGGCTGTATGGGTAGGGCCAAGTACATGTTGTTGCAGAGGAATATCCTGTACTAGGTCGAGAAAGACACGATCTTTCTGTCTACTGGGGTGGTCGACATGGACATTATAATCACCTAATATAATTAGGTTAGGAAATTGGACTGAGATGTCAGAAATGGTTTGAAGAGCCGCATCCCAACGGGTAACTGTCAGGGAAGGGGGGAGGTAGAGGAGAAGAAAATAAAGAGGGGGGGAGGAACGAAGACGAAGGAGAAGAGATTCAGAATACAGAACAAAGGGAGAGGACACCTCTTCAAGATCAATGGATGCACGATGGAGAACAGCCAACCCGCCCCCACTTTTCCCCAGTCTGGGAGTTGAAATTGCAACAAACCCAGAAGGAAGGGAGTTTGAGAGGATTGAGTTATCACCCTCCTTCAACCAGGTCTCTGTAAGAAAACAGAGATCAACGGAGTGAGAGGAGACAAGATCCTGAATGAGGAGAGATTTCGACCGGAGGGATCGACAGTTTAGTAAAGCAAGATTAAGTGGTTTTACGGAAGTCCCGGATAACAAGCTAGGGGAAAGTTGGCGCGCGGAACAAGAAGTGGGGGAGACACAAAGAATCAGATTGGAAGGGCAACGTGCTAAAGAACCTGAAGGGACTAACGACGGGGGCATGAGACGCCGGCCCCAAATAACCGGAATTGCAGACATATTCTGAGGAGCATAAAGCATAAGACAACAATAAAAGAAAAATAGAAACCGAGCACAGAACTGGAGAGAGGTAGAGTGAGAAATTAAAACTGACCTGTTACAGTAACTCTGAGGAAAACGCGATTTGGAAACAAACCCACAGGATGTCGATACCAGAGGGGGGGCTACCTTGGCGCTCGCCCCAAGGAGCTCGTCCAAGGAGCAGGACCTGCTCCTTGGGCGCGCTCCGCCGCGGTGCGGACCGCCGCAGGCAGCGTCTTTATATCAGTGAAGCTGTATCCGGGTACCTGGGGAGTCCGCGATCGCGTCACTTCCGGGTTCGGCAACAGCTGTGGTGGGCAATCTGATGATGTTTTCAGAATCCTGGGACCTGGAGGAACAAACAGAAGGTAACAGGATAGGCAGCACTACAAAAACAGCACAGCAACAAGTTCAACCGCCACAGGCAGCGTCTTTATATCAGTGAAGCTGTATCTGGGTACCTGGGGAGTCCGCGATCACGGGAACGCGATCGCGTCACTTCCGGGTTCGGCAACAGCTGTGGTGGGCAATCTGATGATGTTTTCAGAATCCTGGGACCTGGGGAGTCCGCGATCGCGGGAATGCGATCGCATCACTTCCGGGTTCGGCAACAGCTGTGGTGGGCAATCTGATGATGTTTTCAGAATCCTGGGACCTGGGGAGTCCGCGATCACGGGAACGCGATTGCGTCACTTCCGGGTTCGGCAACAGCTGTGGTGGGCAATCTGATGATGTTTTCAGAATCCTGGGACCTGGAGGAACAAACAGAAGGTAACAGGATAGGCAGCACTACAAAAACAGCACAGCAACTATCTACTTGCGTGGACTGCCAGAAGTGCTGGACACCGCCCATCCACAGGCAGGTATGTATGCACCTTACACCTTGCTGCTTCTTACGCTTGGAATAAACACCCTTTGTCTAGGTGTCAGGCATCTTCTCTGCCCCTCCTCACACTTGGGTTCATAGCTCATATCTTTGCCTCTGCCTTTTGGCTCATGAGTGTGCTGTTCGCCATTCCACCACTTTTAAATTGCACGTTTCTGTCTTCCTCTCACAAGTGTTCCTACTACCATCCTTTGTCCTGTCTCCCCTGCTCCTATCTCTTTGCTCCTGTTTCAAACCTCTTTCCACACCTGTTAGTGCTATGTCTATTTAGATTATAAGCTCCACTGAGCAGGGATTGTCTTTTTGTGTGTTCACTTTCACAGTGATGCGTGTGCGTGGTAGTGCCCTATAAAATGCTTAGTAGTAGTAGTAGATATGCAGCACACGTACAGGGCATGCTCAAGCACATGTGGCACATGGAGGGGAATGGTGGGGGACCATGTTCTGAGAGCATGGGTGCCCTAACACAGGCAACTGTGGGGTGATGACACAGCAGCACATGGTAGAGTAGGTACAGGGTGTGTGTGACAGGTACCTGGACCGGTGTGCATGATAGACACAGTCCTGAACGTATTCGAGGACCACAAAGCAATGGTGAAGCAGGGGGCATGGCGGACAAGACCCATATCTGATTCAACACTGCATACATCCATGGTCAAGACAACAGACATGCAAAGCCCAGAGGGTTAAGCTGCATAGCAACAATTCACAGCACCAAAGATCATCAATGTAACAGTGATGTAAAGGACCTGTCTGAGGAGTGGCTAATGATATCCCACTGTAATCAATGAGAAGCACAGCATACATGAGCAGCACTGTAACAGTAACAAGCCACATTGGGATATCATTTGACAGTATGCAGATAACTTCCTGGTATCACCTCTACATTGTTGCTCTCTAGTGCTGTGAAGTCTGGCTGTGCTGCTGGACCCTTGGGACCTTTCATATAGGTGAAGTTGGCCACTGATGTATGCAGAGTTCATGTGATTACAGGGCTTATCTGTCCTTCTAAATACTCCTCCTCCTAAGGATATGTGGTTGGGAGACTAACTGAGGTCAGATGCCTCTACTACTGGAGTAACCCTACCCAGAATGGTCTAACGTTCCTTCCTCACATATGACTTATGAGAGCTTACATTTAATTTTTTTTTGTGCCCACTCCATTTGGGGTGTGTACTTCATTACCAGCCTGTGTTGTCTGACCCCTGAGGTCTATTTGCTATTATAGTACCTGACATATAGGTCACAGCCAGTCATAATACCTCTGCAGCCAGTCACCAAACACATTGAGACAGGGGGAGACATACAAGAGGGACATACAACCAGCCCAGAACACATTGGCCTGTGGGTACCCACACACACCGCCAAAACAAATATGATGTCTGTATGCACCTACCTATCCAGGGACCTAACCCAGAACAATGACAGTGAAGGGCCTAACACATGGGGATGATGACGTAGATGCAAACAAATGGCAGAAAAAACATAACACATGTCACACACTTAACACTCTGTCAGGGCCCACATACAGTGGGGATACCCCACCCACCCTCACCAGACATTGGACGGCACATTGCCACACCCATACCAAATGCACATAGCACAACCCCCACAACACCTGGTATCAGCCCTTATACACGTCCCGCAGTGCCACATACACATTCACATACCCCCGCACACTGTGAAACCCCATACCCAGCAGTGCTCCACCCACCGCCCCAGACACCCCACCACACCCATGGAGTATGTGATAGCTGTCCACCCACACCTCGCAGTGTCTTGCAAAGCGGAGGGCCCCCACACATGTCTGGCTGACATGGACACATCCTGCAACACTTAACGTGCATGCCACTCAGGGCAATGCAAGCACATCGCTCACACAACAACGGCACACAATCCCACTCAGGACTCCCACATGTGTCACGAACACATGTATTGATGAGGCCACATAAAAGGTCAGGTGGACAGTCCATACCTGATACTGCAGATAGGGGGCACGGCACTCAAAACGCCATCCCCCACACACCGCATCCCATGTGTCACAGCTACACCAGGGAATGAGCCTGCTACCCCCCACCCCCTGCCAGGCACAGCACACTGTAGGCACCTGTGCTGTCCCTATTATAGGTGCAACAAGAGCAGGCACAGGCGGACAACACATTGATTGTGGGGTGGATGTACTACACAGGTATACATAGGTACACTGTGCAAACTTATCTGTGCTGTGTACCTTTTTCCACAACCCAGGTGACTACAGGACCATGGAGGCACATGAGGAGGAGGATGTGGCAGGGCCTCAGGATAGTGAGGGGCCAGAGGCCACAATGTATGGGGACACCGCCAGCAATGGCGAAGGCACAACAGGAAACAATGTGCTGGCCGAGGCAGAGGACACCCCCCCGAATGTCATCGCTACAGTGGGGGCCACTAGCAGCAACTCACAGGCTCTAGAGGGTGCAGAGATAGAGGGGAATCACCACCCCATGCAGGCACCAGGGACATCAGTCACCCCTCCCACAAGCATGGCTACAATCTTGGTGGAGCTGTGGGTGGGTAACAGCATACACAACAATCCCCATGGGGGTGGATGTAACATCCACAAAGAGATTGCATATGCACCACAATATGTTGACAACATAGCAGATCATTTCTTATGTGTGTGTGGGGGGGTGTTCTGTGCCATGTGCATTCCACCCTCTTGTAGCATGGCTTGTCAGGTGTCAGCATGTGTGAGGAGCTCAGACACATGCACACTGTTCACGGCCATATACCCCAAGGAAGCGCACAGCAGAAAACATCTATCCCAGGGTCACCCAGACAGCTTACTTGACTGACACCTCCCCATGGGTATTGTTAGTCAGCATAGTTTGTCAGCGTAATCTGTACTGTGTGCCAGCATTATAGAAAAGAGGGCCCCCTAGATATATGTATGTGTGTGCCATGACCCCTCACGTCATCTTACCTATCTCATATGACCAGTGTTCAGATAAAGCATTGACAGATTGAACTGCGACACTGTGCCATGTGTGAGATCTGTGGTTTACACAACCCCTCATCAGGACCCCTTCCAGGCATGAGAATGGCTCATGGGACACACAGATCTAAACATGGTCATGCATTGCTAGTTGTTGCGTGCATGATTGTTCTGCAGACTGATCTGGTGGGATATGCCTGACATGTGCATGTGTCATGGTGGGGGTTGAAAGAGGTATCTCACATATCACCTTGTGTCCCACCCACAGGCACTCATCAGGCTCTGTTGGCCATTCACGAAGAGATCCACCAGCTGCGTGCCACAGCAGACACAATGGCAGGGGTGCTCCTCCGTATTGCGGATGCCCAAGAGGCCATAGCTGCCCGTATACAGCAGCCAGCACCGGCACCAGAGGCTGCACCAGCAGTCCCACAAAAGAGGGGTTGGGCTGTGGTTGCCATGGTCGGCCACAGAGGATGTGAACATTACAAATAAAAACATCACAAACTATTACAGCCTATGTGTTTGTTTCCAATGTGTGGCACTGAGGTCCCCTACGTACTCTGCACCCCATGTTGTCTCCCTGCCCACATGTGCCTACCCATGCCCCTCAGGGGTGGGTGTCTGTACTGTCACCTATCATCGCACATAGGTCATACCATGCCCTGTGTGCCATATACTGTGGCAGGTGGTCACCTTCCTACCTATGCGTGGGGGTATACCCAACCTCTCCCATTGCCCAGCAAGATGTTCACGGTCGTACATGTCTGTTGTAAGGATCTGTCACTCTCTCCCACCCATATACTCTCCATCATTGGACACACATGTGTGATCATTCTCCATGCCCACACCAGGGCCTATGTGGCTGTCTTCCCACATAGGTTTGCATGCGGCACAGGCAGACAAAGGTAGCTTGCTTCAGTCAGCTGATCGCTGTTCACTAGCGCTTGTAGTCCCCCACAGCTCATCCTCGGGACATGCAGCAACCTGTGTTGCCCTCACCAGCTATCCCCCTGTGCAGCTCCTGGTACAGCATTCCCTCTTACCCTCCATGCCACCTACCTGCTGCTAGACTTTTCCCCTATTGCCCCACAAGCATGGTGCATCAGATATGGTACCCACACATCACACACAGCATGCATGTGACCATAGCTTTTGGGACACACTCTACATTGGCACATCACAGGGACATCATGGGACACAGACGCCTACGCACATGGGCAGCCCCCAAACCTGTGTGTGGAAATGGTCTATGTATTTTACCTATGTCTACCACGCATACACAAAGGGATCTACACACATGTCCCATGCTCACGTACACACGCAGTCTATGGGGGTTAACAAGTGACCATTGTGCCATACGTACAAACTTTTTTATTTACATATATACATTTGTACATATTTAGAGATGTACCACCGAGACTGAGGGCATTAGATGACCTCACAAACCCTCAAAGACCTCAAGACATTGTTATTTGTAGAAACATATGAGCATTCAGGCAACATCCTCTCCCCAAACATTAACACTACTACCTCCGCCAACAAAACACACACCCATCCTATCCACACACACATATCTATCATACGACATTCTGAAATACCTTTATGTTAAATGTTACCTCCATTGTAGTGTCTACACAATGGTAAGTAACTGTACTGTCTAAATGTTTACACGTACCCTAATGTTAAATGAAATCCTCCAATTGTAATGTGACGTGACCTCCTTGATTGGAGGAAAAGGTGCCATACACATATGTCAACATATAAAACCAAAAATTAAAACAACCCATGTTCTGTGCCGGTAGACGGGACAGCACAGGGCACATGTGTGGGTGCCCCTGTGCCACTTAAATGCTCCAGGGATGCCCATCAGGGGATGGCTGTTGAGATGCACCACCCATAGCAGCAGCATGCGTGCATCTCGGCAGCCAACCACTGAATGGTGCCTGCCAGCCACCGAATGGTGTGGTCCTGGGTCCGCTGTTATTGCAGCAGCCACCCACTGCCACATACAGGTCCCGCACACACCTGCCACCACATCCATGCCAGGTGGCTGGTTTTTGTGTGGTGGCATGAGGGTGGGTCCTGTCTGTGGCAATGAGTGGGGATGCAACTCCCAGGTGGACACTATCACCAGAAACGTAGCAGCTGGCAGGGACCCACAGTGCCCTATGCTGTCCTGTGTCCCCTGCTACCCACAGAGTTGCTCTCTCCCCCTCCACACACCCCTCCTCCACCCCTTACCCCTCCCAACCACCCTCTCTACCGCCCCTCCCCACTCTCCTCCTTTTCCTCCTAAACCTCCCCCTTGCCCTCCTCACCCCCTGCCACATAAAGCTCCCCCTCCCCCTCCCATCCCTCCTGCACCACCCCACACTCCGCCCCCTCCATGTTGTCCTCTTCTTCTTCACCCTCTGGCCCCTCCTCCTCCTCCTCCTCCTCTGTCTGGAATGGCACTGTGGGGCATGTTCTGGGGTGCCCCAATGTGGAGGGGCTCTCACCAGCAGCAGTATCCTCTGTGGGGGAAGACAGTCATTAGCACACTATCATGTGAGTCACATACCACATGTGCATAGTTTGGCCTCCCACAGGCTGGTGGGCCACTGTGACATTCTGTACTGCGCTGCAGAGGCCGCAACACTCACCTCCACTTTGCTCCATTGCCCCCCTTTGGAGGCGGGCAAGGACCTCTGGGCAGTGCAGCCGCAACTCCCGACCCTTTTTCCGTAGATCCTCTACCTGGGGGAGAAACAATAGGTGGGAGCATTAAGGGCCATATATCTCTGGTGGGTGCCCAACACATATGACACATCTCTGTGAGCAGCATTGTGCTGCTCCTGCTCCTCTGGTCAGTGTGTCCTCTATTAACTGTTGCCAGTGCCACCTGCATGTGTGGCTGTGAGTCTGGCCATGTGTGAGGTGCCACCTATGTGTACTGTGTGTAACCCCCCCCCCCCCCGGACACCCCATACCCTGTTCCTACACTCTTCTTGCATGACATGGCAGCACCATGCCACGTGTGGTTTGGCCATGCTGGTGTCCAGGGAAGGTCTTCCCTAACTCCCTGTGTGGTCCGGCAAATACATATGTGTTTGCCTGACATACACACATCATCCGACACACCTGCCATGGCACCATGATATCCTACAACGCATGGATGATGTGTTCTGAGATAGAGTGGAAGGTGGGTGACCCTGTACACATTGCCAGGCGCCAATACCATGACACTTGGCTTTCTACTATACCTCTATGGTCATGACTAAGGCCTCCTGTGAATAGGGCAGTTATGACTGACTACAACAGGAGCATGGCCCACCACACCTAGCTGACCTATTAACATCTGTGATCTGGTCTGGGGTTAGGGCAGAGCTGTGAAACCCCAACAGGTGCAAGTACCCTTACACCAGCATCTATAATGTTCCTCTGCGATCAGGTATGGGACTCCTGGGGAGTGGGCAGATGTGTGACCTGAAACTGCGTACACTTCTATGATATCTGGATTTGTTACAGACCTTTGTAATCAGGTCTCAGGGCTCCTGGGGGTGGGGTGGATTGGTGTACATCCACAGCTGCACCTACCATACCATCAGGATCCATAATAGATGTGTGTAATGAGGTCTGGGCATCCTGGAAATAGGGCAAATGTGTGACCTGACCCTGCATAACCTACCACAATCTCTGGATGTCATACCAACCTTTGAGATCAGGTTTCAGGACTCCTGGGGGTAGGGTGTCTTAGCACACTTCATCAGCAACATAAACCATATCACCAGGGTGACTGACAGACCACTTTGATCATGGTCTCAGGACTCCTGGGGGTAGGGTGGATTATAACATATCAACAGCAACATGAACCATACCACCAGGGTGGTTGACTGATCACTTTGATCAGGTCTCAGGACTCCTGGGGGTAGGGTGGATTATAACACATCAACATCAACATAAACCATATCACCAGGGTGGCTGACTGATCACTTTGATCAGGTCTCAGGACTCCTGGGGGTAAGGTGGATTATAAAATATCAACAGCAACATAAACCATACCACCAGGGTGGCTGACTGATCACTTTGATCAGGTCTCAGGACTCCTGGGGGTAGGGCAGATGTTTTAACCTGCAAATGCATACACAACCATATCACCAGGGTGACTGACAGACCACTTTGATCAGGTCTCAGGACTCCTGGGGGTAGGGCAGATGTTTTAACCTGCAAATGCATACACACCCATATCACCAGGGTGACTGATAGACCACTTTGATTAGGTCTCAGGACTCCTGGGGGTAGGGTGGATTATAACACATCAACAGCAACATAAACCATACCACCAGGGTGGCTGACTAATCACTTTGATCAGGTCTCAGGACTCCTGGGGGTAGGGAAGATGTTTTAACCTGCAAATGCATACACAACCATATCACCAGGGAGATTGACAGACCATTTTGAACAGGTCTCAGGATCCCTAGGGGTAGGACAGATGTGTGACCCTGCAACTGCAGAACCTACCATATCAGCATGCTCTTTACCAGACCTCTTTAGGCAGATCTAGGGGCTCCTTGGGTTAGGGTGGGTTTTAACGCATCAACAGCAGCAGCTACCATAACACCAGGCTGACAACTGGACCTCTGTGATCAGGTGCTTAGCCTCCTGGGGATAGGGCAAACCATTTTGATGTGATAAATAGTTTAAATACAAAACATAAATGAGATAAAACGCCTACACACAGCAGCATACACAGCTACAATCAACACTGGATATACCACAGACTGGTGCCTATACCCTGTTGTACATGTATGATGTGTGTTTATTGCTGGGTAATGTTTTGAACACCTTGCATTGTGTGACCTGTCCCCATGCACTTACCTCACGTGGGTAGTCAGCAAGACAAATGTACCCGAGATCAAGACGTTTGGAGGAGCCAGGGAATAATTTATGCTGCCTAGTGCAGATCAGTTCAGCAAGGTGTCGCAGCTCCCTAGGGTGAAGGCAGGCTTCCTGGATCGCATCGCCATTTTCACCAATGCCTTGCTGACGCACGTCGCATATGTATGCATGCGCGCCTCCGCGCATCATTAAGGTGCGCTAGCTACGTGCCCATGCCACGGCCGGTACACAGCGAATGGTGGCGCCGTCAATATATACAAAGATTTATGCTGCAGACACACATTGCAGCAATGTGTCTGATGTTTCTTACCACAATTTGCTTATTAGGCATTTATCTTGGTGTTGGCACACTGGGGTCTCAAATCCATCACCACTGGCTGTGAGGGCATTGTATTAACAGGTGTGCTATGCCTTTTCACATACCAACGGCTGGCTACACAGCTATACCAGGTCATCTACATACACTTTCTACTCTGCTTACCAGGCTACTGTAAGGACACAGCTAGGGCACTTTACAGGGCACCTTAGTTTGGCCAACTGAGCTGAGGGTGTTTTGGGATGTGCACACGGATTTCAAATCTATGTCAGACTGATAAATGCATAGATGGCCGTATCCTCCAACAGTTATTTTGACGGACGCACTTTGTATACAGCTCACCAGCTAATCTAGCAACCTGCAGCCCACGCCACTCTTCCAACATACCCACTGCATGCGCCTGGCCACACTTTTGAAAATATTCTCATGTGGTAACACGATCTGATGTGATGATAATACACTATATCCTATCCATCCAGATACATCAATATACAGGCCCACTGGGCTATTGAACCCATGACCTCTCCCACTGAGGTCAGTATATTCACCATTGTCCTGCAACAATATTGGTTGTAACTAACCTATGGCTAGTTACTCAACCAGTGCAGGTCACCAGACACACTGTCTGGTGTGGTTACCAGGATAGGTTAGCACCAAGAGTACCCATGATGCAATTCACATGCAGATAGCAGTCTACATCTGCTCATCAGATGTGGATTGCAACTCTGCAGCACATCAACTGGGTAGGGGGACCAAGCATGTTTGTTACTGTTACAGTGTGCCTACTGACCATGCCATTGTGCATGTTCTGTGATCATCCTGAGAGTAAAGTCGTGGGGACAGCAACAGGTCCACAGTACCTGGGTTGTTTGCAGTAGGTTTTGCTGCAGTTCACCATCACTGCTAGTGTGTGGGGTGTTCTTTGCAGACAGCCTTGGACATTTTCTATATCCATTTCTATATGCCATTGTTGTATAGCCCGTGTGGACCATGATGCTTGCAACATAATGCATACTGAGTGAGATTGCCATGGACACCTGTTTTTGCAGCAGGGGTGTGTCTGGAATCACATGACGAAGATATATGGAGCAAGCCCACCCTCTGTGGTTCAGGGTAGGGAACATGATCTGGAAACACCAGACATACACTATCATTGTTTTCAATAGGGCCAGTTGAGCTAAATGATGACAGACTGTGGGACCAGCAACCCCTGGCCAACTAAGGATCAGAGAGCTGATACAGATCTGAACAAGGAACTGAACCACTGGCAGTACAGCTGGTCAGCTAAACTACCCCCCACTACATTCTGACATTCACCAGCAGAGGGCAGTCAGTGTGCACTTGCTGTATCCTGCAGGGTATTGCAGCCATAACCATGCTAGCTGCAGACAGTCTGCTGGCACATACACAGTGCATGTTCCAAAAGAAACACTGTGCATCCTGGCGTGGGATCTAGCACACACACCAAGGAGATATGTCAGTGATTGGGCCCCAAAAAAGGAAACCCATAAATATCACTTGAGATAAATACTATATAGCACTATGGGGGAACCTAGCCATGCCGTGGTCACTGCTCAGTCAGGGTGAGAGTGACCTTCCAGCATGGCATGCTGTGGCCACCCTGTCCGTGCAGGTGGTGGTCAGGCACTACAATGTCACCAGCCATTGCCCTATGCCCTGTAAAGATGCATCCTGTCCGGACCATACCCACAGTACCTTGCTCCTCATTATGCACAATGGCAGGCTTACACTGGAGACAGTGCAAGCAGTGTGGGCTCAGTAAGGTGTAGGCAGCCACAACACACTGGATAGACAGACACACACTCCCACACCTATGCCAGCATTGTGCAAATATAGAGGCTTTTGGCAGCCCTGGCCACCACACCAGTGCTGGGCATAGTGCAGGCATGGCTCTGATACGCAATACTATTGGGGTCACTCCCCGGGGTGGTAAACACTGTCAGAAACCAAAACTGAAACACACTCCACATATATCAGATAGGTTGCTATGATGCAGCTTTGTCAACAAATTGTGTTTAACTTATGATTTCTTATCTGCCATTAATCATAGCAACATTTTGATATATGTGTAACATGTTCCCAAGTTTAGGGCGGCATTGCTAAGGTATGCACGTGGGAATGTATTGGGAGATGCTGCTCTGCGCAGGGCCCAACAGCCTGACTCTCCATGAGGCTTTGGATAGTGGAGCCCTTGGGTGTGGGTGTTTATGCCCCTATTGGCCACTGCTCTAGGGCTGAGTTTCCCAACTCCGGTCCTGGTGGGCCAAACACGGTTAAGTTTTTCATGTTGTCCCTAATGACTATGCATGAGATACATTTGAATACAATGGGGGTGTGGCATACATTTGCAGCACAGGCATATTTATTACAGACAGCATGACACCTGAATGGTGTTTGGCCCTCCAGGACTGCACTTGGGAAACTCTGCTCTAGGGATTGCAGATGTTTATGGTGTCTGTGCCCTGTAGGGTAAAATATAAGTGTTTATGGATTGTTTATTTAATCAGCAATAACAGTTCTGTTGTTATTACCACGGTTTAGTACTGGGTAAAATATAGGGACATTTTTTGCAGGAGCCACAGCTGGGGAGTGAACTTTTGACCTTGAACACACTGGCTGTGTGTACTGTACCAAACTGTTGTCACAGAAGCAGGTCATTCCCTGGGGCCACCATAAGTGTTCTTTAGACAGACCTTGTCTGTTGCACCGCACGACACCCACCTAAACAGGGCTTCGCCTTGGTCTGCTGTGGGCAGATGCCACTGCCCCCTCCACCACCAGCAACCCTCTGCCACCATGCTGACATGCCCTTATACCAGTGGTGCTGGTGGTGCACAGTCCCAGGCCATCCAGTGTGCCATTAGGCAGCTGCCTAATGTGTAGGTTCTTGGGTAGTGGTAGGCGCGCTTCCCCCCCAGCACCGCCTGCCAATGTTATGTGCCCTTGGGGGTACCTGCTGGGTAATATCCCCTGTGACACTGTGGGACACACACTCATGCCCATGTTGGACCCTCGTCAGTTGATGTCTTGCTGCTTTACAGTTTGGCATTCCTATTTGCCACCTAGGCATCTGCCTAGTCCGCACTGTGCCGCAGCTGGACCACAGCATGTGCCACCTGCAGCCCCCTGTATCCCATTTTCAGCATCAGTACAGTTGCCCTTTCCTACGTGCCCACTCTGCTGTTGCTGCACATGTGCACACCCTAACAAACCTGCCCAATCTAAACGAGAGAAACCCTGATCAGTGCTATTTCATTGTGGGCTCATTCACTTTGTAGGGGGACAGAGCATAGACCCTTCCAAACATGATATCTTAATTTTTACGCTTTGTCAGTAGTGTTGCTTTATGTTTATCATTAATATCACTATTGTCCAGCTTGGTTATTGGGATTTTAAATGTGGTTCTGGTCATTTTATGTATTTATTTGCCTTTTTGGTTTCTGCACATTTATTTATTTATTTATTTAACAAACATTTATATACCGCATCTTCCTGAGATCAGTTGCGGTTCACAATAAACAACAATCAACAAAGCAGAGTTTGTTTTACATGTAACATCTTATAACCACAAGCAATATTAAGAGTAAACAGCAAATGTTAAGACTGAACAGAACAGAACAGTGAAAACTATATACATTATATACAGATACACATTATGTAGGGCTTTAGCATTGTGCATAGTACAGTTTCAGGTGGGTGGCATTGTCTGTTTAGGTCGTTGGATCACCTCAGATAAATACTGGTTAGCCTTTATCTAAATCGATTGAGGGATGATCTGTATTGTTGCAATGCTTAGTAAATAGATGGGTTTTCAATTTTTTACGAAACTCAATGATCTCAGTTATCATTCTTAGATCATCTGGGTGGGAATTCCAGATTGTTGGAGCTGCGTGTGAGAAAGCTCTGTTGTTTGTTACTTTATTTGCTTTTATGAAGTCTTTGGGAGTTTTTAGTTTATTTAATTGTCCTTTCCTTTGAGTAGATTTTGAATGTTCTTTACTGATTAAGTTACTTAGAGTGACTGGGGCCATATCATTTAGAGTTTTAAATGAAGTTATTAAAGTTTTGTATACTATCCTGCTTTGTATTGGTAGCCAGTGAAGGGATGCAAGTATTGGAGTTATATGTTGGTGTGAATGTGCTTTCATTATTATCCTAGCTGCAGCATTTTGTGCAAGTTGAATTCTTTTAATGTTTTGTTTTGTTGTACCTAATAAAATTAGATTTGCGAAGTCAAAATGGGGGGTTATGGTAGCTTGAATTATGCTGATAAAATCTTGTATGTATACAAGGGGTCTTAGTTGTTTAAGAATTTTAAGCTTGAAATAAATTTTCTTTGTGGTATTTCTGATATGGGTATCCATTGTAAGGTGTTTATCTAGAATAACTCCTAAATATCTTACTTCATTCTTTATTTTAATTTCTTGGTTTTGGAGTGTTATGTGTATTGGGGGCATATATGATTGATTTTTAGTAACAATTAGCACTTCAGTTTTTGAATGGTTTATTTGGAGGTTTTGGGCATTTAGCCAGGTTTTATCGGTAAGTTAGAGATCGTGAACGGGATGTACATCATGATATCATCTGCATATAGATGATAGAGTACACCAAATTTTTTAAAGATATTGCAGACTGGTTTTATGTATATATTAAATAGAAGTGCTGAAAGCGTTGAGCCTTGTGGTAAACCCATTTCTAGTTTGTATGAAGCGGACGTATCACAACTATCACTTTTATGGGTTTCCCTGCCTTTGCTGCACATTGCTGACTTAAATAGTTTCTCTTTCCTACAAATGTGCCTAACACGAGGGTTTCACTGGCGTTAGTGTTCAGACCCGGATTTCACAGCGTTAGTGTGCCTGGAGCCTCTCCCTACCCACTCTTCGCCCATTGACCCCTTCTCTACACCCTCTGGGAAGCCTTACTCCATCCTTCAGACCCGGATTTCACAGCATTAGTGTGCCTTAACGCCGCGTTATCGCGCGTTAAGTGACGTTATCGTGCGATACTATCACGCGATAACATCATTTATCACGCGATAATACCACCGCTGCAACGTTAAGATGGTTTAGTAAACATACTCCTAAGATACTTGTCTATCAGAGATACCTCCACATGCAATGATTGGATTTTTCCCTTGCACTTTTTCCAAGGAGGAGCTGTTACTGTTTTCTCTTTCTTCTGGCCTTGCACTTTACCTGGTAGTATTTTTGCACTAATAATTTTAGCTGCACAATATTGTATTAGATTTATTTTCGTGATGTCAGTAAATGGTAACTTTATACTGAATATGGTCTTGTTTATCTTTATAATCATACTTTTAACCTTAGATTTTAAATTTGATTTGGGTAATCTTTCCCCTGCCTGAAACCTAGCATATTCATCTTTTTTCATGTGAACTAGGAGTTTGATTTTGACTTCCTACACCTCTAGGTCTTTTTCCTCCCTTTCTTCCCCTAGTTGATTGGTTGACCTGTCCTGTAGTTACCTCACTCTACTGCAGTTCCAGATGTCCAAACTCCTTCTCCCCCTCCACTGCTCTTTCTGTTTCTGTGTATACCTTTCTTCTGGTAATCTCACCCAGGTCGCCTCCTCCTCCCTGTATTTCTCTTTCCATGGAAGCCCTTAGTTGCTTCAAGATGTTATCATTCACATCAGCAGCGGACCAAGGGGGGTGCGGGGCTATGTGCGGAGACTCAGTGTGGGGTCTCATTTGCATAAGGGACCTAATTTGCATAAATACATGTAAATACCTAGCCTAGAACCTGTATATAGTTTACCCAGTTCAACCCAAGTTTACCAACCCTGTTCTCTGTAAGTCCAGTGCGGGCCTCCGTGACTGGACAAAGTAGTTGTTTCTTGTAAACCGAGCTGAATTTGAAAAGTGCGGTATAGAAAAGACTTTAAATAAATAAATAAATAAATATTTGCATAATGTTACCATACACAAACTTTTAATAAACAAGCCTCTTAATGAGTGTCTGGATAAAGAAAGACTAAAAGATTTCTACATTACTATAATCCAGTGCCAACCGCCAGGCACATTAGGAACTACTACAAACATTGCCCATTTCTTTCTTTCTTTCTTTATTTAACCAGTTTTGTATATCACCTTATCCTTCAATCCAAGTGGTTGACAAGACAACAAAGGCTTACATACTGAGGGTATGGGAAAACAAAAATGATACATTACAATATAAATACAAAACAAAATAGTATGTTATAATACTATATCATAGTGAAATTAAATATACATAATGGTTAATTTAAGTTATTTCACCAAATGATTCTATAAATAAGTAAGGGGAAAGTTTACTAAACCGTCTTAACGTCGCAGAGGTGGTATTATTTTGTGATTAGTGACGTTATCGTGTGAACGCTGTGAAATCCGGGTCTGAAGGGTGGAGTAAGGCTTCCCAGAGGGCAGAGAGAAGGGGTCAATGGGCGGAGGGTGGGAGGGGAGAGGCTCCAGGCACACTAACGCTGTGAAACCCTCTCGTTAAGGCACATTTGCAGGAAAGAGAAACCATTAACAGTCAGCAATGTGCAGCAAAGGGAGGGAAACCCAGAAAAGTGATAGTTGTGATACATGTGCAGGGAACAAAAAGGCAAATAAACATATAAAAGGACCAGAACCACATCTAAAATCCCAATAACCAAGCTGGCCAATAGTAATATTAATGATAAACATAAAGAAACACTACTGTTCCCTGTAAAATAGTTATCTCCAAGTTATAATGCCCTGTTCAATGTAATTTCAGTTTGTTCAATGTAAACCGCACTGATGCAGAATAGCGCGGTATATAAGAGAATGTAAATAAATAAAAAATAAAATAAAAATAAAGCGTATAAATGAAGATATCATGTTTGGAAGGGTCTATACTCTGTCCCCCTACAAAGTGAATGAGCCCACAATGAAATAGCGCTGATCAGGGTTTCTGTCGTTTATATTGGGCAGGTTTGTTATGGCGTGCACATGTGCAGCAACAGCAGAGTGGGCACGTAGGAAAGGGCAACTGTACTGAAGCTGTAAATGGGATACAGGGGGCTGCAGGCGGCACATGCTGTGGTACAGATGGGGCACAGTGAGGGCTAGGCAGATGCCTAGGTGGCACATAGGAATGCCGAAACTGTAAAACAGCAAGACAGCAACTGACGAGGGTTCAACATGGGCACGAGTGTGTGTTCCACAGTGTCACAGGGGAGATTACCCATCAGATACCCCCAAGGGCACATAACATTGGCAGGCAGTGCGGGGGGGGGGGGGGGGAGCACGCATGTCCATGTAAACACCCCTACCCGAGAACCCACACTATAGTCAGCTGCCTACCAGCATACTGGATAGCCTGGGACTGCACCACCACCAGCATGGTGGTGGAGGGGTGCTGGTGGCGGACCATGGACTGTCCCTGTGGCAACAGAGTGGTGCAGTACACACAGCCAGTGTGTTCATGAGCAGAAGGTCACAAGTTCAAGTCCAAGCAGTGACTCCTGCCAACTCTGTCCCCATATTTTACCCAGTACTAAACCATGGTAATAAAGATGGGACCTTTATTGCAGATAACATAAACATGCCTGAAACGCCTATATTTTACCCTACAGATCACAGACACCATAAACATGTGCAATCCCTAGAGCAGAGTTTGCCAAATGCAGTCCTGGAGGGCCAAACACCATTCAGGTTTCATGCTGTCCCTAATAAATATGCCTGTGCTGCATTTGTATGCACCGCCCCCATGGTATGCAAATGTATAACATGCATATTCATTAGGGACAGCATGAAAACCCGAACAGTGTTTGGCCCACCAGGACCGGAGTTGGGAACCTCTGCCCTAGAGCAACGGCCAACAGGGGCATAAACACCCACACCCACAGGCTCCACTATCCAAAGCCTCATGGAAAGTCAGGCTGTTGGGCCCTGCGCGCAGCAGCATCTCCCAATACTAGCACTTGCATACCTTAGCAATGCCCCCCTAAACTTGGGAATACGTTACACATATATCAAAAGGTTGCTATGATTAATGGCAGATAGCAATTGCTAGGTTAATCACAATTTGCTGATAGAGCTGTATCATAGCAACCTTTCTGATATCTGTGGAGTGTGTTTCAGTTTTGGTTTCTGACAGTGTTTACCACCCTGGGGAGTGACCCCAACAGTATTGCATACCATAGCCATGCCTGCACTGTGCCCAGGACTGGTGTCGTGGCCAGGGTTGCCAAAAGCCTCTATATTTGCACAATGCTGGCATAGGTGTGGGAGTGTGTGTCTGTCTATTCAGTGTGTGGTGGCTGCTAACACCTTACTCAGCCCACACTGCTTGCACTGTTTCCAGTGTTAGCCTGCCAATGTGCATAATGAGGAGCAAGGTACTATGGGTATGGCCCGGACAGGGTGGCCTGGGCAGGATGCATCTAAATTTCTTACTTCATCTTTAATTTTTATTTCTCTATTTAATAAATTGATTTCAATTGGCAGTTTTAAGGACTGGCATTTAGATATGAACATTGTTTCTGTTTTGTCAGAATTTATTTTTAAGTTGTTGTTATTAAGCCAATCATTCATATCAGCCAAACAGTTATTAATTTTTGTTGTATCAAAGGCATTTTTACTATAAACCATAATGTCATCAGCATATAAATGATAATTTTGACATATGGGTTGAATATAAATATTAAAGAGAATAGATGATAAAGCTGAACCTTGAGGTATGCCTTGTCCAATCGAAAATTGAGAGGATTTTTTGTCACCATTTATTTATTTATTTAGTATACATTTTGTATACCGCTACTTCCAGCGATCAGCAGCGGTTTTTGATTACAGATTGGAAATTGTCAAATCATGACAGGAAATTTTTGAGGTATAAACACATTGATTAGACAGGAAAGCACAGCACACAGAGAACTATTTTACAGGGAACATGGGCTATGGAGGGTTAAGTGGCTTGCCCAAGACCACAAGGAGCGCCTGTGGGACTAGAAACCCCAGTCCTTCCGGCCCAAGGTTGCTGTCCTCTAGTGGGATTTGAAACCCCGACCTTCCGGCCCGAAGTACCTTGCCCCAACCACTATTTTACTAAGTGCTTATGATTAGTTAGATAAGAGGCAAACCATTTTAATGTACTGTTGCATAAGCCAATATCTTGTAGACGTTGTACCATTATTGTGTGAAACACAGTATCAAAAGCTGCTGAGACATTGATGAAGATTAACAGAAATAACTTATTTTTTTCAAGGCCTGAAAAACCAATAGCAAACCCTCCATATCCTAACAGCAATACCAGGACTCACAAAGCACCATACCCTACCTATCAAAAGGCAACACTACGTTAATGATGCACATTTCCCAGAGCTGACATATTCCAGTTAATAAATTCAAAATAAAGAGATATTTTTCTACCTTTTGTGCATTTTTTTTCAGTTGCAATTGCTCCAGCCACTTTCTTCTGGTTTCTTCCTGTCTTCTGCTAACTCTCCATCGTCTGCTGTCAATTTGTCCTTTCTTCTCTCTTCTAGGTTTTTTTTTTCCCATTCTCTCTCTATATCTGCTTTAACATACTAATCTTTCTACTTTTGCTCTTTCTTCATTCCTATTACATCCACTCAAATTTTACCCCTCAATCCTCAATCCCCACTTACTCTCTCAATAACCGGCCAACTGTAGATTTGTCTTCCCTCCCACACAAAATATTTTTTCCCTCTCCATTTCCCTCTCCCATCTCCATCCCATTCTAATCCTCCCCCAACATCAGCTCCCTTCTAGTTCTAGCCCCACCCAGCATCTGCTCCCTTCTAGTCCCCGCATCAGCCCATTTCCAGTCCTAGCCCCCCATAAGCCCATTTCCAATCCTATCCTAGCCCCACCATCAGCCCATTTCCAGTCCTAGCTCCCCCATCCATTTCCAGTCCTATCCGTGTCCCTCCATCAGCTCATTTCCAATCCCAGCCCCCATCATAGAAACATAGAAACATGATGACAGAAAAAGACCACATGGTCTTTCATATCAACAACTACAACAGTCCACTTTTTACCTTTAGAGATCCTCTGTGTTGGTCCCATGCTTTTTTTGAATTCAGTTACTGTCCTCATCTCTACCATCAGCCCACTTATAGTCCTTACCTAGCCCCACCATCAGCCCATGTCAAATCCTAGCTCCCCTCCACTCCGCCCATTTCCAATCCAAGCCCCCCATGAGCCTACTTCCAGTTCTAGCCCCTCCATGAGTCCATTTCAATCCAAGCCCCCACCACAGCCCATTTCCAGTCCTATCCTAGCCACTCCATTGACCCATTTCCTGTCCTAGCCCCCCACTCAGCCCATTTCCAGTCCTAGCTCCCTCCCTCTCACAGCCCATTTCCATTCCAAGCTCCCTCCCCATCAGCTATTTATTTATTTATTTATTTGAACAACTTTTATATACCGCTGCTTCCAAGGATCAGCAGCGGTTTACATTATAACAAACAGAACAGGTACATTGAACTTTAAGAACTAGGAACATTTTACATTATAACAAGTCAAATATCAATACTATAGATTTTACAATAGATTTTAAATTTTAAATTTAAATTTTAAATTTTTACAAATTTTACATTATATTTGAAGTTCAAGCCCCCCATCCACTCAGCCCATTTGCAGTCCTAGCAACCCCCCAAGCCAATTACCAGTCCTAGCCCCCCAATAGCCCATTTCAAGTCTTAGCCCCCCCATAGCCCATTACCAGTCCTAACCCCCCCATCAGCCCATTTCCAGTCCTAGCCTCCCCATAGCTCATTACTAGTCCTAAACTCCCCATCAGCCCATTTCCAGTCCCAGCCCCCCCATAGCCCATTACCAGTCCTACCCCCATCAGACCATTTCCAGTCCCAGCCCCCCCATAGCCCATTACCAGTCCTACCCCATCAGACCATTTCCAGTCATAGCCACCCTCATAGCCAATTACCAGTCCTAACCCCCACATCAGCCCATTTCCAGTCCTAGCCCCCCATAGCCCATTACTAGTCCTAACCCCCCATCAGCCCACTTCCAGTCTTAGCCCCCCATAGCCCATTACCAGTCCTAACTCCCCCCCCCCCATAGCCCATTACCAGTGCTAACCCCCTTCCCCCCCCATCAGCACAGGTAGATTAAAAACAAACAAACTGGCTGCTGCTGCCAATGCCGCCATGGCAGCGGCAGAATCAAGCATCCCGCGAGCCCCCCCTCCCTGCTCGGCAGAGCCCTCCCAGAAGCATCAACTCCCAAAGTGCAGGCTTTCAGAGCCACAAAGGGAGAGTTTCCCTTTCTCGCGGCTCTGTTAATCCTGCTGGGGCTGATGGGATTTCCCATCAGCCCTGGAGGGCTTAACAGAGCCGTGAGAGGTCAGAGAAGCTCTCCCTTCGCGGCTCTGAAAGCCGGCGCTGAGGGAGCTGATCCTGCAGGGAAGGGGGGGGCCCGTGGGATGCTTGATTCTGCCGCTGCCTTGGCGGCAGCGGCAGCAGCAGTCTTTTTTTTTTTTTTTATCTATCTGGGCTGATGCAGAATGTTTTTTGCATGGGGCCCCCTGAAACCCGAGGCCCAATGCAAAAAACATTATTGCTCAATGAACGGGCCGGCCCTGATTCACATGCTTCTTTGCTTTGATTTGTGAAATTAAAGATTTTAAATTTGCATCGGTTGCTTTTTTTCAGTTTTTCTTGTGGCAATTTTCCTCTTTCATCCAGTTTTTGGTGGATTCTTTTTGTATACCCTCTTGATTTAAATATAGGGTTTGTAGCAAATACTGTAAGTAGCAGTACATTACCACCTCTTTATCTGTAGAAGTCTACTTAAGCATAGTTAATCCTCTTAACTTCTTCATTAATTTCTGTAGGTCATGAACATGCTCACCATGGCCTTTAACTGTTGCAGAGATGGTATCTACATCTCTAATGCTTGCACTATTGCAACCACCATCCTTAGCCCTAGTGCGTAAGCTACAGGTGGGCACCTTTTAATCCTGGGTGATGTGCAGCCAGTATATATTTTTCTTTTTAATTCCTACCATACTTCAATCATAGGGGTATGTTTTCAAAAGGGCGTTAAGGGAGCCAGTGTGCTGTTAACACCCGTTATTGGCACCCTTGTGCCCTTAATGCAGCGAAAAAGATGCTTTAACTGGGGTTAAAGACTCCAGCAGCATAAAAAGCGCTGTAGGCAGAGAGTGGGCATTAATGGGGTGGAGAAAGGGCATTAACAATGGGTGTTCCTTTAACGCCTGTAGAGCTAAAGTGTGTTAAAGCCCTTTAATGCTAGGAACCATAGCACAAAGTAAAACCTCACAGAAAGGGTGTATTTTGAGGAGAGAGAGCCTAATTTAATGTCTGCAATGTGATGCATAGACCGGGGAGCCTAAGACAGTTATAGTAGTGCTCCTTTAGGTGCAACAGCATATTGCACAAGTATGAAAGGGCAGTATGTTGATGGTGCAAATGGGGCCAAGGAGGTGGCACATGGGTCATGCAGTGAGGGTTGCTGGTGCAAAGGGCAGACCAGGCAGCTGCCCAGGTAGCACATAAGAACATAAGATCATAGAATATGCCATACTGTGTCAGACTAAGGTCCATCATGCCCAGAATCCTGTGTCCAATAGTGGCCACTTTAGTTCACAAGTACCTAGCAGTTTCCCCAAAAGACACACAGGTTCCACAATACTTGTACTGGGGCAAGCAATGGATATCCTGGGTCCTCTTTAATAATGGTTTATGGACCTTTCCCCTGGAATCTGTCCAAATATTTTTTAAACCCAGCTACATTAACAGTTTTTACTACATTCTCCGGTAATGAATTTTAGAGTTTGATTACCTGTTGACTGAAAAAATATTTTCTCTTAGTAGTCTTGAATGGGTTATACTGTAGCCACATTGCATGTCGCCTAGTCTTTCTACATTTTGATGGCATAAAAAATGATCTATGTTTACCTGTTCCACGCCAGTCATTAATTTATAGACCTCTATCATATCTCCCCTCAGACATCTCTTCCCCAGGTTGAAGAGCCCCAACCTTTTTAGCCTCCCTCAAAGGGGTATCCTGCCATCCGCATTACTATTTGTGATTTCCGTCATGATCCTACAGTGACAATGGTAGCACACAGACATGCTGCTGCTAAGGAAAAGAGATGTGCCACATGGGGTGGTCCATGGGTCCGCACTTCCCATTGATCCTTTGCGGTCCCCTTACCTCTTTGGCTGCACCAGTGTAGCAGCAGTTACTTATCTAGTGGCTCTTCATTTTTCTTGTGTCCAACAGCACTTCTTCTGTCTTGCACTGAGACCCAGGAATCTTCTTGGCTTCCTCTGCTATTGGTACCCTCTCCCTGACTAAAGAGATGCTATTTCTAATCATGGGGTGGCTTCCTTTAACATAGTAACAACGTATATGACGGCAGATAAAGACCAGTATGGTCCATCTAGTCTGCTCAGCAAGGTGGCAAGAGTAGGTGCACCTGCCGCTCCGTGCAAGTGACACATCCTCATGCCTTGGTTTAGGGGTGTACCCACCGCTCCGTGTAGGGCACCTTTATTGTTGAGATATAAGAGATAGTTACGTTTATTTTGATTTTATCCTGTTGCTATAAAGGGATCCACTGTGTCTGTCCTATGCCATTTTGAATTCTGTCACTGTGTTTGTCCCCACCACTTCCATCAAGAGGGCATTCCAACCATCCACCACCCTTTCAGTGAAAACGTATTTCCTGACATTGCCTTTCAATTTACCCCCTTGCAGCTTCATGCTTTGCCCTCTAGTTTTACAGCTTCCTCCTCTTTGGAAAAGGTTTGTTTGTTCATTAATACTCTTTAAGTATTTAAAGGTCTGAATCATATCTCCCCTGTCCCTCCTCTCCTCCTGCGTGTACATATTTAGGTCTTCAAGTCTTTTCTCATAAGTCTTCTGACGCAGGCTGCAAATCATTTTGGTCGCCTTCCTCTGAATCGTTTCCAGTCTTTTTATATCCTTTGCGAGATATGGTCTCCAAAACTGAACACAGTATTCCAAGTGAGGCCTTACCAGTGACTTGTACAGTAGCATTAGTCTATTACTGCTTCTCTTCAGAAAATTGTTCCTGTACTAAGAAAATTAAAAGATAATTGTACTCTCTACATGAGTCCTACCTACACCCATGCACACCAACCCCTGCCACAAGCAGGCTAGCCTCATTCCTGCCTGACCTTCTCTATATTTTAAAGTAGCAGGATTTATTTAAGCAGCTCAGGCTCAGGTTTTGCCAGAGGTTTAGAGATGCCATCCACTCTCTAGCAATCCCTTTCCAAAAAGTTCAATCCAGGTCCAGCACATTTTTTCAAAAGGCAGGCATACTCACTGCCATTTTCCTAAAATCAGTTTTAGAACCAAAGGGTAGTTAGCTATTCCATAGGGGAGAGCCAAACAATTCAGAGTTTCTCTCATTGCCAGATAAAATCCTCTATCAGGCATATAGATAAGGATTTTCTGCACACGTTTTAACCCTGAAAATGTTTTATAAATTGCCATTTCCAGTCTGTGGGACGCTGCCCTTTCCTACCAAACTTTGATTCTTTTTCAGGACATAGGTTCTCAATTTCAGTCGTGTCAGATCTAGACACCTGCACTGCTTTTACATTCAGATTTCTCTACAGTACTGTCCAACCCTCAGTTGCAAATACATTTTCACTTTTTCTGTCTGGCAGAATGAGATAAGTTGTTTAAAAGTAGTTTTTTCCGGAAGTCTTTTAACATTAGTTAAACTGACAGAAACAGACTCTCAGAAAATTCTCCAGAAGACATAAAAGAAAATGTTTCTTTTTCTCTGAGAATAAAAAAAAATCCTGTATTTATATCCCGCTTTGACCCGGTGAAAAGTGGGATATAAATACAGCTAAATAAATAAATAAGTCTAACTTTTCTCGGTAACATTAAATTACTTTCTGAGGAGAAATTCAGACGTCAAGTCACTAACACCGTTTTTTTCCTCTAAAAAACCTCACACTACATTTTTTTCTCTCTTGTCAAAATAAACTATTCCTGCTCAAAATCAAGTTAATTTTTCTTTCCCACACACACCCACTTAGATACACATCTATTTCAAATGGCAGCCCCAACTGAACTGTAACTCTCAAGAACTCTGACAGAACTCTCTTGTACAGCATCTCATTTTTAATAATTCCTACATGGCAGACATACCCATAACACACCGACATTTTATATAGTTTTACACTTCTATTTCTTTAAACTATTTGAAATAACTACACCAGCATCTCAAAGTATTTTGAGGCTTCTGACACTCTCCCCCTCCCCCAACAGTCCTCCCTCCAAAGGTTTACACTCCCTCTTGTGGTATCTCTGCACATGCTCAGTAAGTTCCTCTTTCCTGTCCATGCGACCCAAGTTATAAATGTATTAGTTCATCATTAATTAACACACTCTGTGCCCCCATATTACTCACCCTATCAACTGGAAATAGGGTGAAGCCCTGGATCCGCAGTACAGATCTACCCTGCTAAAGCAGCTGACAGTGCTAACAAGATTTTTCTGTTGCTTTAGCTCCCTCCCAGAGCCTTTCCTCAGCCTCCGACTTGAAACCCAAAGCCTTCTGTCTGCCATGGTCGTGGCTACCCTGGTCAGAGCCCAGGCCTCAAGTCCCAGGATGTTCGCAGACCTCAGCCTGTTTATTGCTGCTGAAATTAACCCGGTTCCTTTAACATAGCCCCTCCCTTCTTCCCTTCTGAGGCCTACTGAATCCCCTGTGGCCCACATCTCGGTTACTGGGGCCTGACTCCAAAGACGTCTGTGTTGCTCCACAGGTTTATGCTGGCAGCTCCAGCCAGCTCTGGTAAAATATTGCTTCAGCCTGAGAACAGTCTTGTAGTCCTCAGCCCTCTCCCCTCCAGGGCACAGCAACCTGAGCCAGGTTCGGAGCTGCAGCGATAGCACCAGTCCACCAGTTAAATATGGCCGCATCGGAGGTACCCAGAGCTTTAGTCAGGTAAACAAAAAAAACAAAAAAACACCAATTTATATTGCTCTTCTTTTTTCCTAATATTTAACACTGGGTTACACTGTTGTTTGTTTTTTTTTCACAAGCTAGGGTTGTTCTGTGACTAATTGGAGAAAAAGGAGGAGGAATGTGGGCTGTGTCAGACTGTAGCAGCAAAGCGCAGACAAACCAATGATACCAGGAGTCTGTTCAGAAGGTCCAAATCATTTATTTGTGCACAAGTCTCGAACCAGTCAATTTCAAAATGGCTGAGCAAAGTTTTCAAGCATTACAACAACTTTTATAGACTTTTGTTCCATTCTAGGTATAGAAAAACATTTCATTGGTCCCGGTAACCTCCCGTACCTCCCGTACCTCTTCCATTGGTCCCGGTACTGATAAGTTTATCCAATTATGTCCCTTCTGTGGGCATGACACCTGCATGCCCCCCTTCTAGTCCCAATTACAATGGCCAGTTCATCAACTTGTTACTTTCACACTCTCAAGGCCATAGAACCAATTTGTGCGTGTAGAAGAGCAAGGTTCTGTAACTCATCTGTCAGCACTCCTCATTATGTCTTTGCAGATGTACTTTCTCTTATCAGTAACTTTTAAACATGTCTTTTCTGTATTTTTCCATTTCTCAATTCTACAGTTCTGCCTACCTAAGCTAATTCAATACTTCTACTGAGTTCTATCTTACAATAGCAGCATGTTGGGGGATGTGCAATCCTATATGCCTCTCCACAGGCCTCACTTACAGGTCAAGCTAGCCATGCCGGCCTGCTTATGTCAGACACCGTGGGTCACAGGCCTGCACCTGCCACATTCCCCCCTTTGATTAATCTCACCCTATTACTCAATAAGGTGTGAGAATTAAATCACTTTTAGAAGAATCACATCATGATTGAAGGATTTCGACTAGGACTAGCTTTGTATAAAGCCATTATTTTAGTTGCGGTCTTCCGCTCTACTGTGTTATCAATAGCACTATGAATGGAACGCATACAACATGGGATTAAACATGGTAATAAAAAGATAACAGCAACAAGGATTAGTACTAAAACAATGAAAGTCTTAAATCCTCCCAGCCAAGAGAAAAGGTTAGCAAACCAGTTAGGAAATTTCAATGCGTGCCAAGTCTGTACTGGCACATAAGCATGTCTTTGCATATCTTTAGCAATTTCTTCAACTACTTGACCTTTATCATCTATTTTCAATCAGCAATTAGTTAAATTCAGCTTACCACATACTCCTCCTTCAGCTGCTAACAAATAATCAAGTGCTAAGCGGTTCTGGTATATAGCAGTGCGCATCTGAGTACTTTGTCTAGCTAAGAGCGTAAGAGCATGACTAGTTTCATTGGTTATTATTTCAACTACTGCTTGTAAGCGAATAATACGATTTATCATATAGATTGGAGTACGATAACCATACATACCATCATCATTCCAAGTGGCAGGTCCATAATACTCAATAATTCTTTCTGGTGGCCAATCATCACCTTGCCACTTCTCCCACTTGCCTATCTGTAAGGCTTCTCTTTTCTGTCTTAATGCTCGCTTGTGTCGGTGGGTAGTGTATACAGGGTATCCTAATTGTTCTCCATGTTCAGTGTTTAACAGGAAGAAAGAAGGTCTGATGGTTCCTAAGACACATGCTCCTCCCCAGTGTGGCGGGAGTTGTGCATATGCTCGGTTTCCACAGATCCAATATAGGCCAGGCGGGGCTTGCCAGGCTTGGACTTTGGCAAGGTTAGTCCATAGACCAGCAAGTTCAGGAAATCTGGCTAATGGGTTAGGAGGTTCAGGATGTCTGATTCCTGACCACCATGCTGTCTTTTTGGTCGTGGCGTTATAATACTTCTGGCTAAGACAGACCAGCTGTCCTACCTTTTGGGTGAACTGGGGTCCAGTTCTGGCATAGCAAAGACGTCCAACGATTGAGTGCGCTAACACCCATTCACTGGTAGTCTTGTGTAATTCAGTCTGGTTGTAAGTCATAGAATAATTCAATTCTTGGGCTTCCCATGGCCATTGGTCTCCCATTTGGGTTCCGCCACAAAAATAGCAATCTGAGATCTTAAGACTAGATACTACCGCTCCGGCTAATTCTAGAAATAAATTCTGTGAAGGGTGAGGGATCTCAAACTTATTTACATGCATAGCTTCATAAAAGGTATTATGAATATGATATTTAGATGACTTGTGGGCTTGAGTATTCAATCTGATATACACAATGGTCCCTGGATCTATTGCTCCTCCAGCAATACGTAAACCAAACTTGTATCCTTGTTTCCATGCATGGGGATTGTGTATACGTAAATGTAAGGGGTTACAAGCATCTTTCTGACATTTATCATTAGTGGTTGGCTTGGTTAGAGTAGCCATCCATTTATCTATTTTCTCATCAGTTATACCAGTGTTCCAGGTAGCATAAAAAACACATCCCCAATACGGGCAATAGTAGTCTGCTGCTGTTGCAGTACTATAGCCTGATCCCGTTTTACCTGTACACTTCCACCAATTTGTGGCAGCTTCTGGACACATATACTTATGGTCATTTCGATACGCTTTCTCCCATGTACCACAGGTGGACTGACTATCTCTATTAATGGCATTACATGCATCAAAATTCAAAACAGCAGGTTTAGTAATGTCCTTGAGTGGTGGTGTAGCAGCTAATATAGGTCCATCTGCATCCTTCCATCTTATTTCCAACGTGTAATAGGATGGATTCTGATGCGGATTATAGCATGCTTTGATTTTGCCATGAGTGCAAACATTTAGTTCAGTGGTGTTATAGATGCACCGAGTTACTGTTCCCTTGCAGGTATAGTAAGAATGATAAAGCAAAGTCTGAGTTACTTTCAGTCCAGTTCTAGTAGAAGTAATGCAAGCAGTGCATGGAGGTAAAGCATAAGTCAGTTCAAAACCTCCAAAGAAGGCAACCAAGGCAAAGCAAAAACGAAGATACATGTTGATGTTGATTGGAGTTCTTCTGAATCCTCAGCTTGCTGATCTTGATCACGACGGTCTTTTATTCTTCGTCCCGTTTGCTAATGAAGCAATTTAACGGGTGCTGAGTGTTGATTGAAGATCCTCAAGATGTCCAGTACACATTAACCAACTTATTAGCAATTTCAGTCGGCTTGTGAAGTCTGGCTTAGTCAGTGTAGTCTCAAAGTAGTGTGTCAAATCACACACAAATTGGGTTCGCTGAAACAAAACTGTTGCTGCATGGAAAACAGCAATCCTCTTCGAAAGACTTGGCTACTGCAAAGCACTTGTGATGAAGTGTCTAGGCTGCTGGTTGCCGTCTCAGAGTAACTCGCAAGGGTACATCAGGATGCTGTTCTGCTGTCCACTGCTCTGGTTCAGGATCGGCGGCGGGCTTGACTCTGCTGTGGTGGATCCAAGCGTCGATCTCGGCTACCTTTACTGCAGTTGGGGTGGACAGGATGACGGTGTACGGTCCCTTCCAATGGGGTTCCAACGGTGTCTTCTTCCAATCTTTGATCCACACCGAAGTACCAGGCTGGTAGGGATGCAAGGGTTCCGTCAAGTTGATAGGCAACTGGTCTTGGATCCACGTATGGAGAGTCTGCAGAACAAAACTAAGAGCTAGGAGTTCTTGCCTGGTTACTTCTGAACCAATCTGGGCTAAACTTCCTTTGATTCCCTGCACTATTGGTGGGGGTTTACCATACAAAACTTCAAAAGGGGAAAATCCTGTTGACTTTACAGGAGCTGAGCGTATTCTGAGTAAAGCTATGGGGAGCACTTGGGGCCATTTCAAGTGTGTCTCCTGACAAAGCTTGGACATTTGGGCTTTCAAGGTACGATTCATTCGCTCAATTTTCCCTGAACTCTGGGGTCTGTATGCAGTGTGGAGTTTCCACTGTATCTGCAAAGCTTTTGCTAACTGCTGAGTAACTTGGGAGACAAATGAGGGTCCATTGTCTGACCCTATTACTGCTGGGATTCCAAATCTGGGGACAATCTCTCTCATTAAGACTTTGGTAACTTCTCGGGCTTTCTCAGTTCTGGTTGGGAATGCTTCTACCCACCCAGAGAAAGTACAAACTAATACTAATAGGTAATGGTATCCATTGGCTTTTGGCATTTCAGTGAAATCAATTTGGAGGTTGTGCATGGGGGTGACACCTCCTGACTGAACTCGGGGTGCCGTTATAAGGCCTTGCTTGGCATTATTTTTGGCACAGGTTAGACATTGACGTGCTACTGAGGCTGATATGGTTGTCATCAGAGGGATGTAGAAATGTGGTCTGAGTGCTTTTTCCATAGCACTCTTCCCATAGTGGGTGGCTTCGTGGAAAGCTTTGACAAAGGATGGTCCTAACAGTTCAGGAATTACTATTCGTCCGGGAGGTTGACTGCCCTCTTCTGGTGGCAGCTCAATCCATCCATCTTTCAGTACTCCATCTTCTCTATTACAATAGTAATCCAATTCTTTGGTGGTATATCTTGGGGTCCATAGATTCAAAGGTACTGGAAACAATGCTGCTTGCATTGGCATAGCTTGTGGGGCAATCTGTCCTGTCATAGCTGCTTGTCGTGCTGAGGCATCTGCAAATCTATTCCCTCGGGCAACTTCTCCTTTTCCTGCTTGATGTCCTCTACAATGCATGACAGCTACACGTGTTGGGGCCCAGACTGCATCAAGTAACATCAATATCTCGGGACCATACTTGACTGATTTTCCTCCGGATGTGATGAGTCCTCTTTCTTTATAGAGAGCTCCATGGGCATGCAAGGTAGTGAAGGCATATTTGGAATCTGTATATACATTTAGCACAAGTTTTTCTCCTAACAACAATGCTCTGGTGAGTGCTATCAATTCGGCTTTCTGGGCTGATGTGCCTGAGGCTAGAGCTGATGATTCAACTACTTCGTGTTGAGTGACGACTGCATATCCGGCACAGCGTCGTCCATCAAGGATGAGACTGCTCCCATCAACATAATAGATTTGGTCGGGATTGTCTATGGGCACATCTGTCAAGTCAGGTCGACTGGAGAACACAGTCTCCATGACTTCAATACAGTCATGTTCTGGGAGTTCTTCACTGATGGGTATCAAGGTGGCTGGATTCAAGGCATGGCTCACTTCAAGTTGTATCTGTGGGTTTTCACATAACATGCTCTGGTACTTCAACATTCGGGAATTGGTGAGCCAATAATTTGCTTTTTGTTCCATAAGGGCAAGGACTGCATGTGGCACAGTGACTCGTATGTTCTGTCCTAGTGTGAGCTTGTCTGCTTCGCTCACTAGTAGTGCTGTAGCTGCAACTGCTCTCAAGCAAGGTGGCCATCCTTTGGCCACAGGGTCCAATTGTTTCGATAGGTATGCTACAGGTCGCTCCCAATTTCTGAGTCAACATGCCTAAGGCATTTCCCTGTGCTTCATGTACAAACAAGTGGAAAGGTTTGTGGACATCTGGTAGTCCAAGTGCTGGTGATGACATCAATTCTTCTTTTAACTTCCGGAAGGCTGTATCCTGCTCAAGTCCCCACTCCAGTGGTGACTTTTCTTCTCCTTTTGTGGCTTCATACAGTGGTTTGGCAATTTGGGCAAAGTTAGGTATCCAGATTCGGCAATATCCTGCCGCTCCCAGAAAGGCTCTGACTTGCTTTCTGGTTGTTGGAGTTGGAATTCTACATACTGCTTCTTTTCTTTCTCTGCCTAATCTTCTACTTCCTTGGGTAATACGAAAACCCAAGTATTTCACTTCTTTTTGGCATAGCTGTGCTTTGGCTCTGGAAACTTTGTATCCAGCTTCATCTAGTAACTGCAAGAGGTCTTTGGTGGCTAGTATGCATTCACTTTCTGATATGGCAGCTATCAACAGATCATCCACGTATTGGAGAAGCACTCTCTTCCCCGGGGCTACTGGATAGCTTGAAAGGTCTTGATTTAGTGCAGCGCTAAAGATGGTAGGCGAATTCTTGAATCCTTGGGGTAATCTTGTCCAGGTGAGTTGGCCCCCTCTTCCAGAGATGGGGTCCTGCCATTCGAATGCAAACAATATTTGACTTACAGGGGCTAATCTTATGCAAAAGAATGCATCCTTTAAATCCAGTACAGTGAAATGGGTAGCTTCAGCAGGTATCAGTCCTAGAAGAGTGTAAGGATTGGGTACAACTGGATGTATGGTTTCAACTGCATCATTTACTCTTCTCAAATCTTGCACTGGGCGATAATCATCTGTCCCAGGTTTCTTTACTGGCAAAAGTGGAGTGTTCCATGGGGATTGACATACTTTTAGTAGGCCATACTCGAGCAATCTTTGTAGGTGGCGATGAATGCCTTCAATTGCAGTTCTTGGGAGAGGGTACTGTTTGACGTGCACTGGTGTAGCACTAGGCTTGAGGGTTACAATCACTGGAGCTATATGCTTGGCTAGGCCTGGGGGACTGCCTTCTGCCCATACTCCAGGTGGTGCATCGATGTTCTTTAAAGTTTGTTCAAAATAGGTATTTTGGATGGAGTCATCAACGTAATACCTCCATTCTTCTTCTCGGGGCACTGTCAGCAGCATTACTCCTGCTGGTTTGGCTTGGGAATTTACTGTCATTTGCATTTCTCCTTGTTCAGAGAAAGATATTTGTGCTTGAAGCTTGGCTAGCATATCTCGTCCCAGTAGTGGTACTGGACATTCGGGCATGTAAAGGAATTGATGAGTTACTTGCTGTCCTCCTAGACTGCATATTCGATTTTGAAGAAAAGACTTTGTAGCTTTGGCACCAGTTGCTCCTATAATGGTGACTGCTTTTGTAGTGAATGGGGCTATCTTTTTGTCTATTACTGAATGCTGTGCTCCAGTATCAACCATAAAGTTCATAATTTGGTCTCCTATTTGTATTCCGACCATAGGCTCCTGGAGACCTAAAGCAAACTTGGAGCCCGGTCTGTCCTAATCCACGTCATCCTCATCATGGGCTGTTGTAGCCAATGCTTGAATGGCTCCTCCTCTCTCTCGCTGGAATTGTTCTCGATTGGCTCCTCCACGATTTCGGGGACGGCCTCGTCTTTCTTCTCGCCACTGATGATCGTTGTCGTCATCTTGCTGGGCGTCTTCGAGTTGCGGGCACGTATCTCTCCAATGTCCTTCCTCTCTGCAATAGGCGCATTGGTTCACGCCTAGTCTCTGGGTCCGGCCTCCGCCTTGACCCCGCCCTCTTCCTCTGCTCCTTCGACTAGGGACACCTCCCCTTTTCTTTTCAACTATGGCCGCAGCCAAAAAATCAGCTTTCTTCTTCATCTTTCTATCACATTCTCTCTGTCTTTCAGTATCACGATTCACATACACTTTATGAGCGACTTCCACTAACTGTGTTGCATTCATGCCCGCAAACCCTTCTAATTTCTGTAATTTACGTCTAATGTCTGGTTGAGACTGGTTTACAAAAGCAGAATTCACCATACATAAACTTCCTGGTGCCTCGGGATCATAGGGAGTATACATTCTGTATGCTTCGGTTAATCTCTCAAAAAATCTGCTGGGCTCTCATCTATCCCTTGGATAACTCCTGCAACTTTGGAAAGGTTCATAGCTTTTTGGCCCCCTCTTCTCAGGCCTTGTAAAAAGCCTTGGCGAAAGCGGGCTAGGGCTGTGGATCCTTCATCTGTATTTGGATCCCATTGGGGGTCTTCATTCGGGAATTCTCTCTGAGCTGCTTCCCGACGGTCTATTATATTCTGCCCTGGCCCCGGAGCTACGGGGTTCTCTGCCATCCATTCAATAGCTGCTTTTCTAATTCTTGCTCGTTCTTCTGTTGTGAATAGGGTGGTCAGGAGCTGACGGCAATCTGGCCAAGTGGGTTGGTGAGTTTCCATAATACTAGTTACTAATTCTGTCAGCTCCTGGGGCTTACTAGTGTAGGAGGCATAATGCGACCTCCAATTTAATAAATCAGTTGTAGAGAAAGGGATATATACATAAGTTAGGGGTCCCGCTACCACTTCATCATTATCATTCTTTACGGGCACTCCCGGGACTTGCCGTAAGGGAAACAGTTTGGCCGCCATAGGTGTCTTTTGGGATCTAAGGGTTATTGTCGTTGCCTTTGCAGGAGTCGCTTTCTTTTTCTCAACAGGTTTTGCTTTGGGTTTCTCTCTCACTGGCGTGCTAGTGCTAGCGCTGGCTTTCTCAATTATTTGTACACTGTCCTCCTCGTCTGGGGGATTCTCTCTTTCTCCTTCTTCTATCTCCACTTCTGACTCGCTTTTTATGTCCTCCTCTTCTTTTTCCACTAATTCTTCCTCTTTCTCTCCTCCGGGAGGGGGATCAGGGGTTTGGTCCCGCCTCGGCTCTGGCCGTCTCTGGGGTTCTGGGGCAGGACGCCGAGCTACTCTTACTGGACCTGGGGTTCTGGGCTGCCTGAGGACTATTTCTGGGGAATCAGGATCTACCAAGATGGGCTTCTTCTTGGCTTTCTTATCCTGCTCTTTCATTCTAGGCTGTTCCGTTTTCTGTCTAGAATCTGTTTTAGCTAACATTATTCTGCACTGTTCCTCATAACAGCGCTGCGCCCAGGGGGGCGGATCTTCACAAATACTTAACCAGGAATCTATATAGGGGTACTGATCAGGGTGCGCTACCCGCACTCTATGGTGTATTGACTGAATAATCTCTACAGTGAACGTTCCCTCTCGGGGCCAGATGGGGTCTAGATCGGGCCACTCCCTAGTACACAAAATCTGCAAACGGGCTGCTGTCATTTTAATACCATAATCTCCTGAATATCCCTCTTTAAAATGTGCGATCATACATTCTAATGGAGTGTTTCTAGTAGACCCCGCCCCTCCCATTTCGATGTGTGCGCGCAACAACAGACAGAAGGGAAAAGGAGGGCGGACCGTGGGTAAGGGGTCCTCACGGCCCTGGAAACGTATAGGGAATACAAATAACAAGACAAGACGACAATCGCTTCCCCCTTTTTGCGACCTGAACGCGGTCGCCCGGTCAGGAAATGCGCTACTCAGGGGTCCGCCTTCACTTGGTCCGTGCTGCCAGACCTCTCATTCACACTTCGTTCACACAATCATGCTAGCAACGTATCCCAGAATGCATTCGTTTCTATCTGTTCTGACTAGTCTTTTTCCCAATTACAAAAAGGATGAGGGTTTCACCCAGCGAATTCCCATGCGGGGTTACTCGGCTCTTCCTTGAGAGTTGATCATGCTCTCTTACCAATTCCCAATATCTCGAGATTACAAATTCCAAATTCCAATGGCAGTACTGCTCTTTCTATTTCTGTCTAGACCCAAAATCAAAACTATACTCACCGGATCCGGTCCTCAAACTTCCCAAGCAGGCGCATGAGTTGGACCTCGGACTCCCCTCACTCGGGTTCGAGGCGTTGGCTCCAACCGGGCCCGGCACCCGCCGAGGTCCGACCAGCTCCCTCCGATACAAGGGACCGGTGGCGCCAGGGAGCAGCCCCCGTCGGAAGGGCGCGATCCCGGCAGGACCAAGCCTATAGAGGCGGAAAGTCGTGGTATATTGCCCTATATACACTTTGATTCCACAACTTCCCGGCCAACGCACCAAGGAATATGTAGCAGCAAAGCGCAGACAAACCAATGATACCAGGAGTCTGTTCAGAAGGTCCAAATCATTTATTTGTGCACAAGTCTCGAACCAGTCAATTTCAAAATGGCTGAGCAAAGTTTTCAAGCATTACAACAACTTTTATAGACTTTTGTTCCATTCTAGGTATAGAAAAACATTTCATTGGTCCCGGTAACCTCCCGTACCTCCCGTACCTCTTCCATTGGTCCCGGTACTGATAAGTTTATCCAATTATGTCCCTTCTGTGGGCATGACACCTGCATGCCCCCCTTCTAGTCCCAATTACAATGGCCAGTTCATCAACTTGTTACTTTCACACTCTCAAGGCCATAGAACCAATTTGTGCGTGTAGAAGAGCAAGGTTCTGTAACTCATCTGTCAGCACTCCTCATTATGTCTTTGCAGATGTACTTTCTCTTATCAGTAACTTTTAAACATGTCTTTTCTGTATTTTTCCATTTCTCAATTCTACAGTTCTGCCTACCTAAGCTAATTCAATACTTCTACTGAGTTCTATCTTACAATAGCAGCATGTTGGGGGATGTGCAATCCTATATGCCTCTCCACAGGCCTCACTTACAGGTCAAGCTAGCCATGCCGGCCTGCTTATGTCAGACACCGTGGGTCACAGGCCTGCACCTGCCACAAGACAAAGAGATTGTTTTTATATCAGAAGGGTCAAAATGAACTATTATTTAGTTATTTTGCTTGCTGCACACATAATCATTTTCAACTAATACTATTACTGATCATTTGTATACAGTAGCTCTACAAGGTGTATGCAGCGCTGTACAGAGACATGTAAGAGACAGTCCCTACTCATCAGAGCTTGCAAACCTAGCATAGATAGTTAGACAACACAACAGCTTTGGATAAGAATATATCATCCGTTACACCCAGTAGAACCCAGAGATGTTCTTGCTGGAATACCCCTTGGTTCCTGGTATCTGTGATATCTGTGGGGTTAACAGAGAGAGCAAGAGAGGCTGAGAAACCCCCCTGAATGAGTCTGAAACCTTTGCTCCTGCTCTCTGGGCCTGTGTGTACTGGAAGTGTGAATCCAGGGAGCTGATCTGTTTCTAAATGGAGAAAGGGGGGGGGGGGGGGATGGTGGCTGTGTCAGACAAATCAGCTGGATGCAACAAACTGCTTTATGCTCTAGTACAGTGTGTGCCTGTGATTTTCCCATGTTAGTCCTACTTCCTGATGCAGAAAGCAAGCTAGCACAGGAAAACCATGAGCAAAAATACTGCGCTAGAGCATAGCACAGTTGGCATGCTAATCACTTTCAAAAGAATGAAACTGTAATTGCCCTGTTACAGTGCACTGAAACAGTGCAGATTTTTACTGTTCTCTTAAAGCTTTGGAATGGTATAAGGATACAGCTGGGGAGGGGGGAGGAGAGGGGAGGGGGTGAAAAGAGGTGACACCACCTCAGATTTCCAATGCGAGACAGACACCCCCCCCCCCCCCCCCCCGAATTTCATGTTCCTACCTTCCCAACCTGACACTACTTGAATATCATTTTGGCCTGCTGGTCCCTACCTTTTTCCATCCTGAACCTCCAATGAGGGCTCTCTGGTGGCTTCATGGCCCCTAACAAATTTAAACAGTCCTTTGGAATTCAGGAGACCTAGGGTGCACTCCTTTCCTATTTGGTTGAGGTTAGCCTTCACAGTGAATATATTGCTGAAGTCTTTTCATTCTCCCCAATATAAATACCCCAATATTCATACATACTTCTCTTGTTCAGCTTTAGAGCGATGTTAGCATCCATTTGGGTAAATCTTGGGTGATCTATCTCCATCAGTGGTCAGGATAGTTTATCTGGATGGTAGGTTGAATAGCGCTGCTTTCTAGGTAATTCACCATTCCACCCTTCTTCTGTTCACAGATACTGCCAGGCTATCTGTCAGATATTCAACAGCAGTGTGCTACTGTGGATCAGTAACTGGTTACAAGATAGAAAACAGAAAGTAGGCCTAAATGGCCAATTTTCTCAATGGAGAAAGGTGAATAGTGGAGTACCCCAGGGATCTGTGCTGGGTCCGCTACTTTTTAACATATTTATAAATAACCTGGAAATGGGAATAATGAGTGAGGTGATCAAATTTGAAGATGACACAAAATTATTCAGTGTGTAAAAACACAAGAGGATTGTGAAGAATTGCAAGGGGGCCTTAATAAATTGGGAAACTGCGTTTTGAAGGATTCCTGGAGGAAAAGTCCATAAACTATTATTAAAGAGAACTGGTAAAATCTACTCCTTACCATGGAACAAGCAGTATGGCATCTGTATACCTTCTGGCAACCTGACAGATACTTGTGACCTGAATTGGTCATTGCTGGAAACAGGATGGACCCTTGTTCTGATTCAGTATGCATATCTTATGTTCTTATGTTCAAATGGCAGAAGAAATTTAATGTGGACAAATGATAATGTATGCACTTAGGGAAGAACAATCCAAACTATGGTTACAGAATGCAAGGTTTTATAGTAGGAACCACCACCAAGAAAAAGGATTTCAGGAAAAGGATTTAGACATCGTTGTGGATAATATGTTGAAACTCTCTGCCAAGTGTGCAGCAGCGGCCAAGAAAGCAACTAGAATGCTAGGAATCATAAGGAAAGGAATGGAGAATAAAACCGAGGATATTATAATGCCTCTGTATCGGTCCATGATGCGACGGGACCTTGAATTTTGTGTACAGTTCTGGTTGCCATATCTTAAAAAGGGTATAGCAAAATTAGAAAAGGCACAGAGAAGAGTGAGCAAAATGGTAAAATGGATGGAAGGATACCCCTATGAATAAAAGCTTAAAAGGTTAGGGCTTTTCAACTTGGAAGAGATGGCTGATGGGAGATATGAGAGAGCTCTATAAGTTAAAGCATGGAGTGAAATAGGTAAACGTAGATCGGTTGTTTACTTTTTCAAAAAGTAGAAAGACTAGGGGACACACAATGAAGCTATAATATAGCCCATTTAGGACTAGTCAGAGAAAATATTTTTTCACTCAACATGTAATGAAGCTCTGTAATTTGTTACCGGAGGATGTAGTGAAAGCTGTTAGTGTAACTGGGTTTAAAAAGGTTTGGACAAGATCCTGGAAGAAACATCCATAATCCATTATTAAAGAGGACTAGAGAAATACACCTAGATAAGCAGCATGGGTTTGTGCAACTTTTTGGGAAGCTGCCAGGTACTTGTGACCTAGACTGGCCACGGTTAGAAAGGGGATACTGGGCTTGATGGGCTGACCCAGTATGGCATTTCTTATGTTTTTATATTCTTATGCACTTAGCACTATCCAATGAATATTGCTGGATAGCCCCAGCCAGCAGCACTTATCCCGATACCAGAAAAGTGCCTTTGAATAGTTACCTCAATATCTCTTTGGTAGAATGTACAGTATACAAGAACAAGGTCAGCTTAGAAATAACATTCATACAAGTGTCATACGAAAATAATACACAGAGCTTCAATAGTTCCTGAGGATCTCTAAAAATTCATATGTGCATTCTTAAAGTGCTCCTGATGTATCCTAGAAATGTATGTAATTAACTAAAATATTTTGGGCCCTATATTTGGCCTGCAGCAGTCAGCAGCTTTAAAGTGCCTGGCTGTCATGGGCAAAAGTGACACCAGATATTCAACACCAGAATCCATAACTCCTCCAGTGCTGAATATCCAGGGTTAACACTGATTGGCACTGCTATCTAGACAGCATAGATATTCAGCCGCTCTCCAGACATCCGAACCACATAAAGTTAGGGCTGCTTTTTTTCTGACTTTACTTTATGCGGTCACTTATGCCGTTAAAGTACTGAAAATTGCCACTAACCAGATAAGTGCTGGCAGGGCCGACCCTAGAGTTGGTCCAAAGTGTTGCAGCCCTAGGTGAACCTCAAGCTTTACACCCCCTCTTCCATCAAAATCTATTATTTAGCTTTGAATGGCCTGCTTTTGCTGCCCCAGAGGTTGCTGCCCTAGACAACTGCCTAGTTTGCCTAGTGGTTGAGCCAGCCCTGAGTGCTGGGTCTGCCTTCACTTTGCCCATGAACCATCCCAATGCTTTTAGCAGCACTGTCCTGTTAGCGGGCTGACTATTCCTCTCTCTAGAGTTCATCCAGTTAGGAGGTCCTGCTAACTGGATAAACTCTTCGAATATTAGCCCCTTTGTAAACAATAACACCTTAAAGGGAACGGTCCTAAGTCTTTTCCCAAAAGTAACCATTTTCCTTCTAAAGCGAGTAATCCATTAATTTGTCATGTATTACGTTCTCTGTAAGATGTGCTATTTTTATTTCATCTCTTAGCTGCAACAAAAGAGTTTGTCAGACTCATTTATTTCAAACCATGTGAAAAGGGGTTCACCATTGATTAATGACAATGTAGCTCTTAATTTACAGAGTACAAAAGAGAGTATGACTGGGGAGAGGGGGATGGTGCAATTTTACAGTAAAAAAAATGGGAAGTTTAACCTCTGGTAATGTATTCTCAATCAATGAATGGCACTTCTGTTTTCCTCTAAGCTAATATGTCTGTCATTCTTGTTTCTTAATGAGTACTAATTAGTTCTGTTTTACTCATTATTATATCACTGGCAGTAGTTCTCACCTAATTAACAGTGTACTCTTACATTCATTTGGTTTTCTGCTGTATTATGGAAATGAAATGTCCAAAATAGTCAGTATCAACCCTGCTGGTAAAGTGCAGGAGTACAGGCCTCTCGACGAGCATTTTGTAAATAGAGTATACAGTAGTTGTGGGCTTTCTCCTCTTTCATTTTCTTTAGCTTGTAGTCTGCAGGGTAGGTCATGGGCATTCCTCTATCTCCAGGAACAAGCAGGAATGAGCCTTCCCGCCTTTCCTAACCGCCTCTCTCCAGTTCTTCTTTTCCGCGGAGTCAGCAGGTCGTGTTCCTGTCACCGCTGAAGAATTTCTTTATTTTATTTTATTTCTTTGGTCGCGCGTCTGCCTTCTCAGCGCTGGACCGGTGCCGCCGGTCTTTTCTTTCTTTGTTCTAAAAAAAACCAAAAAACCTACTGTTTTTCCTCACTTCAGTGCATTTTCTTCTTGGCCTTAGGCCTAGAATTTTTTTCCTCATGGAAAAGCTCGCTTCTGGGTTTAAAAAATGCACAAAGTGCAGCGGCACTATTTCTGTCACTGACACCCATGAATGGTGTCTAAAATGTTTAGGTCCTGACCACTCCATTGCGGATTGTGAGTCCTGCTCCATGATGTCTAAAAGAGGTCTACAGAATCGAGCAGGTAAGCTCAGTACCCTGTTTCCCTCAGATGCGGCTTCGGTTGCATCGACGTCTTCCAGGGCTTCTTCTTCCTCACATGGATCTCAGGTAACCAAACTCAAATCCAGCCGGTCCTCGAAGGGTAGATCTCCCTCCAAGTATCGAGATGCCTCCGGGCTTGCCCTCGAGCAATACGCACCGGCAAAATTACCCCGGCGGGAGACTCCGGCTTCCAAAGCTTTATCTATGGGGTCACAGGTTGACATCGATGGCTCGGCCTCGACCGATCACCTGTTGCCATGTTCTGGGGTACCGGTGGTTCCCACTGATACCGACATCCAGACATTGGTTGCGTCAGTGGATCAGAATATTCTGACCATGCAGCGTGCCATAACGGCATTCATACAAGCTGCGACGCCTTCGGTACCGCAATAAACTCCGTTGTCGGTACCAACTCCAGCACCGGTACCAACATCGGTTCCGGTGCCGGTACCGATTGCATCGACATCCGCTTCGGGGTCGACTGCAGCGGTACACTGTTCGGTGACGTCCTTCGGTACCGATCCGGTACTGATCACTCCCGATGTCGATACCACCCGGTATGCGTATCGGGCCCTGCAGGAGCATCCAGACAGGTGATACTTCGATTCCTCTGAAGACTCTGATGAATCAGAGGTTTCTGTTGAAGCATCGGTAATTCATCCTCAGGAGCCCTCATCTCCAAAAAGGAGAATGTCTCCTCCAGAGGACTTGTCTTTTCAAGACTTCATCAGGGAAGTGGCCAGGGGTCTTTCCATCTCAGTGGCCTCTGAGACAGAGCCTAGAGCAAAAAAATTGGATATTTTACAATATCCTAAGGCTCCTAAAGAGGCAGCCACTTTACCAATACATGAGATTCTTTATGATCACATGTTGGGCATATGGGAGACTCCTCTCACCACTTCCCCTCATTCTCGTAGGTTGGACACCATGTATCGTGTTCCTCCTTGTCCTGGCTTTCATAAGACTCAGCTCCCTCACCACTCCATTGTGGTGGAGTCTGCTATGAAGAAGATAAAGAGTACAAAAAGGCACTCTTCTGCTCCTCCAGGTAGAGAATGCAGGACCTTAGATGCCTTTGGCAGGAGAATCTTCCAGGCCAGTATGCTTGTTGCCAGAATCAACTCCTATAGTCTCTATATGGGGATGTTTCTAAAAGAGGTTACAGATCACCTGCAAACTTTATATCCTTTTATTGCAGAAGATAAAAGGGAGGAGTTCCTCACCTGGCTCAAACATGCTCAGGATATTTCCAAGTTTTCCAACCGTGCAGCCTTTGACTCTTTTGAAGGTGCCAGCAGAGCCTCAGCCATTGCCATAGGTGCACGCAGAGTTGCTTGGTTACAAGCTTGGGTTCAAGATGGACTGGGAAACCTTCCTTGTACAGGTGAAAACCTGTTTGGCAAAGATTGGCAAGCAAAGGCCACCCAAATGGATGCTGAGAATTCTGCTTTAGATAGACTTTCAAAGTCTACTTCTGCTCCTTTTAAGAAAAGGTTGTTCAAAAAAGTTTTTTTTTCCCAAAAAAGGAAAATATTATTCTGCTTATGGTCAGCAGTCATCTACTGCAGGTCGTTTTGCTACAAAGAGACAGCAACAACCAAAACAGGCCAAGCCTAAGGCTGCTAGGACTGCTACGGCCCAACGGCCTCAGCCTTCTCAGGGCCTTTGACTTATAACTAGAGAGCTTAGCCTTTCTGGCTCTAGAACATCCAGAGCCTCTCACCATTCCAGGAAGGTTGGGAACAAATTACAGCAGAGCAATGGACCCTCTCCATCATAAGGGAGGGGTACAAGCTTCATTTCTTAAACCTTCCTCCTCACACCATGGTGAAACAGTTCAATTCTCAGACATCTCTCCTCGACCTTCTGGGTCAAGAGATTACTACCCTTCTTGCCCAAGGGGCAATAGAAGAAGTACCCCTTCTTCAACAGGGCTCAGGGTTCTACTCCCCCTACTTTCTTATCCCAAAGAAAACAGGGGGCTACAGACCCATATTAGATCTCAGAGAATTGAACAAGTTTCTATGCAAGGAGAAATTCAAGATGATTTCTCTCGGTACTCTCCTTCCATACCTTCAGAGTCAGGATTGGCTTTGCTCTCTAGACCTCAAGGATGCATACACCCTTGTCCTCATCCATCCAACACACAGAAGGTTCCTTCTGTTCCTTTATCAAGGAAAGCACTACCAATACAGAGTGCTTCCTTTTGGTCTGGCCTCTGCACCAATGGTGTTCACAAAATGCATGGCAGTAGTAGCAGCATTTCTACGCACTCTAGGAATATTTGTATTCCCATAGCTGGATGACTGGCTCATTCGAGCTTCCTCCCAGTCAGAGGCCCAGACTTCTCTAACCTGCACAAGGCGTATCCTTCAGTATCTGGGACTTGTAATAAACATTCCAAAATCCCATCTCACCCCTACTCAGTCTCTAGAGTTCATAGGGGCCTTGCTGGATACCACAACTGCAAGGGCCTATCTTCCCCAGGCCCGTTGCCTACGCTTGGTGCAGTTGGCCTCACAAATCCAGTTAAAATCCCATTTAACTGCTTGAGAGATGTTACAACTGTTAGGCCACATGGCATCCACTGTGCATGTGGTTCCTTACGCTCGCCTTCACATGAGGGCAGCTCAGTGGACTCTCTCCACCCAATGGACCCAGGCATCAGGTTGCCTGTCAGACAAAATAGCAACCTCCAGTCGCCTCTTTTGGTCCCTCCAGTGGTGGAAGTCCCCTCAAAATCTGTTGCTGGGGTCCCCCTTTCAACAAGTGTTACCCCAAGCAACACTTACAACAGATGCCTCTCCAAGAGGTTGGGGAGCTCATCTTCAAGATCTCTCCACTCAAAGCATCTGGTCTATACAGGAGACCTCTCTACATATCAACCTCTTAGAGCTCAGAGCAATTTTTCTAGCTCTCAGAGTCTTCCACACCCTGATCAGCTACAAGACAGTCCTCATCCACACGGACAAGCAGGTAGCCATGTTCTACGTGAACAAGCAGGGCGGGACTGGCTCTCTGTCGCTTTGCAACGAAGCTCTGAGATTGTGGGCCTTCGCCAGAGAGCATCAGATTCATCTCATGTATCTTCCAGGGGTTCAAAACTCTTGGGTAGACAGACTCAGTCGAGTTCTGCTTCCACACGAATGGTCCCTCCATGGGGACCAGATAGCCAGGATCTTTGGAATTTGGGGAACCCCAGACATAGACTTGTTTGCAAGTCCGTGGAATGCCAAACTTCCCCGATTCTGTTCCAGAATTCCGTGTCAGGGAGTTCAGGCCAGGGATGCCTTCCTCCTTCATTGGGGACAAGACTTCCTTTATGCCTTTCCACCCATTCCCCTAATTCCCAAGACACTCTTCAAACTTCAGAGAGACAAGGGGTCTAAGATCTTCATAGCACCACATTGGCCACGCCAGGTGTGGTACCCTCTACTTCTACATCTCTCCCAAGCTCCCTTCCTGGACTTGGGTTCTGCTCCAGACCTCCTGTCCCAGGAGGAGGGAACATTGTGGCACCCAAATCCCCAGTCTCTTCACCTCATAGCCTGGTTGCTGAAGGCCTAGACCTTCAAGATTTGCATCTTTCTCAGCAAGTGAAGGATATCCTTCATGCATTCAGAAAGCCTTCCACTAGACGTTCCTATGCTTTTAAATGGAAAAGGTTTACCATTTGGTGTGCAGAGAAGGGTCTTAACCCTCTTGCAATACCTCTGAATTCTTTACTAGAGTATTTGCTGCATTTATCCCATGCAGGCCTTAAAACAAATTCGGTAAGAGTCCATTTGAGTGCTATTGCAGCATCCCTTAAGCCTCTCAATGGACAGCCTATTTCCTCTCATCCTCTTATAGCAAGATTCATGAGAGGCCTTCTTTTGACTAAACCTCCCATTAGACCACCTCCAGTGGTATAAATATCCATAGCACCCTTTAGTACATAAAGAACTTAAAGATCTAAACACAAACTTAAAACTAAGATGCAGACAGCAGTCCAGCAGCGGGATGTGGGCTTTCCAGTCTTTTGCATTGAGTGTCACATGTATGATTTTTTCCCAGCTGGTGAGAGGTCTTACGTGTGCACTAGGTGCAAGGAGCTCTCTGCTCTCAGGGAACGAGTCCGTTCTCTAGAGGCTAGAGTAGCAGACTTGGAAAACATAAGACAGACAGAGAGGTACATAGACGAGACCTACAGGGATATAGTCCTGAAGTCCCACCTCCAGTCTGGCAGCATCCCTGTTGCCAGGGAGGAGAGAGGTCACGTGACAGGAGAGCATCACCCTGGTGTGGCAGGAAGTGATCCTGTAACTAGGACCTGTCCTCCAGGTGATGTAAACCCCTCTCGCACCGAGGAGGCTTCTCCAGGGCCAAGTGCCCATGAGGGAAGGGTTAGGACAGCAGTTATAGTTGGTGATTCGATCATTAGGCATGTAGATAGCTGGGTGGCTGGTGGACGTGAGGATCGCCTGGTAACATGCCTGCCTGGTGCGAAGGTAGCGGACCTCACACGCCACCTAGATAAGGTCTTAGATAGTGCTGGGGAGGAGTCTGCTGTCTTGGTACATGTCGGTACCAATGACATAGGAAAATGTGGTAGGGAGGTTCTGGAAGCTAAATTTAGGCTTTTAGGTAGGAAGTTGAAATCCAGAACTTCCAGGGTAGCGTTCTCCGAAATGCTTCCCGTTCCACGCGCAGGACCCAAAAGGCAGGCAGAGCTCCGTAGTCTCAATGCGTGGATGAGACAATGGTGCAGAGATGAGGAGTTCGGATTAGTTAGGAACTGGGGAACATTCTGGGGAAAGGAGGGGCTCTTCCGAAGGGATGGGCTTCACCTTAACCGGGATGGAACCAGGCTGCTGGCATTAACCTTTAAAAAGGAGATAGAGCAGCTTTTAAACTAGATAATAGGGGAAAGCCGACAGTCGCCCAAGAGCGCATGGTTCGGAAGAATGTATCCTTGAAGGATACTACAAAAAGCAGAGAGGTTCCAAAAAAGAGTAAAGTAGCCCAAATGCCCTCGAGTATGGAGCAGACAGAACTTAAAGATCCCAAATTACCCATGTCTACCAATAGCCAAATTAATATGAATAAAATACAGTCTCTAAAATGCTTGTATGCAAATGCTAGAAGTCTACAAAACAAGATGGGAGAGTTAGAATATATAGCACTAAACGAGAGGTTAAATATGATTGGAATATCAGAGACATGGTGGAAGGAGGACAACCAGTGGGACACTGTGATACCTGGGTACAAACTATATCGTAATGATAGAGTTGACCAAATTGGTGGAGGGGTTGCGCTCTATGTTAGAGAGGGCATTGAGTCAGAAAGGATTAAAGTTTTGCAAGAAACAAAATTTGCTGTAGAATCTCTATGGATTGAAATTCCATGTAAAAAGGGGAAGGCGATAGCAGTGGGGGTGTACTATCGTCCGCCTAGCCAGAATGAACAAATGGATGATGAAATGCTCAAAGAAATCAAGGAAGCTAGCAAAAGTTACAGTGCAGTAATAATAATGGGTGATTTCAATTACCCCGGCATCGACTGGGTCAGTGTCACAACAGGACATGCTAGGGAGATAAAGTTCCTAGATGAAATAAATGACTGCTTCTTGGAGCAGCTGGTTCATGAACCAACCAGAGGGGAAGCAATATTAGACCTAGTCCTTAGTGGAACACCAGATGTAGTGCAAGAGATAAGGGTGTTGGGGCCACTTGGCAATAGTGATCATAGCATGATCACCTTTGATTTAATTAGTGGAGGAGGGATAGTAAGGAAATCCACAGTACTACCCTTTAACTTTCGAAAGGGAGACTATGATAAAATGAGGAAAACAGTTAAGAAAAAACTAAAAGGAGCAGTTGCAAAGGTTAAAGACGTACATCAAGCTTGGGTATTGTTGAAAAATACTATCTTGGAAGCCCAGACCAGCTGTATTCCACGCTTTAAGAAAAGTGGAAGGAAGTCCAAAAAACTGCCAGCATGGTTTAAAGGTGAGGTCAGAGAGGCTGTTGTTGCCAAAAAAGCATCTTTCAGGAAATGGAAAAAAGAGCCAAACGATGAAACCTGGAAACAGCACAAGCACTGGCAAGTCAAATGCAAGGCATTGATAAGGCAGGCAAAGAGAGAATTTGAGAAGAAGCTTGCTGCGGAAGCAAAAACGCGAAATAAAGACCTTTTCAAGTACATTCGTAGCAATAAACCTGTGAGAGAGTCAGTTGGTCCATTAGATGATAAAGGGGTTAAAGGAGCACTAAGAGGTGACAAGGCGATAGCGGAGAGACTGAATGAATTCTTTGCTTCGGTCTTTACTGAGGAAGATGTAGGGATGTTACCCATGACTGAAGTGGTATTTAAAGGTGTGGAAGAATTGAAGGAAATATCGATACATCGGGAAGATGTCTTACAACTATTAGATAAACTGAAGAGTAGCAAATCACCTGGGCCAGATGGTATACATCCAAGGGTGTTGAAAGAACTGAAATTTGAGATTGCAGACCTGCTATCAGTAATCTGTGAACTATCATTAAAATCATCTCTAATACCTGAGGATTGGAGGATCGCCAATGTAACACCAATTTTTAAAAAGGGTTCGAGGGGTGATCCGGGAAACTACAGACCAGTGAGCCTGACATCAGTACCGGGAAAAATGGTAGAAACCATCATAAAGAATAAAATTACTCAGCATGTAGATAGTCACGACCTAATGGGAGACAGCCAACATGGCTTTAGACAAGGAAGATCTTGTCTTACTAATCTGTTATGTTTTTTTGAAGGAGTGAATAAACAGGTGGACAAAGGTGAGTCGGTTGATATTGTGTATCTGGACTTTCAGAAAGCCTTTGACAAAGTCCCTCATGAGAGACTTTTGGCAAAACTAAAGAGTCATGGGATAGGAGGCAGTGTACTACTGTGGATCAGGAACTGGTTAAAAGATAGAAAGCAGAGGGTAGGGCTAAATGGCCAATTTTCCCAATGGAGAAGGGTGAATAGTGGTGTACCCCAGGGATCTGTGCTGGGTCCGCTGCTTTTTGACATATTCATAAATGACCTGGAAAGTGGAATAACAAGTGAGGTTATCAAATTTGCAGATGACACAAAACTATTTAAAGTTGTTAAAACCCAGGAGGATTGTGGAAAATTGCAAGAGGATCTTGATAAATTGGAAGACTGGGCATCAAAATGGCAGATGAAATTTAATGTGGAGAAGTGCAAGGTTATGCACCTAGGGAAGAACAACCCAAACTATGGTTACACGATGCAAGGTTCCACATTAGGAACCACCACCCAGGAAAAAGATTTAGGCGTCATTGTGGATACCTTGTTAAAACCCTCGGCCCAGTGTGCAGCGGCGGCCAAGAGAGCAAATAGAATGCTAGGTATGATAAGGAAAGGAATGGAAAATAAAACAAAAGATATTATAATGCCTCTATATCGTTCCATGGTGAGACCGCACCTTGAATATTGTGTGCAATTCTGGTCGCCGTATCTTAAAAAGGATATAGCGATTTTAGAAAAGGTTCAGAGAAGAGCCACCAAAATGGTAAAGGGGATGGAAGGCTACTCCTATGAAGAAAGGCTAAAAAGGTTGGGGCTCTTTAGCCTGGAGAAGAGACGGCTGAGGGGAGATATGATAGAAGTCTATAAATTAATGAACGGAGTGGAACTGGTAAACGTAGATCGATTGTTTACCTTATCAGAATATGGAAAGACTAGGGGACATGCAATGAAGCTACAGGGTAAACTATTTAAGACTAATAAAAGAAAATATTTTTTCACTCAACGTGTAATCAAACTCTGGAATTTGTTAAAGGAGGATGTAGTAAAGGCTGTTAGTGTAGCTGGGTTTAAAAAAGGTTTGGACAAGTTCCTGGAGGAAAGGTCCATAAACCATTATTAAGAAGGGACCCAGGATATCAATGCTTGAACCAGTACAAGCATTGTGGAACCTGTGTCCCTTGGGGAAACTGCTAGGTACGTATGACCTAGATTGGCCACTGTTGGAAACAGAATGCTGGGCTTGATGGACCTTGGTCTGACCCAGTATGGCATATCTTATGTTCTTATGTTCTTATGGCATGGGACTTGAATCTGGTTCTTGGCCAGCTCATAAAGCCACCCTTTGAACCCTTAGCCACTACCTCCTTGAAATTTCTTTCCTAGAAGGTTATTTTTCTCATTGCAGTCACTTCAGCTCGCCGCATCAGTGAGCTGCAAGCCTTGGTGGCTAATCCTCCTTACACAAGGTTCCATCATGACAAGGTAGTCCTCAGGACTAATCCACACTTTATGCCTAAAGTGGTCTCACCTTTTCATCTGAACCAGGAGGTGTATTTACCTGTCTTTTTTCCAGGACCTCATGCATCAAGTGCAGAGAGGAATCTTCATACCCTGGATTGTAAGAGAGCACTTGCTTTTTACTTACAAAGGACACAGCAACATAGAAAGTCCTCTCAACTCTTTGTTGCTTTTGATCCCTCTCATTTAGGACTTCCAGTCTCTAAGAGAATTCTGTCCAATTGGGTTGCTCAGTGTATTTCTTTTGCCTACCAGAGTAAAAACCTTTCTCTGGAGGGCCATGTCACAGCTCACAATGTGAGGGCCAAGGCAGCCTCTATGGCTCATCTAAACTCTGTGTCCATCGACCAGATCTGTCGAGCGGTCACCTGGGGCTCGGTTCATACCTTCACAGCCCATTACTGCTTGGACAAGGACTCCCGCCGGGATGCCTTGTTTGGTCAGGCTGTTCTCAAACACCTGTTCCATACCTAACCAACTCCTACCCTCCATCCCTGGCTGGATGCCTGAGATTCATGGGTGGAGGTAGAGCCCTTCCCAGGGACTCACAACCTGGGTGATCTCCCAGGCATCTCTAGCTGGGGAGTCCCCATATGTGAAGACTCATTCCTGCTTGTTCCTGGAGATAGCACAGTTACTTACCTGTAACAGGTGTTCTCTGGAACAGCAGGAATAAGTCTTCCCAACCCACCCACCTCCCCTAGGAGTTGTATCTCTCTATCTTTCTTTCCTTTCCTCACTCTCTCTTTGTCTCAGCTTAAAACTCGAACTGGAGAGAGGCAGTTAGGAAAGGCGGGAAGGCAGTGCGCAGGCGCTGTGGGATGCTCCCAAAAGCTTTCCTTTTGGACGCTGGGGAGCGTTCCCGCGCAGGTTCCGTCGGTACCGACGATACCCATATGAGAAGACTTATTCCTGCTGTTCCCAGAGATCACCTGTTACAGGTAAGTAACTGTGCTTTCTATGAAGTCTTCATAGCATTATCTCAGTAAAAATCACTGACCACTTTTGGTCGAATCCAAACTGTCTTGTTTAGCATTCAATTCAACACAGCTCATTTGCCCATAGGGGGATTAGATCACATTTGAATAACTAAGGAATTTTGGACTGTCAGCACAATAGGCAGTTGTTAGTCAGCCTTAATGCTTAACTTCTACTGAACCAGGTGGTCTATTCTCACTGAGAGATTCTTCAAAACATAATCAATAGTACTCATCTTAGATCCTTTACATGTATACTTCCACATTATAGGATAAATGCTACCAGGGTTGCTGGCATTACTTCCCTGCTCTACAGGAAATCAAAGCCTCTGAGCCTGAATAATCAGTTGCCAAAATAACGTGATCTTACTTCCTCTTTTTGAAGAAAATGCTCTAGGTGGAGACAAACTCCAGCTACTGGAACATTCTTAAGGCACACTTGGCTGAACCATTATTGAATTCAATCCAGAGGTCTGGAACATACCAATTTTCCTAGTATATATGTTACCTTTTGACATTATTTTCTTTTCATGATTAGTATAAAGCTATACAATTTTCTTCAGCTGCTGTATATTTATGGGCTTCCTGTTCTTTGATTTTAGAAATGATTTAAAATTAATAAGAATCAACAATTGATTTTATATTCTGGTGTAGTTTACCTTGGGATTTTGTGTCACTGGAATACTAACTCTTTGGGGTATGTCTACTAAACTGTGGTAATGTCATTCGCGTTAGGTTCCGCGGTAAAGGTACAGATGTCCATATAAAGGCGTGGGCGGTGCATCGTTACAGCAAGCCGTATCAGGCAGCGCATGTTAAAAACTAACACATGTTGCAAGGCGCTTCATAAGGCACCTTACAAGGCGCCTTGTAAGATGCCTTGTAGGGCGCCTTGTAAGGTGCCTGATAAGGTGCCTTGTGAGGTGCCTTATAAGGTGCCTTGTTAGGTGCCTTATAAGGTGACCTGTTAGGTGCCTTATAAGGTGCCTTGTTAGGTGCCTTATAAGGTGCCTTGTTAGGTGCCTTATAAGGTGCCTTGTTAGATGCCTTATAAGGTGCCTTGTTAGGTGCCTTATATGGTGCCTTGTTAGGTGCCCTATAAGGTGCCTTGTTAGGTGCCTTATAAGGTGCCTTATAAGATGCCTTGTTAGGTGCCTTATAAGGTGCCCTATTAGGTGCCTTGTAAGGTGCCTCATAAGGTGCATTGTAAGGTGCTGTATACAGTAGGGCTCCTTAGGCTAAGCGCTGTATTAGGCACCCCTGGACAAGGCACCTTAGAGGGCACCCTGGGTTACGGAACCATAGGTTAAGGTGTCCTAACAAGGTTATGGTGCCCTAGGTTAGCGTGGCCTAAGGGCTGCAAGGTGCTTCAGGATGACATGCATGACCCATAGAGACAGATGTAGCCCTAACACTAGATAGAGCACTCAGGAAAGGCAATGAACAGGTGAGTGAAGGAAGTAGAGCTGGGAGCCGCTGGACCTGCCTTATCTGAGGGCATCCCATGTGGCTGCCAGTACTGATGACAAACATGGTGGGGGCAACTGTACCACAGCACAGGGTGTTGGCAATGTAAAGTACTGGAAAGACAGTTGGTGGCAGACGATGGGAATACCTGTCCTCCAGTGGAGGCGGAGGTGGCAGGATAGTTACAATGATGGGTGGACAGAGGAGTGATGGTGCCATGCAGATCAGGCACAGGCGAGGCAAGCAAGAAGAGGCACAATGCAGGAAAAGGTAGCAGTGCAGGACATGGGGTGACAGCCTGCACAAGACTCTACACAGCTGACAGACGCAGATAGACAGACCGAGGGAATGTTGGCAATTGTGGCAAGGATATTATGGGCTGGCAGCACAAATCTGCAAAAATATGACTGTTACAGGCATGCACACTATTTGAGTAGGACAGGCATGAGAGGAGGGAACAATGAGGAATTGAACCCATGAACACTGCCGAGAATGGCATTGTATTAACCGGTAGGCTATACCTCTGTGGTGTATGTCACAGCAATGCCTGGGTACAGAAGGACTGCAAGTCACTGCACAAACTGTCTGCTCTGAGTGCCAGGATAGGGTAACCCCACCAGTACCCATGATGCAATGCACATGCTGAATAGCTGTCTACAGCTGATCAGCAAATGGGGTCTGCACCTCTCCGGTACCTCAGCTTGGAAAGACGAACTGACAGTGCGTGATACTGGCACAGAGTAGCTACAGACCATATCATTGTGCAGGTTCTGTGTTCTCCCTGAGGGATAGGATGAGTGCCCAGCACTAGGTCCGCAGTACATGTGGTGCTAGAGATAGGCCCTGCTGTACATCCCATCACTAACAGTATGTAACAGGTGTTTCTTGCAGTGCAGCTGAAGGTAATTTGGTGTCCATCTTTATCCTGCAGTCACATGTGGCCCTCTGGGACCAGACACCACCCAGATTACTGTGTACCCCGTGTTTGGGTCTGGCTGACATGGGCACCTGTTATCAGGGCAGAGGGGTTTCTAGACCTGCATGAGCTGTGTGTAGCAGTGCCTTTATAAGGTCAAAGTGGTATACACTGCATACCCCAAAGGGCCTACATCACCCTTTTTGTAGGTAAGGGACAGGTGCCCCACCTCTGCTGAAGCAACCTCCATCCTGCTGGTATAAGACAGCCCTCCAGGGTTGGTGGGCCAGAGCCCTACCTGTGACTGGGGTAGTGGCTGACCAGCAGCAATGTTGGGGTGGGGTCTGGAACACCCCAACTGCCTCACAACACTGTCTGCCAGTCACCAGCAGACTGCACATTGTAGGTGTTCCCACCATGCACAGTCTAACTGCAGACAGTTCACCAGCCAGTCCATAGTGCATGCTCACAGAGTAACTATGTGCACCAAACAGGCATCTCAGTGATTGGGGCCCCAGCACTGGGAACAAAAAAGTATCACTGAAAATAAATAATGTAGAGAGCTATGTGGGAACCTAGACATTCCATGGTCACTGCTCAGTCAGAGTGAGTGCCCTCCCGGCATGCAATGCTGTGGCCACCCTGTCCATGCAGGTGGTGGTCGGGCACTACAGTGTCCCAGCCATTGCCCCTCACCCTGTGAAGATGCATCCTGGCCAATCCGCCCTGTCCGGGCCATATCCATGACACCTTTCTCCTCATTATGCACATATTCAGGCTAACGCTCATAACAGTGGGACATTGTGGGCCCGGTGAGGTGCAGGCAGCCACAAAACAATGGATAGACATACACACACTCACTCCTATTGCAGCATTGTGCAAAGATAGGGGTGGTTGGCAATCCTGCCTGCCACACTGGTCCTGATCACAGTGCCGACATTGCTAAACTGTGCAGGAGGTAGTATAAGTGCCCTGGTGATAACTGCAGCTCAATGCTGGGGCCAACAGCCTGACTCTCCATGAATCTCTGGATTGTGGAGCCTGTGTGAGTGGGTGTTTGTACCCCTATTCGCCACTGCTTTGGGCTTTGCATATGTTGCTGTTGTATCTGCATTGTAGGGTAAAACATAGGGACATGCTCTGCAGGAACCACAGCTGGGGCTTGAACCTGTGACCCTCTGCTTCTGGACACACTGGCTGGGTGTACTGCACCACACTGTTGCCACAGATGCATGGTGGTTCCTGGGGCTACCGGTACTTTTCCTCACCCAGACTTTGTATGTTGCCCTGCATATCACGTACTGGTACAGGGCATGGCGTAGATCCACTGCAGGCAGGTGCCACTGCCCACTCCAGCATGGGCACACAGCCCCCCTGCCATGCTGACATGGCCATATGCTGTCGGTGCTGGTAGTGCGCAGTCCCAGGCCATCCACTGTGTGGGTAGGTGGTCACCTAGGGAGTGGGGTCTGGGGCATGGGGAATACATGAGCATCCTCACATCCCCCCCCCCATCACCACCTACCAATAGTCTGTCCCTTCCGCTTGGGGGAGGGTTGGCTGGGGGGATGTCAGGTCAGTGCCCTGGTAACTTAGCTTGGGTGGACCAGGTAGATGTAGGTGGATTGTGTTTGGCCTTTGTCAGCTGCCGTCATGCTGATTTCTGGTGTCTATGTTCCTATGTGTCACCTAGGCACCCACCTAGTCCACCCTGTGCCCCAACTGCCCCCTCTACATGTCCCACCTGCAGCCCTCTATGCCCCACTTGCACCATCGCCATAATGGCCTTTCATACTTGGGCACTATGCTGGTGCTGAAAATGGAGCACTACTATCACGTTTCTTGGGCTCCCTGTCTATGCTGTACATTGCTGACGCTGAAATGGTTTCTCTCTCCTTCAAATGTGCACCTAACGGCAGGTTTTCATTCGCGGTAGGATTCAGCACTTCAGTTCAGTGCATTAGTGTGCAGGGAGCCTCTCCCCTCCCACTCCCTGCCAATTGACCCCTTCCCCCGCCCTCTCTCCACCCTCTGCGGTGTTTACCGCGGCCGGGGACGTCAACAATTGTTAATTAACATTAACGCGCATTAACGTTACATAACTCGCGTTAACGTTACCTAGCAATCGTTAATGTTACACAATGCGTGGTCTGTAACATTACCGCAGTTTAGTAAACATACCCCTTTAAATCATTTGTTAAAATTTCACTGTAGATAACAGTATTCAACAAGATCTTCAGTATTCATCAATATCAATAAGGTTTAGATAAAACTAACAGTTTATGAGAAAATTGTACACATCATTATTTCGGTGCCATTCCAATTAAACACCTACTGGAAGAAATGAAAGTGACATATGTAAGAGAGCATAGAGGTGTTCCTGTAGTTTTTATAACAGCATTTAGGTGTAGAACAACAGTGATTAAGTTACTGAATTGTTTATTTATTCATTAGTAAGCCAGTGGGCTCTGCTATATGCAAATATAGAGAGACTTTCAATTTAAATTACTCTCATGGAAGTTAAGTATCATTTGATAATGAGAGTTGAAAAGAACAACTGAAACGATTCCGCTGCAAATTAAACAATTCAATTATCTTGTACAATAGTTGGGGCAAAGATACAGTGTTAACGTGCATAAAGTCATAAGATGGTTTCCTCAAGGTCCATTGCTTGCATTCTGGATCTCTTGCACTTTGGCAAGGCAGAAATGAGACAATAGACAAGCTTTCTAGACTTCAAAGCCATGCTTTTTTAAAATCTGACATGCCTATTATGTTCAATGTCACTGCATGATATACATTGACAGTTTGTGCCCATCAGGCATATGACTCTACTGCCCTTTCACTGGTCAAGCACGTAAACAAGACACTAAAGAGGTTAATGTGATTATAGACCAGTCTGACACCAAGACAAAACAAGGCTGAAATCTGCTAACTTGATTTCTCCGTAATTACCTCTGTTTGTAGTGCGGGTCTGCTTTGGAGGTGAGTGTATATAAAGGGCAAAGCAGATAAAAAACAACAAGCTGATACAGTTACAGATGTCGAAGGAAGCAAAAGAACTTTCAGTACTGCCTGCTAATGGCATTTTTACTTACTGGGATATCCCATACAGGATGTATACCATTAATCTGCATTTTAAATGTTAGATTGTCTTCAATTTTAAAAAGTCCTCATGGTCATACATGGCTCATTTCACACACCCATGAGCATGTGTCCCAACCAACACACCCAGATGCAAGAAACTCCTCCACAATGCTTCTTACCCAATTAAGCAAGTGGATGGCAATTCAGACAGACACATGGAGGTCGAATCCGAGTGCTGCATGTCCGGGCTGTCCAGACATCCAGAAAATGAATGAAGCACATTTGTACCCGATTCCACAACTGCAAGAGTTATACGTTCCTGTGGTTGCAGACTCAGGGCACTTAGAAGGCCCGATGTGCAGTCTATTCGGTGGAGGGAGAGAACCAGTGATTTACCCAACCAGCTCACCCAGCACTCTGGCAGGTGTGCCGATACGTTGGTGTTCCTTCACCATGACACCCGCATGTCCAGCTGGAGGAACTGAATTGCCAGACCCTGAGCTGCTCCGTCGCCCCACTGCCGAACCCCCACCATGGGCCCCCATGGATGGCATTGGGCAGCTGATGCTCTCCTGTGCCAGTGGAATAAGCCAGGCATCCAAGTGGATGCCTGCAGACATACAGAGGTCCAATTTGAATGGCCTCTGTACATCCGGGCACTATGACCCACCCCTGCTCCACCTTCTTCCCGCCCCCTCCTGTCCCCATCCTGCACTCCCTGCATAAACCATCTATATGTGTGGAGAGCACTGGGACTAGAATAGCTTCTCGGGCCTGTTCGAGAGTTTTACGTCCAACCCAGACATACAACCCCGCTATTTGGGCCTCAGAATCCACCCCATAGTGAGTCTCTTCATATTGGTGATACTATTTTGCTACATCTTTTATTGTACAAATATAACACTGTACTTGCAAAACAGTACCTGAGCCAATAAACATATGATCAACAATTGCCTCCTCAGCCCACCAGGGGACCAGCAAGGCTGTAGTTTACTCTGCCACCCAAACAAAGTTCTACAGCGTGCAGCAAGACTGTCCATCCTCAAGTGCAGCTAAACCATCGTGTTACACGAAGCATCACATGATTCTCCTGCTCTTTATTATAGCTAATGCAGGCTGTCATTTTGTCACAATCATATCAATTCCAAGTGCCTTGACAACAATCCATTGCTAGGGTATCACCACTGGCTGTAACCTTATAAATGCGGGTGCGGAGAATAATAACAGATAGGGAATGAGGAGGGAGCAGAAAGCAGCACAGGTTGGGAGTAAAGTGGTGCAGATACTGGCATCTCCTCATATGCCCTCTGTAGGCCCCATCCCACCCACAGCAGGGTGCCTGAACACTGGCAGGAAATTATCCCATCATGGTCTTAGGCAATCAAATAATGAAGTGGGGTGGGGAAGGGCAAAGGGGTAGGGGCACAGCGTCATGTTATGAATGACTTCCCTTCACCTGGCAGTTTGCCTCTTAGCTAACTCATCCAGGCCAGTGAAAAACCCTCCCCACTCCCATTCCTCACCTAAACTAGGAGAAGACTACTGCAGTTGATACATACTGAAACAGCCTTGATATTGGTGATAAACTTGGCCACAACTTTAATTAAACAGGCTACCCATCCACTCCAACTAGTGCAGAACACTGCAGCCAGCATCATAACCGACACAGCCAAGCACGAGCACATTACACCTATACTTCGGCAACTTCACTGGCTAACAATATCTGCACAGGCAAGATTTAAAATGACTATAAACATAATCAAGATCATGAACCTATGCACAGCAGATGTCTTCCATAGTTTGATAACCAGGGACACAATCAACCGGCCCAGATGAACTAACAGCAGCAACAGACTCTGCACACCCGCTGGATACCTTAAAACAAAACAAGTTACCTCCAACAAAGCCATATTCCTCTCAGCACTGACCCTCTGGAATTCCCTCCCGGATGAACTGCGGGTGATAAATGACCTCAAGGATTTCTGCAAATCCCTCAAAACCTTCCTATTCATGGAATTCTATGACAAAGCAACCTAAAGACCCACTACTCATGCTTGAATGTAAAGATAATACCATCCACTATAGTCTATATGTTATGTTGTGTCGCCCCCTCTGTTCAATGTAGACCCAAATTGTGTAATCAACCACTTTGATTGAAGGAAAAAGTGCTATACATATCTGGATAAATACATAATTAAATAAAATTAAACAAATATAATAATTGCAAAACAGCACCCATGCCAATAAACATATGGTAAGTAATTGTATCCTCAGCTTGATGTGAGACCAGCAAGGATGTAGTTTACTCTGCTACCATCCCAGGCCTGCATTGTGCAACAAGTGTGCCCATTCAAAACACCTCGGATCGGGAGAGATAGAAGGGATTTTCAATTTATCTAGTTATGTGTTGGAACAAGATGATATAAAAGTATTAAGAAAGGGTCTCTCTTCTGTACTGACCAAAAGACATGATTCTTTTACTAACCAAGAAGAATTGTTCAAATTTTTTTGTAAAATAAAAATCAGAGATTATTTTGATACCCACACATGCATCACCTCCGACCCATCAATGGCTAAGAAGCCTTCTTCCTGGGTACCTCCAAATATGGGGAATGTAGTAATAGAAGCCTTTCAGAAGGTGGTTTCCCACAGGGTGGAGGATCTCTACAAGAAAAAATCTTGCACTTATTTTAACTTACCTAAGGAAGAAAAATGTGCACTTTCTGATCTAAGTAATAATCATGAAATAGTCATTAAACCTACAGATAAAGGAGGAGCATTAGTCATTCAAGATTGTTCTGATTATATACAGGAGGTGTATTGTCAGATAAAGGATACTACTTTCTATGTTAGATTGTATGACGACTCCCTTTATTAAGAGTAAATTAGACATGCTGATTTATGTTGGCCAGCAGGCCAGTTATTTGACCCAGAAAGAATGTCATTTCCTGATGGTACAATATCCGATCACTCCAACAATTTATGTGCTTCCTAAAGTATACACATTTTTAAACCATCTACCAGGAAGGCTAATTATATCGGCCATTGGTTCTTTGTTTGAACCGGTTTCTAAGGGGTATGTTTACTAAAGGGCGCTATCTGCACTGCTGCGATATTATTGGGTGATAAGGTACGTTATCGCGTGATAATGGTGCTTTACCAGGCAATAAGGTATTTTATCACGCGATAATGCGCGCAGCGGCGCAAACGAGCACTGAGGTTGGAGAAAGGCTCCCAGAGGGCGGAGGAAGGCTCCCCAGGGGTGGAGAGAGAGGGTCAATGGGTGCAGAGTGGGAGGGAAGAGGCTCCCTGTATACTAACGCTGTGGATTCCGGGTCTGAAAACTAATGCCAGTGAAACCCTGGCGTTAGAGCAGATTTAAAGGGAAGAGAAACCATTTCCGTCAACAATGTACAGCAAAGCCAGGGAAACCTACAAAAAGTGATAAGTGTGATACATGTGCACGGAACAAAAAGGCAAATAAACATTGAAAATGACCTGAACAAAATGGAAAAAAAACATAACCAAGCTGGCCAATAGTGTAGCTACTCTGTGCCAGTAACACACATGGTCAGTACCCCCTACCAGGCTGAGGTGCTGTGGGGGTGCACACGGTCAGTTCCCCCTACCAGGCCGAGGTGCTGTGGGGGTGCATACCCCATCTTGTGATCATCTGTAGACTGCTGATTTGCATGTGCAGTGCATCATGGGTACGGGTGGGTTATCCCTATCCTGGTAACCACAGCAGACAGTTTGTGTAGTGACCTGCAGTCCATCTGTAGCCTGCAAGAGGTTTGTTAGTAGCTGTAGCCCACTGGTTAATTTACTGCCTGTGGAGCCAGAGGTCATGTGTTTGATCCCACAGTGGGGTCATTTAATAGGGCTGTCTGAGGCATTTTCTTTTTTTAATTTAAATTAGTGCTGCCAGCAAAAACACCCTCACAGTGCTGTAACCTTAAGGTGCCTCATAAGGCGCCCTATAAAGCGCTCTATAAGGCGCCCTATAAAGTGCTCTATAAGGCGCCCTATAAAGCGCTCTATAAGGCACCCTATAAAGTGCCTTATAAGGCACCCTATAAAGTGCCTTATAAGGCACCCTATAGGGAACATTATAAGGTGCCTTGGCGGACAGTGCACTTTATAATGTGCCCTCTGGAGTGCCTTATAGGGCGCCTTATGCGGCACCTTAGGTTACGGCACTGTGAGGGTGTGTTTGCTGGCAGCACTAATTTAAATTAAAAAAGAAAATGCCTCAGACAGCACTGATGTAAATTAAAGGGTAATGCCTTAGACAGCCTTACTCATTAGGCCCATTGGGGGTTCAAACTCATGACGCTTGTTTCATCAGTCAAGGTATTAACCATTGTGCTACACCTCTGTTGCTGTGTTTGTAGGTCAGTACGCCTAATTAAGGCTAACACACATTAACGTGCCATGGCTCCCTCTATCGCACGAAAACGTACCTTATCGCACGATAACACTAGATGCTACCTTAAGACCGTAACGCCCATTACCTTATATGGCATCCTGCACACTATCGCCGGGCACACGTTAAGACTGCTTAGTAAACATACTCCTAAGTTTCTTGATGTGTTCCTTAGGCCATTTGTACAACAAGCATCACTGTATGTGCGCGACTCGTCGCATATGTTGCAATTATTAGAACAAATCACTGATCTCCATGATGATACTGTACTTGCCACTTTAGATAATAATTCTTTATATACTAACATCCCACAAACCGAGGCTTTGAACATTTTAGAAGATACATTTATCACAAGAGGAAGACCTGCGTGGACCCGTACAGATTTTTAAATCCAACTAACCACATTAGCAATGACAGAAAACTTCTTTTGTTTTCATAAGATTTTTTATAAACAGATTAAGGGGGTTGCCATGGGTTCCTCGATAGCACCAGACGTTGCCAATTTGTATGTCTTGCACTTTGAACATAAATATCTTATGAGACATCCATTTCAAAATTATGTACGTATGTGGAAAAGATATATAGATGATCTGTTTTTAGTTTGGGGAGGTCCACAAGCTGAAGTTTTAGATTTTTTCAGTTGGTTCAGTTCTATTGATGCTAATTTTCAGTTTGAATACCAGTACAGTTTTGACTAGGGGGTATGTTTACTAAACGGCGCTAACGTCGCAGCTGTGATGTTATCGTGCGATAATGGCGCATTACCATGCGATAGCATCATGTATTGCGCGATAACGTCTCTGGCGGCATTAAGATGCACAGAGGGTGGAGTAAGGCTCCCCAGAGGATGGAGTAAGGCTCCCCATGGGCGGAGATAAGGGGTCAATGGGTGGAGAGTGGGTGGGGAGTGGCCCCATGCACACTAACGCCGTGAAATGAAGGTCTGAAAAATAGCGTCAGTGAAAACCTTGCGCTAGAGGACATTTGCAGGGGAGAGAGACCATTTCAGTCAGCAATGTTCAGCAAAGGCAGGGAAATCAAGAAAAGTGATAGTAGTGCAACAACATCATAGTGCCCAAGTACAAGAGGGCACTATGGTGAGGCTGCAAATGGGGTACAGGGGGCTGCAGGCGGGACATGCAGTGTGGCAACTGGGGCACAGGGTGGGCTAGGCAGATGCCTAGGTGACACATAGGAATGTAGAAGCGGAAAACCAGCAAGACAGCAACTGACCAAGGGCAAACATGGCCACGAGTATGTGTCCCACAGTGTCCCAGGGGACAGTACCCAGCAAGTACCCCAAAGGGCACATAACATCGGCAGGCGGTGCTGGGTGGAAGCGTGGATGTCTATGCAGGCACCCCAACCCCATAACACGCACCATAGGCAGCCGCCTACCGGCACACTGGATGGCCTGGGACTGCGCACCACAAGCACCACCGGCACAAGAGCATGTCAGCATGGTGGAGGAGGAGTGCTGGTGGTGGAGGGGGCAGTGGCATCTGCCCACAACAGACCACAGCCAAGCCCCGTTTAGGTGGGTGCTGTGCACTGCAACAGACAAGAACTGTCTGACGAACAGTCATGGTATTCTAAGGGAATGATCTGCCCCTCTCCTCCCCACTCTTCTCCCAGTCCTTCTACTCTTGCCTCTTACTTCTCCGACAAAGTCCACTCTCTACGTTCCTCTTTCTCTGCCTGCCCTCCTCCACTCTCCCCCCTCCCCCTCTCTCCCGTGTCCCCTGTTGACGTCTCTTCGCCCCACTCCTGTGCCTTTCCTCATTCCTGGCGTTCCGTTAGATTAATTACTTCCTCCGAACTCCTTAGAGTTCTTTCCTCTGCCCATCAGACCACCTGTTCTCTCGACCCCATACCCTCTTCTTGGCTGTTTACTCCTGACCTTGCACTTACCCCCTACATTCTCTCTATTTGTAACTCCAGTTTAGCATCTGGTTACTTCCCTTCCAGTTGGAAGCATGCCATTGTCTGCCCCCTCCTGAAAAAACCCTCCCTCGATCCCGCCTCTCCTGCCAATTGGCAACCAGTTACGAATCTTCCCTTTCTCTCGAAAATTTTGGAGAAACTTGTCTTCATTCAACTTGCTTCTCATCTTGACTCCACCTTGGCACTTCATCTACGCCAATCAGGCTTCCGCACCGGCCATAGCACAGAGACCATCCTTGTATCACTGCTTTCTGACCTTCACCGCGCTCACGACTGTGGTGATTTTTCTATTGTGGTTTCTTTGGATCTTTCTTCGGCTTTTTACGTTGTCGATCACCGCACCCTTCTCACTCGTTTGTCCGATTTCGGTGTGCACGGCACAGTTTTTCAGTGGTTTCGTTCCTTTCTTTCATCTCGCTCCTTTTCTGTTCACTCTGGTTCCTCTGTCTCTCTCCCGCTCCCCTCAATCTGTGGTGTTCCTCAGGATTCTATCCTTGCCCCCTTGCTTTTCAATGTCTTTCTTGCCCCTCATGCTCTTCTTATTCAGCAATCTGGAATTTCCATTTACATCTACGCCGACGATATTCTTCTAGTTCACCACACTTCTTCTTGTGCCCCTGACCTTGCCCCGCTAAACTCGTGTCTTGCCTCTGTCGCTTCCTGGTTTGACCTCAATTTTCTTCATGTCAACCTCGCTAAATCCTCGGCGATTTGGTTCTCTTTCGGACTCCCCTCTCCTGACTTGTCATCCTTTATGTCCTCCCACCCTATCCCCTTAGTATCGACTCTTCGATACCTGGGTGTCACCCTGAACTCCTCCCTTTCCTTCCACCAGCATATTTCTTCCCTAGTATGCACTTCCTTCTTCCATCTTCGCCGGATAAGGGCCGTTCGGTCACTTCTCCCCCATTCCTCTGTTGTCACCCTGGTCTTATCACTCGTGATATCGCGTTTAGACTACTGTAACGCTATCTTCGCAGGTCTCCCCTCCTCCCAGCTTTGCCGTTTACAACTGGTCCAGAATACTGCCGCCCGTCTCGTTACCTGCTCCCCCGCCCGGTCTCATGTCAATCCCTGTCTTTTCTCTCTTCACTGGCTGCCGGTTAAATTCAGGTTTATCTTTAAATTGCTCATTCTTGCTCACAGAGCCCTCTATGCAGGTACCCCTCAATACCTGGCAGACATCATTTACTTTCAACCCTCTCCTCGCTCTCTCCGCTCTGTTCATGGCAACCGTCTTTTCCTCCCTTCCCCCTCCCAGGCCCATTTGGAACTCACTCGCCACTCTGCCTTCTTCTTCTGGGCTCCCGCCTTATGGAATTCACTTCCCCTACCACTCCGCCTCGAATCGTCTTTCCCCCATTTCAAAGGTCTTCTTAAGACCTATCTTTTTTGTCAAGCCTTTGATCTTCCCTTACCAACCGATGGTGCCTTCTCCCCTAGCCGCACCCTCCATCACCCATAGTTTCCCTTCGTATTTCCTCCCCTTGCTCCCCACCCCCACTCTACTCATCCTCTTCTTTTCTGTTCTCTGCCTTTTAATTGTTCTTTCCTGTCCTGTCACTGATGGTGTTCCTTTTCCAACTTTATTTTCAGTAGCCTAGTCATTTTATTGTATTGTACACCGCCCTGACGCCTTGGCTTGGGCGGTTTATCAAGCTTTGCGAATAAAGATAAAGATAAAGTACACACAGACAGTGTGTTCAGAGGCAGGAAGTCACAAGTTCAAGTCCCAGCTGTGGCTCCTGCAGATCATGTCTCTATATTATACCCAGTACTAAACTGTGGTAATAAAGACAGAACCTTTATTGCAGATAAAATAAACATGCCATAAATGCCTATCTTTTACCCTACAGAGCACAGACACCATAAACATGTGCAATCCCTAGAGCAGAGTTTCCCAACTCCAGTCCTAGAGGGCCAAACACCATTCAGGTTTCATGCTGTCCCTAATAAACATGCCTGTGCTACATTTGTCTGCACTGCCCACATTGTATGCAAATGTATCTCATGCATATCCATTGGGGACAGCATGAAAACCTGAACTGTGTTTGGCCCACCAGGACCGGAGTTGGGAACGTCTGCCCCAGAGCAGTGGCCAACAGGGGTACAAATACCCACACCCACAGGCTCCACTATCCAAAGCCTCATGGAGAGTCTGGCTGTTGGGCCGTGCTCGGAGCAGCATCTCCCAGTGCTAGCACCTGCATACCTTAGCAATGCCGTCCTAAACTTGGGAACACGTTCCACATATATCAAAAGGTTGTTATAATTAATGTCAGATAGCAAATCCAATTTGTTGACAGAGATTCATCATAGCAACTTAGGGTTAATGTGAGTTAACATGCCACAGTGCCCACTATCACGCGATACAGATTCTTTCTACCTTGCCGCCGGAACGCCCACTCCTTATATGGCATTCTTCATATTATCGTTGCAACTAGCACCGGTAACATTAAGACGGTTTAGTAAACATACCCCTAAGATATTCTCATCAAAAAGCAAGGCCATGTCATTACTCAGTGAACTCTCCTATCCCTTCACATTCCGGTCCTCCCTCGTACCCTAAGCCCTCCAGATTCTTGTCATATGCTGCCTAGTAAATGCATATATGTCAAAATGTAAATAAGTTATGTTTTCAAGCATTTCCCGCATGCCACCCTCATCTTTACCGCAAGTTCTCTGTAATGTTTGTTGAGTTTTAATGTAAACTGCTTTGACTTAAAGATCCGCTTTGATTTAAAAAACCTATTAAATAAATAAAATAAAATTACCATCCTATATAGAAAACCTACCAATAGGAATTTAGTTTAATATTTTTCCAGTTTTCAATCAGTCTCTTAAGAATAATTTACCAGTGAGCCAGTTCCTGAGAATTAGGAGACTCTGCATTACTGCTGTGGAATATGAGCTCCATGCACAGGACACGGGTCAATGTTTTTTGGATCGAGGATACCCACGAAAATGCATCCACAGAGCATATCATTGAGCAAACTTTTCTGATCATGCCATGTTGCTTCAGGGTAGTATCCATCCTGAGGAAGATAAGATTGTCTGTGCTTTAACTTTTCTGACCTTTCCAGGAATGTTGCATGTATCAAGAAAGAGTGGCACCTCCTGGAATCTTTATTGCCTTTTAAAGGAAAGAAAATAACCAGAGCATACGAAAGGAATCCAAATCTTACGAACATTTTGCTGTCTTTAGCTCTTTCCCGCTCTCGAGCTGTTCCCAGAGCTCATGGTCATTTCCACTGAGGACATTGTGCAGTTTGTGAAAATTCTTTTGTTAAAAGAGAGGTCTTTACTCATCCGGTTTATTTTAGGAAAATATTTTTATTTTATGCAGTGTGGGTTTTTTTTATTTATTTTGTCTTTTTTATCATTTTTAGGGGTTGTTTTTATAGTTAGCTGTTTATTTATTTATTTAAATAATTAATTTTGTACCTGTATTTTCATTGGTGCTTGGCTTACAGTTTTTTCCTTCCCACTGTTTTAAAGATTTTAGTACTTTTTTATCGGCTGTGGACAGCATCCTCTTTTTATGTCATTTTTGATTCCACTTGCATTAGTTGTGGTAAGCGCATAGTTGTGGTCCTGGGATATTTATGTATGATCTCATAGGTGTTTTTAGTACACCTTTTTATTTGTTTATCATGAGCTTATTTCCTTTTACACTGGATTCTTCCCCTTTGTGGCTCTTATGGTTCCATATTGGTGCATTATGTGCAGCTAGCGCGCCATTTTATTTATTTATTTATTTTTATTAGTTGTGGTATATGCATGGGTGCTCTCTTAGCATTTGTCCATAGATCATTTCATTAGCCCTTGGTTTCCAGGATGCTTTTAGCTTTTCACTTTTCACTTTGGGTGAGATGTATAGGAGTGTCCCCCTGTGATACATGGCCTCTAGGATCTGCTATTTTTAAATTCTCTATATGTCTTCCTCTGGGGAAAGAATGCCTCCCTTCCTTGTTCTGTTGTTTAGTTTTGTATCAAGGGGGAACATTAGAGCATTTATGCACTAGTTTACACATCTGGTGGTCAGCTCCCCTTCATTTAGTCCAGTCAGCTCGGTTTACACAGTGTTATATCTTCATCCATACAGCTTCTGCTGTGATCTTTGTTTTTTGTTTTTTTTAAATTAAGCAACATGCACCATGGTTTTTAATTTGCCCATTCCCGATATGGGATTTTTTAAGGATCATAGTAACATAGTAGCATAGTAAATGACGACAGATAAAGATCAGTATGGTCCATCTAGTCTGCCCAGTAAGATGGCAGGAGTAGGTACACCTGCCACTCTGTGAAGGACACCCATCCCCATATTTTTGTTTAGGGGTGAACCCACCGCTCCATGTAGGACACCCCTATTTGTTGAGAAATTAGATAGTTCAGTTTATTTTGATTTTATCCTGTTGCTGTAAAGGGATCCACTGTGTCTGTCCCATGCCATTTTGAATTCCGTCACTGTGTTTGCCCCCACCACTTCCATCGGGAGGGCATTCCAAGCATCCACCACCCTTTCAGTGAAAAAGCATTTCTTGACATTGCCTTTCAATTTACCACCTTGCAGCTTCATGCTATGCCCTCTGTTTTTACAACTTCCCCATCTTTGGAAGAGGTTTGTTTGTTCTTTATTTCTCTTTAAGTATTTAAAGGTCTGAATCATATCTCCCCTATCCCTCCTCTCCTCCAGAGTGTACTTATTTAGCTCTTCAAGTGTCTTCTCATAAGGCTTCTGACGCAGGCTCCAAATAATTTTGGTCACCTTCCTCTGAACAGTTTCCAGTCTTTTTACATCTTTTGCAAGATATGGTCTCCAAAACTGAACACAGTATTCCAAGTGAGGCCTCACCATTGACTTATACAGTGGCATTAGTAACTCTTCCTTTCTGCTGGTAATTCCTCTTCGTATGCAGCCCAACATCCTCCTGGCTTTTGCCACTGCCTTGTCGCACTGTTTTGCCACCTTGAGATCTACAGAAATAATCACACCAAGGTCTTTCTCCTGATCTGTGCACACCAATCTCTCGCCCCCTATCGCATACATTTCCCTTGGATTTCTGCTACCCAAGTGCATGACATCGCAAATCTTTGCATTAAATCTTAATTGCCAAGCATTAGACCATTCTTCCAGCTTTTGTAGATCTTTCCTCATGTTAACCACTCCCTCAAGGGAGTCCATTCTGTTGCAAATTTTTCTGTCATCTGCGAAAGGACAGATTTCCCATTCAGTCTTTCAGCAATATCACTCACAAATACATTGAACAGTGCTGGTCCTAGGACCGAACCCTGGGGCACCCCGCTAATCACCTTCCTTTTATCCGAGTGAGCTCCATTTACTATCACCTTCTGTCATCTGTCAGTCAACCAATTTCTGATCCAGTTTACCACCTTGGGACCCATCCCCAAACTACTGAGCTTATTGATAAGCCTCCTATGATGAACAGTATCAAAGGCTTTGCTGAAATCCAGGTAGATGACATCCATGGCATGCCCCTGATCTAGTTCTCTGGTCACCCAGTCAAAGAACTCAATCAGATTTGTTTGGCAAGATCGTCCTTCGGTAAAACCATGTTGCCTCGGATCTTGCAACCTGTTGGTTTTGAGAAAGTCCACTATTCGCTCTTTCAGGAACATCTCCATTACTTTTCCCGCCACCGAGGTAAGTGGCGACCGCTGGGGGTGGTGGGGTCGAGAAGGGAAGGGCGCTCGACGTGCGGTGGTGCATGCTAGGCTTGGGGAGCAGGAGGGAAACTGACAGGCAGCCTGTCCGTGGTATTGCTGGTGCGGCTGCACAGTGCATTGCCCTGTCTGCTTGTGCTCGTCCCCTCATGCCGCTGTCAACGTTGGGGACCCTAGCGGTGCTGCCATCGGGTGGGGAAGGGGCCGGTGTGGGGGGGAGCGGTTGGCTGGAGGTGCCCAGCTCTGGGGGGGTTGGGCGGTCGGGGGGGTGACTATGGGGGATGGGGGGGCGGGTTGGTGAATGGTGGGTGATTTGGTGGGAGCAGTAAGGGGAGGAAGGGGAGCTCGGGTGGGTGGGGGGGGGCAGGGTGGTGCATGGTGGGTGCTTTGGTGTGAGCAGTGGGGGGCACAAGGGGAGCTCAGGCAGGTGGGGGGTTTGCAGCTGGGTTGGGGGGCCGTAGGGTAGGGGGACACCTTGCTCCTGCTGGCGGGTCTCCGGTTCCGGGTGCTTAGGTGGTGGCTGGTGGGCTTTTGCCTGGGGAGCAATGGCTTGGGGGCGGGCGGGTTTCGTCTGGATCGGGTGGGGTGGGCACTGGCCACATGCATGGTCTCCGGCGGTTTCCGCCCGTCCACCCCCCTGTTTTGCTTCTGTTTCCACAGGGGCCGGCGCAGTGGGCCGTGGAGCGGACACGAGGCACGGTGCTGCCGCGGAGGCATCTGGTGTGCGGCGTGGGAGATGGCACAGACCGGCGCTGGGATCAACCAGCTGGAAGCCCGGACTGCTGCTGCTGTGGCTGCAGAGGGTTGCAAGACAGGTGAGTGGTCGGGCCCACCGGGCGAGGAATTGAAGGGTCAGAAAGGTCCGGGGGGGGGGGTTGGGCAGGAAGAGCGGGCGGCATTATAGCTTGGTGTCGGCCTTCCCCTCCTCCCCGCGTGGTTCGGCGTCGGCATCTGTGGGAGGGCTGCTGAGGAGGGGGTCGGATAGCGCTGGGGTGGTGGGGCCTGGGGCGGGAGGGGCCCTGTCAGTGGTTCCGTGCTCGGAGCTGTGGGAAGGGGTGCATGAACGACTTCTGCGCCAGATCTGTAGATGGCGATAGAGATATGGTTTGGCTGTTGGTCGGCAGGATGCGCTCGAGGGAGAGCTGGGTGGAGGGGACGGAGGATGCGACGGCGGGGTGGGTTAAGAAGGTTGCGTGCAATGTAGTGGATTGGGCTCGATCCTTCGGCGCCTCGCCAGAGTATGGGGACATCCCACGCTTGAGCATTCTGGGATGCTATTGCAATACGCGGATTTTGTATGGGAGGCATCCCGGTCGCTCGAAGTGGGGCGTGGAGGCACTCGGTTAGAATGTTCAGGGTTGAGATGGCGGGGGACAGAGGGGTATCTTGGGGTGCCCGAGATATTCACCTCTGGCTGTCCCAAATGTCCGCTAGGGTGGGTGCAGGAAGAGGGGCGGTGGGGGGGGGGGGCTGGGCGATGCTGGCGGTGGGGGCGGTTTGTTCCTTTCGCTCGCTATCGGCCAGTTTCCAGCGGTAAGCTTGGGCGGGGGGGGTCGGTGACTCGGGTGGGAGGTTCATTACGTCAACCCCCCTTTTCCAGACGGCAGGTTCTGGCACTCTGCGTGGTTTGTGGCGGAGGGCACTCCGCTACAAGGCATGGTTCAACAGGGGTCACCGACGCCTGGGGATCGGCCCCACGCTGCAAGGCGTTAGGCGGTCGGGCTCCGACTCCGATTCGAGTGTACGTTTTGCAATGGTGGCTTCAGCGGTATCTGAGGCGGCGGGATAGTGTTATCCTGGGGGGCTCGTTTTCCATTTGGCTTTGTTGTTCCAGGGCTGGGCGAGGTGGTGGCGCCTCGTGCTCGGAATTCCCCTTACATACGGCATTTTGGTGGATGGTGCCGAATGAGGAGCCTGGGACGTTCAGGCTACTTCGTAATTTGTCCCTATCCTATGGGGGGTGTCGGTCAATGACTACATTCCGCGCGGGTTGTGTCCAGTGAGGCGCGTCCTTTGATAGGGCGGGGGAGATGGTGAAGGACGCGGGTTGGGCATCATTGCGGGACATGGTTGAGATTACCTTGGCCTTTCACCGGTTGTCGGTGCATCCATCTGCGTTTCCTGCGGTGCTTCCGTTTCAAAGGGTGTATTATTTGATGACTGCTGGCCTATGTGCTGCTCAGTCTCTGGTGCGTATTTTTAAATGTTCAGTACCTTCCTGCAGTGGTTGCTTGTGTACCGAGGGGCTCGGCGAATGTGGTGCATTATTGGCTGTTTTCTGTTGGTGGGGGCGGCTTGGATGGTTGAGTGCCAGGAGCTGTTCAACGGGTTTGCAGAGTTGTCACGGAACTTAGGAGGGCCATTGGCGGAGGGCAAGACTGAGGGTCCGACGACGAGAATACTTTTCGGGAGTGGAATTAGACTCAGGGGATCTGGTAGCTCGCCTGCCGCAGAAGGAGATAGCCGGGTTGGCGATTTGGTGGCTCTTGTGTTTGCATCATTCAGGTTGACCTTGGGGGGGATGTAGGTCTTATTGGGATCTTTGAATTTTTGCACGCCGTGCGAAACCGCTGGGAAGGGTGTTTCACAGCAGTTGGCGGTTTCCACGGGGGAGGGGTGTAGAATCTGCCTTACCGGATTGGGGTCGCGGATTCGGTGTGGGTGGATTGCCGGCTTGAGGCGATTCTTGGCCAATTTCAATGGGACATCGGTTTTCATGGAGGTGGAGGTGTCCCGTGAGGGGTTGCAGCTACACGGATGTGGCGGGGGGAGCCGGGTGGGGAGTGTACTTCGGCGGGGCCTGGTGTGCGGTCAGATGGCCGCAGTCTTGGCAGGTATCATGATTGACTGCCAATATCTCCTTCCTGGGGTGGTTTCCGCTCCAGGTGGTTTTGGAGTTCTGGCCGTATGGGCTCCGCAACCGTGAGGTGGTATGGTGGTGCGCCTATGTGGCTGTGGGTGGTGTGGTCCATTGTTACCCCCCCCCGGTGTTGGCAGGTAGCGGGTTCAGGTGGGAGGTGGTGTTGGCCTGTCTACAGTTGCAAGTCTCGGTGAAGGCTTGGCATATCCTTGGCTGTATTGCCGAGATTGCCGATGCTCTTTCTCGTTTCCGGTGGAGCAGTTTCGGGCTCTGGCACGGTAGCGGACAAGGATGGATCGGGGGTTCCTGAGAACTTGTGCAGCACTGGCCAGGAGACATGCAGAGTTTGGTATCACCGGGGACGTGGTCTGCATGTCAGCGGGGTTGTGACGAGGTGGTCCAATTTTGGTAACGCAGGGGTGGAAACCAGAAGCATTGCCTGGTGGATTTATAGTGGTGGCTATGGGTGTGGGGATCTTCCAGAACGGTGGTGCGTTCGCAGTTGGCCGGTTTCACATTTTGCGAAGGTGGTGGGGTGGGGATCGCTGGTTGGGGGATTTGTATCTCGCAGGCTACTGTGGGGGGGGGGGATGCATGCTCGGCCATCTCCTCGGGATCTGAGGCAGCCCCCCCCCACGCACGATGTGCTGGTATGGCACCTCGCGGCGTTACTGCGTATGGCTACATCGGGGTGTGAAGCCGCCATGTTTGGAGCTGTCTTTTGTCTTGCCGTTTTCGGGGCTTGTCGAAGGGGGGAGTTGGTGGCAGATTCGGTTGGGACGGGGGGCGGGGGAGGAATTCACCGGCCCCACGTTTGAGTTTCGGTGGGGCAGTTCGGGATGTGTTGGCAAGTCTCAGACCGATCAGCGTGGACATGGTCGAGGGTCCGTGAAAGGGGGATGAAGGCTTGGACGTGCCCTGGGGACTGCCGGGCGGCGCTACCTGCGGGTGTCCCCCTAGTAGGCTGGGATTTCTTAGAGTGAGAGAGTGTTGACCCGAGGTGTTCAGGAAGGTGCTGCGTTTGGTGGGTGGAGATCCTACGCATTTTGAGCTGCACTCCTTTTGCATCGGTGCGGCCGCACAGGTCATATAGAGCGTTGGCAGATGGCGCTCTCGGGTGTTTAGGGGTTATGTGCAGCCCTGGCGGCTAAGGGGGGTCATGTGGTTGGGGGGTTTCATTGTTCATTTGTTTTGCAGATGGGGTCTGGAGCCTGCTGAATAGGTACAGGACGGCGAGCTGTGGCGAGGCCGGTGAATGCCAATTTTGGGGTCGTCCCGGTTTTTGGTGGCTGTCTCATGGCTGGGTGAGTGCGGACCCCACGGGTCACAGCGGCTTCCTTTGCTACAGCACCACGGGTGGATATCGCTACTGACTGCAGTGTTGTAGGCAACGACCTGGTTCCGGGTCATGCCGGCATCGGATCAGAGCGGCGCAGGAGGATTTGGAGGGGTTTTTGCAGATGTTTCTGGGTGTAATTCTGATGTGGTTTGACATTGTTCCAAGGCCTACCTGATGGAGCCAGCGGCGTTGGTCGCGGGGGCTGGCTAACAGTACTCCTCCGATTGGTCGCTGGGTTGGCCAACATGGGGGTACTGTATTATGCATTCTTGGGTGGAGGTTGTGTTCGGGGCTTTCTAAGGGTGATGGGGGGGCAGTTATCGCTAGTCGGGCTGGATATGCTCCTTTACGACTGGCAGGAGGCCTTGGAATAGGTGTTGGTTTGGGATGCTCGCTGGTCGCAGCTTGGCGTTGGGGGGGGGGAGGCGGCACAGGAACAAGGTTGTCACCTGTGCCGGTGGCGGGATCCCGGAGGTTTCCGGGGTCCGGAGCCTCAGGCTACACTTGGGCGGGGGCGGGGTGCCCCTGACCCGATCAAACCCTGGCCGACTTTTGCTAATAGCATGGTGAAGTCTGGGGAAGGGTTAGGTAACTTGCCGGGGGGGGCAAGTTATGGCATTAGCGGTGGCAAGGCACTTTGCTAAGGTATGGCTGGTGCGGGCCGGGTGCCGCTAATCGATTGAGAAGGTTTAGGATGTTAGCATATTGTGAAATTGTTAAAAGGTTAATAAAGCTGCGACCAGTTGTGTTCCATGAACTGTTGGTGTGGTGTTTTTTGTGGGGTTGGGAGATCGGGGGTGATGGGTGATGGAGGAAGGGGACCCGAAGCACCAGGTCTGCCTGCCTCGGTTACTGACGAGGCCGCGGGCAGGGTCCCGGCGGCCGACCCTAACCGGGCGCGCGGCCTGGGGCGAGGATCCTGCGCGCGGTCTCGGCAGATTTCAATTCATTGGTTCCCGGCGGTTGCAGCCGCGCGGGAGCCAATCAGTGAGAAGCATGACAGCGTGGGTGGTGGGTTGGGCCCGGCAGGCAGCCTCCGCCTGGTCATTCACGGCGGAGGATGCTCGGGGGTGCCGGCTTCCCACCCGCCCGCCCCCGAATGTTTATGGGGGTTTTTGGTATGGGGTGTTGCAGCTTTGGGGGGGTTGGCGGGATCACGGAGGTTTCCGGGGTCCGGAGTCTCAGGCTACACTTGGGCGGGGGTGGGGTGCCCCTGACCCGGTCAAACCCTGGCCGACTTTTGCTAATAGCATGGTGAAGTTGGGGGAAGGGTTAGGTAACTTGCCGGGGGAGCAAGTTATGGCGTTAGCGGTGGCAAGGCACTTTGCTAAGGTATGGCTGGTGCGGGCCGGGTGCCACTAATCGATTGAGAAGGTTTAGGATGTTGGCATATTGTGAAATTGTTAAAAGGTTAATAAAGCTGCGACCAGTTGTGTTCCATGAACTGTTGGTGTGGTGTTTTTTGTGGGGTTGGGAGATCAGGGGTGATGGGGGATGGGGGATGGAGGAAGGGGACCTGAAGCACCAGGTCCGCCTGCCTCGGTTACCAGTAACATTACTGTGATCTTACATACACCCACCGACTCGAGGTAAAGACAGAATTAACATTAAGGCAGGATTGTGAACCCACATTAAAAATCAGCGTGGACTATTAAAATCTAATTGATGTATTTTGTAAAAATAACATGGGATATTAAATCCAATCAATGTATTTTTGAAAAAGGCATCAAGTTTATGAAAAAATACAGATTATTAATATAAAAATATTGTATTTCAAAAATAAAAAAAATGGGACTCATAGTAGTACCTAGCTTATAAAACAAAGTTAAAATCATGAAATTGGAATAATAAAAATGTCAAAAAAAGAAGAATAAGGATCAGGAACTCCTATTCAATAAATACATGATTTGTAATGGAGCTTTCAATTACAGAAACACAGATAGATCAACTTCTTGATTTAGCCTATGTGGTTCTAAGCTGTTGAATTCGTAAATGTACCGTTGTTCTAATTTTAATAATTTTTTTTCTGTATCACCCCCTCTCCAATGTGGCGTTACTGCTTTCAAGACTAGATATTTTAAGTCACTAATTAAGTGACATGCTTGATTCCAATGGGACACCAGGGGCTTATCTGGAACATTCCTTTGAATACAACTCCTGTGTTCAATGATCCGAGTATGTATTTGTCTTTTAGTTTTGCCTATATAAATAAGATTGCAAGGACATAATATGAGGTAAATGACGTTTTCTGTCTTACAATTGGAAAAATGATGTAGCTACATCTTCTGGCCTGATATTGGATGAGTGAAGCTATCTTTTACAGTAATGGTGTGAGAGCAAACCGAACAGTTGCCACATTTGAAGTGGCCTTTAATTATAGGCTGTACTCTGGGATGCGTAAGGGCCGATGGAACTAGAATGTTCGCAAGATTGGGATTACGTTTATAGGCTACAGTGAGTTTTTTAGAAGCAAATGATGGAAGTGAAGTCAATAAATACCATTCTTGTTTTAAGATGTTAACAATTTCCTTTGTATAGTTTGAAAAGCTGAGTGCACAAACTACTCTGTCTGTGTGTAAACGATCTTTAGTCTGTAAAAGGGATGACCGATCCGTAGTGCAAGTCTTAAGATAAGCTTTTTTGATGCACTTGTATGGATAACCTCATTGTGAAAACCTTTGATGCATATCTATTGTATGATTTTCAAAATCTGTTTCTGAGGTGCATAATCTCTTGATCCTAAGGAACTGACTGATAGGTAAGTTGTTCTTAAGGGATGTATTGTGAAAACTGTTGTATTTCAATAAAGTGTTCCTATCTGTAGGTTTACGGTAAAGGTCTGTAACAAAACCCTGACTGCCTTTTTTATCATAATGTCCAAATATGATACACGATCAGGGCTAAACAACCCTTCGAATTGTAAATTTGAATCAAGAGAGTTAAGCCAAATAAAAAAGGATTGTAATAATGACTCCGTGCCATCCCATATCATTAAAACATCATCTATGTAACGTTTCCAAAGTGGAATGTGGGATTTGAAAGGATGGAAACTCAAAAATTGTTTTTCAAAATTAGCAACGTATAAGTTGGCAATGTCCGGAGCCATCGAAGACTCCATGGCCACGCCCCTTATTTGTTTGTAAAATATACCCTTGAAACTGAAAAAAATTTCTGTCATGGCAAGGGAGGCTAGTTGTATCAAAAAAAAAGTTGGAATACGTATCGGTTTGGGTCTTTGAATTAAAGTGTTTGCTAAAACCTCTAAAGCCGCCTGTTGGGGGATATTAGTGTATAAAGAGTTAATGTCCAGGGTGACTAATAGAAGTTGATCATGATAACCTTTGAAACCCTGAAGAATATTAATTACATGGGCTGAATCCCGTACATAGGAATCTACTTGTGTAACAAAAGGTCTTAAAAAGACATCTAAAATGTTTGACAGGGGCTCCAGCAAAGATCCAATGGCCAAAACTATAGGCCGGCCCAGAGGATTTTGAAGGGACTTGTGTATCTTAGGTACCATATAGATGGTTGGTGTGACTGGATGTGTAACTGTAAGAAAGGCAATTTCTTTTGATGTTAAATAGTCTGCTTCTTTTCTTATATATAGGAGAGTGTCAACTTTTTGTTGTAGGGAAATAGTGGGGTCATCATAAATTGTTAAATAAAAATCTTTATTATTCAATTGACGTAATACCTTGTCAATATAAGATGCCTTATCCTGTATCACAAGCGCTCTTCCTTTATCGGCAGGTTTAATTACTATTGCATCATTGGATTGTAATCCCTTCAATGCCTGTTTTTGTGGACCAGTGAGATTGTAAAACATATGGTTCTTCTTTTTTGTAGTATACAGTTGATCTACTTTGGACATACAAATATTTTCATATGCCGTCACCATGGCATTAGTGCTGGATGGTGGTATCCATGTAGATGTTTTTTTCACCACTATGTATCAGTGTTCCTTGTATCTGCTTTATCAAAGAAATCTATAATTTTTAATTTGCAAAACAATTTTAACAATTCTACATGTGTGGAGAACATATAATGTATTTTCATAGGTATAGGAGACAGTTCATTTTTTTTAAAAAAAGGACATATCTTGCAATTTTCCATTCATGCTCTAAAATGAGCTCTTGAATTGTCAAAAGAGAACTACCTCTAACATTTCAATTGATACGGGTGCTATCCATCTTCATTTCTACATGTCACTCTCCCTTTTCTAAAAGGGATCATTGAATAATATTTATTTTTATTTTTATAATATGCACCGCATTAGAGGATTTCGATTTTTTAATGTAGACAATCTTTTGGCTCTATGCTAGTTTGTTTGCATGTAGAAGATGAATGAGTAGCCTTCTGCAACTCATATGTTAGAGTGATTATAACCCTTGTTTTGTCATTTCTTCTGTAGTTAGAGTATAGCGCTCAAGACTACCCTGCACTTGAAATACACCATAAGGTGTTTTAGTGAGTACTGGCAACTTATACATGCATTTCAATAGGTTTATCTCACTGTCCCTCCATATATTTCCAATATCTTGGTTCAAAATTCTGCATTTAGAGCCTATGTGTGTCCTTGTTTCTTTGCTGCCCTGAGTTTTGTTTGGTTTCTCATGGTTCTTTAATACTTATGGTTTTTTAATACCTGCATTTAGTTTTTTAATATATGTTTTTTAATACCTATATTCAATTTTTATTTCTTGCATTCATTTTTCATAATTAGATTTACACTTATATTCATGTTTTATGTGTATAATATGTTTTTCAATATTTATATTTATGTCTCTATTTGTAGTGTACATTTATGATATTGTTTTTATTGTATCGATTCTATTTTATTTTATTGCATAAGCTGCATACTCCCTGAAGAAGGTGTTGCTGAAATGCATTGGGATTCTTCAAATAAATGCTCCAGTGACCTTCATACGTCTCTTGCTCCTTGTGTTACCCGATCTCCATTGCAAGAGCTGTCACTCTTTTTTGTGTCTAATTGAATATCCAGGTTCACTGCATAAGCCGATCACTAATGGGGCAGTGGCGATATGCGGCAAGGTTATAACCGAAGCAGGCGGACCCGGCGCTTTGAGCCCACCCCTCTCCCCCCCCCCCCGTCGACCCATCCAAACCCCACCCAAACCCCCCCCCAACAAAAGACATAACACCATAACTTCATGGAACACAACTGGTCGCAGCTTTTATTAACCATCAACAATTAGAACAAACCAACATCAAACTTCTAGCCCCCATTAGCGGTACCCGGCTGCACCAGCCATACCTTAGCAAAGTGCCCGCCACCGCTAATGACATAACTTGCCACCCGGCAAGTTGCCATGTCCCTCTCCCCGACTTCGCCATGCTATTAGCAAAAGTCGGCCGAGGTTTAACCGGGTCAGGGGCACCCCGCCCCCGCCCAAATGTAGCCTGCTGCTCCAGACCCAGGAAACCTCCGGGATCCCGCACCCCCCCCCCAAGCTGCAACACCCCATACCCCCACCGTCTGAAGACAGGGCGGGAGGGAGGGACGCCAGAACCCGGAACGCAGCCTCCGCACCAACTGAACACGCGGAGGCTGCCGGCCGGTATCCACTCCCCCACCTCCCAACAATACACTCCTCGATTGGCTCCCGTACGGCCGCGACCGACGGGAGCCAATCAATTCAAAAGACGCACTCGCGCGCCCCGACTCGGGCCGTGCGCAGGGTCCCCGCGCCAGGCCACATGCCCGGTTAAAACTGGCCGCCGGGGCCCTGCCCGCGGCCTTGCGATAACCGAGGCAGGTGGACCCGTCGCTTTGGGCCCCCCCATCCCCCCCCATCGACCAATCCAACCCCCACCCAAACCCCCCCCCCCCAACAAAAGACATAACACCATAACTTCATGGAACACAACTGGTCACAGCTTTTATTAACCATCAACAATTAGAACAAACCAACATCAAACTTCTAGCCCCCATTAGCGGCACCCGGCTGCACCAGCCATACCTTAGCAAAGTGCCCGCCACCGCTAATGCCATAACTTGCCACCCGGCAAGTTGCCATGTCCCTCTCCCCGACTTCGCCATGCTATTAGCAAAAGTCGGCCGAGGTTTAACCGGGTCAGGGGCACCCCGCCCCCGCCCAAATGTAGCCTGCTGCTCCGGACCCAGGAAACCTCCGGGATCCCGCCACCGGCACATAACCCTGTTCATGTGCCGCTCCCCCCCGGCCCCAAGCTGCGACCAGCGAACATCACAGACAGACATATATTCCAAGGCCTCTTGCCAGTCGTTAAGGAGCAGGTCCATACCGACTGGCGACAAGTGAACCCCATCAGCCCGATAGAGCCCAGAACACCTTATATCCACCCAGTCATGCAAGATCTGATAACCCCCCCTCTCACAGACCCATTGCCCAATCTGGCGATTGATCTTAGTCAAGCCCTGAGACCACCGACGCTGGTCCCGGCAAGCCGTCCTTGGAATGATGTCCGACCACAGTAAAATAACACCTGGAAACATCCAAAGCACCACTCCCAAATCGTCCTGCACTGCCCGGATCAGCTGCCGGCAGGACCAGGACGCCAGGTCATTGCCCCCAGATGCACAATCAGGGTGGCTGGCCACCGTGACGTCCTCCCGTGGCGCTGTAGCAAGGGCAGCAATTGCGACCAACGAAGTCCTCTCACTCCCAGCCATGTCACAGCCACCACCGCCGGGTCCAGTCCCAAATTAAGTCTGATAGGCCGGGCAGCTACACGCCGACCCGCCCAGTGGACAAAAGAGTGGCCAGCAACCCAACAGCCACCAAGCCCGAAACCCCCATCTGAAAAATAAATAAAACAGTTAAGACCCGACCCACAATCCAGCGCCTACAGCCGCACATAGCCTTTAAAAGTCTTAGAGCGCCACCTACCTATGTCCTGAATCACCTGCCCAGGCAAACCAGCCGCCGCCGCGCTAGTGGCAGCCCTAATATGAAAGGAGTGTGGCGCAAACCGCAGAGGGTCCTCCCCCACCGCACGCAAAGCCAATCGCAGTACCGGCGTTACTTGAAAATGGGTTAAAACCCGCGCATCCGAGTGCACGAAAAAATTATCCGCTATCCCCGGACGCACCGACAAATACTGCCGCACTGACCGAACCGGGCAAGCCCGCGGGTCCCCGACCTCACCCAACCATACCCACAAACCTTTTCCCAGCGGATCCATCTTGGATCTCGCCAAAAAGATCCGCAACCGCCCCCCTTCAACCTGAACATGCCACGCCTGCAGCCCCCCAACACCACCCCCCCGACCGGAGCCCGCGACCAATTCACCGATTCAAAAAGCCCCAAAAAAGGCAAGGCAGTAAAACCACCCGGAACAAAGTAGCTTCGTACGCAGACGCCACCTGCGCTAAGGCCCCGCAAACCCTTACCAGGAGCCCATACGTGATGGGCAACCGCGAGTCCCGCGGTGTAGGCTGAACCCGCTCCCAACCTTGCATAAGCCGCCGTGGCAAAACCCCCTAGCAGGCGAACCCCAACCCACCGCGCTCGCAAAAAAGTTAAACCCTGCCAAGTGCGCACGCACCGCCGAGCGAGAGAAGCCGGCGCCTTTGGCTTCCACAATATATTGACCAATCAAGCCCTCTGAAACCCCACCCTGCAGCCACCCATGAGCCCCCAAAAAGGCGACCACCCGGTCGCAGCCCCGCTGATATGCAGACCAAGTCCCCGCAGACACTGAGCTTCAGCAGATCTAGCATCTCTCGAGGCCAATGCTCCACAAGCTCTCTGGGACCACCGATCCATCCTTGTCCGCTTCGGGGGCAAGAGCCCGGAACCGTTCCCACTGAAAATGAGAAAGAGCATCAGCGATCACGTTAGTGCACCCCGGTATATGCCGCGCCCTCACCAACACATTCAACCGCAAACAGGCTAATACGACTTCCCGCATCAAACCCGCCACCTTCAAGCACCTAGGGGAGTAGTGATTAACCACACTGACCACCGCCTCATTATCACACCACCAGAGCACCCTGCGGTTACGAATCCGCTCCGGCCACAGCTCTAAAACCACACGAATTGGAAAGAGCTCCAAAAAGGTGATGTTCTTGGTCAATCCTGCAACGTGCCATGAATCCGGCCAACGATCCGCGCACCAGGCCCCACCGAAATAAACACCTAATCCCGCTCCCCCTGCCGCATCAGTGTACAACTGCAAGGCATCACTGCACACCTCGGACTCTAGCAAAACAGAAATCCCATTGAAGTCTTCCAAAAAATGACTCCACACCATCAAATCTGCCCTCATCGCCCCCGTGACCCTAATCCTGTGGTGAGGCTTCCACACCCCGGCCGTGGCACATGCCAGCCACCGCGAAAACACCCTCCCCATCGGAATCGCCCTACACGCAAAATTTAACGACCCTAACAGCGCCTGCAACTCCCTCAAGGAAATCTTGTGGGCAGACAACACGTTGACCACTGAAATCCGCAAGCGAGCAACCTTTTCCTGCGGCAAACGTGCCACCAACTCCACCGAATCCAACTCAACCCCCAAAAATGTCAACCTCGTCGTCGGCCCCTCTGTCTTACCGTCAGCCAACAGTACACCGAACTCCCTCGCCAACCGCACAAACGCGGATAACATCTCGTGGCATTCTCCCGACTGCGCCGCACCCACGAACAAAAAATCATCCAGGTAATGCACCACATTCGACAAGCCGGACACCTGAACCAGGACCCACTGCAGGAAGGTACTAAACATCTCAAAATAAGCACATGAGACAGAACAGCCCATCGGCATACACTTGTCAAAATAATACCCCCCTTGAAAGCAAAAACCTAGTAACGGGAAGGAGGATGGGTGGACGGGTAACAAGCGAAATGCCAATTCGATATCAACCTTCGCCATGAGGGCAGACTGCCCGGCCCCCTTCACCATCAGAGCCGCCTTATCAAAGGACGCATACCGGACCGTACAAAACTCACGTGGAATGCTATCATTAACGGAGGCACCTATCGGACAGGACAAATTATGAATCAACCGGAACTTCCCCGGTTCCTTCTTGGGTACTATACCCAACGGAGAAACTACCATGTCGGGAAAAGGGGGCTCCGTGAATGGACCCGCCACCTTCCCTAACCGCAGTTCCCCCGATAACTTGTCCTGGACGACCTCGGCCCAACGTCGGACTGATGGGGAGTTCCTCACATTCGGCGCCGACACCACACCCCACACCGGAATAACAAAACCGAACCGAAAACCAAAAAACAGAATCACCGCCTCCCGCCTCCGGGGATAACGACTCAGCCACTCCAAAAAGGCTTCCACCCGAATCAGGGAGGGCGCACGCCCACGCCACTCATTGCCCCTTAGGAGCGGGACCGGCAACGCCCGTGGCGCCTTTTTTAAAGCACTTGGTGGCGGAATGATTACCTCCGCACAAGGAACAGGCATGCTGAAATTTGCAGTCGGGAAAGGGCAAGTGGACCGGTTGAACCGCCAGCACACGTCACTGCTCCCCGCCGTGCCTGCCTTCGGCGTCACGCAAACCGCCCCTGTGCGAAAGGAAGGCACAGCCCCCCCCACCACCCCGCCACTACCTTTTCCCCCGCCCCCCTCGCCGGCCCCAGACCTAGCTGACATCTGAGTCAGCCACAGGTTAATGTCCTGTGTGCCCCACGAAAGCGATCTACTCTCCTCCATCTTATCCATGAACTTTTCATCATAGTTCAGCCAAGCCCAACCTTCAAGCGTCTGAGACGCCTCCAGGATGGAATCGGCGTATGCTAATAACATCCCATACTGCCCCGGTTCGTGATGACCCCACACGCTGGCCAACCGCAGAAAAGAATGCGTCCAGTTCACCACATTACGTGCCACCTTCTTAACCCTACCGGCCCTTTCATCCTCCTTCCTCTTCTTCCGACTCTCACCTGAACGCTTCCTCCCTTCCAGCAAGCGGAAGATATCAATGTAGCGCCGCTTCCTGATCTTACGCCACAGCTTACGCGGCACCCCCTCCCACAATTCCGGAAAAACCACCACCGATGTGGCCCCCCAACCGCACTGGGGTCCACCCCCCCACACACACTTTCACTGTCTTGCCGACCCGGCTCCCTTCCTAACCCCATGGACGAACCACTCAACGATGAAGAAGAAGAGGACGAGTCAGAGCTACGACGCCGCCAAGACCGCCTGCGCTTCTTACGCGAACCCCCCCCCCCGCCTCCCCCTCCTACAACTGCACCCCCACATCACCCACACCCCCAAGCAACTCACCAGGCTCACCGCCAGCAGGCACTGATGCCGCTTCCATCCCAGCTTCCGCAGAACTGTCGTCGCCGCCGGCCCTCGCGACATCCAGGGGCCGACCCCACGCTGAATCTGCCGCCACTCCGTGTTGCATCCCTGCTCCCGCCACCGGACTCAACCAGCTCTCACATCCAGCAGCACTCGCCGTCCATGTTGGCTGAGACATAACCGGTCCCTGCGGAGACATAAAAGGAAAAACAGGGGGGGGGAACTGCAAACGACCAAGCCTGAGGCCAAGGACCACCCCAGTGCGCCCGAGACAAACCATGCCCCCCACTCAACCACTGTTCCCAAGGTGAAGGCCCCCCCGGCGTACCATAGCCACTGGTATCCGGGAGCCAACCAGCGGGCACACCAAAACTAGTGCCCCACTGGGCCCCATCCGGCCACAACCCCCCTCCCAGCCCCTGTACCCCGAAAATGCCCCCACCGCCCTCGCACCCTCTGACGGTCCCGCAGCACTTCCCACACCCCCCATATTCTCGCCCCCCGCCGCTCCGACTGCGCCCCCAAGCCCACCACTCACCCCCAGGGACCCACTGGGGAACGGGCCACCCCTTCCACCCCCGACACCTCCCCCCGGCTGCCGAACCCCTTTCGCCCCCTTCTGCCCCCGCCCAGCACCCCCCCGACCCCTACACCCCTTCCCACCCCCAGGGCTGGGCAAGCCTCTGCCCCTCCCCGCCTCCCCACGAGACTGTGACCCCCCGCCCCCCCACCCCTGACCCAGCAGCACCTGCCAGAGCCAAACCCCTTGCTCTTGCCCGACCACGCGGCGCAGGCATCCCACCAGGACCAGGAACTTAATTCCCTGAACAAAACACATCAGCGAAGGTTTTAAAAGTCCTGTCCCTTTTTTGTTATTGTAATTTTTTTTTTTTTTTAATATAGTTGGTTTGCTGCAAGCACGAATTCCCGCAACGGGCCACCCACTACTGACCCACACCACACTCCCCAAACTCAAACCCCCACCCAAAGAGCTGTCCCCCGGACTTGCCTTAAGCCCCCAGTGCAGAACGCCAACCGGATCCGCTGCCTAAGCAATCCAACACCGCCGCACCACAGCCTTCAGAAAAAACGCCGGCACCCGGAACACAGCCTCCGCACCAACTGAACACGTGGAGGCTGCCGGCCGGTATCCACTCCCCTACCTCCCAACAATACACTCCTCGATTGGCTCCCGTACGGCCGCGACCGACGGGAGCCAATCAATTCAAAAGACGCACTCGCGCACCATGACTCTGGCCGCGCGCAGGGTCCCCGCGCTGGGCTGCGCGCCCGGTTAAAACCGGCCGCTGGGACCCTGCCCGCGGCCTTGCGAGACTTGTGTTACCTGTGCCTGACCTTCCCTGATTATTACTAACAGGGCAGTAGTTCATTATCATTGCTGCTTGGCTAGTGATCAGTGCTGCCTTTGTTCTATCCTGGAACACCCCCAACATGCTCCCGTGCTAAGCGATTAGCAGCGGGGCATGTAGAGTCGGCAGCAGGAGATATTACGCTGAATATCTCATTCACCACAATTAACACAGTTAACACCTCTGCTAACCATGTTCTTGTTTTTTCTTGTTTGTTTTATTGTACCCTTTATAATCCACTCAGTTCTTATTTTAGGTATGGCACAGGATATAACTATCTAATTTACATTAAAGTACTATATAACTGTCATCAGTGCTGCCCTAAAAGTACCCTCCAGGGCAAATATTCAACTTTGACAAATAGTTCAAACAGCTATCAAATATTTATTCAAAATAAGTTATTTTTGATAAAGTGTTGCAGGAAATATTTTATAAAGCAGAAACTTCTAGATGTTCTAAACATCCTATTCAAACCTATTCAAAGTTGTTTGTTCCATGGCACCTCTAGCAAATATCCACTATCTCTTTCAATGAGTACCAATGAAAACAGTGTAGTTCAAAAGCTATGTCCGAAGTAGATCTTCAATGGCATATCCAAAATAAAAGCCTTACATTTCCAGCCTGGCCCCAAATTTCATCAGTATTGGCTTCAAGGAAGACAAGTTTTAAACCATGTGAAACAGCATTTTAGAAGGATATCTAGGAAGAATCTGGTATCTCCAGGTTACCCCATCTGGAATACTGGGGAAGGGTGGCAGTGAAGAAAGGCAGATATAAGTGCCTTCTGAAATTGTTTTGTCTCCACCTCGAAAGATGTATGTCCCCACACCAGGATCTGGAGATGGGCCAGGGCAGAGAGCAAGGCTGGGGGGGCTGGGTATGTGCATGTTACTACTACTATTGATCATTTGTATAGCGTTACAAAGTGTACACAGCGCTGTACAGACACATGTAAAAGAGAATCCCTACTCATCAGAGCTTACAATCTAGGCAAGACAGACAACACAACAGCTGAGGAGAACGATATATCTAGGGAAATAGTAAGGAAACACTTAGGAGACTAAGCGGATCAGGATACAGAAGTGACCTCAAAGAGCTGAGTTTTCAGCCTGGCTTTGAAAAGAGCCAGAGATGAAGCCTGATGCACAGACTCAGGTACTTTGTTGCAGGCATAAGGAGCAGCAAGTTGGAAGAATTGAAGTCTGGAGTTGAAAATAGAAGGGCACAGACAGAAGGGATCTGCCAGAAGAGTGGAGTTCCCAAGGAGGGGTGTAGGGAGAGATAAGAGATGAAAGGTAGTGAGGAGCAGCAGAATGAGTGCACTTATAGGTCAGTAGGAGAAATTTGAACTGGATATGGAAACAGATAGGGAGCAAATGAAGTGATTTGCGAAGAGGGCATATCAAGAATGGTAGAAGATTAGCTGCACAGCTGAGTTTTGAACAGATTGGAGGGGTGAGCTATATAGTAGCATAATAACATAGTATATGATGGTAGATAAAGACCAGTATGGTCCATCTAGTCTGCCCAGCAAGGCAGCAAGAGTAGATGCACCTGCTGCTCCGTGCAGATCACCCCTCCCCATGCCTTTGTTTAGGGGTATACTCACCACTTTTTGTAGGTCACCCCTATTTGTTGAGATATAAGAGATAGTTATGTTTGATTTTATCCTGTTGTTATAAAGGGATCCACTGTGTCTGTCTCAAAAACACTTGCAGCTACCATTGTTGATCCACAGGCTGGCATTGAACCTACAACCCTTTACTCAGGTCCCGAGACTGAGCTCTGAGGTACACCAACTGAAAGCGAAATGGTGGTAGAGGAGAAACTACCACACTAAAAGTGCAATGGGAGGGATAAGAAAACCAGAACATAAGAGAGCCTCCAAATGCATTGTCTCATTTGGTAACAACTTTTATATATGCCAAATAGTGAAGAAGCCAATATTGGCAAAATATATTGCTAGAAGTACTGCAGGAGGGTCTTTTTGCCAAGGTGCAGTATTTGATCCAGAGGGAACTTTCTGTAGAGCAATGATGACAGTGCAGTAATGTTTTGTGTCGATGATGCTTACCAACAGCATTGTATATGACATGCTCATCATTTTACCTTGTATACACATTTTTGGATAGATACCATTGATCTAAATATATAAAATACAATTTTGAAGAGTTGCAATTAATTGTTTGCAAACATAACCCTAAAACATAAGAGGAGTAATGTAAATTATAAGGTTTTATAGGTATGATAATTTATATTATCATCACTGGGTACCAGTGGTAAAATGCTGTTTTAACCACGGGAATGGCTTTGGAAATTGCCTTCTGTCTGAATAATTTTATGTAGGTACTGACTCAATAGGGCAAACAGCACAAAGACAGTGAAAAAAATCCCTTTTTTAGCTAAATGAAAAGTTCTGCATGAATTATATGACGAGTCTGGTTATCTCCATTATTCGGAATCTCCTTTCTCTCAGCCTGTTTCTCTTTTAGATACTTGGAGAGTATTGTTAATTAGTAGAGAGAATTCCCAGAAAGAACAAAAGCATGCCATTTTGAAACCCCATTGCCATTACTAAATCCAGTTATGTACAAATGATCTTTAAAAAAAATGCAATTAGCCCTTCCTTCTACATGAATGCATCTGTGCAAATTGTTAGCTAATAAAGCCTAGAAAATAGAAACAATGCTTTTAAAAAAAGCTGGGGTGTAATATTGTAAACAAGAAGTGTACCTAGCTCAGTACTACAATAAAATAAGCAAAGGAATCAGCATTGCATCCATTTAGATGTAATTGCACAAATTGCTGGCTAATCACACTCACAAATTTGAAACAATATTTGAAGGAACATTGCCATTACCTTTACATAATTAGCCATATAGTTAGTGTTTGACATTATGAACTAAACAAAACATTGAAATAACACTATGAAAAACAGGTTATAGCCTGAAAAAGAGCAATACCGTATTTGATATTAAGCATTGCTAAGCTGTATAGTTTACATTAAACCTAAGAAACGGGCAGGGTGGTACCATGACTCATGGCTGCAGTTCTTTGTGTAATGGTACAGACCTGTGTTCAAGTCTCTTGTCCCGCAGGGCCAGTGGAGCTTAGGTACATAATAAAGTCAACTCCATTGTTATCTTTACATTGGCACCCTGTGCATCTTGGAGTGATATTTAAAGGGCTCATCTTTAGGCGTGTTTTGTTAATGTGATAATGCCTATTAGCAGGACCCCATAAGTATGTTTATTTTTATGTCCAAACTCACAGACTTCTCTTCTCTTGTGCAGACAAATCTGTATATAATGACAGGCTGCAATGAATGGCATCCCCCACGGACAAAGAAATGTGCTGTGCCATGACCTGCTTTGCAAAATAACTGCGCTCCCTGTTGGCAGAGGAGAGTTGTTAGGCTGTGGCAACACTAAGAAGGCCTGGAATTACCTGCTGTGTTAGACTGAGGGGGAAGGAGGAATGGGGCTTAGAGTGGAGGAGTGAAAGAAAAGAGGCAGGGCTCCATAATGGAAAGGGAATGGGGAGAAAGACGGGGGACCAGAGAGAGGGAAGGGGGATGACAGAGGACCAGAAGGGGGAAGAAGAGTGGGGGGAAGGGACTGTGGTGGCCAAAGTGGAAGGGAGTGAGAGGGTTGGAGAGTGCTGGAGGAGAAAGAGAGAGAGAGCGTATAGGAGAGGGATTAAAAGGGAAGGAAGACTACAGATTCTGAACTGATGCACATGAACACAGCCTCTCAAGTTCACCCTTCCATGTAGATGTACACACACATACACACACAGAGCCCTTCACTCCATCCTCCCACACATGCACACATTGCACACTCACATACACACACACACACACACACACACACTGCCCCCTTCCCATCCTCTTAGGCATGCACACACAGACACATGCACACATACCCACACAGAGCCCTTCACTCCATCCTCCCACACATGCACACATTGCACACTCACATATACACACACACACACACACACACACTGCCCCCTTCCCATCCTCTTAGGCATGCACACACAGACACACGCACACATACCCACACAGAGCCCTTCACTCCATCCTCCCACACATGCACACATTGCACACTCACATATACACACACACACACACACACACACTGCCCCCTTCCCATCCTCTTAGGCATGCACACACAGACACACGCACACATACACACACAGAGCCCTTCACTCCATCCTCCCACACATGCACACATTGCACACTCACATACACACACACACACACACACACACACACTGCCCCCTTCCCATCCTCTTAGGCATGCACACACAGACACACGCACACATACACAGATGCTCACTTCTCATCCCATCCCACCCTCCACTCTCTCATAAGGCACACAGAGAGTCCCTTATCTTACCACCACTCTCTTATGCGTGCACTCAGTTTCACTAACCTCACCCTTCACCCTTTCAAGCAAACACACATACACAGGTCCTTCCATATCTTCACTCTTATGCATGCACATACACACATTTTACCCTCTCACATGCGCTCACACACAGCCCCTTATCCTACCTTTCACCCTCTCATGCATACATGTACGCACATAGAGGGTCATTCTGTGCCACAAATAGTGGGGAAATACATCCTGCCTGCTGCTCCCATTGCAAAGACTCCCCATATGAACAGTGCTGTAAGAACATAAGAACATAAGACATGCCATATTGGGTCAGAACAAGGTCCATCAAGCCCAGTATCCTGTTTCCAACAGTGGCCAATCTAGGTCATACTTACCTAGCAGTATCCCCAAAAAACACAGGTTCCACAATGCTTGTACTGGGTCAAGCATTGATATCCTGGGTCCCTTCTTAATAATGGTTTATGGACCTTTCCTCCAGGAACTTGTCCAAACCTTTTTTAAACCCAGCTACATTAACAGCCTTTACTACATCCTCCGGTAACAAATTCCAGAGTTTGATTACACGATGAGTGAAAAAATATTTTCTTTTATTAATCTTAAATAGTTTACCCTGTAGATTCATGGCAAGCCCCCTAGTCTTTCTATATTCTGATAATGTAAACAATCGATCTATGTTTACGCGTTCCACTCCATTAATTTATAGACTTCTATCATATCTCCCCTCAGCCGTCTCTTTTCCAGATTAAAGAGCCCTAACCTTTTTAGCCTTTCTTCATAGGAGTATCCTTCCATCCCCTTTACCATTTTGGTGGCTCTTCTCTGAGCCTTTTCTAATAACGCTATATCCTTTTTAAGATACGGCGACCAGAATTGCACACAATATTCAAGGTGCGGTCTCACCATGGAACAATATAGAGGCATTATAATATCTTTTGTTTTGTTTTCCATTCTTTTCCTTATCATACCTAGCATTCTATTTGCTCTTTTGGCCGCCGCTGCACACTGGGCCGAGGGTTTTAACATGTTATCCACAATGACGCCTAAATCTTTTTCCTGGGTGGTGGTTCCTAATGTGGAACCTTGCATCGTGTAACCATAGTTTGGGTTGTTCTTCCCTAGGTGCATAACTTTGCACTTGTCCACATTAAATTTCATCTGCCATTTTGTAACATAGTAACATAGTAACATAGTAGTTGACGGCAGATAAAGACCAGCATGGTCCATCCAGTCTGCCCAGCAAGATGTCAAGAGTAGGTGCACCTGTCGCTCCGCGCAGGCCACCCCTCCCCATATCCTTGTTCAGGGGTAAACCCACCACTCCATGTAGGACACCCCTATTTGTTGAGACGTTATATGGTTTAGAAGTTAGATGGTACCGTTTATTTTGTTTTTTTCCTATTTCTGTAAAGGGATCCTCTGTGTTTGTCCCATGCCTTTTTGAATTCCGTCACCGTGTTCGCCCCTACCACTTCCATCGGGAGGGTATTCCAAGCATCCACCACCCTTTCAGTGAAAAAATATTTCCTGACATTGCCTTTCAATTTACCCCCTTGCAGTTTCATGTTATGCCCTCTAGTTTTACAGGTTCCCCGTCTTTGGAAGAGGTTTGTTTGTTCATCATTTCTCTTTAAGTATTTAAAGGTCTGAATCATATCTCCCCTGTCCCTCCTTTCCTCCAAAGTATACATATTTAGGTCTTCAAGTCTCTTCTCATAAGGCTTCTGACGCAGGCTCCAAATCATTTTGGTCGCCTTCCTCTGAACAGTCTCCAGTCTTTTTACATCCTTTGCAAGATATGGTCTCCAAAACTGAACACAGTATTCCAAGTGAGGCCTCACCAGTGACCTATACAGTGGCATAAGTACCTCTTCTTTTCTGCTGGTAATCCCTCTTTGTATGCAGCCCAACATCCTCCTGGCTTTTGCCACTGCCTTGTCGCACTGTTTTGCCACCCGGTCTTTTTCCTGAACTGCGCATACCAACCTTTCTCCCCCTATCGCGTACATTTCTCTTGGATTTCTGCTACCCAAGTGCATGACACTGCACTTTTTTGCATTAAATCGTAGTTGCCAAGCTTTAGACCAGTCTTCCAGCTTTTGTAGATCTTTCTTCATGTTAACCACTCCCTCGGGGGAGTCCACTCTGTTGCAAATTTTTGTGTCGTCTGCAAAAAGACAGACTTTTCCATTCAGTCCTTCAGCAATATCACTCACAAATACATTGAACAGTGCCGGGCCCAGGACCGAACCCTGGGGCACCCCGCTAATCACCTTCCTCTCATCCGAGTGAGCTCCATGTACAATCACCTTCTGTCGTCTGTCAGTCAACCAATTTCTAATCCAGTTTACCATCTTGGGACCCATCCCCAAGCTACTGAGTTTGTTGACAAGCCTCCTATGAGGAACAGTATCAAAGGCTTTGCTGAAATCCAGGTAGATGACATCCATTGCATGCCCCTGATCTAGTTCCCTGGTCACGCAGTCAAAGAACTCGATCAGATTTGTTTGGCAAGATCGTCCTTCGGTAAAACCATGTTGCCTCGGGTCTTGCAAGCTGTTGGTTTTCAGAAAGTTCACTATTCGCTATTTCAGGAGTGCCTCCATTACTTTTCCCGCCACCGAGGTAAGGCTCACGGGCCTGTAGTTTGACACTTCTTCCCTGTCACCACTTTTGTGTAGAGGTATGACATCAGCCATTCTCCAGTCCTGAGGAACCTCTCCTGTTTCCAAGGATCTGTTGAAGACATCCTTTAACGGTCCTGCAAGAACCTCTCTGAGCTCTTTCAGTATCCAGTCTTCCAATTTATCAAGATCCTCTTGCAATTTTCCACAATCCTCTTGGGTTTTAACAACTTTAAATAGTTTTGTGTCATCTGCAAATTTGATAACCTCTCTCGTTATTCCCTTTTCAAGGTCATTTATGAATATGTCAAAAAGCAGCGGACCCAGCACAGATCCCTAGGGTACACCACTATTCACCTTTCTCCATTGGGAAAATTGGCTATTTAGCCCTACCCTCTACTTTCTATCTTTTAACCAGTTCCTGATCCACAATAGTACACTCCCTCCTATCCCATGACTCTTTAGTTTTGCCAAAAGTCTTTGATGAGGGACCTTGTCAAAGGCTTTCTGAAAGTCCAGATACACTATATCAAGTGACTCATCTTTGTCCACCTGTTTATTCACACCTTCAAAAAACATAACAGATTAGTAAGACAATATCTTCCTTGTCTAAAGCCATGTTGGCTGTCTCCCATTAGGCCATGACTATCTACATGCTGAGTAATTTTGTTCCTTATGATGGTTTCTACCATTTTTCCCGGTACTGACATCAGGCTCACCGTCTGTAGTTTCCCGGATCACCTCTGGAAACCTTTTTAAAAAGTGGCGTTACATTGGCGATCCTCCAATCTTCAGGTATTACAGATGATTTTAATGAAAATTCACAGATTACTAATAGCAGGTCTGCAATCTCATATTTCAGTTCTTTCAATACCCTTGGATGTATGCCATCCATCCCAGGTGATTTGCTACTCTTCAGTTTATCTAATAGTTGTAATACATCTTCCCAATATATCGATATTTCCTTCAATTCTTCCGCACCTTTAAATACCACTTCAGTCATGGGTAACATCCCTACATCTTCCTCAGTAAAGAGCGAAGCAAAGAATTCATTCAGTCTCTCCGCTATCACCTTGTTACCTCTTAGTGTCCCTTTAACCCCTCTATCATCTAATGGACTAACTGACTCTCTCACAGGTTTTTTGCTATGAATGTACTTGAAAAAGTCTTTATTTCGCGTTTTTGCTTCCCGCAGCAAGCTTCTTCTCAAATTCTCCCTTTGCTTGCCTTATCAATGCCTTGCATTTGACTTGCCAGTGCTTGTGCTGTTTCCAGGTTTCGTCATTTGCCTCTTTTTTCCATTTCCTGAAAGATGCTTTTTTGGCAACAACAGCCTCTCTGACCTCACCTTTAAACCATGCTGGCAGTTTTTTAGACTTCCTTCTACTTTTCTTAAAGTATGGAATACAGCTGGTCTGGGCTTCCAGGATAGTAGTTTTCAACAACACCCAAGCTTGATGTAAGTCTTTAACCTTTGCAACTGCTCCTTTTAGTTTTTTCTTAACTGTTTTCCTCATTTTATCATAGTCTCCCTTTCGAAAGTTAAAAGGTAGTACTATGGATTTCCTCACTATCCCTCCTCCACTAATTAAATCAAACGTGATCATGCTATGGTCACTATTGCCAAGTGGCCCCATCACCCTTATCTCTTACACAAGATCTGGTGTTCCACTAAGGACTAGGTCTAATATGGCTTCCCCTCTGGTTGGTTCATTAACCAGCTGCTCCAAGAAGCAGCCATTTATTTCATCTAGAAACTTTATCTCCCTAGCATGTCCTGCTGTGACACTAACCCAGTCAGTATGAGGAGCCTTAGACGGGAGCAGGAGGGGACAGTCTGGAGGCAGAGCGTGGGTGGAACCTGGGCGGACCATGACCCCAGCTGTACAGGGCCGATTCTGAGGTTGCCCATGTACACGGAGAATTTATTCCACCACAGAGGCAGAATAAGTCCCCGTGGTTGCTGAGGGATTGCAGCACTGGGCCAGAACAAAATGGTGAGGGGATGCAGGAGGTACCCCGCGGCCTGACCCTGGCCATGGGAGACCGAATCAGGGGTCGGGCTGCGGGGAAAGAGCCATTTGGATCAGCAGCCAGGGATTGTGACTCTGTAATGGAGCCACAGTTACAAGACATTGCGGCTCCATTCTGGAGTCTGGCTGAGTTAGCCAGGGATCTGCTGGGTATGCAGCCCATCAGAATCAGGGCCCAACCTGCATGTCCAGGCCAATAGACCCAATTCTTATTTATTTATTTATTTGCATTCTGTTATATACCATGCTATTCTGCATCAGTGCAGTTTACATTGAACAAACTGAAATTACATTGAACAGGGCATTATAACTTGGAGATAATTATTTTACAGGGAACATGGGCTATAGAATGTTAAGTGGTTGCCCAAGACCACAAGGAGCACCTGTGGGACTAGAAACCCCAGTCCTTCTGGCCCAAGGTTGCTGTCCTCTAGTGGGATTTGAACCCCCTGACCTTCCGGCCTGAAGTACCTTGCCCCAACCACTAGGCCACTCCTCCACTCCTCCACTTCTTATCCTGCAGGCACATCTAACCCTCACAGGATCAGAATCAGGTGCTACCACTGTTCGCCCAGATTCCGAGGCGCCGCACAAGAGCAGGGCGGCCAGAATAGAATTGGCCTCATAGCCTTTTTCCCCATTTAAAACAATTATTTTTATGACCTAAATTAAACTGTCCTTATGAATGAGATCCTCCAAATCAAAGACTTCATAAAAGACAATAATATGTAATGTCACACAAGAGATGAGAACTGAAATGCTTCAACTGAGAGAACAACTAGAATCCTCCACATCCAAAATGGAGGTGCTGAAACAGCAGATGAGAACAAACTCCACTGCCATATTGGCCTTGCAATGCAGGGTAAATACCATCAAAACCCTTGAGAGGAACTCAGAGGATCTTAATTGACCCTGAAGAAACAACCTGCAGATCCTTGGTGTCCTGGAGGAGTGATAAATGACTTATCCTGTTAAATTCATGGAGCATTTCTTGCCTGAAGTGCTTGGGCTGCAATTCTCTAACCCATTTAAGAATGAGAGAACCCATCATACTCCTTCACACCAGGTCTCTACAACAAAATTTCAATGGCCCTTTGACTTTAAAATTTAGAGATACCATCAAGTTTTGTACACCATTTAAGCAGCAAAACTGAGAGCTCCCTTGCGCTATCAGAATCAGCAGGTTCTCCTTTTACTGGACTTGTACAAGACAACAGTGCACAGGAGAAAACAACTACTGGCTTTATTTTATTTATTTATTTTATTTTTTATTTTTATTTATTTAACATTTATATACCGCATCTTCCAAAGTTCAGTTGCGGTGTACAATTAACAACAATTAACAAAGCGCAGTTTGTTTTACATAGAACGTCATAACTTTTACATAGAACATCATAAATTAAACAAACACAGTTTTATAAACAAACAGTATATTTAAGCTAGAACAAACAGTATATTTAAGCTTTAGGGGAGCAGTTGCAGAAGGCAGGTTCTCATTTTGGAATCTATTACTCTACCCACATGAGACTGACCTTGCATAACGTAAGCTGTAATTCTAAGTATCCTAAAGATCTTAAAGAATTTTTATAGGAGGCAAAGGAAGAAAGGATGGAACACTCATGGCTGTATCTTGCAGTCAGCCACTCTTTCTAGTATTTGGACTGAGGTAGCCTGAACTCTGCATAGTGCCAGCATGATAGTGTTGGTTCTTATCTAGAGACATAAACTATGAGGCCGATATTGTACTGGCCATCCAGCCCCATGTGTGACTGATCAGAATCAGGGTGTACAGAGGTAGATCCGATTCTGATCCCATGGGGGATAGACATGACCGTGGGATCAGAATCGGGTCTATAGCCTGGACATGTGCAGGCCAGGCCCTGATTCTGAGTGGCCGCACATCCAGCCACATACCCGGCTAACTCAGCCAGGCCCCCGAATGGAGTCACAGTGCCATGGCATCCTGTCGCCATGGTACCATGGCTTCATTCAGGGGCAGCTCTCCCTGGCCACAATTGAGATGCTGCTTTTCCCATGACCCAACCCCCGATCCATCCTCCCATGGCCAGGATCAGGCTGTGGGGATCTCCTTGTGCCCCATTACCTCTTTGCCACCACCAACTCCTGCGTCCTCCACCTAAGCAGTTGACCCCGGATGTAAAGGACCGACCTCAGCATCGGCCCTGTATGTCCGGGATCAGTCACTGCCCATCGCCTACCCTTGCTCCACCCACAGCCCTCCCGCTCCCGCCTCCAAACAGAGCTCCCCATACAAACTAGAACTACATGCGGGGAGCTCTGTTGCAGGTAGGGTGATCTGGGAGTTTAGAGGGTCTTGACTCTGGATTGGATATCCAGACCCACTAAAAGCGGCTCAGAATGACCCCCTATATGACTGATCTTTAATGTTTTATTATTGTTTGGGTTTGTGTTCAAATTATGGCCTTGATTGGTTGAGTCTTGGTTCAGTGTTTGTGTGGATGCTGCACATCCTGTGTGTAAGGAATGTTTTGGTGGCTTTGTGGTTTCTTTTGCTGATGTTATATTAATAACGGCTTTGCAGCCCCATTGAGAGATGAGATAACCTTGCAGTTATTCTTCTGTGAAGCCACAATGTCTTAAGACTGGTGATATTTACAAATATTTGATTTTCTATATCATTGTTTGTTGGTCATGTTCTGATCCTTTCACGGTCTCCACTAGCTGTGTATGGGTATGAATGCATGGGCTGGTGAAAGAAATGTGTGTGATGGAAATGTAATGAAAGAGGGGAGATGATATTGTGCAGTATCTGTGTGAGAGAGAACTATGTGGTAAGGAAGCTGTTTTCTGTGGTGAAAGGTAAGGAGAATGTGATTGAAATTCTGGTGTGGCGAGAAGTTATCCTGAAGCTAGAACCTGTCCTCTGGGTGATGTAAAACCTCTCACACCAAGGATGTTTCTCCAGGGCCATGTGCACACAAGGGAAAGTTAGGACAGCCATTATAGTTGGTGATTAAATCATTAGCTGTGTGGCTAGTGGATGTGAGGATCACCTGGTAACGTGCCTGCCTAGTATGAAGGTAGCAGACCTCACGTGTCACCTTAGATAGTGCTGGGAAAGAGTCTGCTGCGTTGGTACTTGTTGATACCAATGACATAGGAAAGTGTGGGAGGGAGGTTCTGTAAGCCAAATTTAGGCTTTTAGATAGGAAATTGAAATCCAGAACTTTGAGGGTAGCATTCTCTGAAATGCTTCATGTTCCACACGCAGGATCCTAAAGGCAGGCAGAGCTCCAGAGTCTCAATGTGTGCATGAGACAATGGTGAAAGGAAAAGGGTTTTGGATTTGTTAGGAGATGGGAAACATTCTGGGGAAAGGAGAGGCTTTTCTGAAGGGATGGGATCTACTTTAACTGGGATGGAACCTGGCTAATGGCATTAACCTTTAAAAAGGAGAAAAAGTGTCTTTTAAATTAGATAAAAGGGGAAAGCCAACAGCCACACGAGCGCATGGTTTGGAAGGATGTATCCTTGAAGAATACTAGCAAAAGAGGGAAGTTAGGGCATCCTGACAGAGAGGTTCCAATAAAGAAAAAAGTAACCCAGGGGGAATCCAAGATGGCTGCTGCATGTTAGCCTGCTCCGATAGTTTGCCCGTGTTGGGCTTTGCTCCTCTTTCTTTCTTGTGTTTCTTTTGTATTGTGGTGCCTGGACTTTATGGGGAAGAGAAAAGGGAAGATCTGGACTTATCTCAAAGCTGCTCCTTCACTTGTGCAAGTGCCCACAATAAAGTTTGTTACTCTCGGAGCTTCTTCAGAGTCTGCTGGGGGTTTGTGCTGGAGCTGATGAGAAGGAGGTCCTTTCAGCCTCAGATGTTAGTCTGAGTCTGGGGCAGTGCATCCCACCGATGGAGCCTGGTTTGCCAGCTGATGGTGAATCATCTCGGCACTCTCTTACTTCATTTGGAGTGGTGGAAGTGGATTTACTCTTGGAGAAGCAAATGAGTCCAGAAGTGCAGGTAGCTCTATCTGGTGGGGTTGGGGAGTTGTGGCCAGTAATGGTTCAAGTGTCATGGCGTCAGGAGTGGCTCCAGGGTCTGACAGTTTTGCTGTGCCATGGCTGGAAGTGAACCCCCATCCTTTGGTGAGTGCTTGCACCCTGGTGAAGCCACCAGTGGTGACTTTGGATGCAATATGGGCAGCAATTGTTTTCTTGGAAAAATCGGTATCTAATCATTTGATTGGTGCAGAAGGAGCAACCCAGGACTTTTGTTGCATGATCAAACATGTATCAATACAACCACTTTGGATGACTCCACTGGTCAACATTGAAATCGTTATTGACCTTAAAAGGCCTTAATCTGTAGTATCTTGGTGAGCTGAACATGAATATAACATTAAAACATTTTTATTTGCTCTCGTTTTGAATATATTGCATGTAGTTCATTTTTGACGTTTCACCGTGTAAATTTATCCAGTAGGACATCAACAACATCCCAAATAAGCCTTGAATGATGTAATATTGCATCACATTGCATAATACCAGCATGCATACATCATCCAGAGTTGATTGCATCATTTTATGATGCAATGAAATACTACTGCCAGACGGCTGCTGAAGCCATCTGACGTCAGCAGTGTACTATACGCAGTCGGAAAGGTTGAGCATTTAAAATATTTCAGACTGCGTGTGAGACAGTTTAAGATACTGTTACATGTAACTTTTATTAATGATATAATTTTAGCCATTTAGGTACAATACAGAACAGTAATGCCGCGAAGGTGCGTTAATACTGTTGACAATTTCTGCTACATTTGTGGGGAAGTGACATTTGCCAACCAGAAGAAAAGTATCACTTCTTAACTGAAGAAAGCATATCATCTTTACTTTGGATGCAAGATTGGTGACCAAGACAAGCCTCTGGCCTCGCATATATGCTGCGCTACATGTACAACACAGCTTTCACAGTGGTTGAATTGCAAAAGACCATCAATGCCATTTGCAGTCCCCATGGTGTGGAGAGAGCCAAGCAACCACATAAATGACTGTTACTTCTGCTTGGTTCCTCCTCTTTCCAGCGGAATAACGAAGCAAAAGAAGTCGAGCATAGTCTACCCAAACATTCCGTCTGCATTGAGACCAGTTCTACATGGTGAGGGACTTACTATTCCAGAACCTCCATCAGAATATTCTCTTGATTCATCTGATGAGGACAAGGGTGAGCCAACCTGTTCTTCTCCTGGTCCGTCAGCATGCAGTGACCCAGATTTTCACTGGGATGCATGTCAACTCCACATAGAATAACACAGGAAGAACTAAATGACCTGGTTTGTGATTTGGACTTATCCAAGAAAAAGGCAGAATTGCTAGGATCAAGACTCCAACAATGGAATCTTCTAGAAGAAGATGTCAACATTACTTCATATCAAAAGCACCACCAGCAGTTGGAGCCTTTCTTCAGAAAGGAAAGTAATCTGGTATTCTGTTCCAATATTGAAAGCCTCATGAATGCCTTAAAAATCACTCATGACCCACAAGACTGGAGACTATTTATAGACTCTTCGAAACTGAGTCTGAAGGCTGTGCTTTTGAACAATAGAAACCGTCTTCCATCTATTCAAGTAGCGCATGCTGTCCACATGATAACTTAAAGCATCTACTGACTTCCATTAACTATAACAAGTACAGCTGGCACCTCTGTGGTGACTTGAAGGTAGTTGCCCTTTTAATGGGACTGCAGCAGGGATATATAAAATACATGTGTTTCTTTGTGAGTGGGATAGCAGAGCAAGGGAATGGCACTACTTGCGGAAGGAATGGAATCGCAGACAAAATGTAACAGTTGGAGAGAAGAATATCCAGCACCCAGCTCTGGTTGAAGCTCAGAAAATCCTGCTACCACCCCTTCACATCAAACTAGGTTTGATGAAAAACTTCATGAAAGCCATGGACCGCACTTTGCCAGCTTTCTGATACCTGCATGAAAAATTCCTTCGACTCAGTGAAGCAAAGATTAACGAGGGAGTTTTTGTGGGTCCTCAGATTTGAGAGCTCTTCAAAGATGACCGGTTCAACAACTTGCTGCAGGGTGATGTGAAACAAGCATGGAATGCTTTTCGCCTAGTGTCAACAAACTTTCTCGGGAATGTTAGGGCAGAAAACTACAAGGAACTAGTAGAAGACATGCTGATGCAGTATCAGAAACTTGGCTGCAATATGTCTCTAAAGATCCATTTCCTTGATTCCCATCTCAATTTCTTTTCTGACAACTATGGTATGGTTAGTGATGAACAGGGCAAACGTTTTCACCAGGATATCACAATGATGGAGAAAAGATACAAGGGAAAATGGTCCACTACAATGCTGTCTGACTACTGCTGGACACTCCCCAGAGAAGCTCCCGAAGAGCTGTACAAGAGACAGGCGAAAAAATCTAAGAAGTAGTCTATGACAGGTTTTTTTACAGGTATTAACTGAAGGCCTATTATATTTACTATTGACATGCATTTCGTGATGTAAACATTAATTCTTGTAGATTACAAAAAAACTAGAGCCAACTTTGCAATTTCACTGTCATATTCGTGTTCAGTATATAAAAATGGATAAGAAATGACTATTTTTATTTCAGTAACATGACTTTTGTAAAAATTTGTTGACCAGTGCTTTGTCTACTCAGGTGCAGTCAATGAAGATGCAGAGTTTGTCTTTTATTCAACTTTAGCTTTACATGCAAAAGTTGAGAAGCTGGAAATTTTCTCTAAGAGGCTTAATTTAGGTTTTGTGAATTTTCCTAAATCTGCTACTGTCTTCCCAGTTGACTTTTTTAAAAAAATATCTGCTGGAGCTTTTGGAGATGCCTGAGAATGCTTTGCCTCCTACTTCTAAAGTAGATTACCTTCCATCTAAGAAAAGAGTTACTAGTTCTGTGGCAGGAGAAGAGTTGGAAGCAGCTTCATTGGACTCAGGCTTTGGAGGAATCATTAAGTGAGACAGTGCAGAAGGCTACTCTTTTGGTCACCTTTGTGCTTGAACCTGACCATGCTTGGAATTTGTGGCTTTACTTTAGGAATGCCCAAAAGTTTTTTTGGGGACAAAAAGTTTGGATTTTTCCAGATATTTCTTATACTACACAATTAAAGAGATGTAAATTTTTGTCTATGCGTTCTGAGGTTGCTTCCTTAGGTTTTTCTTTTTTTGCTGCATTTTCCTTGCAAATCCTTAATTAAATCCTCTTCCTCAAGGTTTGTTTTTTATGACTCAAAGCAATTGCATTCCTTTTTAGATGATCGTAAGGTTCCAGATTCAGTTGTTGTAACAACAGTTGTACCGTTTTAAGATTGGCTGTATCTGAGATGCTGTTTTGTGATTCAGGCCATGTGACATGCCTATGCCTCTTTATTTGATTTCGTTTTTTTGTTTGTGATGTTATCAAGCCTTTCTTTTCTGGATTCCTCTGATCTGTTTGAGGACTGTTAGTGTCTAGCATAATTTGTTTATTTTTTTTAATTTCCTTTTGGGGTTATTTCCTTTGTAATTGCTGTATTGATATTTGTGCTAGTCCATTTCTTTCAAGTTAATGCATATTGTTTGATTTAATTCTTTACTGAAAATGAGAAATACAAAAAATTAATAAAAATGTAACTCAGATGCTCATAAATACAGAGCAGACAGAACTGAAAGATTCCAAATTACCCATCTACTGATAACCAAGTAATATGATAAAATACAACCTCTAAAATGCCTGTATGAAAATACTGGAAGTCTAAAAATTAAGAAGGGAGAGGTAGAATATATGAAAGGTTGGATATGATTGGTATCTACCTGTTAGAAGGAGGAAACCAATGAGACACTGTGATATCTGGGTACAAATTATATCGCAATGATATAGTAGACCAAAATTGGTGGAGGGATTGTGCTCTGTGTTAGAGAGGGCATTGAGTCACATAGGATTAAAGTTTTGTAGGAAACAAAATACACTTTAGATTCTCTATGGATGGACATTCCAGGTCAAAAGGGGAAGGTGATGGCAGTGAGGGTGTACTTCCAACAGTCTGGCTATAATGAACAAATGGATGATGAAATGCTAAAAGAAGTCAGGGAAACTAACAAATGTTACAACACAGTAATAATAATGTCCTATACAAGTTAGACAAAGGTCCCTCATTTAGATCGACTTAGATCGTTCCGTTTCAACAACACAGATATATATCATTTGTTGCATTGGAAGATTTTAGTTTCCTCAAAGCAGCACCACGTTCAGGCCGTACGGCGCTTTTGATCTGCCCACGAGATCTAATTTCACTTTCATTTTGGCGCGGTTTGGAGCATCTATAAAAAGCTTCTGTTTCATTCGGTAGTTTTTCAATTCGATACAAACGCTGGATGGTTTAGTACCTCTGTTTAAAACATTGAGGTTAGTTACTTCCATTATAACATCTTACAACAATTCTCTCTTGTTTAAGTTTCTTTGTAAGACTCTAGTATTTAAGTTTTATAGCTCCCGATTCAAGCCTTATACATTTTGTGAGGTTCGAGTTTAAAATAAAATAAGCACATTAATATTTATCGACTTAATTTTGTATACAAGAACTACAATGTATCTTGGGTTTTGAAACTACACCTTAGTCTCACACAACTTTTCTTTTAAGTATTAGGTTTCCCTCTGAAACAATATAACCTGTACTCATGTATTCTTCATTATAAAGTACTGTTTCTTAGTTTTCCGTTTTTCAACACTAAACTTTGCATTTTAAATGTGCATGTTCAGCTTTATTGTGAGCCTTCATAGATTACCTTTTTAATGAACACTTTTTTAATGAATGCTTTTATAGGAGACAGTTCGTTTTTTAATACCTGCATTTAGTTTTTTAATATATGTTTTTTAATATCTATATTCAATTTTTATTTCTTGTATTCATTTTTCATAATTTGTTTTACACTTATATTCATGTTTTATGTGTATAATATGGTTATTCAATATTTATATTTATGTCTCTATTTGTAGTGTACATTTATGATATTGTTTTTATTGTATCAATTTTATTTTATTTTATTGCATAAGCTGCATACCCCCTGAAGAAGGTGTTGCCGAAATGGGTTGGGGTTCTTCAAATAAATGCTCCAGTGACCTTCATACGTCTCTGGCTCCTTGTGTTACCCGATCTCCATTGCAAGAGCTGTCGCACTTTTTCATGTCTAGTTGGACTGGACTAGAACCATGTTCTCCCCATGGAAGGATGTCCTCAGCTATAAAAAGGAAGATCTCCAAACGATGTTACCGGAGGACCCCTTCTTTACAGAAGATAAAGCTTTACCAAACTTAGAAGAATGGGGAGAGTTGGTCAAAATGGCACAACTTTTTATAAGAGAGGAATTACATGCAGCATCAATACTAGAATATTGTCGAAAAAAGATAATTCCAAGAGGTTTGCAAATGCAAAAAGCTCCTGGGATGTTCAAAGACGATGAGATTTTCATGTCAGATTGGATAAAGATTTTAAACAAATGTTCATTAGATATAATGATTTTATTAATTAACACCTCAAAACGCAGGGCAGAGGCTTTAAAAGCCCAGATAGAATCTAAGGGGTATGTTTACTAAACTCCGTTGCTGTGCGGGTCCCCGTTAGTGTGCTGGTGCCATATAAGGAGTGGGTGGGCCAGGCAGAAAAAAGCAAAAAACCGGACCGTACGTGTGTGCGTCGCGCTAATGTGCCGGGCCCACATTAGCGCGTGGGAAGGCTAAGTGGGGCGCTGCTGCAAAACCAAACAACAGAGCCGTAGTACAACGGTGAAGACACCTACCAATGGTGCAGGGGCCAGGGGTTCAAACCCCCATTGCGCTCAACAAAAAAGACCAGCTGAGGCACCAACATTTATGGGCAAAAGTGGTTAGGAGGCATATTAATTTTGGGTGGCAGAAGGCGGCGCACTGTTATTTTTATTACGGCATGAGGCGGCGCACTGTTTAGTGTGGGCGGCAGATGGCGGCGCATTGGTAAGTTTTGGCAGCAGAAGGCGGTGCGCTGATAAATGTGGGCAACAGAAGGCGGCGAGCCGGTGGGCAGAAGGTGGCGCGCTGATGTGTGAGGGGGCAGTCCAATAGTGGGAGGGAGAAGTGGCGCGCTGATATGCAAATAACAGGAACGGAGCCATAGCACAATGGTTAAGACACTGACCACTTGTGCAGGGATCATGGGTTCAATTCCCCACAGTGCCCATTGAAGACAGCTGGCTGAGGCATTATTTTAGGGGCATTTCCATGTTGTGCGGCATAAGACGGCACGCTGTTAATATAGTGCGCCACAAGATGGCGCGCTGATGGCTACAAGGCTGCGCGCGGATGCACAAACACAGAAACAGAGCCACAGTACAATGGTTAGGACACTGACCAATGGTACAGGGGCCAGGGATTCAACCCCTCACAGTGCCCAGTGAACAAGGCTGGCTGGAGCAGTATGTATCATGGTGAGGAGTGCTGTAGGAGGCCTTCCATTTATATTTTATTTCCCACCACTAGTAAACCCGCTCTCACAGTGTGTTAACATACGGATGCCCGTAAGGCACATGTTACAGTGCACTGTCCACCAAGGCACCCTAGAATGTCCCCTATAGGGCACCATGTATGTTGCGACACAGGATAATGTATAGTGCACCCTATATGGATGGCAACCATAAGGTGGCCTATAGGGTGCCCTATAAAGCACCCTCAGAGGCACCTAATGGGTATAGTAAGCTGTGTGTGGTTTTGCCGGCATAGACATATGTACAGTAAATAAAAATAAAGCTGTGGACAGCCCTATCAAAGGGCACCACTGTGGGCTGGAACCCATGACCTCTGGCTGTACAGGGAGTGACATAACCATTGGGCTACAGCTCTATAGCTGACAGCAAGCCCCTGGCTGGCTGCAGAGAGCCTGCATGTCACCCCACAGACAGTCTGCTGTTGTAGACAGGATAGGGTTAGGCCACCCGTACCCATGATGCACTGCACATGCAAATCAGCTGTCCACAGATGCACACAAGATGGGGAATGCACCCCAACAGCTACCCGGCCTGGTAGGGGGAATTGTCCATGTGCACCCACACAGCACCTCGGCCTGGTAGGGGGTCCTGAGCGGGTGGACTACCAGCAAAGAGTAGCTACACACCGTCACATTGTGCGGGTACTGTGCTCACCCTGAGGGTGTGATGTGGTGGCCAGGACCAGGTCCACAACACCAGCCATGACAGAGCTCCAAAACAGTACTAACCTGTGAGATAGGAAGGTGCTGCAGAAACATGTTGGATATCTCTGTCTGTCTCAGTTAGTGGAAACCCCCATGGACCCCCCTAGGTGGTCAAAGTACCCCCCCCCCCCACCAATGGCAGCAAAGTGGACCATCAAACCCCAGTCCTGCTGGGGAACAGACACCCTACAGGGCAGTCCAAGCAGCTCCACACACATCCATAACACAATATCAGACTTTAGAACTGGATTTTCAAAGATGCACCCCAGCACTATCTGATATTCACCTGCAGCAAGCCATCAGCCACTGCACCCTGCAAGGCACTCCATCAAGACACATACCAGCTGTGAACAGTCTGCTGGTTAGCCCTGATGGAAATGCATGCACCCAAAACTGGGGTGGCAGCACACACAAGCAGAGAGTTCTGTGAGGAGGCCCCAACAGGAAACCCATAAATATCACAAGAGAGAAACACAATACAGCACTATGGGGGTGCCTAGCCATGCTGTCATCACTGCACACTCAGGGTGAGAGTGCTCCCCCAGCAGCACATACAGAGGTCACCCTGTCTGTGTAGGTGGTGGCCTGGCACTACAATGTCACAGCCAGTGCCCTATGCCCTGTGCAGATGCATCCTGGCCAGCCCACCATGTCTGACCTATACCCATGGTACCTTGCTGCTCATTATGCACATTGGCAGGCCAATACTGGCAGTAGTGCTGGCAGTGTGGGTTGGGAAAGGTGTTTGCAGCCAACACACACTGTATAGACAGACACACACTCCCACACCTATGCCAGCATTGTGCTACTATTGAGGGGGTGATTAGCCTTGGCCACCACACCGGTCCTGGGCATGGCACAGGCATGGATATGGTACGCAGTACTGCTGGGGGTCAGAGGCCAGGCCTGGAGCACGCACCGCAGACACCAAACAGATTGTTCGGATGGTGTCAACTAGCAGTATGTGCGTAACGTAGGGATATCTATCAGCCTGTACTCTTAGCAAACGTTTCAGAGCTGTGTACCTCAGGTATAGGGTGACATTGCTAAGGTATGCAGGTGCTGGTATTGGGAGATGCACGCAGGGTCCAATGTTCTGCCTCTACAGGAGACATTGGCCAATGGGGCCTGTGGGTGTGGGTGTGGGTGTGGGTGTGTCTGCCCCTGTTGGCTGCTGCTTTACGGCAGCGCTTCCCCACTCCAGCCCAGTTTTGCATCACACTGTTCGGGTCTTCCTGCTGTCCCTCATGAATATGCATGAGCTACATCTACATGCCGTGGGGGTGGTGCATAGATATACAGCACAGGCATTTGTATGAGTGGCAGCATGGAACCTGACTGGTGTGTGGCCCACCAGGACTGCATTTGGGGGATTCTGCTGTAGGTTCTGCCCCTGTTCATGGTGTCTGTGCTCAGTGGGGTAAAATATAGATGTATTACCATTGCATATGTCCTCGTCACGAAAGGTGTGTCCTTACTGTCACTGTTTATTTGTGGGGAAAATATGTGGGCAGGATTGCTGGTAGCCCCAGCTGGTCTTTGAACCTGTGACCTTCTGTTCTTGTAAGCACTGTCTGTGTGCACTGCACCACCGTGTAGCCACAGCTTGGCTGAATTCCCTGGATAGTCCATGACTGTGGATCCGGCAGGGCCTGTCTGTTGCTGTGGACTGTGCCAGCCTGCACATGGCTAGGCCTCTGTCTTCTGTCACTAGCAGCCACTGCCCCCTGCACTACATGTACTCGTCCGCCAACATGCTGGCATGAGCTTCTCCCATAAAAAGCAGGTGACCTGATTGGAATGTGGCAGTACGGGACTGCATTTGGGGTACTTGGCTGTGGGTAATGCCCATTGTTGTGGTGTGTATGCGTTGTTGGGTAAAATATGGGTGTTTTCCCCATGCTTATGTCCCCTACAATACAGGGGTGTCTGCGCTATCTGTGTTTAGTGGTGGGTAAAATATAGGGACTGGGCTGGCAAGTGCCCCAGCTGTGCTTTGAACCTCTGACCCTCTGGTCTTAGAGGTATTGACTCTGTCCGCTGCACCACACTATGGCCACATAGACAATGCAGCCCCTGGAGGTAGTAAGCCTGGCAGGATGGAGTCACAAACCCTGCTCTACGCAAATTTACTGTGGGCATATGCACCCTGTCTGGTGATAAACGTGCACATAAACCCTGGAAATGACCACGGGAAATGGTGGACAAAATATCACCACGCTGGGCAACAGTGATATTAATGGGCAACCATAGCAAACACTCCCAGGAAAGCTCCACAAAAGGAAATGTTTTTGGAAGAGTCTCCGCTCCGTAAACCCTTCCAAAATTCATTTCTTTTTTCTGGAGCTTTGCTGGGTGTGTTTTCTGTATTTGCCCATCACTATAACTGTTCCCCAGCTGAATTATTATTTTTAATAGTTCTGTTGTGGTCATTTTCTATTTTTATTTGCACTTTTGTGCTGTGCACATGTATCACACTGCTCACGTTTTGCTGGTTTCCCCGGTTTTCCTGTACATTGCTGACGGAAATGGTTTCTCTTCCCTTTAAATGCTTTCTACCGCGAGTGTTTCCCTCGCGGTAGTTTTTACATGCAAATTCGGGCCCGATACTGTGCGGGGAGCCTCTCCCCTCCCACTCTACACCCATTGACCCCGTCCCTCCGCCCCTCCGGAGCCTTCCTCCGCCCTCCTTTAGCCGTTCCACGCCTCTATCGGACATTTGCGGGCCCGCACTTGTACGGGGCCCGTTAGTGTGCCGCGCACCTTTGCGGGGGTGACACACACGTGTGCGGGGTGTTTAAACGCGTTTATTAGCGTTTCAGTGCCGCGTTTCCGTGCGCTCTTTTGCGGCGCGCACATTTCCGGTTTTTAGTAAACATCCCCCTAAGACAGATACACTTAAAAAACAGGATTCCCATTTTGACTCTTTAAATATTTTTTTTGACAAAAACAGAGTGGAATACAGACAAAGTATTAAAGAAAAAAAGATCAAAAATGTAGAAGGGATGAAGAAGATTATAAGCAAAATACGGTTTATTATTGGACATATGGAGGATCAGATTTTAAAGAGAGAAACAGAAGTATGTCCCATTGGAAGCCCTTTAGATCTCCCAGACAGTCTTTTAGAAATAATTCTAAAAACAATCAGAAACCAAGACATCGGTCCCCCTCCTCATCGTCAGAACAGACAAGTGGTCATAAAAGGAGCTGCCACCAATCTGGTGGACAGTTTGAACCTTCTGGTTCATTGTTCTCCACAGCCCCCCCCCCCCTCCTCATCAACAACATAGTCCCGCACGGGATTTTCAAATGGATGCCCTAAGGAAAGGAAAACCAGAGGCTTCCATGCGGTGGGAGTTCAGGAAGACAAGCAGCTGGGAGGACTCAAAAAAAAAAAAAAAAGAAAAAGAACGAAACATAATCATGCATTTGCCATATGGATATTTATTTATTTACATTCTCTTATATACTGCGCTATTTTGCATCAGTGTGGTTTACATTGAACAAACTGAAATTACATTGAACAGGGCATTATAACTTGGAGATAACTATTTTACAGGGAACATGGGCTATGGAGGGTTAAGTGGCTTGCCCAAGACCACAAGGAGCACCTGTGGGATTAGAAACCCCAGTCCTTCCAGCCCAAGGTTGCTGTCCTCTAGTGGGATTTGAACCCCTGACCTTCCAGCCTGAAGTACCTTGCCCCAACCACTAGGCCACTCCTCCACTTTATTTAAAAAAAAAAAAAAAAGAGCTCTCCCAGCTGCTGGACGCCCAGACGGAGAAGAAGAAACTCCCTGCAATGCCATTGTGTTACTTTAGAAAGGTCTGGAAATAAACAAACAGTCAAACCACAGAACGACAGATTCTTCTTTCTAAGGAATTGCTTCAAAGGCATTTGCTATTGGTCAGTAAGGCGAAAGTAACCATTAAAGTGGAAGGGACTACTTGTTCTTCTCGAGAGTTCTCTAAAAATCAGACACATTAAGGATATCAGCATGCTGTGTCCCAACTTCTGAAGACAGCATTTTCTTCCCCAGAGGAAGATAATACATTTTGACCACAGGTGAATGTGATTCAAGTGGCACAGATAAGATTGCAGTCAGGTATGCATGGAACATGTCCCGTGCCAACACTGTTGAAGCTTTAGGAAAATAAATCAATCTAAAGTTCACAGTTCTAGATGTATTCTCCAGTTGCTATAGTTTAACATTAACTGGCAACATTCTTAATAAAAGAGTCAGACTGCCCCACTAATATACACACTTTAGTCTGAATCTCAGAAACTGAAGCCTGAATTGCAGAAACCTTCGCAACAGTTTCTTCAATCACTGCGGAGTTGTTTTGAACTTTCAACGAGAGAGAGGAAATCTGTGGAACCAGGGCTTCTTCCAAGCAAACTATTGCAAACCAAATAGCCTCTAGAGTAAAAGTCTCAGAATGTACCAAAGAAAATGAAGCAAAATTTCCAAGTGGGACCACCTCTCCTTCCATTCTTCCCAGTGCTGTTTCGCCACTCTGTAAGGCAGCAAAACCTGCTGCCTGACGTCCTCCTGGTAACACCATATCACCAGCATTTAGTAATTGTTCAGGGGTCAGCAAACTGTCAGTCAACCACACTCCCAGGTCAGACCCTCAACAGGGGGAAGAATTACTCCCAGAATGGGGTGCTCCCTGCTGCAGACCACTGAGCAGAAGCTGAAGAGATGCTGCTATAAGCTCACACCATGAATCAGGGGAGAAAGATGAAACGCCGATGAAAGGTGAAACCACAGCTGTACTTACCTTCCCCAAAACACCCGACTGTTGGAAGAATCCGATGGTCCCATGACTGTTTTAAGTAAGGGCAAAGAGGTTGCAGGAGTCTGGGATGGTTGCAGAGTCCCTTGTGCCTTCTGCATTTTCCCCATCATACAAGCAAACCACTCATGGAAGTCTAACCAGCACCATCTTGGATCCCCTTAATTCCATATTTAAGGGGCCCAACTTCTGATAGTTCTCTCATTCATACATGCAGACTTTAAAACCTTCACTGAAGGTATCTCCAAATTGAGATCCCATTCTGAATGAAGCGATTGAGTAGGCCACCATTGAGTAATAAACTGGGAAAGACATTTAGGAACAATCCCATGCAAAATCTTAAAATTAAACACCAAGATTAAAAATGATTCTTAAATCTAAGGACAACCGGTTTAGCGAATTCAAAGGAGTTGCTCTGCCTTTCTCAATCGTCCTTAAAAAGATGGCCGTGACCTGGTGGTGCTGCCCCCCTATGTGAGAGTAGAGGACAGCACCTCTTGATGGCGGTCATTTCTAAATGACCTGATGAACATAAGAACATAAGATATGCCATACTGGGTCAGACCAAGGTCCATCAAGCCCAGTATTCTGTTTCCAGCAGTGGCCAATCTAGGTAATACGTACCTAGCAGTTTCCCCAGAAGACACAGGTCCCACAATGCTTGTATTGGGGCAAGCAGTGGATTTCCCGGGTCCTCTCTAATAATGGTTTATGGACCTTTCCTCCAGGAACTTGTCCAAACCTTTTTAAACTCAGTGTGGCCTGCTCCTCTCCCTCTCCATCCACCCCCCCCCCCCCATGCTTCCTTCCCTTTCATGTTACTGGAGTTCCCTCAACTTGACATTATGAAGGCAGCATATCAAGATTTCAGTAAACTATAAGCTATAATTATTCTTTCATGTCAATCCGATCCCTTTTCAAATTGTACACCACCCTAATGACTGTTTACTGTTGTGTTCTTGTTTTAAATAAATTAAAAAGCTACAAAAAGATATTGAGGAGAATAATTCATTATAATTACTAAGCGGGCATTCATTTCATATGGGGTGTGATTAACATAAGAACATAAGAATATAAGATATGCCATACTGGATCAGACCAAGGTCCATCAAGCCCAGTATTCTGTTTCCAACAGTGGCCAATCTAGGTCATATGTACCTAGCAGTTTCCCCAAGAGACACAAGTTCCACAATGCTTGTACTGGGTCAAGTATTGATATCTTCGGTCACTTCTTAATAATGGTTTATGGACCTTTCCTCCAGGAACTTGTCCAAACCTTTTTTAAACCCAGCTACATTAACAGCCTTTACTACATCCTCCGGTAACAAATTCCAGAGTTTGATTACACGTTGAGTGAAAAAATATTTTCTTTCATTAGTCTTAAATAGTTTACCCTGTAGCTTCATTGCATGTCCCCTAGTCTTTCTATATTCTGCTAAGGTAAACAATCGATCTACGTTTACCCGTTCCACTCCGTTCATCAATTTATAGACTTCTATCATATCTCCCCTCAGCTGTCTCTTTTCCAGGTTAAAGAGCCCTAACCTTTTTAGCCTTTCTTTATAGGAGTATCCTTCCATCCCCTTTACCATTTTGATGATGAGAGCAGGAGCCTAAAGAACTACATCTGCTTCCTCTTCACACTAGACCACCAGGATTTCAACAGGTATGATTTTGGTGAGGTTCAGGGGGATGGGGGACAGGGGGGCAGGGGGGCAGGGGGGTTCCCCTTTTTCCCAGTTGGCTAGCCAGAATATTTCCATTACAAAGGAGGAGGGAGGGGAGGGAGGAGAAGGGGCTACCAGCTAGCCAACTGGGACACCTTTTAGAGGGTTTGAAGGGTTGGTAGGGAGGGGACTATCCCCAACTGGCTAGCCGGGATGTTAGATTGACCAGGAGGTGCCCCCAACCTCCCAGGGCAGTTCCTGATGGGGATAGATAGCTATCCAGGGTATTGGTGATGCAGGGGGCCAGGACCTTTCAAATTGATATTGTTGGTGCTACAGATCGCAACACCGCAGCACCAGTAATATTGTTGGAAGGTGGAAGGGCCCAATCTCTGCTTGGATGCCCAATCACACTTCTTGAGATGGTGTTATCTACCACAGTGATCAGGACAGATTTTGGCAGTCACCATGTGAAAATATTTCACATGGTGTCTGCCAGCCATTGCCACTCCACCCCGATCCTCCTCGATTCTGCCACACCACTCCTGAACCACTCGAAAACCAAATATCACAGAAAAATACCTGTGATATCTGATTTCCTCATACTTTAACTACCACCACAGTGTGATAAATATGGTGTTAGCCCCACGGTAGCAGCTAATGCCTTTTAGTAGATATACTCCATTGTTTTGAATATTGACCCCATCAATTTTAGAAACATAAGTAGAGGTTTTTCCATCCTGAGTCAGACAAAAGGTCCATCAAGCCCAGTGGCCATTGCAGGTTACAAGTGCCTGCCAGAATTCCAAAAGTTAGATCCCATGCTGCTTATCTGAGGGATTTCCCAAATCCACTTAAATAATGGTTTATGGACTTTTTTCTAGGAACTTGCCCAAAGCTTTTTTAAAACCAGCTACACTAAAAACTTTTACTACATCCTACTGCAGCAAATTCCAGGGTTTAATGAATTAAAAAAATATTTTCTCTAATTAATCTTAAACAAACCACTTTGTAGTTTCATTACATGTCCTCTAGTCTTTGTACTTTTTGAAGGAGTAAACAAGCAATTCATGTTTACTCATTCCACTCCATTCATTATTTCATAAACCTCTATCATATCTTTCCTCAGCCTTCTCCAAAATGAAGAACCCTAATCTTTTAAGCCTTTTTTTCGTTTACCATTTTGGTCTCTCTTCTCTGTGCCTTTTCTAATTCTGCTATATCTTTTTTCAGATGTGGCAACCAGAACTGCACACAATAGTCAAGATGCAGTCACACCATGGAGCAATGCAGAGGCATTATGATATCCTTTGTTTGATTCCCCATCTCCTTCATTTTAATTCTTTGAATTCTATTCTAAGCTGCTAATTCTTCTCATGTTGAAAAGAACTAATTGCTAGTAGAAATAACATCTTTTGTAAATTTAGTAGTATGTAATTTTCAATTAGAGGTTAAAGTTACAAGGAAACTGTTGATATACTATAAGTTCATCGTTGGTGGAGAAGAAATTGAAATAGTAAACACCCTTAATCTGCTTGGATCAATAACACAGGTACACTACCAAAAAACTGCCTCCAGTTTTGCAACTGATTCCTATAGAGTTTGGGGTGCTGAATCCAGGAAAAATAGCCAAAATGTTCCATCACGTCACGTTTTCTTGCAAAATTAGATTTCTTACCCATATAAGGAATGTTCACATAATTTCTTTTTAGCCGACTGCAGTTTATTTTCTTGGCCCAAAATAGAGGTTGTAATGGTTAACTAACTAGAAACACTCCCTCATGATATTTTAGAGTGTTTTGTATTCATTTTATACATTAACAGGACAATTGGGAGGCGGGGGGCTAAATCCAGTACTCGCGCTGGCGCATGTTCTTTCCTGTTCGCCTCGCCTCGTTCGCTCGCTCAAACACGGTGGTTGCGACATGAACGTTCCTGTCAAATTTCAGTTTCTTGCAAGTTCATTATTACCTTTTGTTTGCTCAGTCGTAATCCAGCTTTATTCCGAAGTGGTTCACTACAGTTGTAGTTTGCAGTGCTGTGTATTTGTGATGGCTCACAGAGCCAGAGGTTGCATCAACTCTCCGGACAGTTTTTGTTTTATTTGTGGGGAATATACCGTGAAAAAGCGGCAGAGGAACATTTCTGCATTTATTAAAAAAGTATATTTCGCCTATTTCGGTTTGAAGTTAGGCGATCAAGACAAACCGTGGGCTCCTCACAAAGTGTGCAAGACATGTGAGGAAGATCTACGCTTATGGATGAAAGGTAAAAAACAAGCATTTCGTTTCGGAATACCTATGATGTGGCGTGAACAAAGAGACCACAGCAGTGACTGCTATTTTTGCTCTTGCATTGTGAAGGGATACAACTTAAAAAATAAGAACGTAATAAGTTACCCCAACCTTCCCTCAGCAATTAGGCCTATGCCTCATAGCAACCACTTTGATTGAAGGATAAGGTGGTATACAAAACTGTCTAAATAAATAAAACGAAGTACCTGTGCCTGAACCACCAAAATCTTTGGATCATATTTGTGTGGACGGTTCTGATCATGATGAGACTCATCAGATGGCTATTCACGATGAGTCCAGTACTTCCGAGTTTGAAACTGAACCAGATCCGAAACCTGAACTTTTCTCTCAAGCTGAATTGAATGATTTAGTCCGGGATTTAGGACTCCCAAAAGATGCTGCCCAACTGCTAGGTTCTCGGCTTAAACAGAAAAATCTATTGTCACCAGGAACAACTTTTTATTGGTACCGCAACCGTGAGACACAATTTTTGAAGTATTTCAGCAAAGAGGAAGATTTGGTATTTTGCAACGATATATACAGAGTGATGGAAAAGTTTAAACTCAAGTATGATCCTGCTGAATGGCGGCTGTTCATTGATTCGTCAAAAGACAGCATAAAAGGTATTCTTCTTCATAATGGCAACACATTCGCTTCAGTTCCTATTGCTCACTCTGTTATTCTCCAAGAAAAATACGAGAATTTGGCCCTGATTCTTCAGAAGATTCGTTATGATGAGCATAAGTGGATGATTTGTGGAGACTTTAAAATTCTATCCATGCTATTAGGGCAGCAATCCGGTTTCACCAAATATCCCTGCTTCCTTTGCTTGTGAGATAGCCGGGCCCGCGACCTACACTGGGGGAAAAAAGACTGGCCAATTCGGGAGTATTTGAGACCCGGTGAGAAAAATGTTCTTCATGAGAGCTTGGTACCTCGTGATAAAATTCTATTACCACCTCTCCACATTAAGTTGGGTCTCATTAAGCAATTCATCAAGTCCCTTCCAAAAGATGGTGAGTGCTTTCGGTACCTTTGCTCAAAGTTCCCCCGACTTTCTGAAGCAAAGCTAAAGGAAGGAGTGTTTGTTGGCCCTGATATAAGGAAACTCATTTCAGATGGAGCATTCGCTGAAACGATGTCTGAGAAGGAAAAAGAAGCCTGGGATTCCTTCAAGGATGTTGTTCTCAAATTCTTGGGGAACAGGCGGGATGAGAACTATAAGGATATTGTTGCCAGGATGCTCAATGCCTTCAAAGAACAAGGCTGTAACATGAGCCTGAAAGTCCATTTCTTGCACTCCCATGTGAACTACTTTCCCGAAAACTTGGGGGCGTACAGTGAAGAACAAGGTGAAAGGTTTCACCAGGACATCAAGGACGCAGAGATAAGGTACCAAGGAAGATGGAACACCACTATGATGGCTGATTTCTGCTGGTTGCTGCTGCGGGAAACCCCAGATGAAAAATACGCCAAGCAGCGCACCAAGAGAAGCATTCAGGGGAAGAAGAAACGGGCCCACCAGGAGATTGATTGACCCAAGAATGACTTTAAAATCTAAACTGTGTTGACAAATACCGTGTTTTTACTAAACTTTGAAATAAAAATTTGCTAGTTATTACCACAGTGTCGGATCTCATTTATTAGAATTTTATTTTCACACCATCGGGTGTTTGTCTTCATGTATTGCAATGGTGCGGTTTGCGTTTTCTATTCTTACATACATACCTGTACAACATTTTTTGCACATTTCTTTGCTTTGTGTCTAACCTCGCTCTTATATGCTCAATGTTTGTGCACATGTATGTGGCTGTTTTAAGTGCAGACAATTTTGCTACCATCACAGTGTGTTTTGTTGACATTACTCTATTCTTATGTGCTGCCTTGTTACAATTTTCTTTATTCTTATTTGAATAACTACTAAACAATTAGTATAAAGAATTCATCCAAGAAACTTTTATCTCGATCGCACTCAATCTGAAACATTCACCTCAAACTGCTAACCCAATGTAGAAAAAAATCTGTACGTGATGGAGCAAATTGGTTACCAGATTTGGATTCAGCGCACCAAAAAACGTAAAAATCAATCGAAACATTAGAGGCAGTTTAAAAAAATTTTTTTTTAGTGTACCTGTAATCAATAAAGAAATCTGACAGTGCATTGCTAATTACAGAATGGCTATGAAGGATCTAGATAGCATTCTCAAGAGCAAAGATGTCTCTCTCCATACAAAGACTGTCAGACGGCTGCCTAGGGTGAGAACTTACACACTCTTGACGATGCATATATTCATATGATTCTTGCAAGGTATTGTGGGTATTGTAGTTCATTCACTCCCAAACACAGCTGATGACAATAATTTGAGTTGTGAAACCAAGTGGTAAGATCAATAAAATACTTCTTTTATTGATGGGGTTTAATTCACCCAGCACATGTATGCTTGATAGCACTATAATGAGGTTACTTGCTTGCAGTGTTTAAAAGGATAACAAAAAGTCACAAAGTAAACCAGAAAACAACCTTCAGCTTGTCAGGCAATTAGCTAATGTTTTCTTAGCAAGTAATTACCAAATACAAAGGCACAAAGTAAAGAATAAACTTTGCTGGTTAGGTTAACTTCTGCTTATTTTCCACGCCGATCTCAGCAGTGATTCTCCCTTGCTCACACACACAATCAGGTGCAGCCCTAATTACTATCAATGGACCAGCTGAAAGCCTTTAGCTGGCTGGCTGCTACTGTGTGAGCCCAAATCCTGCTTTAAGAGCTGTTTGCAGTGGAAATAAAGAACAAAGTTAGGTTTCTTTGTGATGGCTGATGTGTTTGCTCATAGACAGCTAGCAATAGCATTTAGATAAAGAACAGTCCATGTAAATAGTTTCATCTGCTGTATTTCCCCCTGCATCAACAATCATAGGGTCAATATCATACATTGGCACAGATGAGTCTTTCATTAAGGCACTATCATGAGAATGCTTATTCCCTTGCTGCCATTCTCTATTATAGATAGGGTCTGGATCAGTGTTCATACCTGAGCCTCTCCTGCTATCATTATTCCTCTCTGTTTAGCCTGGCCAATATGTAATCCAATTCTGATGTCCAGCCTTCCAATCTTGATCCCTGGACGCTGGATCTTCTCTCACATACCTTCTGGCCTTGGTCTGAAAGTCCCTTCCACATGCAGTCTTCTCTCTTCCAAGTAGCCACTGGTGATTCCTATCTCTGCCAATCCATTCCTCTGGCTGAATCCAGTCCAATGGACTCTGCTGGCATTTGGAATACCTCCCAGTATGGGTACTGCCTTGGAATCTCCCAGACCTTCCAATGGGCTTTCTTCTCTTCCTTCCAGAGAGTTTCCTTCTTTCTCTATCCGCTTGGCTTGGCTTCTGTTTCTCCAGGTGATACTGGTGCTTGAGCTTGTAGCCGTTGCTGTCTCTGTATCTCTTCCTCCCTCTCATGGCTGCTGGAAACCTGGTGCATTCTGGGACTGGTAGTCTTTTATGTGAAAACTCTGTTTTCTTGCTTCTACCAGAACTGACAGGTTGCTTGTTCAGAGTCACATCATCCTTTCTATAGCTCCTACCTGAGCTATGATAAGCTTCCTTATCACATACCCCCCTGCTTAAGTTATTACGGACTGGTTTTACTGGTGAAACTTCTTCTCTACAGTCCGTAATACCTACGAGAGTGTTATCTTCTTGAAGCTCACTTACTTCCTGACTGGGTTCAAGGTCATTATCTACAGGCCTCTCCTTCCAAGACTTAAGTACATTAATATGGTAGGTCTGCCTACGCCCTTTGGCATTTTCTACCATATAAGACACTGGGCTTACTTGTTTAACAACCTCCCATGGCCCTTTCCACTGTACCTCAAATTTTGGAGCAGTTCCTGCTACTTGAACCAAAACCTTTTCACCAATGCTTAATTGGCGGCTTTTGGCCTTTCTATCATACCACCCTTTCTGGCGAACTTGACTGTCCTGCAGGTTCCTCTCAGCAACCTGTGACGTCCTTTTCAAACGTGCTCTCAAGTCACGTAGAAACAGTGGCACCTCCTGACTTCCTGGTTCAGGATCAATCCATTGTTCCCTCAAAATATCCAACAAACCCCGGGGAGCCCTACCATACATCAACTCATAAGGAGTTACACCTAGGGACACTTGAATTCTTTCCCTGCAGGCATATAAGGCAAAGGGTAATAACATATCCCATTCTTTTACCTCTCCTGCTAACCCCCTTCTCAACATTTGTTTGAGAGTTTGGTTGAATCTCTCCACCAAACCATTTGATTGTGGATGGTAGGCTGAGGTTTTCACGTGATGAATGCCAAAGGCATCCCAGACCTGGGCCAAATATTTGGATACAAAATTGGACCCTCGGTCAGTCAACACCTCTCTTGGGAATCCCACTTCACAAAACAATTTTACTAGCTCTAAAGCTATTGTTTTTGCAGAAACATTCCTCAATGGTATGGCCCAGGGAAACCTTGTTGCCTGATCTACCATAACTAGGATGTATTGGAAACCTCGGGGCGTTTTAACTAATGGGCCTACAATATCCATGGCAATGCGACCAATTGGGTCTGTGATGATTGGCATGGGGATCAATGGCACCACCGGTGGGTGTGCCGCTGTAACTCGCTGACATGTTGGACATGCAGCACAAAACTGGGCAGTTTCTTTGAATATACCTGGCCAGTAAAAACGCACAAGAATTTGATCCAGTGTTCCTTGCATACCTTTATGACCTCCCACTGGATGATCATGTGCTAGCCTAAGTACTAGCCCTTTGAAAGTTGTGGGTACCACCAATTGTTTACGTATGGCACCATTTCTGGGGTCTTGACTCTCTCTATATAATATGTCATTATCTAGTCTGAATCTGGGCAATTCCTCCCTGACCTCCTGAGCATACTTAAAAGCTCGGGTGAGAGCTTGATCAGCTCGCTGCTCTTGTGGAAAGTTAGGAAACTTTGCCACCAACTCAGCTGGCACCCAGGGTAAACTCTGACCAGCTAACATCTCAGCCCTACCCTGTGCTCTGCAAAGTCTCTCACGCCTCTTTTGTGCTTTCAACTTTCTTACTTTACCAGATGATGGGGTTATTAAATCATCATGAGAGGGTAAATCTCCTAATAACTCTGCCTGCTCCCCCTCCTCCTTCTGCTGGCTCTCTAACTTAGCCTGCGAGCGGGTGGATACAAGGCTCCTCTTATTACCCATAGTTTGGCCTTCTGGAAGCTTAACCATCTTTTTAGCTAGGGACTGAGGACTTCCAAAGAAAGGCCCGGGAGCTATTTCCATTATTAAACCTTCTCCCTCCTTCTTTCCTAGCCCTTTCACTAGTTCCTGCTTAAATCTTGGCCAGTCCTTTCCTAGGACCAAATCAAAGGGTAGCCTAGGCACCACTGCTAATAGGACTTCCTCTTGTTCCCCCAGGCACTTAACCTTAAACCTATAGGTGGGATATGATGTTGCAGCACCATGAACGCATCTGATGTGAACTTGGCTTTCAGGGGTTCTAGGCACAAATCTTTCTTGGGCCTCTATCCTCTTCCAAAGCCTTTTTGACATCATACTCTGGTCTGCCCCAGAGTCTAATAATGCATTTGTGGTAATTCCTTGCACATCAACCATCAAAAGAAATCCTTCCTTGGGCTGTTTTAAATCCAGACCCATTAAACTAGTGTGTGTCTGGCATCTCTTCTCTAAGTGTCCCACTTTTCCACACTTGAAACATTTCTTTCTATTCCACTGTGTCATCTGGTTTGATACAGTACATTTATTTTCAGAAACATTCTTAATTATTCTTTTTTCTGATACAGCACATCTAGCCTCAGCATCCATCTTTAGAGGGCCACCCATTCTATGGCAAGCCTGCGTGGCTTCCAAGAATCTCTCTGCTAGCATGGTTGCCTCTCCAAGATTTTGGCAATTTTGCTGTATAAGAAAAACATTCAAATCTTTAGGTACCCCAAGCATAAATTGTTCCAGCATTATACTATCCAATAACATTTCTACTGTCTTTTGCTCAGGCTCTAACCATTTTACAGCTAGACTTCTAATTCTCTGACTCAGAGCCCTGGGTGTCTCACCCACTTTCAATGTAACAGCTCTAAACATTCGCCTATACTCTGAAATAGACAACCCTAGGCGATCTCTAATAGCTGCCTTTACTTCCTTATAAATCAAAGCCTGGGCTGCTGGCATTGCTCTGTAAGCTGCTAGTGCCTCACCAGTTAATGAGGCTGCCAGCCTTACTGCCCACTGGGTCTCTGGCCATGCTAAAGCCTGTGCCACTCTTTCAAAAGACTCTAGAAAATCATCAACATTATCTTCTGGAGTTAATTTCCCAAAATTAAATGCCCCAATCCCTTGATTGAGTCCCACAGTGTCCACATGTGGTGCACCAGTACTAACTGCTGGTCTTGCATCTGTTCCACTTTGGCTCTGCAGCTGAACTAGAGCTTGCACCAGATCAAGCACTGGTTTCTGCTGTTCCATTAAGGCCTTCATAGCAGTGTCCTGGGCCTGCTGTGATAGCTCCTGCTGCTTGCTGAATTGGGCTGCCATCCACTGAGCCATCTCCGTCGGATCCATCTTGACCCCTGCAAGAAAAGAAAAAAGAAAAACCCAAGAGCAGCACCTTCCAACCAGGTGTGGTTTTTTTTTTTTTTTCCAATTTTTTTTTTTTCAATTACCCCTGTGCTTACACATATCCACCACTAGACATGCCCAGGTACATATTACCTTGTCTCAGTGATGAATCCAGCTCTGCACAGGGTCTTTTCCTCTGGGACAGCTTCCTGGATCAACCACTTTTCCTCCAAAGGGCAGATGAGGGAAAAAATCTTCTTTCAGCTTTAAAGTTGACTTTTATTTGTAATCCACAACAAGTAAATCCTCTTTGTGCAAGAGCAATCCTGCCGACTACGCCATTTGTCAGACGGCTGCCTAGGGTGAGAACTTACACAATCTTGACGATGCATATATTCATATGATTCTTGCAAGGTATTGTGGGTATTGTAGTTCATTCACTCCCAAACACAGCTGATGACAATAATTTGAGTTGTGAAACCAAGTGGTAAGATCAATAAAATACTTCTTTTATTGATGGGGTTTAATTCACCCAGCACATGTATGCTTGATAGCACTATAATGAGGTTACTTGCTTGCAGTGTTTAAAAGGATAACAAAAAGTCACAAAGTAAACCAGATAACAACCTTCAGCTTGTCAGGCAATTAGCTAATGTTTTCTTAGCAAGTAATTACCAAATACAAAGGCACAAAGTAAAGAATAAACTTTGCTGGTTAGGTTAACTTCTGCTTATTTTCCACGCCGATCTCAGCAGTGATTCTCCCTTGCTCACACACACAATCAGGTGCAGCCCTAATTACTATCAATGGACCAGCTGAAAGCCTTTAGCTGGCTGGCTGCTACTGTGTGAGCCCAAATCCTGCTTTAAGAGCTGTTTGCAGTGGAAATAAAGAACAAAGTTAGGTTTCTTTGTGATGGCTGATGTGTTTGCTCATAGACAGCTAGCAATAGCATTTAGATAAAGAACAGTCCATGTAAATAGTTTCATCTGCTGTATTTCCCCCTGCATCAACAATCATAGGGTCAATATCATACATTGGCACAGATGAGTCTTTCATTAAGGCACTATCATGAGAATGCTTATTCCCTTGCTGCCATTCTCTATTATAGATAGGGTCTGGATCAGTGTTCATACCTGAGCCTCTCCTGCTATCATTATTCCTCTCTGTTTAGCCTGGCCAATATGTAATCCAATTCTGATGTCCAGCCTTCCAATCTTGATCCCTGGACGCTGGATCTTCTCTCACATACCTTCTGGCCTTGGTCTGAAAGTCCCTTCCACATGCAGTCTTCTCTCTTCCAGGTAGCCACTGGTGATTCCTATCTCTGCCAATCCATTCCTCTGGCTGAATCCAGTCCAATGGACTCTGCTGGCATTTGGAATACCTCCCAGTATGGGTACTGCCTTGGAATCTCCCAGACCTTCCAATGGGCTTTCTTCTCTTCCTTCCAGAGAGTTTCCTTCTTTCTCTATCCATTTGGCTTGGCTTCTGTTTCTCCAGGTGATACTGGTGCTTGAGCTTGTAGCCGTTGCTGTCTCTGTATCTCTTCCTCCCTCTCATGGCTGCTGGAAACCTGGTGCATTCTGGGACTGGTAGTCTTTTATGTGAAAACTCTGTTTTCTTGCTTCTACCAGAACTGACAGGTTGCTTGTTCAGAGTCACATCATCCTTTCTATAGCTCCTACCTGAGCTATGATAAGCTTCCTTATCACAAGACTCAACTTGTCTAAGCCATGGTATTTTCAATCCAAAAATATACAGGGCAAGTTTCAGAGTGGAAAAGTCATAAAAAGTCAACCCACTCTACAGAAAACAAGGTGCTCTGTTGCTACAAAGTAATAAGAAATCTTATTTTCATTCACCAAGGTTTCTTATTCGTCCAAAAAACACAAACGGGAAGTCTCAGAACTAGCGGGCATTCAACAGGCTTATAGAAAATCTACAAACCATTGCCCTATTGCATCAACAACCTTCCCTGTATAAATAGTGAAGCAATATGTAGAAAACACATCAGTACAACTTAGCTTTCATAAAAATGATCTTAAACTTGATGCGATCTGTATAATACCATGGGGCGTCTGGCATACCCATGCACTGCCTATATGCCGCAGTTGACATGCCTGCATATGGTGATATATGCTCACCTGGATATAGAGGTCAGGGTGGCCCTGTACGCCTATGTTGCCATCACTCCATGCTGTGCAGCTATGGCATCCTATGGTGGCGAGCTGTGCCACAGATTTTTGAAACGTCAGCGCTCAGGGGACTATGTGAAATCTGGGAATGCCTTTGGATAGGGCTTGGCACTGCTGCATGCCGTAATCGCATATGTCTAAAGGGACCTACGCAGGTAGCTGGACTCCACCATAGTGCCGGCCTACTTGATGGCGGACAGGGAAGCGGGAATGGCACGGTGCACATGGATGGTGGGGAGCCCAGGGGCAGAGGACAGATGTGAAGGGAGATAATGATGCACACTGCATGCATAAGGTACTAATAGGCACTTTTTATTGTTCTTTCTGCATGTCCCATGCTGGCGCTGGTGTGGGGCGGGCCTCTCAAAAACTGTCCTGTATCACCCTCACCCAATGGGCCAGTGCCCTGACCTGCTGCTTGCTCCTGGACTCTGCTGCATTGCCGTCTGCTGCTTCTGCAGCCTCCTATGCTGGATCTGGGTTTGGCACCCCTCACATCTGTGCCAGGTTGTGCAGTACACAGCATGCTGCGAAGATCAGGCACACACGCTCAGAGCTGTACAGGAGTACCCCACCGCTCCTGTTGAGGCACCAGAAGTGGCTCTTTAGAACCCCTATTACATGCTCCACAAGTGCCTGGGTACACCAATGGGTGGCATAATAGCGCTCCTCCAGCTGGCTCATGGAGTGGTACACTGGGATCAGCAGCCAGGTCCTCAGCGGATAGCCACGGTCACCTGTGGGGGAAATGTGAGATGTGCACATAATCATGGGACTTTCTTGAGGCAGAGTGTATTGGCAGCTATGGTCAGCATGTGGCACACCATCTACTGGCAGGCCAGGGTGCATGTTCTACCAGTCGGTGTCACTGTGGTAGTGGAATGGCACCAACATGTGGCTTCTGCAGCTGTAAGCCATTTGGGGAGGGGCAATGAGTGATGGTGACATGGGCTTGCTTGTTAGGAGGGGGGCAGGGGCATGGCACAGAGATGCAGTTGCAGGGTTTGTGGGCTGGGTTGCGGATTGACATGGCTGTGCCCTACACATCTGCTGCCATGTTTCTGTGCTACATGGTGCCAGCCCATGCCCTTCCACATTCCACACATTGGTGCATGCTGCCTGCATTAAATTACATGGATTCCCCTAGTCGTCACCATGATGTGCCTTGTGGCCCACAGTGCATATGGCTCTGCGGGGCGACAGTCCATGTGCATGCAGTGGTCCCCATCTGTTGAATTACATCTGTCACACATATATCACCACCTATCTGCATTACACATAGTATCATAGTACCGCATGCGTATGTTTGGGCCCTGTCTGGGGCTCACACATGTGCCTATTCACCTAGCAGCCATGCATCTCTGAGCTGACCCCCAGTTGCTGCCTGCCCCAGGTTGAACTGGGTGAAGACAAAGACATCATGGCAGGACCCCGGGTAGCGGGCACACACAACCGTGAAGGTCTTGTTGACATCCACAATGACCTGCATGTTCATGGACATATACCCATGACTGTTCTGGTATGCCCTCTGATCCAGCCATGGTGCCTGCAGGGTGATGTGGGTGCAGTTTATGCCTCCTAGCACCGACAGAAACCCTGCAGCATTGTAGAAGGCCTGCATGGTCTCCTGCCACATCTACTCTGTCCAGGGGAAGGCTATGAGGTTGTGCATCCTCTGCAGCAGGGCCCTGGTGAAGGTGTTTATGCAGTGGCTGGTGGTTGACTCTGTGATCCCAACAGTTGCCCTGATCACATGCTGGAAGCTGCCAGTTGCAAGGACTCCCAGGGTGGTGGTCACCGTCACGGCCACTGACAGGGCCTGGCTTCTGGAGGTGGAGGGCTCTCAGTCCATGCTGAGGATCTGCACAACTTTGTTATTGTTGTCCCATCCAATCAATACCTCTGGTAGACCTTCTCCTCCATCAATTACAGAAAGCTCACCCTGGGCCTGTGTACACATTCGGCACAGTACCTGCATCTCGAATGCTGGGCTGAAGTCTGCTGCTGGACACGCACTGCCTGCCGCATCCTCCTCTGTGCCCGAGCACGGCGGGCATGTTTCCATCTCTGGATCACAATGTGCATGGCCCACATGGCCTCTCTGCCAGTCTAGCACTGCTTTCCAGGTGCACGGTTAGTGTACAGGCCTACATGCACTCCCTCGCTCTACTGTACATTGTTCCACCTATCCATGGGTTCGCATGACCCCTGCTGAGGTCTTTTTGCACTGGGAAACATCACTTAGGCTTACACAGTTAATGATGTCCCTGTTATGCCCCCAAGCATTGATGTATGGTGCTGTGCGGGTAGCTGCAACTCCACGATTCAAGCCACCTCATTGAAAATGTGGGTTACACAGATATGGTAGTTTTATACAGGTAAGGCCCTCTTTTACATGAGTAACTCACACATAGTGCTTCAAAAATTTGGCCCACTGTGTATACCATGGACTTTCCGAAGAACAAACAAGTCAGTACTAGAGGAGACGAGAGCAAACCTAAGCTTCCCTTAGAAGCTCATATGACAGTACTTCGTCTTTCATATGTTGTGCACATCATGTGATTAGAGAAAGATGCCATGCTTGGCAAGGTTGAAGGTCAGCACAAAAGAGGAAGGCCAGCAATGAGATGGATCTATACAATAACAGCAGCTGTGGATGCCACTCTATCAACAATGAGCTGTCTGACTGAAGACCGAATACAGTTTAGGACAGCTATCCAGAGGGTCACCATGAGTAGACACCAACTTGATGGCACTTAACAACAATCACAGCAAGTCTTTTATGCTATTGTAATAGTTAGCCACATATGGGTCTGATTTAAAATTTTGGGCTGTACTCCCCCTCCCCCTCCAGATCTCCATTACCTAGATCTTCCCCTTCTCTATCCAATTCTCCATAGCCTCTGAGTTCCTGTGCTGTTTGTACCATAAATTGACTCTGGCTCAGCAGCAGTGGTTATGGTTATGGTTTTAGACACTTGATATACCACCCTTTACTTACGCATCAGAGCAGTTTACATGTATGTATTTACGAACAGTAGCAACTACACAATTAAAATTAGACATGGGTCTCACAAATCCTCATCAACAGACAATCCCTGAAGTGCCCCATCCCTCAAAAATCTTTCCATTGTTAAATGGAAGGCTATCCAGGAGAATTGCGGTGAACACTGCAGGGCATGTGCTGAACTTTCTTTCCAGATTTGCCACTGCTATAAGGCTGGTACCGGGGATGATCTATGTAAGGTTCCACCATCAGCCTGCAGGCGGTTCTGCTAGCAGAAGCACCTTGCATAGATGAACCTTTGACCTCCAACCAGCAGGTATCAGTGATGCTTATGAATGGGGAGAGTGTTTCTGATGTCATAGTGGGTGAAAATCTAACATCCAGTCATCACCAAATGGTGTGGTTCGGTATTAGAAGATGGTTAGAGATGATTCATTCAAAGTAAGGATCCTAGACTTATTTATTTATTTATTTATCTATTTTTTTCTATACCGCCCCTTCCAGAGATCAAGGGTGGCTTACATGGAACAGCTAACAATTTTGTATACTTCTGTATACTTTTACACAGAACGGTAATTCTAACTATGTACAGGTAATAATGCATGCAACTGTGTCAAAACTATTTACATTGGCTATTTACAAAAGACTATAACAATGTGTTACAGGGTACAATAGACATTGAGCATGTGTAGTTTTTGGAATTTATTTCCTTTTCATCGTAAGTCAAGTGTGTGTGTGGTGGGGGTCTGTCTGGGTTAGTCAATTGTGATTTCAGGAGTTTTGTGGGAGTGTGTCTGTGGTTGCTGGGGGGTAGGTCTTGGGGGGTAGGGGATTTCAAAATGCTCAGAGAATAGGTAGGTTTTGAGTTCTTTCCTGAATTGATGAAGGTCTTTTATCATGCAAAGGGTTATTGGGAGATCATTCCAGAGCGTGGGGGCAGCAAATGAGAAAACTCTGGAGCTTGTGGTTTTCTTTGTCTTCCTGAAGGTTTTTTGTATGTTGAGGAAGTGGGTTGCATTTTGTCTGCGTGTTCTTGATTCAGATGGGACGTGGAGTAGTGTGAACAGGTGTGAGGGGGCGATGTCGTTTAGGAGTTTGAAAGTTGTTAGGAGAACTTTATATCTTATTCGGCTATTTATAGGAAGCCAGTGTAATTCTAGCAGTATTGGGGTTACATGGTCCATTAGGCGTGCTTTAGCAATTATCTTGGCACAGATGTTCTGGGCTCTTTGTAACAGATATGTGTTTTTTCGTGGGAGGCCAATTAGGAGAGTATTACAATAGTCAAAGTGGGGGGGGGGTGATGAGTGTACTGACTACAGATCTAAAATCATGTGTGTCAAGGAGAGGTCTTAGGTGTTGTATAGTTTTAAGTTTATAGAATATGGTTCTTACTGTCTGTTTTATGTGAGGTAACATGGTGAGTGTGTAGTCTATTATTACTCCTAGGTACTTTACTTCCTTTCTAATAGGTATAGTTGTTTTGTTGATTGTGATTGTTGTTGGGTAAGTGTCGTCAGTAACAGGTTTTCTTGTTACGAACATTGCTTCCGTTTTTTTAAGGTTGATGCTGAGGTAGTTGGTTTCCATCCAAGAGATGGCCTCAGTCACGCATTTGGATAGGGTGTCATATGTGGGGCTGCTAGTGTTTATGGGGATAGCGAGCATGATGTCGTCGGCGTAGATAAAATGGTTAATCTTGTGTTTTTTAAATATGCTTGTAATGGGTTGCATGTACAAGTTGAAGAGGAGGGCGGAAAGGGCTGATCCTTGAGGTATTCCCTGTCCTTTGGGGAATGTTTCTGATACGTCTTGGCCTATTTGAACACGTATTAGTCTGTGTGTAATGTATGACTTGAACCATTTGAGAACAGTCCCTCCTATTCCCATGTTTTCTAGTCTATTGATCAGTGTGAGGTGGTTGATGTTGTCAAATGCTGCAGAAATATCTATAAAAAGGAGTAGGAAACCTTGGCTGTTGTCATCTGTACCTCTGATGAGAAAATCCATCAGTGTAATTAAGAGGGTTTCCACTCCATGGAAGGGGCGGAATCCGAACTGGTGTGAGTCCAGGGGTTTGTGCTCATCAATGTGCTCTTGTAATTGTAGTTGAATTGTTTTTTCTATTATTTTGGCAATAAATGGAATGCTGGCTATGGGTCTGTATGAATTTGGGTCTTTTGGGTCGAGTTTACTATTTTTTATTATAGGGCGAAGCGATGTGAGTTTTAAGGCATCAGGCATGATGCCTTGTGAAAGAGATTGGTTAACTATGTATTGAATGTTTTCAGCTAGATCATCCTTTGTGCACTTGATCCATGACACTGGGCATGGGTCAAGCGGAGAGGTTGTGGTATTGATCATTGTTATGATTTTAAGGAGGTGTTTTTGATCTACCATGTGAAAAGTTGTCCATTCGTTATTAATTTTTGTATTTGAATGTAATATTGTTGTTGGGATAATGGGTTTGCTCTTTAGTTTTTCGGCAAAATGTGTTGCTAATGTTTGTACACTTATTGCAGGTTGTTTAGGCTCAGAGTTTTGTGTTTTTGTCAATGTTTTTACAATCGCGAATAGTTCTCTAGGTCGATTGATGGCTATATTTATTACTTTAGAATTGTAGTCCCTTTTTGATTTATTAATTGCATTCTTGTATTCATTGAGTATGTTCGTATACTGGGATTTGTTTTCATTTGATTTTGTTTTTCTCCATCTTTTTACTTGTTTCCTCAGTTGTTTTTTTAACTTTGCTAGTTCTTTCGTGAACCATTTTTCTATCTTTTATATTTGACTTTGTGTGACTTTTGTGGGGACGGCTGCTTTCTGGATTGGGACTTCAGAAAATGAACACAAATAGGAATGCAAGTAAGGTAAAACTCAAACTATTTTCAGAAGACTATGTTCATGAGGAGCATGCTAAACTAAAAATGGACAGATGAGATTCATCCAAGTGTACTGAAGGAACTTAGGGAAGTACTCCTGGATCCACTGGCTAACCTCTTCAATGCTTCCTTAGAGTGAGCAAAACCTTTGACATGGTTCCACATAGACTATAGGCCCAACATTGACTTGAACTGACTAGGTGCCGCTATAGCGCATAGCTGTCCTTGCAAATCTCTAACACCGGATATTCAATGTCGGGGTCATATGCGGCCTCGGAATTGAATATCCAGGATCACCGCACATGCCCTGGAGCCACAGAAGCTAATCAGGTAGTGGTGAAATTGCACTGCTGACGGTTAGCTCCCGCAGGTAAAACTAGGCCAGCTTTTGCTTTTCCTAGTTTTACCCGCAGGTCGCTAACCGGGTGGTGGTGGAAAATCACCACTATCTGGTTAGCAACTGTGCCACCTCTGCTCCACCCCAGAATGTCCATGACATGCCCTGTTGCTAAGCGGTTAGCATTGGGGTGTGTAGGGGAGATAATTGGGAATATTCAGTGGCACTAATCATGTTAGTCCCGGTGAATATCCCGCTCAGGGGCATTTACACGGTTTACAAGTCTGTAAACCATGTAAGTGCCTTTCAAATATTGGGACCTACTTATACATAAACTTAGCATCCTTGGTATGGGCCCTAAAGTGACTAAATGGGCTACAACTAGTTGAGTGGGAGGCAACAATGAATAGTGGTAAATGGAGTTCACTCTGGGGATAAGGACATTACCAGTGGAGTGCCACAGGGAAATATGACCTTGTCATCATTTGTTTTGGCATTTGTGTAAACCATATTGCAGAAGGATTGCCAGATAAGGGTTTGCTTCTTTGCAGGTATACCAAAATGTGCAATAGGGTAGACAAATGTGCAGTAGGGTAGACACCCTGGAAGATGTAGTTAACATGAAGAGGGATCTAGCAAAGTTGGAAGAATGGTCTAGAATATGGCAGCTAAGACTTAATGTTAAACAATGCATAGTTCTGCCTTTGGGCTGCAAAAACTGAAGGTAGTATTGCAGTATAGGGATGAATCACTTCTGTGCATGAAAGAAGAAGAGGAGGACCTGATAATCTTAAGGCAGCAAAACAGGTAGGAAAGGCGACAGCAAAAACTAGAATGATGCTTGGGTGCACAAGGACAGGAAGGGCCAGCAGACACAAGGAGGTCATTGTACCTCAATATAAATCTCAAGAGAACTTATTTGGAATCCTGTATGCAATAGAAGGGAGTGCATCTTTAAAAACATACAAGTTGAAAACTACCCACTTGCAGTGTGACACAATGGCATGTTTACCCCATTTGCTGAATCAGGCATGTGGAGAATAGATGTATGTGTGTCATGGGGCGTGTCAGGGAGCTGCATATACATGTGTCATGTAGAGTGTTGGGGGTTGCATGTGTGTGCTAATGAGAGTGTTGGGAGTGCATACATATGTGTGTCTGTGAAACGGAGAGTGTTAAGAATTTGGATGTATACACACATTGTGTGATGGGGAGTGTTGGGGATGTGTGTGTGCATGTGATGGGGAGTTCCGGGGTATGTGTGCACATGTACATTTGTGTATGTCATGGGGCGTGTGTGTGTGATGAGGATTGTTGGTGAGGGTATGTGCTTGTATGTACGAGGTATATGTGTCATGGGAAGTGTTGGGGAATGTGCATATGTGCATGTGTGTATGTGTAATGGTGAGTTTGGGGATGGACATGTGCACTTGCATGTGTGTATGTATATGGGTGTGCACATATAAAGTGTCAGGGTGAATGCACACATGTGTGCATGTCTTGGAAAGTGTTGGTGGTGTGCATGTGTGTGTGTCATGGGGAGTGTCAAAGGTGCATGAGTGTGTGTGTGTATATGGAAAGTCTGGATGTATGTTTGTATGTGTGTCTTAGGGGAAGTGTTACATGTATGCATGGCTGTGTGTATGTGAAATAGGGATTATCAAGGGTGTGCACGTGCATGTGTGTGTCATGAGGAGTGTCTTGAAGTATGCATGTGCACATGTATGTCTCATAGGGAGTGTTAGTGTGTGTGTGTGAGTGTGTGTGTGGCATGCAGTGCCAATATATATGTATGCATGTGTGTGTCATAGGAAGTGTCACGGGGGTGTTCATGTATGTGTATATCATGGCGATTCTCAGGGGATGCATTTGTGTGTGTCCAAATGGAAGTGTTTGGTGTATGTGTGTGTGTGTGTGTGTGTATGTGTGCGTGCATGCATAAATAGTAATATAGTAAATTATGGCAGATAAAGATGAGCATGGTCCATGTAGTCTGCCCAGTAAGATGGCAAGAGTAGGTGCACCTGCTGCTTCGTGCAGGTCACCCTCCCCATGTCTTTGTTTAGGGGTGAACCCACCGCTCCGTGTAGGACACTCCTGTTTGTTGAGTAAATTAGATAGTTAAGTTTATTTTGATTATATCCTATTGCTGTAAAGGGATCCACTGTGTCTGCCCCATACCATTTTGAATTCTGTCACTGTGTTTGCCCCCACCACTTCCATCGGGAGGGCATTCCAAGCATCCACCACCCTTTCAGTGAAAAATATTTCCTGACATTGCCTTTCAATTTACCCCCTTGCAGCTTCATGTTATGCCCTCTAGTCTTAGAGCTTCCCCGTCTTTGGAAGAGGTTTGTTTGTTCATTAATTCTCTTTAAGTATTTAAAGGTATGAATCATATCACCCCTATCCCTCCTCTCATCCAAAGTGTACATATTTAGGTCTTCAAGTCTCTTCTCATAAGACTTCTGACACAGGCACCAAATCATTTTGGTCACCTTCCTCTGAACCATTACCAGTCTTTTTATATCCGTTGGGGGTTTGGTCTCCAAAACTGAACACAGTATTCCAAGTGAGGCCTCACCAGTGACTAATACAGTGGCATTAGTATCTCTTCCTTTCTGCTGGTAAGTCCCCTTTGTATGCAACCCAACATCCTCCTGGGTTTTGCCACTGTCTTGTCGCACTGTTTTGCCACCTTGAGATCCTCAGAAATAATCACACCAAGGTCCTTCTCCTGGTCCGTGCACACCAACCTCTCGCTCCTTATCGCGTACATTTCCCTTGGATTTCTGCTTCCCAAGTGCATGACATTGCACTTCTTTGCATTAAATCTTAAATGCCAAGTATTGGACCATTCTTCTAGCTTTTGTAGATCTTCCCTCATGTTATCCACTCCCTCAGGGGAGTCCACTCTGTTGCAAATTTTCATGTCATCTGCATAAAGACAGACTTTTTCATTCAGACCTTCAGCAATATCACTCACAAATGCATTGAATAGTGCCAAACCGTGGGGCACCCCGCTAATTTATTTATTTGGTATACATTTGTAAGCCGCCACTTCCAGCGATCAGCGGCGGACCAATGGTGTAAAATACAAGGGAGTAAAGTATAAAATCAGTTGAAGGTACAGAATGATTTGGGGGAGGGGTACACCACCAACACACAAAATTACCAATAGACATTACATTTTGCTCACTCAGGTTTGAGCCACAAATAAAAATATACATTTGATTGAACAGAGTATAAATATACACTTGATTGGTCAAAATAAATATACATTTGGTTTACCGTATGAAAATTACAGTTTTATCAGCCAGTTTGAGCAACTAGTTAATTTACAGGTTTATCAAGAATATAGATAGTTGTAAGGTATATTGCCAGTTATGCAGTCTTATTAACATTGACATTGGAATCTATTTCCTGCCTCTTGTGCTTCAGGGGGTTAGGCAACTTGGGTACGGAGGGAATGATTGAATTTGTCTAGGTGATACCGTAATGTGTTTGGAACAGGTGGGTTTTAAGCTTTTTTCTGAAGTCCTTAGATTGTTGATCAGTCGTAACTCATGAGGTAGTTTGTTCCAAAGCATGGGTGCAGTGTACGTGTATGCCCGGTTGCTCGTTCTCTCATTTACGTCTCTCAAACTACTGGGTACGCAGAGTGTGTTAAGATTAGTAGTTCTTCGGCATCTGTTGGGGGGCTGTGTGGTTATTAGGTTATCGAGGAATGATGGGGATATCTTGTGAAAGATTTTGAAAGTTGTTACCAGTATTTTGTATACTGCTCGTGCAGAGATTGGGAGCCAATGAAGCTCAATCAGTACTGGAGTTATGTGATCCCTCAGTTTCTTATTTAAGATGATCCTGGCTGATACATTTTGCGCCAATTGTAAGATGTTTATGTTTTTTTTTGGTAGACCTTGCAATATGGCATTACAGTAGTCAAAGTGCGGAATGATGAGCGCTTGAGCTACTGTCCTGAAGTCTGTTTGTTCGATTATGTTGCGCAGGGGTTGAAGGACTCTTAGGGGCTTGTTTACAAAGCCGCGGTAGCGGTTTGCGATCGTAATCGGAGCCGCGGCTCCATTGATTTCAATGGGGCCGCGGCTGCGATCGCGATCGCGAACCACTACCGCTGCTTTGTAAACAAGCCCCTTAGTTTCTGAAATATGGCTCTGTTGGTTAACCGGAGATGTTTGTCCATTTTTAGGTTAGCATCAATGAGAACTCCTAGATATTTGATCTCATTTTTTGATTGATAGGTGTTGTTGTTGAGGGTGATTGAAGCAGGAGGTTTGAAGTCTTGTTTGCTTGATACGAACATCACATCAGTTTTCTTGTGGTTAATCGACATGTTGTTATCTTGGAGCCAATTTTGTATTTCGCCTAGGCATTCTTCTATTTGATTGAAGTTGGGATTGTCTATATCAAGTTGTGTGTATAACATGATATCATCCGCGTATAAGTGGTAACTGATATTATGCTTTTGGAATATCGTACAGACTGGCTGGATGTAAACATTGAATAGCAGAGAGGATATAGCTGAACCCTGCGGTATTCCTTGGGTTTGGGGGAAAGGCTTTGCCTGCTCGATATTGAAGCATACCTGTTGCATTCTAATCACCCTCCTTTCATCCAAGTGAGCTCCATTTACCATCACCTTCTGTCATCTGTCAGTCAACCAATTTCTGATCCAGTTCACCACCTTGGGACCCATCCCTAAACTATTGAGTTTATTGATAAGCCTCCTATGAGGAACAATATCAAAGGCTTTACTGAAATCCAGATAGATGACATCCATCGCATGCCCCTGATCTAGCTCCCTGGTCACCCAGTCAAAGAACTCAATCAGATTTGTTTGGCAAGATCGTCCTGTGGTAAAACCATGTTGCCTCGGATTATGCAACCTGTTGGTTTTGAGAAAGTCCACTATTCGCTCTTTCAGGGGTGCTTCCATTACTTTTCCCACCAACGAGGTAAGGCTCACGGGCCTGTAGTTTGTCACTTCTTCCCTGTCACCACTTTTGTGAAGAGGTACCTCATCAGCCCTTCTCCAGCCCTTCCAAGAATCTGTTGAAAACATCCTTTAACGGCCCTGCAAGAACCTCTCTGAGCTCTTTCAGTATACTGTGATGTATCCCATCCGGTCCCATGGCCTTGTTCACGTTCAGTTTTGCAAGTTGTTCTAACACAGGGGTGGGCAATTCCGGTCCTGGAGGTCTGCAGACCAGTCAGATTTTTATGATGTCCCTAATGAATATTCATGGCCCTATTTCTATAGAATGGAAGGCAGTGGATGCAAATAAATCTCATGAATATTCATTAGGGACATCATGAAAACCTGACTGGTCTGCGGCCCTCCAGAACCGGAATTGCCTACCCCTGTTCTAACACATCATCTTCTGTGAATCTACTTCATTCCTATTTTTATATTTGGGAGTCACAGGTGGTCCTTCTCCAGGATTTTCTTTAGTAAAAACAGAGCAGAAGTATTTGTTTAGCAATTTTGCTTTTTCAATGTCACTTTCCACGAGTCCATTCCCAGCACTTCTGAGTCCTGCAATTCCACCTCTGATTTTCCACCTCTCCTGAATATACCCGAAGAAGGTTTTGTCACCACAGTTCACATCTTTAGCCATCTTTTCCTCTGTCTTTGATTTTGCTTTCCTTATTTCTCTTTTTGTCTATTTTAGTTTGATCCAGTATTCCTTTCTGTGTTCCTTTGTTTGCAAGCTTTTGAATTTTGTGAAAGCTGTGTTTTTTACCTTTATTTGAGCAGCCACTTCTTTGGAGAACCAAATAGGTTTCCTTCTCCTCTTGTTTTTAATTACTTTCCTTACATATTTATCTGTTGCCCCTTTTATTGCCACCTTCAGTTTAGCCCATTGCAATTCCACTTTCTTTATTCCTTCCCACCCTGCCAACTCCTCCTTCAGGTACTTGGCCATTTTACTGAAGTCAGTGTTTTTGAGCTTGCTATGATTGGACTGCACCTTGGCTTTTATCTCAAACCACACTGTGTGATGATCGCTGCTGTTCACAAGGGGACCCACATGGAAATTCGACACACTATCACCTTTGGTGAGCACTAAATCCAGCACTGAGCTTTCCCTGGTTTGTTCCATCACCATTTGTTTAAGATAGAAAGCATCCACAATTTTTTTTTACTTCTTTCCAGATTTGCAGAAGGAGTCCAGTCCACATCGGGTAGATTAAAGTCACCCAATATGATCACTTCCCCCTTTGTGACTATCTTTGCAATATCTATAATCAATTTGTTATATACTTCTTCGATTTGAGTCAGAGGTCTGTAGACTACAGCAATATGGATGACAGTGCCATCTCTTCTTTCCAACACAATCCAGAGCGCTTCTTCTTTTCCCCATGCCCCCTGCATTTCAGTAGCTTTAATATTGCTTTTGACATATAAGACTACTCCTCCTCCTCCTTTTCCACTTTCTCTGTCTCTTCTGAATAGATTATAGCCAGCTATGGCTATATCCCATTCATGCGATTCATTAAACCATGTTTCTGTAATGGCCACAATGTCCAAGTCCATTTCCACCATTAGGGTTTCCAGGTCAGGAACTTTGTTGGCTAAGCTTCAAGCATTTGTGCTCATTGCTTTTCAGCATTTAACTAGCTTGCATACATTTTGCATTGATTTTGTTCTGCACACTTCTTCCCACTTGTCGTTGATGTGTGGTTTAAAAGTATGGCTGTTTCTTATGTTACCTGGAGTGACGTCCTGAACTTGTCTTTCCCCATCTGTCACTCCCTTTTTTTAGTTTAAATGCATATCCACATACTGCCTGAATTTTTCACTTAGGATTCTTTTTCCTGTGACAGAGATGTAGTACATTAGCACAGTATAGTCTCTTGTTGGTCCATTCTTTTCCCCAGTTGCCTATAAATCTGAATCCTTCTTGTTTGCACCAGCTCTGGAGCCATGTATTAAAGCTGTATATGCGATGCAGCCTTTCTGCCCCCTTACCATGAACAGGTAGAACTTCTGAGAATGCTATAGTTTTAACAATGGGCTTGAGTTTCTCTCCCAGAGTCTGGAACTCCCTTTGAAATGCAGAGACACTGTTTCTAGCCAGGTCATTTGTACCCAAGTGGATGAGAACTTCAATTTTGGAGTGCTCACTTTTTGCGCAAAGTACATCAACAATTTGGTTCGTATTCCTTCTGGCTGAAGAACCTGGGAGGCATTTGACTATCTTCTCTCCTTTGAACTGTGTTCCCAAGTTGGTGCTTCTGATGATGGAATCTCCAAGTAGTAGTAGTTTTCTGTTTTGTGAGTTTTTCTTCATATTTGGTGCTTTAACAGTAAATACATGTCATGGGTAGTATCAGAAGGTACAGATTAGCAATCAATACAATACTGAAAAGCTATCTATCCATGGTATTAATCTATATGGAGTTGGACAAGTTAGTATTATCATGAGTTTGTGGTTTAAATAGACCTATGATGACATTGAGCACAACTAGTAATGACCTTTGTTTGGCTGTCATACATAAAGGCTTTTTTGGCCTCTGTTGCTCTTAATATTTGAGGTCCTTATAGTAAAATGTTTAGAGGCTTATGTATGGATTTTCTGCTTTATATGGGTAGTATCAGGACATGTACATGTAGATGTGTGTGTGTGTGTGTGTGTGTGTCTCATGGAAAGTGGGGGGTCTGCATGTGTGTGTCATGGAGAGTGTCAAGGTTGTATGTATGTGTGTGTGTCATGGCAAAGCATCTTTGGCTTTTCATGCTGTAGGGGTGGGGACTCCCATTGACTCTTCACCCTCTCAGGGTCCATACATATGATGCTCTTTTTTCAGATGTGCTTGCCCCTCCAAGGCAGCACAGGGCTACCAGACTAGAGTTGGAATCTTCCTACTATATATTTCTAGGACTTCTCTATAAACTACTCTCATCTCATCTAGTCTAGGTCTTCCACTCTAGCCTGTACAGATTGGAAGAAATGGGGCCAGGAGCTCCTTGCACTCACTACACACATACTACTTTTCAACAAATGGTAAATAATCATATACATATCACTTAGTGAAAATCACTGGATAGTCCCTACTACTTGCCACTTCTCTGCATGAAATTGCATTACTGCAGGCCCAAATTTAGACCTAGGCAATTGGCTGGGGCACCAAATTTTAAAGGCAATAAATACCCAAGACAAAGAGAATCCTGCACCTGTTTATGTTAGGTCAATGTGCATGTGCTGCTTCATTGTGTCACCATGGCCTTCTTTTGCTCCTCTTCTGGCTCTCCAATCTTTGGAATTTCTCATATACCATAGACCCCTGGTTTCTGGGATCCTCTGTCTGCTTTTGTCTATGGGTACCAAAATTTTAAATTCAATCCTTTGTTTGTAAAGATGTTCACAGTTTAACATTGCTACCTACATATGTAACAGCAAGTTTATAAATCTACATTTCTATGCTGTGTTTTGGAATATTTAAAAAATGTTGCTTCTCCTAATTGGTATATTTTGTCAAATTCCTGTTTAATTTCTGCCTCTTTGATCCACAGGCTGTATGCAGCCCGAGGGTAGAATGGATTTTCAATCTCTCTAAAGTGAGCCTTTAGGCAGCAATGCCACCCTATTGTTTTACAAATATTTGCAGGATTTTAATGAGTTTCCTCAAATATACTGTCCATATCACACTGCCATATAATCTACTTTAACAGCAACTCTGATTACCTTTGGAATTTCAACTCTGTTTAAAAAGACTTGTTCCCATTTCTGTTTGTAGGTACTAACCATTTTCCCCCGTAGACAAAGGAGGAGAAAATCTTTAGTGCCTATGACAGGAATTCCCAAACCTTGTCTGGGGACCCCACTGAATATGTATGAGATACAACGATTCTAATACATGCAAATAGATCTCATGCATATTCATTAGTGATAGCCTGAAAACCTGGCTGGCTATGGAGTCGCAGGACAGATCTGGAAAGCCCTGTCCTATAACAGTACTCTTTAGAATATACAGGTATCACTAAATACCTGCAGTATCTTATTGTAATTCGCCTTGATCTACTACTGGAAAGGCGTGAGCTAAAAACTAATAAATATTTGTTCTTGTGAAATATTACATATATTCACATGTGTGTGTATAGACATATAATTATCGATCTAGTATGGCAATATCTATAGCTATCTATTTAAATATTAATCTCAACTACTATATAGATAAAGACTTATGTGCAAATCTTCTAAAACCATCCACTGTCATAACAAAACAGATGTCACATACAGTAACACAATTTCCCAGTTAAGACCATGTTACTTGAAACCCTGAATCAAGCAGGGAGTAATTAGAAGCTGCATAGTGCCACCTTAACAGAGAAACATGGGCACATGCAGCCAAGAGAGAATGCATTAGCATTAAACCGGTTAATTGAAAGGCAATGTTCTTGCCAACACCATCCACACAGTAGGCAATTCTTACTTGTAATTAAAAAGAAATACCCTTTCCAATCTAGATTATCTTCAAACCACTTCAAACAGCTGTAAGATATCTGAAGCTATTGATTTTATTGTAATATTGCACCCAACAAAGGGGTGCTGTATTAAAATGGAATTTCTTCTTTCTTGGAACACCCTTTCCAAGAAACTTACAGGCCATTGCAGAATGCCGGCGCTGAAGTAGTACTCTATCAACTTTTTATGTCTATTTGCAGCACATCAATAGCGAACAACTTCAGCACAGGCATGCAGAAAGGGGATCGTATGCAAATTATCCACACCTTAGCCATTTGTTAAACTGTGCGCAAATGGAAGCATTAAACTGGCGGAGTAAGCCAAACACATGCGTGCAAGAAGTCGGTGCTGGTTTGGCATGCTATCCTAGAGAAACAGGGGCACCACCACATAGCTAATTTGCATATGAGTCTACAGTATTTTGTTGGCATCGGAGGCTTTCTCCGATGCCTGGATCATCTGAGGGGAATGTCAAACTCCCCTCAGATGATCCCAGCATTGCAGAAAGCCCCTGATGGCATCAAAATACTGTAGGGGGCTGGTTTCCCCAACAGAAAGCAAATCCCTGGTGGCCCAGCAGCCCTGAATCACCCACCCCTCCCCTCTACATAAAAATCAACCTGGTGGCCCCAAATCCCCCACCCCTCCCCTCCTAAATAAAAATTAACCTGGTGGCCCAGCGGCCCCAATCTCCCCACCCACTCCCAACTAAAAATCAAACCTGGTGGACCAGCGGCCCCGAATCCCCCCCCCCCCAATATCAACCTGGTGGCCCAATGGCCCTGATCTTCTACCTCCTTCCCAAGTAAAAATCAGCCTTGTAACCCAGTGGCCCTGAAGCCCCCAACCCCATTCCCACCCTGTACCTTTAGAAATGAGTGGGAACACTGCTCAGATGCTCCTGCTCTTGCCCCACCATCTTGAAAAATGGCTGTGCCTGGCCCCACGCGATGTGCCTGACCCCACCCAGTGCATCTTAGGATGCACCATGCAGTGTCAGGCACTGCTATTTTTCAAGATGGCAGAGTAAGAGCAAGAACGCATGGGAAGCATAGTCTACCTTATATGGCAGTCTGATTCCACCCAGTGCATCTTAGGATGCACCATGCAGTGTCAGGCACTGCTATTTTTCAAGATGGCAGAGTAAGAGCAAGAACGCATGGGAAGCACTCCCGCTTATTTCTAAAGGTAACGGGAGGAAGGTGGGGGATTTGGGGCCACTGGATCACCAGGTTGATTTTTAGTAGGGAAGAGTGGGTGTTCAGGGCCACTGGGTCACCAGGTTGATTTTTAGTTGGGAGTGGTGGGGGTTCAGGGCCACTGGGCCACGGGGCTTATTTTTTGAGGGGTGGGGTTGTGTAATTGGGGCCACTGGGCCACAAGGGATTTGCTTTCTGTCTGGACACTGGCCTCCAACAGTATTTTGATGGGATAAGGGGCTTTCCCTAATGCCTGGATCATCTTTGACATTTCACCTCAGATGATCCAGGCATTGCGGAAAGCACCCGAAGCCATCAAAATACCGTTGGAGGGGATGTGCTAGATGTTTAAGCCACCTTAGATCCAGTCATAAAGATACTGGCACTAAGGCTAGTTGCAAAATCTGCTATGCGTTTCCCTGCATCGAATGCAGCCAATATTTACCTACCAGTTGTGTGACTCAGTTGCCTATAATTTAAATATATTTAAATACTCTTGGCATTAATTGTGCACTAGTTTTTTCATTGCTGTTTATGCACACGTCCATCTCTTTTTTGCATTTGATGGCGGCAGTAAGTGTGCTTAAAAATGGCGTTATCTGTGCTTAAAGGCCACGCTAGTTTTCTGCATCAGCCTGTTAAATTGTAAGCCCTGTAGGGAGAGGGAAATACGAGGTGTGACAAAAACGAATCAGGACTTGTACAATAAAACAAGAAGTATAACACTGGCAGTTATTGCACTCAGTCTCCTTCAAAGTTGTCCCCTTCCAATAAAATACACTTCCTCCAGCATTCCTGCTACTCCTGGAAACAATTCTGAAATGTCTCTTTCATTATGCTGTGAAGCTGCTGTGTCAAATTTTGCTTAATGGTCTCCAAGTTGTCGAATCTCCTTCCTTTCAGTGATAATTTCAGTTTTGGAAATAAGAAAAAGTCACAGGGTGCGAGGTCAGGTGACTACAGAGGCTGATGGACTTACTTGATTTGCTATTAGGCCAAGAACTGCTGGACAAGATGTGATGTGTGAGCTGGGATCATATCGTGATGAAGCAACCATCCACCATTCCTGTGAAACTCTGGCCTGTTACGATGAACTGGATCTTTCAAATGAGTCAGAACTTGGATTTAGTACTCCTAATGGTTTGGCCTTTTGGAGTTACTCATGATGAACAATACCCTAGTAATCAAAGAAAACTGTGAATATGACCTTGACATCCTCCTCATCTGATGGGCTTTGTTGGGTCTGAGAGAGTTTGGAGTCTTCCATTATGAGGACTGAGCCTTAGTTTCCAGGTCATAGCCATAAATCCAAGATTCATCACCAGTAATAATCTTTTTGATGAAATCTGAGTCATTTTCAATGCATTCCAACAACTCCCTGGCTGCAGACAATCGATCTTCTTTTTGGTCAGGGGACAGGAGTTTCAGCACAAATTTTGCAGGCACACATCTCATCCCCAAATCAGCAGTAAGAATGGACTGTACTGACCTGAAATTGATGTCCATGTCATCAGCAAGTTCCTTTCCAGTCAACTTATGATTTGAGCATATTATGGCATGCACTGCTTCAATTTTGTCTTTATTCCTGCTCATGGATGGCCTTCCAGAATGATCTTCATTGTCAACACTTTGGTGGCCCTCTTGGAAACGTTTGTACCAGTCATAGACTTGAGCATGACTCATGCATTCATCGCCATACACTTGCTGTAACTTGTCATAAGTCTCTTTGTACAAATTTCCAAGTTTCTGGCAGAATTTAATGCATTTAATTTATTCACTCATCGTAAATCTGACGAACTGCTTTTACACGATACCAAACATCACATGATTAAAAAAAAGTCTGCTGCAATCACACTATACTCTGCACATGCACAGCACATAACTAGGTCACTGGATGCTTAATAGCATCATGGTGCGACATATTGTTATACAGATATACAAGACGTCTCAATACTTTTTGATCATACCTCGTATCTACTACTAGCCTAATAATGAAAAAACAAATATTTATGATCAAAATTGTTTTTATTGTTTTTCAAAATATTCTCCATGAAGATCAATACACTGTTGCATGCGTTTGAACCAATTTTCGAAGCACTTTTTCCACTACGATTGAGGTAACTCCAAAACATGCATTTTGAATGCATCAACTGCATCTTCGGGTGTTGAAAATCGTTGACCACGTAATTTGTTTTTGATGTGCGGGAATAAAAAGAAGTCATTGGGTGCCAAATCAGGGCTGTACGGTGGATGACCCATCAATTCGATGTTTTGGCCAGTCAAAAATTCCTTTGTTTGAGCCGATGTGTGAGAGCTTGCATTGTCATGATGAAGAATTATTCGCCTCTTCTTCAACTTTTTCTGAATTTCTCCAAAGACTTCTGGTAAACAAATGGTCGTGTACCATTCAGAATTGACTGTCCTACGTTTCTCTAATGGCACTGTCGCCACGTGACTGGTAATGCCGAAGAAACAGGCAACCATTTGCTTCAATGTGCTTCTTCCGCGAACAACTTATGTTGGATTTGGCTCATCTTGGAAGACCCATACAGTCGATTGCTGTTTTGTTTCAGGCTCATATGCATAGATCCATGATTCGTCACCTGTGTAGATGTTATACACAGTCTTTGATGCACCTTGAACGTTTTTTCCAGCATTTCCTTGCACCAATCGACACGAGCCTTCTTTTGAGCATTTGTCAGATTATGCGGGATCCAACACGAACAAATCTTTTTTACGGCCAAATGATCAAGCAATATCTTATTGATGCTTGTCATACTAATGCCCAAAGATGCCTCAATCTCACGGTATGTCACATGACGTTCTCGCTTTATCAGTTCACACACAGCATCGATATTTTCTGGCACAACAACCGATTTTGGACGACCGTGACGGAATTCATTCTGGAGCAAACGTCGGCCACGATTGAATTCATTATACCAGCTTTTTACAGTGCTGTAGGATGGTGCTTTATCGCTGTATAAAAAATTAAGTTCATCGATGCACTCTTGTCTTGATAATCCACGTCGAAAGTTATGAAAAATAATTGCACGAAAATGTTCACGAGTTAATTCCATTTTTCGCCCGAGATGAATTTTTCAAGTTACTGTAAACAACAAATTGCGCTCAAATGATAAAATCTTATGAATAAGGTTATGTTCAACAATGTCAGTGTTCCAATAGAACCATTGGATGGCGCCTGGCAACACTTACTGTTGCTAAGGCCAGAAATATAAATAGTAACCCTCGTTTACCTGAATGGAATGCACCTTGAACTATTACTGGAAAAATGTGAGCTAAATAGAAATAAAATTTAAAAACAAGTTTCCAAATCTATCCTAGGGACCACATGATCCAGGGATGACAAACTGCAGACCTGATGACCTGGGAAGTAGTCTGCTTTTGAGGCTATCCCTTGAGAATACATCTTCTAGCGCCATACAAATGTTCATTAGTAGAAGTAGAATATTTCCGATATATAGTTGCATCCAATGGAGGCATTGCATGTAAATATTTCATGCATATTCATTGGGAATATCCTGAATATCTGATTGGTTAATGACCCTCCAGGATTGTAGCTTGACCCCCTTGTCATAACCAGTCAAATTATCAGAATAAACACAAAGACTATGCATAGAAAAATCTTGCATAAATTGATACCTAGTGTTTGGCAGTTTAGGGAACCCTCCTTGAAATTAACCATTAGCAGATTTTATAAAAGCATCCCAAAAAGTATGTTTTAGTCACTGAATAATTAAAATGTGACATTTGATAGCAAATTGGGTCAGTAGCTATGTTTTAAAGCATGTTTGGATATCTTTCTGGAGTAGAGTTTCCCTTACCTGCTCTGGGGACTCCTCAGCCAGTCAGATTTTTATGATATCCACAATGGATATGCATGAGATAAATTTGCATATATTGAGGGGCCTTTTACTAAAGCCTGTTATGGTTTTGCTCTTAACTTGTGTTTAGTACTAAAACTAACACACAGTAAGTACAAAGCCTTCACACACTGGCTTTATCCAGTTGTTGTTTTGTAAGTACGAACGTCAGGCCGATGGCATGAACTTTTGATGTCAACATGCACAGAGTGAGTGCAAATCTACACACATCAGTACTAAAATATTATAACTTGCATGTGTTCTTTAAAAAGCTAGGTATGGACATTTTTTACCACATCTAGATTTAGTATGTGTTTTCGGACACTTACACCCCTATTTTATAAATAGGCACCAACTTTTCTTTAAGATAGGCGTATTACGGGTGCCTAAAATTAGGCATATTTTATTTATTTATTTATTTATTTATTTATTTAATGTCTCTTCTATACCGCGCTATTTAATATCAGTGCGGTCTACATACAACAATATCTTATACAGAGCAGCCAGAGCTGCTCTGTATTTACAGAGAACAGGTACTATAATCTTTACAGAGTGTGAGAGTATATACAAGCTGCTATTTACAAGGTGTGGGTAATCAAGGCTGGTGCCACTTCAACCAGGGTAGGGGTATATACATGCTGCTAATTACAAGTAAGCATAGACAATGCTGGCACCAATGGGTGGGGATGCCTCATCGTGTGCTGTGTGTGTTAATGTGGCGGGCCTGGTGGTGGGGGGTGGCTGTTTGTGTGCTATCATTCACATAGTGTTTGAGGAAGAGGTGGTGCTTCAATGCCTTTCTAAATTGAGCCAGGTCAGAGATTGCCCGTATGTTGGGTGGTAGGGCATTCCAGCATCTGGGCGCATAGAACCTAAATGCCCTGTTTGTCATTTCCTGCGAGCATTGTGTTATTTCCTTCAGGATTGCCAGCGTGTTGACTGCTGCAGATCTTCTGGATCTGTTAGAGGACGTAGGATGGATAAGCTCCATGAGAGAGGTGGAGGAGAGCAGTTGATGGCCTTGAAAGTCAGTAGTAGGGATTTAAACGAGAGTCTGCCGTGAATGGGGAGCCAGTGGAGATGTCTTAGGATGGGTGTCACATGATCCTTCCTGGAAGCACTGTGTAGAACTCTGGCCGCAGTGTTCATTGCTAGCTGGAGTGGATTAAGGGTGGATTGTGGGAGCCCTTGTAGAATTTCATTTGCGCAGTCGAAATGCGGGATCACCAGCGATTGGAAGATTGTCTGGAAGTCATCAGGCTCAAGCAGGGAGCGTAGGTGCCTGAGTGTCTGGATCTTGTGGTAAACTGCTCTTACTGTGTTGCCTATGTGGGCCTTCATGTCCAGGCGTTGATCTAATGTGACTCCTAGGAAAAGGATTGTGGATTTGGTTGTTAGTTCCACTTCCTTGATCTTTAAGGAGGCTGGAGGGGTGAAGCTTTGGTTCCTCATGATGAATGAAGCTACAGGGTAAACTATTTAAGACTAATAAAAGAAAATATTTTTTCACTCAATGTGTAATCAAACTCTGGAATTTGTTACCGGAGGATGCAGTAAAGGCTGTTAGTGTAGCTGGGTTTAAAAAAGGTTTGGACAAATTCCTGGAGGAAATGTCCATAAGCCATTATTAAGAAGGAACCCAGGATATCAATGCTTGACCCAGTACAAGCATTGCGGAACCTGTGTCTTTTGGGGAAACTGCTAGGTACGTATGACCTAGATTGGCCACTGTTGGAAACAGGATACTGGGCTTGATGGACCTTGGTCTGACACAGTATGGCATATCTTATGTTCTTATGTCTTCTTGTGCTGTATCCGAAGGTTTTGAGTTTGGAGCCAGTTTGATATGGCATAAGAGCAGCTTGTCAGTGGGGAGAGGTCCGGCTGGTCGGTTGAGAATGGCATGTAGAGCAGTACGTCATCGACATATATCAAGCAGTCAACATTGAAGGATCGGATAAGGGTGCAGATAGGACATCAGGGCAGAGAGGGAGGATCCCTGCGGTACACTCTGCCACTGGTGGAAAGGTTCTGATGTTGTAGCATCGGATCTTACATGCTGCCATCTGTCGGACAGGTACGATTTGCACCAGCTGGGGGACTGTGTCACGAATACCCTTCTCCTTAAGTCGTACCAGGAGGAGCTAGTGGCTTACTGAGTCGAATGGCACAGCTATATCCATAAAGATGAGGGCAAACCCTTGTCAGGTGTTGTTGATTCCAGCAATTATGTTATTGAAGAGAGTGGTGAGGAGTGTTTCAACACCATGAGGATCCCTGAATCCATGTTGGCAGCAGTCCAGTGGTATTGTATTTGGGGTTGGACTTTTATCTTGGCCAGTAGTGGAATGCTTGATATAGGCCTGTATGGTCAACCTTCTGGTTTGTTGTTTTTTTGCAGGGGTCTGATAGATGTGTGTTTGAGGCTTCGCGGGAACGAGCCTGTTGAGAATGACAGATCCATGATTCTGGCTATGAACAGGCTAAATTTGCTGCGTAGCGCCTCTATCCAGAAGGCAGGGCAGGGGTCGGTTTGTGCGGTGGTGGTGTTGATAGCAGCAATGGTGTCCTCAATGCCGTTCTTCGATGGGGTTGAGAAGGTGGTCAGTGGTGTTGTATAGGGTGACTCGTGCACGGTGGAAGTTGCTGTGGACTTATTGGTCTGGCATAACTTTGATTGCAAGTAGTCCGCAAATTCTTGGGGTTGGATCTCGCTTTGTTGGTTGGGGGATGGTTCTTTTGCTAAGTTATTAACAAGGTTGAACAAGTCGTGTGGTTTGTTTAGTGATTGTTTCAGGGTGTCAGTGTGGAATTGCCTCATTTTTTCTGTCACTGCTTCGCGGTGCTTTGTCAGGTGCAGGTTATACGCCATCAGGTCTGCAGTGGCGCTTGACCGATGCCAGCATCTTTCTAGCTTCCTTAGGCGGAGGAGTGACGTTCGTAGTTCCGTGGAATACCAGGGTGAGGTGGCTCGTTTCCTTTGGGGGCTTGTCTGAGGGTGGAAGTTGAGCGACGGAGCTGAGGCTATTATCCCAGCTTGAGATCAATTCATCGCGGTCGGGTGCTGTCAAGGAGAGGAGCGGGAGGGTTTTACTTGATAACTTCTTTGTCGAAAGGTCGGAATCTTCATAATGGTGCTCTGGGAGTGCTGGCTGGACTTCTGGAGCTCGTTTGGCAGTGGCTGTGCATGGGTATTTGGAACCTGATTAGTTTGTGGTCCGACCAGGAGAGTCCTAACATTTTCCTCCATAGGTTTACAATATTAAACATTGAAAATTGCCAACAGAATGTAAAGAGAATCTAAGCATAAAATATAGTGAGTACCTTTACACTTGTTTTCTTTTACAAATTTAAAAAAATGGCAGGAAGTTTAGCGTCGCATTCTATTTTCTATTGAAGAGTATGGGAATGGAATGTTCAGATTAAAGCCCTCAGCCACCTATTCTTTTATAGAGATAAAAAGAAAATTACTTAGCCGAACTTGTAGAATAACCCCCATCCGCTTTAGCTTGGAAGCTGCTATCTTTCCTTTATTATGTTACCCTATCCCAGGTCTAGATTTTAAAATGTGGCATCCAAAAAAGGGCCAGAGAATGGAGGGAGAAGAGGAGTGAGGTCAGTGTGCTAAGGCCCAAATGAATGTGGGAGCATGCTCTTCTTTGGTTTGGTTATATGGAACTTTCCAAATGTGATGCCTTAGGCAATTGCCTATGTTGTCTGTGCCTAATCAGATCCTGACACAGTCTGGCTTAAAATCGTCACGGTTCCAATATCTAAATCTGCAAATATTACATATTTTGGTTTTTGGCTCTGTTGAAATGGAGACTTGATTCCTGTGTATAACCTTTTAGCAAATCTCCAGAAATCTGCTGAATCGGGGTCATGTTTGTGTGTGATTTTTATGTTGCTTCTTTTCAGCAGATGGAACATTTGTACACTGAGGCAAAAAAAAAAAAAAAACCTACTGGAAGCAAGCAAAGGCATCAATAACTCCATCAGTTAATCTGCTCTCTCCAGCTTCTCAGTGCTGTCAAGATCATGTTGGGCTTCAATTCCAGTCTTCAATTATTGATGAGTAAAAGCGGCACCACAAAGTAGTCATTAGTGTGGATCAGCCTGCGCCTAGGGTTACCTTAAAAATACCACAGGGAATTGTTTCTATTTTGTCAAGAAAACATACCTAATTGTGGCATTGTTTACTGTGCCAGAAGTCATGTCCAATCAGCATCAGAGAATCTCTAGGTTGCTGCCAGAAAGAAAGATTGCTTGCATAGTCTATCCCTTATTGCTGCAAGCGACAAGCTCAATTTACTTCTACTGTAAATAACTACCTGCTCTTGGAATTTCTGCATAAACGAAACAATGCTTGGGGTTTTCTTGACCTACTTAGACTTTCATAGCAATGAACAATGACTGGCTCTGGAAGGGTTTTTTTTCTTTTGTTTCCATTCCCATACTTGATCAGAATGTTATATCTTCTACAATAGAATGTTACATCTGTTTTATATCAAATTAAAGTTTTTAATAAAGATATAATGATCTGTTTTATTTTTCTAGAATAATTATATATATATATATATATATATATATATATATATATATATATATATACATATATATATTTAAATGTTCTGGCAAATAAAATCTTTATGTGCTCTAGTAGTTCTGTACAAATTCTAACCTGTTTTCAGTGTATAAGAGCCATGTATCGTCAGAATAAGTATGCACCATAGCCTAGAGGGCTATTCTAAAAACCAGTATGGGTGCACAGTGCTCCCTAGCTGTAAGATATACTATGATGTGGTTTTGGGGGGATTTTGTATTTGTATACAGAGGATATTCAGGTGGACAGCAGTAGGGTGTGACAGGATTCAAGAGCTGAATAGCTATTTGGAATTGATAGTGCAGTGGTTATAAAATAATCTGAATACAGATAAATCCGAGGTATTGTGGTGTGGGTCATGAGATTGGTACACCTTGGGTATTTGACTTTGCATTGTGGGTTAGCAGCTAGGTTGTAAAAAAATGATCTGAGGTTTAGGGGTGATGTTGGCAGCAACCCTACACTTCAGGCTCAGATCTCCAAGGTACAGTAGTTAGACTGCAGTATGGGCAGCGGCGAATAGTTAGACAGCTGAGTCCCTTTTTGGAGGAGGCACTAGTTATTTCAATGCTGGACTGCTACAATTTCCTGTATGTGGGGTTACCAAGATATGTGGTAAGGAGGTTGCAGGTAGTCCAGAATGCTGTGGAAAGGATGCTTTCAGGCTGAAGTCAGGGGGAGTCAGTCACAGATGTTTTAAGGGAGCTCCATTGCTTTCCAGTACATGACAGATGCGTTTTTAAATTGCTGTTATTGATGTTTAATGTTTTAAGCGAGTGTTGTTCCACATACCTGTCAAGGTTGTTGCAGTGTTATTCCTCTGGGAAACTCGTGCATTTCGGTCAAGGCTATTTTTTATATGTTCTGGACAATAGCCATGTTTGCCTGCAAAAATGGAGGAACAGAGCATTTGTGATGGTGATGTCAGTGATGTGGAATAAGCCTCCCTTGGAACCACGGCAGGAACAAGATTGAGGGGTGTTTTGGCAAAAGTTGAAGACTTTTCTATTTCCAAGGTGGGGCTCGCAGTAATAGAAAGCCTTTTTTGTCCCCTTTCCCTCCCTTTCTAATGTTTTGGTTAGGAGTGGGGAGATGCTGTTTTCTTTTAGTAAGGTAATGATTAGAGATAGGGAATGGGAGGTTATTTCATTGGTAGTAGGAGAGTTGGGTTGTGATGGATTTTTAATGTTTTGGATTACTTACAATCTTTTTGTGTTGTTTGTGAACCACATTGAATTATTTTTCAGGATAACAGTATATACATGTTTTAAAAGTAAATTAAATCAAATTTATTTATTTATTTAACAAAGCTTATATACCGCCCCTTCCTGGGATCAGGGGCGGTTTACATGGAACATCGGAACATGTTTTACAATAAACATAGGAACTATGTACATTTAACATCGGAACTATGTACATTTAACATTGGAACAAAGGAACTATGTACATGTAACATTGGAGCTATTTACATTTAGCATGTATGACTGTGTACAGGTGTTGTACTCATATGTTGTTGTTGTTAAGTCCCGTTGAATCGGTATCAACTCATGGCGACCCTCTGGATAGTTGTCCTAAATTGTGTTCGGTCTTCAGTCAGTTGGCTCATTGCTGACAGACTGGTACCCATAGCTACTGTTATTGTATCGATCCATCTCATTGCTGGCCTTCCTCTTTTGCATTGACCTTCTATCTTGCCAAGCATGATGTCTTTCTCTAATGATCTCTCTCTTCGCATGATGTGTCCAAAGTATGAAAGTCGAAGTCTTGTCATCTGAGCTTCTAAAGAAAGCTTAGGTTTGATTTCCTCTAGTACTGACTGGTTTGTTCTTCGGGCAGTCCATGGTATACGCGGTATTCACCACCAGCACCATAATTCAAAGGCATCAATTTTCCACCTGTCTATCTTTTTCACTGTCGAGCTTTCACATCCATATGATGTTATTGAAAATACATGACTTGAACGAGTTGAATCTTTGAATGGAGAGAGACATATCTGCTCTTGAGAATCTTGTCTAGTTCTTACATAACCATTATGCCAAGAGCAATGCATTGTTGGATTTCTTGACTGCTTGTTGCTTCTTTATTGATAGTTGATCCAAGTAGGTTAAAGTTATCCACAATTTCAATTTCTTCTCCTTCAACAATGAACTTATTGATTTTGCCAGTTATCATGATCTTTGTCTTCTTTAAATTAAGTCGCAGGCCCATTTTAAGACTATGTTCCTTGATCATGAGAAGCAAATGTTTCAGATCATCTTCACTTTCAGCCAGTAATGTGGTATCATCAGCATAGCGAAAGTTGTTGATGAATCTTCCACAAATCTTCACACCTCTGTTGTCTGCATACAATTATGCTTCTCTGATGATTTGTTCTGCATATAAATTAAACAGGTAGGGGGGAAGTATGCAGCCTTGTCATACACCTTCTCTTATTTTAAACCATTCTGTTTCTCCTTGTAACCGAGGTATCTGGATGGACCTCCCCGCACACTACCTCCTGCCACATCTCAGCCCCTGATGCCCCGTGCACAAAACACAATCTCACTGAGGTTTGGCATAATAATGTTTCTTTATTGGTCGCAGCTACATAACCATAAACCAACACCGGCCCAACAAGGGCCAATTCGACTTTTAATTCCACACAACAACTCCCCCCCCCCACCCCAATCCGGATGATGCCCGCCCACCAGCCGTTTAGTAAGGTGGGGCATCATCTAGCCCCCGTTCCCCCTTCCGCCCGCCTCGCCGTGCTATAGCAAAGGCCGGCTCCCGTTGCTTTCCTCCGGGCAGAGATCCCAACAGTGATGTCTCTCCCAAACTAGGAGCACCCCGCTCCCCTGCAAAGTGGCCTCAGCCGCCACTGCACCACCGGGTCGGCGAGCGCCAGCTCGCTACCCCGCCACCGGCACAAGGTAGGCCCCTATCCTTGTGCTGCCCCCCCCGAAACTAGCTGCGACCAATGCAAACCTTCGAGCGCCTCCTGCCAATCATTCAGTTACAAGTCTTGCCCCACCGGGGCAAGGTGCACACCATCCATCCTGTACAGCCCTAAGCACTTAACCTCTGCCCAAGGGTGCAACACCTGCCACCCCCCAGTCTGCATCACCCAACGCCCTATCTACCGGTTAATCTTTACCAAACCCCACGACCACCGCCGCTGAAACCAGCACGCAGGGCATGGAATGATGTCAGACCAGATAATGGCAATCCCCGGAAGCAATTCCCGCAAAAGGCCAATGTCCGTCTGCACAGTTAGTATAAGCTGCCGGCATGGCCAGCTTGACAAGTCATTTCTGCCCAAGTGGATAAGAAGCCCGACTGGCCGCTGATGCTGTTCGATCTTCGCCTGAACGCAGGCAATCAGCTGCTGCCATCGCATGCCACGTCGTCCCATCCAGCACAGCCGAATCCCTGCAGCAGCTAATCCGAGGTGGATGCCCAACAGCCGCACAGCTGCCCTGCGCTCCGCCCAGTAGACAAAGGAATGCCCAATGATCCACCACTCTCCAGAGCACGAACCATCTGAAAGGAGACAAATCGAACTGCAACCAGCGGCATCGCCTGCAACAAGAAGCAAAGGATGAAAACCCCCCTCTACCCCCCCTCCCCCCACCACCTCGCTTCCCGTGCAATGAAGATCAGCACTCGTGCCGCCCCGGAACCGCCCGGGACAGTCACGGGCGCACGTATCCCTTGTACGCATCCGAGCGCCACCTACCAATGCGTTGAATGACGGGGCCCTCAAGTCCCGCCGCAGCCGCACTTGTGGCAGCACCGATCCGGAAGGAGTGTGAGGCATAACCCTTGTCATCGTAGCCCAGGTAACGAAGTAATAGGCGCAAAACCGCTGTAAACTGGAACTGGGTAACCGGTGATCTGTCCGCGTGGATAAAAAAGTAGCCCGGGGACTCCGGTCTCCTCTGCACGTAACTCCGCAGGCAGGAAACTGGGCAAGAAGGCGAGGGAGAAATGGCATTCAGGATCACCCACACACCCTTACCCGCCTGGTCCATTTTGTAATGCGAGACGAGGATGCGGACCTGCGAAGCCTCCACCGCCACGCACTTGGCATCCAGCCCACCGCAAGTGCCCCGCCGCGCAGACCTGGGCACCAGCTCGCAAACACGGAAAGCCCCGAAAAAGGCAGTTGCAAACAACGCTCGAAACAAAATTGCCTCGAAAGGAGAGGTCGCGACTTGCGGCAATGCCGTGCAAATGTCGAGAAGAAGAGCGTGCGAGACTGGCCGCCGCCAATCCTGCGGCTTGCGGTGTGCCCTGTCCCACCCAGCCAGAAGGCGCTTGACTAAAAAGAATGTACGAGGGTTACCCCAACCGGCCGCCTTGCAGAAAAAGGAAAACCCCGCCAAGGCCGCAATGACCGCCGATCGAGCCCAGCCGTCCTTTGTTGCCCACAACACAAATTGGCTTACGAGCCCGGCGTGAACACTCCCCCCTTTCCATCCACGCGCGCCCAAAAAAGCACTCACCTGAGTATAGCCACGCCGATACTTTGCCCACGTCCCACGCGTCACTGACACAGACAACAGTGCCATCACGTCAGGGTCCCAATCCACCAAAGATGATCCAGTACCGCCGATGCAACTGCGTCCGCCACTGGAGCCAATAACCTGAACTGCGCCCACTGAAAACAGGACAGAGCATCAGCAATGGAATTATGTACGCCAGGCACATGCCGCGCTCTGGCAGTGACATTCAGGCGCAAGCAAGCCAAGACAAAAACCCTCATCAGCGCCGCCACCCTCGGGCACCTGGGTGCGTTGCGGTTGATGACCTCGACCACCACAGCATTGTCACACCAGAATAACACCCTCTTGTTCCTTACGCGCTCCGGCCATACCCACAGCGCAACCACGATAGGGAATAGTTCCAAAAAGGTAATGTTACGGGTCAACCCAGATGCCGCCCAGTCGCAAGGCCATGCTTCGGCACACCAGGCTCCTTGACAGTATGCCCCAAAACCGGAACTGCCCGCCATGTCAGTAAACAAGTGCAAATCCGCATTGGACTGCTCCGGCCACTGGACGACCCTGCAGCCATTGAAGTCAGCCAAAAAGGCATCCCACACCCGCAAATCCTCCCGCATGCCAGCCGACACACGAATACGCCATCGCCAAGGATAACCGCCGCGCAAAGGGGCGCCCCATCGGCAGCACCCTGCAAGCGAAATTTAGATGACCGACCAAAGACTGTAGAACCCGAAGGGTGGTTTTGTCTGCCGCACCTACAAAGGCGACCAAATGTCGAAGCCGCTCTACTTTCTGCGCCGGCAAACGCACTAACATATTATCGGTGTCAATCTCAATGCCCAGGAAAGTAAGGCATGTGACCGGACCCACCGTTTTGCTCGCCGCGATGGGTATACCGAAGTCGCCGGCCAGGCTATGAAAGGCGCCCAACAGCTTAGCACAGGTACCCGTCAGACCGGGCCCTACGAACAAAAAATCATCCAGGTAATGCACGATAGTGGACAAACCTGTCCGCTGTTCCAGAACCCAGTGAAGGAACGTGCTGAAAGCTTCAAAATAAGCGCACGACACCGCACAACCCATAGGCATGCACTTATCATAGTAAAATTGTGAATCGAAGCGAAAACCCAGCGACGGAAAAGCAGAAGGGTGCACAGGCAACAATCGGAATGCAGATTCAATGTCCAATTTCGCAAGCAAGGCCCCCGGCCCACATTGCCTCACTAATGCCACAGCCGCATCAAAAGACGCGTAACGCACCGAACAGTGCTCCCGAGGAATGTGATCATTTACGGAATCCCCAGGGGGGCAAGACAAGTTGTGAATTAACCGGTATTTTCCCGGCTCCTTCTTGGGGACCACCGCCAGCGGCGAGACGACAAACGGAGAAAAAGGGGGGTCCGGAAAAGGACCAGCAACCCGCCCCGGCGCACATTCGTCCCTGATCTTCCGGTGCACGACCTCCGCTAGAGCTGTAGCCGAACTGGCATTTTTTAAACATACCCCGCTGGGAACCCCCCGCAACGGAATGCAAAAACCTTCCATGAAACCCGACAAAATCAGTCCTCCCACTGCGCCCCCACGGGTCCCCCCATACCAAATAAGCCACGGCCGCATAACGTCAACCCATACGGGGGTGGGGGCCAAAACCCTAGAGGCCGTATCACTTACCCCCCGCCGGGGCTCCCGCCACTCCCTTGCGGCTACACTTCGCGGCGGCATGACCACCTCCACACAAGGAACAGGCATGTTTGAACTTGCAGTCGGGGAATGGGCACGACGACTTATTGAAACGCCAACAGACGTCTCCTCCCAGCCCGCCCACTCTAGACTGAGCGGCAACTGGCCCTGGCGCCCGAAAGGACCGCACACCGGCAGGTGGCGCAGTGACCCCCACTTTGCCCCCGCCCGCCCCAGCACCCCCCACCCTGCTCTTAGCAGACATCTGAGTGAGCCACAGATTAATGTCTTTCGTACCCCACAACAGCCGACCATTTTCCTCCATCATATCCCTGAATTCCTCATCGTAATTTAACCAGGCCCACCCATCGTGGCTTCTGATACAGTTTGTGGTCGAGAAGATACTTTTACAGTTTTGGCCAATGAGAGACTCGCTAGTGAGTATTTTGTTCAGTTACTGAATCAGCATGGCTGGCACGGCAGCGGGCATGGTTTTTCACTTTTCAGTACTAGGGTTAGGCTCTTGTGTACACATTTACGATGTTATTTATTTATTTATTTATTTATTTATTGTTTATTATTTTTTATGCATTTCTCATATATTTATGTTTTTAGAGTATAGTTTTTATATGTCCATGACATATGTTTTTATACTTACCCACAGATAATCTAACTCTTCCTCTTCTTCTTTTGGTTCACGGTTGTTGCACCAGTCCAATATGGGTGGGTTTTTTTTGCTCTTCCCTCAGTCTCCTTTGTTTTATTTATATAGCGTTCCAACAATTTTATTTATTTAATCACATAAGTGTTTATTTACATAGTTCTTTATTTATTGACATGTTTATTATGGTTTTAACTATTTATATGCTTTCTTTTAATGCATGTTTTATTGTCATGTGTTATTTGAATGTATTTATTGGATGTTTTTGTTTTTAGTTGCCCTTTACCCCTGATGAAGTTTTATTAAACGAAACACGGCCTGTGTCGGGTGGGCAGCATCCATTGGTATTGTAAATAAAAGCCTCTTTTTAAGCACATTCATTTTGTCCTATCCTTGGACACATCACGTTCCTCCACTGTGAACTGTTTCTGACGTGATGTTTTGCTCTTAGTTAGTGGGAATGCCATCAATGCCTGGTGCTTTGTTCTTCGATAAGGCTTTTAATGCTGCTTTGACTTCTTCTTTCATCACCAATGGTTCCGTATCATAAGGTACAGGTTGAAACGGCTGTTGGTCCACTTGATCTTTCTCATATAGAAACTCTGTATATTCTTTCCACCCTTTTCTTGATCTTCTCAGCATCATTCAACATAGAACCTTGAGCATCTTGTAACATTCCAATTCAAGGCCTGACAGTTTTCTTTAACTCTCGTAGCTATGGGAAAGCCAATCTTGTTCTTCCTCTAATAGTTTTGGCTTCTATTTCCTTGCATGTGTCATGGTAGTCATTTTCCTTGTCCTGTCTTGCTGTATGTTGGAGATCTCTGTTGAGTTCTGTGATTGTTTTTATTTCTTCTCTGGCTTTAGCTTCTTTGCATTTCTGGACAATTTTCAGAGTTTCTTACATAATCCATTTTGGCCATTTTTGCTTTTTCATCTTTTGTAGAGATTTCTCACTTTCTTCAAACACAGCCTTCTTGATGTCATGCCATAATTCTTCTGGAGCTCTGTCATTTGTATCTAAAGCAGTAAAATGATTTTTCAGGCAGTCTTTAAATTCCAGTGGTATATTCTCAAGGTCATATTTTGGTACATTCATCAGTGGCTTGCTCTTTTTCAGCTTTAGCTTGAGTTTTTATACTAGTAGTTGATGATCTATACCACAGTCAGCTCCAGGCTTTGTCTTTGTTGATGTTATGGAGCCTTTCCATCGTTGACTTCCACATATGTAGTTGATTTGATTTTTGTACAATCCATAGGGTGAAGTCCATGTGTACAGTTGCTGCTTGTGTAGCTGGAAGAAGGTGTTTGAAATGAATAGATCATTATTCTTGCAGAATTCTATCAGTCTTTCTCCAGCTTCATTTCTGTTGCCAAGTCCATATTTTCCAATCACTTTGCCTTCTTCTTTGTTGCCACCTTTTGCGTTCCAGTCACCCATGACTATTAGAATATCCTGTTTGCAAGTTCCATCAGTTTCAGGCTGTACTTGTTCATAGAACTCATCAATTTCATCCTCTTCTGCAGCTGTTGTCGGTGCATATACTTGAATTATAGTTGTGTTGATAAGCATTCCTTATAGACGAATAGAGATTAATTGTTCACTGACTGCATTGTATTTCGTTACAGTTCTTGCAAGTTTCTTCTTTATTATAAATGCAAAACCATTTCTTCTTTGTGTTTCAATTCCAGCATAGTAGTCCATGTGATCAACTGATGCAAAGTGCCTGATGCCTGTTCATTTCAGTTTGCTGACATGCAACAGATCAAGTTGTACACGTTCCTTCTCATTCTTGACCACCTCCAACTTCCCTTGGTTCATGCCTCATATGTTCCATTTCCAAAAACGTAAAACATCTTTACAGCTTCTATCTCTCATTTCATGTGCAGCTACATCAGCAGTCAGACGTCCCGAGGGTTTGATCCAACCACATCATAAATGCTGGCTTTACTCTGAAGTCTTCAGCTCCTCCCTAGTAGCTAGTTGAGTGCCTTCTGACCTTGGGGTCTCATCTTCCAGCACTATAGTGCAATTTGTTTTGTTGTGACTTTCCAATGGGTTTTCATGGCAAGATACAGAAGTAGATTGCCAGGCCTTTCCTCTGCTCAGTTTAAGTTTAGTGTTGTTGCCATTGTCACAGAAATGTGATCCTCCGCTGCAAGTACTGTCCCATTCTGCTGCTGCCCATATGGGTGGTTTGTCTTGTTCTGGCACCTCAGCTAAGACCTGTCCATCTTGGGAGACCCTGCCAGTAGTTAAACAACTGATAGCTTACCCCTCAGCATCACTGATGCACACAAACCCTCACAGCACAAGAAGTTGCAAACCAAGTGAGGGATACAACTATATATCTAATTCAATTTATTGTTTCTATATAGATAGATAGATAGAGATATAGTTGTAGATATATACAGCTAAGGTGTGCTTTGCACCAATACCGGCTTTTAGAGCAGTCCTTCAGTCTATAGTGCATGCGTATTGTGACAATATATAGCTATTCTGACACATTGAAATCAAGTCAGTTTATACAGCACTACTAGTGCACACAAAGACTTTATTCCCAAGAACATAACATGAGAAACAGCAAATTTAAACTAAAGACTGTCTTTCCATATGTATTAGCAAACACTATCTTAACATACAGTTTGCTCTGTCCTTTTAAGAGTCACAATCCAACTTTCATTATTGTAGGCAGTGCACCTGTGGGATTCCAAAACTGGCCTCCACTTTGATGGCTCAATCATTCAGTTGTGTACAGTTCATTTTAACAGTTACTTTCCCCCTGGGTTTTCACTTTCACACTTCTGTTTGTACAGTTTTCCCCAACACCAGGAATAAAACACAGAAAGACATGCTCACTAAGGCCAGTGCTGGTAATGTGCATGCAGGTCATGTTACTAACATGGGGGAGGGGGGTTGTGCTAACTTCAGGGGGTATGTGCATCCATCCCTCTGCAGTTAGTGTGATGCATAGATGTAGCACCATGCAAGCCGTCATGCAGATGCACTTTACCCACTGAGGTGGCATTAAACGCACCCACGCTAAAGACAGCAAGTGTAGTTAGTGCGAGAAACTAATGCTTGCCAGGGCTGGCTTGTCCATTGTGCGAGAATGTTGTTCACACAGGGCCCTGCGCATCAGGGGGCCCTGTGCTTCAGGGGGCCCCACGCCAATAACATCTTGCATATTCAGCACCGTCAGGGTGGCTTTAGAAGGAGCCGGAGAGGCCAGGGTTCACCTCTGACATCCGCCGAAGTGAAGAATGCCTTTTTTCTTCACTTAGGCAGCTGTATTGTAGTATAGGCTGCTGAGTGCCAGGAAACAGGAAGTTCCCTTTGACCTCTGGTGTGCCAGTAGCCTATACTACAATACAGCTGCCGAAGTTAAGAAAGAAGGTGCTCTTCACTTTGGTGGCTGTCAGAGGTGAGCCAGGGCCTCTCCGGTTCCCTCTAAGCTTGGCAGACAGCTTCGGGGCTCTTCGGGGGGGGGGGGGGGGGCTAAGACTGGAAATAGCTTATGGGGATGGGGGCTTGGACGGGAAATGGGCTGAGTGGGGGGGCTTGGACTGGAAATGGGCTGAGTGGGGGATTGGAGGGGCTAGAATAGGCTGGAAATGGATGGAGGGGCTAGGATTGGAAATGGGCTGATGGGGGAGCTTGCACTTGAAAGGACTGATGGAGGGGCTAGGATAGGATTGGAAAGGGTTGATGGGGGCTAGGCTTGGAAATGGGCTGATGGAGGGGCTAGGATAGGACTGGAAAGGACTGATGGGGGCTAGAATTGGAAATGGATTGATGGGGGGCTTGGACTGGAAATGGGCAGACTGGGGGGGCTAGGATAGGAATGGAAAATGGCTGATGGGGGCTAGGATTGGAAATGAACTGATGGAGGGGCTAGGATAGGACTGGAAATGACTGATGGGGGCTAGGATTGAAAATGGACTGATGGGGGGCTTGGATTGGAAATATGCTGATGAGGGGCTAGGATAGGACTGGAAATGGGCTGGGGGAGGCTAGGATTGGAAATGGGCTGATGGGGCCTTGGATAGGACTTGAAATGGATGATGGGAGGGATATGATTGGAAATGGGATGACGGGGAGGTTAGGATAGGACTAGAAATGGCTGATGGGGGCTAGGTTTGGAAATGGGTGTTGGGGCTAGGATTGGAAATGGGCTGATGCAGGGGAATGGGAGAATGGGACTAGAAGAGAGTGGATTCTGGGTGGGGCTGGAACTAGAAGGGAGCTCTAGTTGGGGGAGGACTAGAATGGGATGGGGCTGGGGAATGAGGATGGAGAGGGGAAAAGATATTTTGTGTGGGAGGGAAGAAACATCTCTGATTGGCTTGGTATTGGGAGAGTAAGTGGGGATTGAGGATGGAGGGGTGAAATTTGAATTGATGAAAAATGAATAAAGAAAGAAATAGAGGAAGGAGCAAAAGGGGACGATCAGTATGTTAAAGCAGATGTAGAGAGAGAATGGAAAAAAGAAAAAACTAGAAGAGAGAAGAAAGGACAAATGGACAGCAGACAATGGAGAGTAGGCAGAAGACTCGAACATAAGAACATAAGAACATAAGATATGCCATACTGGGTCAGACCAAGGTCCATCAAGCCCAGTATTCTGTTTCCAACAGTGGCCAATCTAGGTCATATGTATCTAGCAGTTTCCCCAAAAGACACAGGTTCTGCAATGCTTGTACTGGGTCAAACATTGATATCTTCGGTCACTTCTTAATAATGGTTTATGGACCTTTCCTCCAGGAACTTGTCCAAACCTTTTTTAAACCCAGCTACACTAACAGCCTTTACTACATCCTCCGGTAACAAATTCCAGAGTTTGATTACACGTTGAGTGAAAAAATATTTTCTTTTATTAGTCTTAAATAGTTTACCCTGTAGCTTCATTGCATGTCCCCTAGTCTTTCTATACTCTGATAACGTAAACAATCGATCTACTTTTACCCGTTCCACTCCGTTCATTAATTTATAGACTTCTATCATATCTCCCCTCAGCCGTCTCTTTTCCAAGTTAAAGAGCACTAACCTTTTTAGCCTTTCTTCATAGGAGTATCCTTCCATCCCCTTTACCATTTTGGTGGCTCTTCTCTGAACCTTTTCTAAAATCGCTATATCTTTTTTAAGATACGGCGACCAGAATTGCACACAATATTCAAGGTGCGGTCTCACCATGGAACGATATAGAGGCATTATAATATCTTTTGTTTTATTTTCCATTCCTTTCCTTATCATACCTAGCATTCTATTTGCTCTCTTGGCCGCCGCTGCACACTGGGCCGAGGGTTTTTAACATGGCATCCACAATGACGCCTAAATCTTTTTCCTGGGTGGTGGTTCCTAATGTGGAACCTTGCATCGTGTAACCATAGTTTGGGTTGTTCTTCCCTAGGTGCATAACCTTGCACTTGTCCACATTAAATTTCATCTGCCATTTTGATGTCCAGTCTTCCAATTTATCAAGATCCTCTTGCAATTTTTCACAATCCTCTTGGGTTTTAACAACTTTAAATAGTTTAGTGGCATCTGCAAATTTGATAACCTCACTCGTTATTCCACTTTCCAGGTCATTTATGAATATGTCAAAAAGCAGCGGACCCAGCACAGATCCCTGGGGTATACCACTATTTACCTTTCTCCATTGGGAAAATTGGCCATTTAGCCCTACCCTCTGCTTTCTATCTTTTAACCAGTTCCTGATCCACAATAGTACACTGCCTCCTATCCCATGACTCTTTAGTTTTGCCAAAAGTCTCTGATGAGGGACCTTGTCAAAGGCTTTCTGAAAGTCCAGATACACAATATCAACCGACTCACCTTTGTCCACCTGTTTATTTACTCCTTCAAAAAAACATAACAGATTAGTAAGACAAGATCTTCCTTGTCTAAAGCCATGTTGGCTGTCTCCCATTAGGTTGTGACTATCTACATGCTGAGTAATTTTATTCTTTATGATGGTTTCTACCATTTTTCCTGGTACTGACGTCAGGCTCACCGGTCTGTAGTTTCCCGGATCACCCCTGGAACCCTTTTTAAAAATTGGTGTTACATTGGCGATCCTCCAATCTTCAGGTATTAGAGATGATTTTAATGATAGTTCACAGATTATTGATAGCAGGTCTGCAATCTCATATTTCAGTTCTTTCAACACCCTTGGATGTATACCATCTGGCCCAGGTGATTTGCTACTCTTCAGTTTATCTAATAGTTGTAAGACATCTTCCCGATGTATCGATATTTCCTTCAATTCTTCCGCACCTTTAAATACCACTTCAGTCATGGGTAACATCCCTACATCTTCCTCAGTAAAGACCGAAGCAAAGAATTCATTCAGTCTCTCCGCTATCGCCTTGCCGCCTCTTAGTGCTCATTTAACCCCTTTATCATCTAATGGACCAACTGACTCTCTCACAGGTTTTTTGCTATGAATGTACTTGAAAAGGTCTTTATTTCGCGTTTTTGCTTCCGCAGCAAGCTTCTTCTCAAATTCTCTCTTTGCCTGCTTTATCAATGCCTTGCATTTGACTTGCCAGTGCTTGTGCTGTTTCCAGGTTTCGTCGTTTGGCTCTTTTTTGGCAACAACAGCCTCTCTGACCTCACCTTTAAACCATGCTGGCAGTTTTTTGGACTTCCTTCCACTTTTCTTAAAGCGTGGAATATAGCTGGTCTGGGCTTCCAAGATAGTATTTTTCAACAACACCCAAGCTTGATGTAAGTCTTTAACCTTTGCAACTGCTCCTTTTAGTTTTTTCTTAACTGTTTTCCTCATTTTATCATAGTCTCCCTTTTGAAAGTTAAAAGGTAGTACTGTGGATTTCCTTACTATCCCTCCTCCACTAATTAAATCAAAGGTGATCATGCTATGATCACTATTGCCAAGTGGCCCCAACACCCTTATCTCTTGCACTAGATCAGGTGTTCCACTAAGGACTAGGTCTAATATGGCTTCCCCTCTGGTCGTTTCATGAACCAGCTGCTCCAAGAAGCAGTCATTTATTTCATCTAGGAACTTTATCTCCCTAGCATGTCCTGACATGACACTGCCAGAAGAAACCAGAAGAAAGTAACGTGAAACCAGAAGAAAGTAACTGGAGCAATTGCAACTGAAAAATAAAATGCACAAACAACAAAAGGTAGAAAAACACTTTTTTATTGTGAATTAATCAACTGGAATATGTCAGCTCTGGGAAATGTGTGTCGCTAACATCTTTGCGTTTTTGTTTAGTACAAGAGGAAATTAATTTATAGTTTTATTTCTCCAGTGTTGTTGTATATTTGAAGTTTGGCTTATGGGGTTCCCAGCTTAATTATTGTCTTCCTGTTTCTAAATTGTGATCCCTTGCTCTTCGTTTGGTGACGGTCTATGTTCTGAATATGTAACCAAGCTGAGGCATTCTGTTTATATAGTTTCTATTTGACAGTGCTATTTGTTCTGTTTATATAGTTTCTATTTGACAGTGCTATTTGTTCTCTTTCCCCGGTAGGAGATGTATTGGTATTCTCTGAGATGTATTGGTTTAATATTTGCAATGTTGCCTTTTGAGAGATAGGGTTTGGTGCTTTGTGAGTCCTGGTAGTGCTGTTATGATACGGCGGGTTTGTTATGGGTTCTAAATGGTCAGTGTTTATAGGACTTCCTAATGGGCCTGGCGTTTGGCACTGGAGTATAGTAATGTAGAAATCTGGTAGTCTTTCTTTATCCAGACACTCATTAAGAGGCATGTTTATTAAACGTTAGTGCATGTTAACATTATGCAAACATTTATGCAATTGATGTCCTTATGTAAATGAGGCTCCGCAATGAGTCTCCGCACTTGGCCCCGCACTCCCCTTGGGCAGCTCCTGACGCTTGCGCTCACCTCTTCTATTCCTCCCCTCATCCCCCCAGTCCCCATGCATGTGGATCTTGCTGCTGGATGTTTTAAAAAAATTGGTATGTTTTGAGGGGCAGAAATATGTTACTTTTACATTGGTCTCATACGTGCACACCTTCTCTTTTAAAATTGATCTAGCTTCGGATGTTTTCACTTCCACGTGACTACAGCTACATAAACAGACTTTCTAATATGTGCCTTTAAATGTTAATGCTATTGTTATCTGCATTGTTAGAATGGAAAGCTGGAACAGGGTTCTGATCTAATTTTATTATGAATAATTTCTTATGTAATTCTGAAACTGCAAAGTATGTACAGGATCCACAGAATATAAGATTTAAATAGATATATGTTTTAAATTAAATTAAACAGTGGTAGGAAAAGTCAGATTTTCACATTTTCCTTTCTTCGTTATTTTTCTTAAATAGTCTGTCCAAGGAGATCATTTTATAAGGCATGCCAAGGGATTTGTACATGCAAATAGGAGGTTTGCACATGTAAATGGTGCTACGCATGTAAGTAGTGATTTTCAAAAAATATGCTGCTTATGTGTACATATCCATGGTAGGCAGAGTTTTGAAGAGGGCATGTTCAAATCATGGTTTGCGCAGGCCTGGAAAGTATGAGTGTTTTACAATGGCAGTACACATGGAGGCCGATTCAGCTTCGAACATGTCCAGCCGCATTGCCCTACCAAAACCTGGACATGCCATACCCGATTCTGCTGCTGTGGTGCCCGGACGTACCTGTGATGGCAGAATCAGGGACATAGATGTCTGGGCAGGCACCCTATTCCTGTGCGGGGGATGTCCCATGGGCTGCCCGTCCACATCATACAGTGCTCCAGCTGGCATGCCGGTGCATTGGCATCCCGTCGCCATGGCATTGAGATGTCCAGTCAGAGGTGCTGAATTCCTGTTCCTGGTGTGGCCCCTGCACACTGCCATCCAACCCTCTAAGAGGGTCCCCAAGGCCAGGGTCGGGCAGTGTAAGATCTCCCATGGTGGCGCAATGGGGTTGAAGGGGCTACAGGCAGTGATTGCTGTTGTGCCCATCGGGGAGGAATAAGACAGGCATCTATCTCTGCGCCGGGGGACGTTCTGCCCCTGCTCCACTCCAGCACCTCCCCCATCCGCCCCTGTCCAGCGGTCCCCACACAAACCTTGTGTACGTGCAGGGAGTACTGGTGATGGAATTGGGTTAAGGGGCTGAACGCGGGTTGGATGTCTAGCTCGTACGTCCAACCCCGCTATTCGCGTGTCAGAATACCGGCCATAGAGAACTATATTCAAAGGATTTATGCTTTTAACTTTGAGAGTTATGCTTCTAAATTTGCCTTTTTGAAAATCTACTATGGATGAGTGCCTATTTTTATACTGAAATTTTCACTAAACTAAATTTAGGAGCATAAAAGTGGGAGGTATGAGGGACAAATTTAGTGTAAGGGAAAAAAGTTATGAGCTTAGCACTGATTTTCAGCACTAGGCTTATATGTCTAGGCAAATGAAAGGCAGGCCTAAATTTATAAGTATAATGTTTAAGATCCTGAAATTAAGTTGAATTTTCAGCTGAAAGCTTAGGAGCATGTTTAATAAAGTACATTAAGCACTTAGCTTGTGTTTTACGATGTGGTAGCTGTTATTGTAGCCCATGCTAACAATTATCACATACTAAAACAGTGCAGTGATAAAAAAAAATACACGCTAAGTGCATAGTTTGGGTTGGGACAGGATCAGGTGAGTTCATGATGGAGATTGGGCACTGCTGCCGATGACAGCTAGCGCAAAGGTGATATGATTGAGATGTTAAAATACCTCCGTGGCATAAATATTCAGGGAGAGAGCCTCTTTCAATTGAAAGCAAGTTCTGCTACGAGGGGACATGGGATGAGCATGAAGGGAGATAGATTCAGGAGTGATATGCGGAAATATTTCTTTACAGAAAGAGTAGTGGATCCGTGGAATAGTCTCCCAGTGGAGGTGGTAGAGATGAGGACAGTAACTGAATTCAAAAAAGCATGGGACCAACACAGAGGATCTCTAAAGGTAAAAAGTGGACTGTTGTAGTTGTTATGGAAGGACAGACTAGATAGGCTATGTGGTCTTTTTCTGTCATCATATTTCTATGTTTCTATGTTACCATGTGCTACTGTCTTGTCTACTGATATTATAACTTCCTAGTAGGGGCTGATTCTTAGTAGTAATACTATGAAATGATAGGAGTTATTGCTACCATGTTAGAACCTGAAAGTTACTGGGGTTGCTTTCAGGGTTACTGCTCCAGCCCCCAGATCACTTAGGTTACCAAGAAGGTTCCCAGGTAATGTATGTCATAAGGGGCTCAGAAGTTGGGGGATGGTCACACTTAGGTCTGTAAAGAGGTCTTCTTTCTGGGGGTGGTTCTAGGGAATGCTATCTTGGGGATATCTGATTTATAGGAGGATGAGTGAAGGTGCCCCTTTGGGGGGTATGGATCTGGAAGGGGTCTTTTAGAGGAGAGAGTGTCGGTGTTCAGTGGTGGTTGATGATCAAAGTGTCTGGTTGGGGGGTGACCTTGATGTTGGAGGGATCAGACTTAGGGGATTTTGACTAGGGGATTTTGATCAGGTGTTGTGGACCTGCCATGCCCGGCATGGCATCCACAGCTTTTTCTGTAGCGCTGAGACCCATTTTTATCTTTTGAGGCATTTATCATGAGTCCTTATGGTAAATGTCTATCCTGTGTGTTAAATTCAGGGAAGATGCTGGTCATGCCTCCTTCATTTACCAGAAACTAACAAAAACCCCAAAAAGGCACACAAAATCAACAAGACAAAAGAAAACAAAACAAAAAGACGTGGGATATCTCAATGAAAGACAGGCCAGCCTGGGAAAAATTAAGTATAGCAAAACGTAGAGGAAAAAAGACCTCAGCAGCCTCCAACTTGCAAACAGGAGGACTCAAGTCTCACACAGGACAACAATGCCACAATAGTGTAAAGACTCAGCTTACATCAACGGTCATAGAAAAAAACCTCTACAAAAATGCCAGACGGATGCTGCCTAACGGAGGTAAAAAATATACACGTCAAAAAACAAAAGAACTGCAATGACTCATAAACCTAATCAGTTGAAAAGAGGCCAGGATACTCACAGTCTCAAATGGAAAAGTAGGGCAAAGAGGAGTACCAGCGAAAAAGCTATCAACGTGGCGGGTAGAATCCAAAAAATGCCAAAACAAAAAACCTCACACATGCGCTATAAAAAACTGCAGGTGAATGCCATCAGAGAAAAACTCTAAAAGGCACAGAACAACATGTGTATATGATTTCATGTAGTATGTTTTGTAAATAGTTACCCCGGTTATCCAAGTTATTTATACCCTGTTACCTGTAAACTCATACGTGTTAAATGTACTGAGCATTTTGTTCCATGTGAACCGCGCTGATGTTGAATAGTGCGGTATATAAGAGACTTAAATAAATAAATAAAATAAATAAATAAAACTGGCCCAAGGTGCTCACATACCCCAACAGTCCAAAGGAAACTGAGAAGAAAGAAAAGATAAGTCTCAAGTCTCACACAGGACAACAATGCCACAATAGTGTAAAGACTCAGCTTACATCAACGGTCATAGAAAAAAACCTCTACAAAAATGCCAGACTGATGCTGCCTAACGGAGATATACACAGCGTTGTACTCAGCATGATGTAACAGTTCAATGCAAAACAACAGAAAGCGGAACTTATCTGCTGCTTCAAATAGAGATGAAGCAAGAAGCTCAGTTGTCAATCGGCAAAAACAAACGATGAACTGGGAGCCCCGACATCAGATGTTTTGCCTCATGGCTTCCTCAGGGAGCTCCAGAGTTTGTGCCGAGCCAGCAAGCAGGTCCAGACAACGCTGATCTAAAAAATACAACAAAAACATCCCACTGGTTATTACACAATGTCAGTCATCTGTTTATGGTGGAGATTTGAACAAGCTTTTGACGCGTTTAGAACAGCGCTGGATTTTTTCCTTACATACAGTGGTTCCGAACGGGTTAAATGAATCCATTGAGTGGAAAACCTGTTTGTGATTGTTTTTTAGGAAGTGATATTTTTCTGTTGGGTAGGTAGGATGGTTTTTGTGTTTCTTTTTATCATTTTTTCATTATCTTTTCTTTCTTCTCAGTTTCCTTTGGACTGTTGGGGTATGTGAGCACCTTGGGCCAGTTTTATGTTGTTCTGTGCCTTTTAGAGTTTTTCTCTGACGTCATTCACCTGCGATTTTTTATAGCGCATGTGTGAGGTTTTTTGTTTTGGCATTTTTTAGATTCTACCTGCCACGGTGATAGCTTTTTCGCTGGTGCTCCTCTTTGCCCTACTTTTCCATTTGAGACTGTGAGTATCCTGGCCTCTTTTCAACTGATTAGGTTTATGAGTCATTGCAGTTCTTTTGTTTTTTGACGTGGGATGTTTTTGTTGTATTTTTTAGATCAGCGTTGGCTGGACCTGCTTGCTGGCTCGGCACGAACTCTGGAGCTCCCTGAGGAAGCCGTGAGGTGAAACATCTGATGTCGGGGCTCCCACTTCATCATTTGTTTTTGCCGATTGACAACTGAGCTTCTTGCTTCATCTCTATTTAAAGCAGCAGATAAGTTTCGCTTTCCGTTGTTTTGCATTGGACTGTTACATCACGCTGAGTACAACGCTGTGTATATTTTTTACCTCCGTTAGGCAGCATCAGTCTGGCATTTTTGTTGAGGTTTTTTTCTATGACCGTTGATGTAACCTGAGTCTTTACACTATTGTGGCATTTTTGTCCTGTGTGAGACTTGAGTCCTCCCGTTTGCAAGTTGGAGGCTGCTGAGGTCTTTTTTCCTCTACATTTTGCTATACTTAATTTTTCCCAGGCTGGCCTGTCTTTCATTGAGGTATCCCACGTCTTTTTGTTTTGTTTTGTCTTGTTGATTTTGTGTGCCTTTTTGGGGGTTTTGTTAGTTTCTGCTTATACTGGCCCCTTGAGGGAATTTGCTTTATAGTTTGACTATGGAATCTCCTTCATTTACCACACAGGTTTTGCTCTTACCACACCTTACGTTTTGCACTTAAGGTGCGATAGGTGTAAAAACTTATCATATTTTAGTAAACAGGCTGCTTAGTTGCTTAATTTTCGTCGAACATTGGGCACAAATTTAGGGGCTTAACTTAGGGGCCTGTTTACTAAAGGTTGTTAGAGTTTTACAAATATTGTACACTAAAAGTAAAAATAAACATGCGGTACATGTCACATTTGCACACTATCTATTGGGGGCATGTACAGCATGGCCACAGCAGATACTGTATTGATTTGGAGCCTAATGCACGCTGAGAGCAATTATACTTACTACAGATGCACTTAATCACCCATTGATGTGACATTAAATGCATCAATGCTAACTGTAACATTGATGGCGAATGCACCTTATCAAACCTCATGCTAACTGCATTAATGCTCCAGCTTTACCCTGCCCATTTCCCTGCCCATTATGCATTAAGTAAAGAGAGCAGAATTAACCCTGTGCTGTCTGTTTAGCACACACACTGTTAGCGTGGTCCATTATCATGTGCTCAAGCATGTGTTAATGCCTACTGTAGCTTAGTAAGCATGCCCCTTAGAAATCTAAATTTAGGATATAATGTTTTGTTTTGCTTTTTTTTGTTATGCTTTGTGTTCACAGGAGGAGGTTTTACTAGCTCTTCCTACACTGAGGGAATTGACAGCAATAAAGCCAAACCAAAACAAAAAAAAAATTTTTTTTCACTGTCTGTCCCTTAATTTGTATGGAATTAGTTACCCAACCATATTTGATATGCAGAGGGTTTGTTGATCTTTAGACGATGTCTTGAAACATGGCTTTTCAAAATAATTATTAAGTGGCAGGAGTAGATCTATATTAGTGGGAGAACTTGTTTAAGTTATGATTGTTGCTCAGCTAGTTTTCGAAATTGAAAAGATACGGAGGATGATATTCAGATCGATTAATGCGGTTAGCAATCCTAATAACCGCATTAATTGTGGTGACTGGGATATTCAGCGCCAGTAAATGCCCCAATGCTAGTCTGCTGGCATCAGGGTGCTGTGGAGGATGAAGCCAAGGCGGCACCCAGAGATAACCAGGCAGCAGAAACATTCAGTCACTTTCCGGTTATTCTTATGCACCTTAAAGGCTGGGCCGACTTTCATCACAGAAGCGAACTGGGCAGCGGCTATGCAGCCAACTTGGAATGTGGAACATGTAAGACTAATCAGAGAAAATTGTTTTTCTCTACGCGTAATCAAACTCAGGAATTCATCAGTGGAGTATGTAGTAAAAGCTGTTAGTATTAATGGGTTCAAAATATGTTTGGACGAGTTCCTGGAGGAAAAACCCATAAACCATTATTAAAGAGGACTGGGGAAATCCACTGCTTACTCCTGGGACAAGCAGGATGGAATGTATATACCTTTGGGAACATGACAGGTGCTTGACACTGGAATGGATACTATTGGAAACAGGACACTGGGCTTGATGGATCCTTGGTCTAACCCAGTATGGCATTTCTTATATTCTTATGGAAATTCATTGTCGGTGGGTGGATGTGGCCCAGCATTGAATATGAGAGTTTAAGGTTCAGTGGATTTGTATATATTATTAACTATGGATGATGCGAAGCCTAATTTTGTTAGAAAAGGGTCATGCAAATTGGAAGATTTAAAATTTGCAAGGCATCTTTCAAAATGTTCACTTTATGTATAGCCTAAGGCCATGTGGAAAAATGCATGAATTTGATGGTGCGTACTGTACAGAGGAAGAGTCATGTTGCAGGAAAACACTTTTTAAAACAGAGTGGCACCCTCCAGAGTGTTGTGTATGTGTTAGAAGCAGCATTTATACATGGAAGCAGCACATTTTGCTACTTTCAGATTCAACTGCCACCATTTATGTGTGTAAGTCCTGGGTTTTGCAAAACTGCAAGTCCAAGTAAAACCAATTAAGAAACTGAGCTCCGAAGCTTAATTGTTTTCTTCTTCAGATAGCTTTTACACCAGAGATGTAGGTACCATTACTCCCTCAGTTTTCCCTGCAAATCTCAGATCCAAATGAGCAGTTAGCTGACAGTTATGTATGACTCAGAGCCCACAGAGACCTCACCCAAGATTTTTATTATGAAGGTATTGATCACTACACATCTGAAGAATGATCCTGTAAAAATACATAATTGGATATCATACATCATAAAAGTGTCATAGCTTCCCTCCATTACCTGGCAATTTTAAGAAATATAAAGCCCTGCAAAGAGCATTCTCAGAGACTATAACACACCTGCCATACCATAACAGTACCAAGTACCAGGACTCATACAGAAACAACCCTACTTATGAACTGGCAATCCTGCAAATATTACACCAGGATCTAGAATCCCGTTACACCTCCTTTCTTTACAAACAGTAAACTCCAGAATAACACTTTGCCAAGGGCAGAGATGGTGAACATGGGCAGACCCTATCCACCTTCAAAATAAGGGGTCACAGGAGCAATGACAGTGAGCCTAGTGGGCCCCGACACAACACCACCTGCAAGAACAATGAGGAACTTAGTGGCCCACAAAACAACATTCTTCCTCTTAAGAATAATAGAGAGCTCACCCTTGCCTATGAGCAAGTGGGGATCCCACTGGACCAGTCACGGCACACCACATCAGGGTCATGGCCACTTCCATTGCAAATCTGTGTTCCGTCCCCATGGAATTTGCCAGGTCACCACCTGGTCTCCGATCCATACCTTTGCAGCTTTTCAACTTGGAAAAAAGACAGCTGAGGGGAGATATGATAGAGGTCTAAAAGTTAATGAGTGGAGTGAAACGGATAAATGTAGAGTGGTTACTTATGCCATCAAAAAGTAGAAAGACTAGGTGAAACGCAATGAAGATACAGTGTAACCCATTTTAGACTAATAAGAGAAAATATTTTTTTCACTCGATGCGTAATCAAACTCTGATTTTCATTACCTAGGATGTAGTAACAGCTCTTAGTGTAGCTGACTTTAAAAGGGGTTTGGATACGTTCCTAGAGCAAAGATCCATAAACCAATATTAAAGAGGATCCAGGAAATACACTGATTACCTTGGAACCTGTTTACATTTTTGGGAACCTGCCAGGTACTTGTGAGGTGGATTGGCCACTTTTGGAAACAGGATACTGGGCTTGATGGGCTTTGGTCTTACTCTGTATGGCATTTCTTATGTTATGTTCTTATGTTATGCTGGAAGCTGGAGTGGGTAGGAGGAGTTTTGTTCTATTGGGGCATAGTTGGGGTGGATGACTTATTTGTTTGGGTGTTTGTGGGAGGCTATGTGCTGGCTATTATGGTTAGATTATTTTCCTGGAATATTAGGGGCTTCTATATTAACATAAAGTGCCTGCATGCATTAGGGCAACTGAGGCGGGGGAAGGCTGATATTGTCTTCTTCAGGAGTCTCATTTGTCAGATCAGGATTATTTGCAATTTAAATCTAAATGGTTTCTTCAGGTTTTGCATCAAACGTTTCCTCGCATAAGAGAAGAGTTCTGACTCTCATTTCAAAGGATTGCAATTTTCAGATGCTGGATCAAATTGTGCACCCAGAGGATAGATTCTTCATTTTAAATGGGGTGTAGTTTACTATTGGTAATGTATATATACCCCCTGCAGAAGTAGTGTGGGCTTTAGAAGCAGTGTTTGAGGTGGTTCAGTGTAATTTAAAGGAGGAAGTGCTGATGGGAGGATTTTAATGGTTTGTGGTTTATTAAAATCTTGATATACTGCCCTTGGGCATAGCAGAATGGTTTTCAATAGGTTACAATTTAAATAATGAGAAAAATAAAATAATTCCATTTATAATATAATAGAAAGGACAGAGGCAGCAGGGAAGGGTAGGGCAGGGCAGGACAGGGGAGGGTGCAGAATTTATGAACACCTAAGGGGGTAGGTCAAAGGCAAATCAAAAGAGGTATGTCTTCAAAGTGGATTTAAGAGGTCTCTAGTTGGATGTCAGCAGGGAGAGAATCCCAAAGATGAGGTCCCAAGAAGTAAAAAGCCGTGTGTCTTATACTTTTGAAACGAGCCTGTAAAGGAGAGGGCAGATGTAATTGGTGTCCGTGAATTGAACATAGAACCTGGGGGGGGGGGGGGCATGTGGAATGAGAAGAGAGGACAGATATGCAGGAGTACCACTGTAGAGAATCTTGTGTGTGAGTGTGAGGTTCTTGTAATGAGCCCAATGTGCGATAGGTAACCAGTGTGATTTAATGAATAATGAGGAAACGTGGTCGAATTTGGAAGTATGATGGAGAAGGCATGTAACGAGTCCGCTGTGTGATAGCTAACCAGTATGATTTAATGAACAATGGGAAAACATGGTTGAATTTGGAAGCATGTTGGAGAAGGTGATGCATTATTGGATATAGACAGACTGAGTGTGCAGGTGATGTCCCCCAGAGGGAATGTCTCTTTAAGAAGTCAGGGTTGTTTGATGCTTGGAGGACTCTGCATTGGGGGCAGCAGAATTTAACCTGTTTTTATCTCCGCGCATAAGAGTTATTCTAGGATTGATTACTGGTTTCTGTTTCAGAGCCTTTGGGTAGTCTTTAGTTATTGGGTCCATGGGTATATTGGATCATGCCCTTATCTCAATTGAACTGTTGGAGAATGAGATGGAGTCTCCTTCTTGTAAACAGAGACCTACTTAAGAATTAGGAGTTTCTTCAGATCCTGCAGAAGAGCTGGCAGGAGTCACTTCATTGGCTCCCTATCCATTTCTGCATCCAATTCAAAGTTCTCCTGCTGACCTATAAATGCATTCACTCTGCAGCTTCTCACTACCTTTCTTCTCTTATCTCTCCTTGCACCCCCCCCCCCCCCCGCCTTTCCCGGGAACTCCGCTTTTCTGACAAACTGCTTCTATCTGTGCCCTTCTCTTCTACTTCCCTCCTTTCACCTTGCTGCACCTTACGCTTGGAACAAACTATCTGTGTCTGTACGCCAGGCACCTTCTCTGACCATTTTCAAATCCAGGCTGAAAACTCACCTCTTCGCTGCTGCTTTTGGATCTTGACTCACTGACCTCCTTGTTTCTTTATCTTTCTCCCTTGTTTTATCCCTGTCTACACCTTCTGTGTTGTCTGCCTTGACTAGATTGTTAGTTCTGATGAGCAGGGACTGTCTGTGCAGCACTGCATACGACTTGTAGTGCTATACAAATGCTCAGTAGTAGTAGTAGTAGTAGTAGTATTTGACTTTTAATGACTCGGCTGATATATCCACTTTTACCCTGTGGGAGGCAACTAAGGCAGTCCTTTGTGGTCAAATTATTTGCCTGTCTAGTAGATTTAAAGAAAAGAGAGAATTCATTGATTAGTGATCTGTGAGAAAGATCCGTGAGCTGGAGCGTCAGCATAGGGGGGGCGATGGGGGATGAATGTGGAAACATCTTGTGTGCAATCAGGGTGAATCGGTGTCTAAGAACATAAGAACGTAAGCTATGCCATACTGAGTCAGACTAGTATCCTGGAGATGGAGGCTATTGACTCTACTTTGCTCCGTGCTAGGTGCCATTTTTATGAACACATTAATATGGTGAGCCACCTTTTGCTCTGGCAGTTAAAGAAGCAGAGAGAGTGGAAAGCGATTCACGCTCTTAAGAGTGTGGATGGGCTACTTTAACATCACTCCTCTGACATGGTGGAGATCTTTGCCAAGTTCTATGTTTATTTGCATGCCCGCCATCTTATTACTGGGGGAGTATGAGATTAGAGAGTGTATTGCTGTGGCTGATTTAGCTGGATTAGATCTGGACTCTCGAGAAGCAATTGAGAATCCCTTCACCTTGGAGGATGTGTTCATTGCTATTTGAAGTCTTAAGTTAGCAAAAGTGATGGGCATGGATTTGCTTCCTGCAAACTTGTTTAGGAGTATGCAGGAACAGTTTGCCCCTATGTTAGTAAGGGTATTCAAGGAGACTCTTATACATGGGTCTCTTCCCCGTTCCTTTTACTAGGCTTCCATTACCATGGAAATTATTTATTTTATTTATTTAAATCTTTTCTATACGGCACTCTTTTGAATCAGTGTGGTTTACAAGTAACATTAATGCGTACAATGCAGGCTGAAACATACATTGAAACTTTACAGTGAACGGGTATTACAACTTGGGTTTCAACAGGGGTAACTATATACAAACTGAGCAATTATGTTGCGGAACTGTTTGTCCCTTTTGAACATTGATTACAAGATTTTCACCAAGATCCTACATGCCCATCTTGAGCACTTCTTGGAGATATTTATTCATCATGATCAGATGGGTTTTATGAAACACCGTTTTGGATTTGAGAATGTCTGGCTGATTGATTTGCTGCATGGGGTGAGCAGTAGACAGGATCCGTATGCAGTGCTGTCTCTAGATGCAGAGAAGGCTTTCAATAAGGTCGAATGATCTTACTTGTTCGCAGTGCTCAAGTAATTTGTATTTGGGCCTCATTTTTGTGGATGAGTGGGAAGAGTATATTGGCGAGTCTCTGGGTCTTTACAAGGAGATGTTGGAGGGTGTTGACCCTGGTCTACGAGGCGTTTCTTAGTGTTTTTCCACTCTCTCTCCTTCCCTTTTTCTTTTTCTTTTTTTTTCTTCCCTTCTGTATTCTGGATGGGATGTTGGGGTGGGAGTTAGGGGCTGAAGTTTGGGTCTCGGAGATATTCTCTACAATTATAGCTGTGTCTTTGTTTCAGCTTGTAGTTCAGTTGTCAGCTTTTATGCTGTTTGTTCTCTCATTTTCTGATGTGCGGTTCTTTGTAAGACTAATAAAAAGATTTACACAAAAAAAAAGAAGAAGAAAAAGTATTTTTTTTTCTGCAGTTCCCATTTTACTGGATTCATCTCAACTGGTTTCATACTGAAGAGTGTCACTGTGTTATTTTCAGTCTCAATTTAAACCTTAGAAGTTGAAATGATGGAATAATTACCTAGTGGAAGAATAAGATGAAACAAAGTTGTTATACTCTGACAATACACTACTCATTCATTAAGAAAAAAAAATCACAACCGTGAATACATCTAGCATGTTGACAGTTTGAATAAACACATAATGCAACTTCTTAAAATGAATTTATTTGATGTCAGGACACATGAATAGGCCACAAGCTACTGTCAGGTATGTCAGACAAAAAAGTATTCTTTCAAATCTGCATTTACACACAATCTGAGACAAGTAAATTTTGTCAGCACTTTATGAGCTCCCAATTTAATGCATCAAACTCTTTAAGAGACTGAAGAGAGAAAAACAACAGCTCAAATATTGTTCCTCCCTTAAATGTTGCATTCACCAAAGTGTATAATGAATTTATGAAAGCCCTGAAATTAACTTTCTTTATTGCAACAATAATCTTAAAAAAAACCCCACATCAACTTTACTCATAAACCTTTGTAATTTTCATTTCATTGTTTGATTGGCTATACCTATAGCATAACAAGTAAGGTTTGGTCACATGGGGTCAATGTGATTCAGATATATATATTACACATCCATTATTTACAAATGTCCAGGGTCCATGAACCTTCAAAAGCAAATTTGTCATGATTGTTCAATCATTGCACAGTCATTAAAGTCAATACTATATATCATTTGTCAAATATTGTGGAACTGACCATTTTTATAAAGGAATATTTTAAAAATGACATCCAGGTCAAAATGTGCCCAAAAAGGCCAAGAATATCCATGAATTTTACAAGCAAGTCATGAGCGGAGGAGAAGCCTAATGTTAGAGCACTGGCTTTATAAGCAAGAAATTAGGCTTTGATTCCCACTAACACTCCTTGTGGCCTTGAGCAAATCGCTTAACTTGCTATTGCATTGGAAAAAAAGGCCTAGCAATCTACTTCAGGTCACACTACCAAGAAATCCCAGAAGCTGTTGGATCACCTGGAGTCAGGACTGACTCAAAGGTTCGCTTTGCATGTACCCAGTATGGACATCCTCAGGGATGACTACATAGACATCCCCATGACAGTATTTCAGACAGGGGATGTGTCCCAGACAGCCATTCCGCAAGTGGCAGTGGGCAAACTGCAGCACATGTGTTCCCAGTTCCTACCAAAGGCTGTCACAGTTGTCAACAGAACTGGGAATACCAGCAAAACAAGCAATTTTTAGATGCTTAGCTGTGCTCTGGAGCAGGTATGGACTAGATGTGATAGCCATTTCTGAAATCTGGTCAGAGGAATACCCTAGGAATGTCTCATTACGTCCCCATCCTAGATGGACATCTCCATAGCCACGTTGTGAAATGACTCCAGGGACATCTCCATGATTTTGATGTACGCATACCCATTTTCAGATGCCAGAGCACGCTTAGAGCTTTTAAACTACCACCATCGTCACACCTTAGTCTCCAAATAAAGTAACAGGAAAGACTGATCATTTTCAAGCAGTTATTTAGAAACTGTTATATGCATTTGTTGATCTTTTGGCCTGATGCATTAAATTGCAGCAAAGACTATTGGAATTGATAGATACTGCAAGACATTTTTTTTCCCAGTACCTGGATATTTAAATAAGATTTAAATGAGTTTCTTAATGACTTTTTTTTTACAATTAAGTAAGAACAAATGTGTGGACTTCATAGCAAAAAAACATACACTGTTTAAAGATGTCATTAAGATTCATGCAGAAACGGACCTTCTTTAAATTTTCTTATTTCAACTTGAAAATGTGCCATTTTGTACAAATTTCACACTACAGTTCACATTACCATTATTATTAAAAATGCATATCATGTCAAATATCTAGGGATGTGTATAGAAATAATTCTTGATTTAGGTATGTGGCACAGAGGAGTAGCCTAATGATTAAGAACACTGGCTTAGGAACCGGAGACCAGGGTTCAATTCCCACTAGCATTCCTTGTGGCCTTGGGCAAGTCACTTAACTCTCCATTGCCTCAGAAAAATCCAAGTTATCAACATCCCTGTTTAATGTACATTGCCAAGTTTGAGTTTCAATATAAACCACTTTGATTGAAATGGTAAAGCAGTATGTAAAACAAATAAATTATGAGTCATTTTCAGAATTTTTCCCCATATTGGGACTTTCATTGTTTTTTTTTTACATATTTGTATAAATTGAAAAAGAAAACAAATATTAGAACTTTTCAAATGTGTTAATCAACTTTACACGAGTTAATACATAGGTAAACTTTACTCAACATGTAATCAAACTCTGAAATTCATTACCGGGGGGTCTAGTAAAAGCTGTTAGTGTAGCTGGATTTAAAAAAGGTTTGGAGAAGTTCCTGGAGGGAAGGTTCATAAACCATTATTAAAGAGGACGCGGGAAATCCACTGCTTATCCCAGGACGAGCATTGGGGAACCTGTGTGCCATTTTAGGAACCTGCTAGGTACTTGTGACCTGGATTGGCCACTGCTGGAAACAAGATACTGGGCTTGATGGACATTGTTCTGACCCTCTATGACATGTCTTATGTTCTTATGCTATTGTGCTATAAAATTTTATAATTGTATTGTATAGTATTATGCCATTATTGTATCTTATTTTGATATCACTATAAGCCATTCTGAGCATTTCTAAAGAGTGGAGTATATATTTTAAATAGAAAATAGAAGTTTCAAGTCTGTTAAAAGTCAGAAAACAATTATCAAAGCTCTGATACAGCAAAAATGAGGTTTTAATTAGCCATTAGACTGTGCATGTGCGACTAATTTATTAAGGATTGATAAAGGCATGATAAGAATAAGTTACCTAATGCCTGATTCACTAAGGATTTTCTCCCATTCAATATCTATGCAAAAAAAAGCTTAAAGAATCAGCCCTCCAGTGTGATTTGCAATAGCACTTGCTTGATAGCACTTTAGCAAAGAAGCCTTAGGAGATTACAGCTCAGTCACATTGCACATTGGGGAGCTGCCAACACAAACTCCACTTGACATTTAGTACAAACACAGAAAGATTGGTGAATCAGAAATCAAAAGCTTACAGGCTACTTGTATTATCGTCTTTTCAATCAGAGTAGTTTACCATGTTAGAGCACTTTTCATCTTCCTCTTAGTACTGTTTTAGAGTTACTTAAGTGGCCTATATAATTGTCATTACAGTCTTAATAATCTAATTTTCCTTAATAATATCATGAGTAAGCTCTTTAGAAATTGTCTACAAAACTATTGGAAAATATTGCATCCTACTAGTTAACATGGAATTATTTTCTGAAGGCTGCTTATCATATAAGTTGATTTTCTGGCTGTAACTAAAATCTATATTTTTTTCAAATAGCTTTTACTATTCATGTTTCTGTTTGCCTTTAACATTGCTTCCAGGTTTCTATTTAAAACTCTGGTGTCCTTTTGCTGAAGTGTGGTAAAGATTTGCAGTTACCTTGCATTAGTTGCAAACTTACCAGGCAGTAACTGCAAAGCCTGGGTGGTAACTGCTGTTGGCATGTTCAGCACCTGCCCATGAAATCACCACACAGTGCAGACATTTACAGCATCTTAAATGCATTGCCGATGGAATGGTTGTATCCACGCTGCTGGACGTGCACATAAGGTCCCCAACATTCAACGTTCCCAACATCCCCAAAAAAAGATCTTCCTGATCCACTCAACATCCATAAAGAAGATCCTCCATCCTATGATATTCATAAAGAAGACCCCCCCTGCCCCCCCCCTGATATCCATGCATACAAAGAAAAGCCCTCAACTCCCAACATCCCATGCTATCCATAAAAGACTGGCCATCCCTAATGCCCTAAACATCCGTGAAGAAGACTCCTCATCCCTGACACCCCCAGCTCTTACAAGGGAAGGGGGAGGTCCTAGTGGCTAGTGGGGCAGTAATAATCTCCAGCTGCTTTAGTCTCATCGGCAGCCTGAGTTCAAAATGGCGCTTCTGACACCTAACGCTAGTCTCATGGTACTACTGCCACATAAAGGTGGTTATCCCTCATTTCCAGTGGATGTCATAAAAGTAGTTAGTATAGCTGGGTTTGAAAACGGTTTAGATAAGTTCCTGGAGAAAACATCTATAAATTGTTATTAAGGTAGACTTGGTAGAAAGCTACTGCTTATCCCGTGGTAGCTAAACAGCATGGAATCTTGCTATTTCATGGGATCCTTGTGACCCCATGCACTGGTCCAAGTACTTGTGACCTTGATTGGCCACTTTTAGAAAGAGGATACTGAGCATGATGGACCTTTGATCTGACACAGTATTACAATTCTTATGTTCTTAATTTTTATATCCTAGATGGGGGTATTCAGCAGTGGCATTTAAAGCATCTGGCTGTTGCCATTTTAACATAGCCTTGGATATTCAATGTCAGGTCATATCCAGCCACCGGCACTGACTATCTGGTGTGCTTGACTAGCGTGTTAGCTAACCAGGAAGTGACGGTACTCAGTCACTGCCCATTTAGTTAACCTAGCTCAAGTTAGGCGAGCCTGTCAAGTGCCTAACTTTAGCCAGTCTACAGTAACTACTGTAGTCAGCAACTAAATATCTCTTCTGACTAGTTTTTCTCAGCATCACTCCAAAATGCCCTAGGAACACCCCATCAGGGCATCTAGTGGTGTTAGAGGGGAATAGTCAGCTGCATGAACACTGCACTGCTGAATATCTTGCTCACCACAATAACCAAGGCATTCACACTTCCATCCATTCTCCCCCTATCAAACCATGAAATAACACTACATGGGGTGCATTGCAGCTTTAATCAACATCTGAAACATTTAACAATACCATCTCAAAGCAATCAATATCAACTCCCACCAAATAGGTCAGGCTAGATGGTGTCATCCTAGCCCCTCTCTAATCCATATTCCTGTACTCTCCTCTCCTGACAAACCCCCCTCCCCCCGCCACTTCTCAGTCTGTGGTGACGCCAGGCTGATACTCGCTTCACCCTCTGGAGCCTTAATGTAACTGGGGGACCACAAATGACTGTGATGCCCATGCTGCGGTAACCCCCTCAGTGCTCCCATCCCTGTCTTCCCCCCCTGCCTTTTCAGGGGTGGGGAAGGAATTAAACTTAGGGGGGAGGTTAGGTTAGGCACCTCTATCCACCTCATCTGCCCTAAAGTTGTGACGAGAAACCCTCCCTGACAGCCCACCCACTATACCATCCCAAACCTCCCAAGTCCCACCCAAGGGTGGACAGGGCGGGCGACACCACCAAGCCTGCCTCTCTGGCTCTACCCCACTGAGCCTGCCAACTCCAGGTGCGCTCACCAAGCCTGTGCCTCTTCACTTGCTATGTCCCCTGCTACACTCTCCTCCCTGCCATCTCCTACTCACTCCCATCCCCTTCCCTCTGGGCGAATGGATGGCAGGGCTCAGCCTGGTTATCAGCCCCTCTCCTCATTCATCCAGAGGGCAAGAGCCAGGGCCCTTTTTAATGCTGTCAGCAGATCTACTAACCTCGTTGATCACTTTGAGTACGCCCTCCTAGAGCTTAATTAAACCATATTCATTTCAACTCCTGGAAGGTGAATCAATTAAAAACTTTAATAGTAAGTGTTGTAAAATCAGATATTTGTAGGCAATGATAATAATAATTAAAATCATGCAAAAAATATTGATGGTAATACCTCTTAGAGCAATACCAACTGTACTTCTAAAATACTTGGTATCTTTAAAACTAACAGACATAACCCCATTAATTTTGCAAAAAAACAGCAGATATTTTGCACCGATATTTTTATGAGGTCCTTTTACTAATGCGTAGTAAGCAGTTAATGTGTTTTTTTGCATACAGAAACTGAGTGGTAGGGTCCGCTGTAACTGTTGCCACAGGGGCATGTCAGTATTGCATGCTGATTAGTGCACTAACTGCCACTCGTGTGTTGGGATGCTGAATGGGAAAGGTAGGGAGTGAAGAGCGTGTGAAGAGAGCATGTAGCAGTTAGCACCGGGAGACATATTGGTGGCTGTCAAGGTTGCCATTAGCATGGGTGCACCTAACGCAGCGCAGTAGGTAGAGATAGGTTCACCCACGGTACTTGCAATGTTTGTCAGGGCATGCATCTGCATGCTAACTGCCAGAACACGCTGGTCACAACCCCGGTAGTTAATGTACAGTCTTTGCATTTAATGCATGTTAGTTTATGCACTAAACACTTTTTAAGTGCAAAAAACATAACACACTTTAGCAAAAGGGCCTCTATGATACTCAGCTCCTACACACGAAGAATAAAAATAAATATGCAAGTGGTTGAACTGTCACAGATTCTTCGCTCCAAAACCTCCATTCAGTGCTCATAGACGCATGTTTTATTTGCATGTATCTGTTGTCAGCCATTGTATTTTCACTCTGACTTCAGGAAAAAGTCATTCCATTAGGGAAGTCTGCACCTATGTGGTTTAGATAGTGTAGGTATTTTTTCTTACTATTTGCAAACTTTTGTTACAATTTATAATAGACAGCATAACATTTTTTTCTACATTTTGAAAATACAGAAAAAGCAACAAATATTTTTTGTCTCATTCTTGACATTTTTAAACTATCCTGAATTATTATTTGGTATCAATAATGTCTAAGTAGTGCTTTTTCCAGTCAGAAAAACATTGTATGATCAATTCTCTATCCTATGCCAAAGTGATCCATCAACTAGCCCAAGAATTCCGTCTGAACACTGCCAGGATCATAAACCTGAAGAAAAAACACCACCACATACTTACAGTCAGAAAGGTCTGACCAAAAAACTGTCAGATAGAATTTACATTTTAGAAGCCAGTTGCTCAAGCTTAGGAACCCTTTTACCAAAGTGACTTAGGTTTTGGCATCTAATGTGCATTTTGCCACAAAATCAATGCACATTAGGTGCAACTGCTCCGCAATAAGTGTTGGGGAATGGCTAGCAAATGCTGGACCATTACTATGCAGATGGCCCCCTTAGTGTGCATTTGGGCCCTTGTGAATTTGTGCAAACTGTGACTTTGACAGTGCATGATACAATATGTCTCCCTCACTAATTGCAACGTGCTCACCAGGCCCACTCTCCACCCCTACCCCCCTACAATATGTCTCCCTCACTAATTGCAACGTGCTCACCAGGCCCACTCTCCACCCCTACCCCCCTACAATATGTCTCCCTCACTAATTGCAACGTGCTCACCAGGCCCACTCTCCACCCCTACCCCCTCCCCCCATTCATCACCCCGATGTGTGATTGGCAGTTAGCATGTGAATCAGTGATAGCCAAGAAAAATGATACCAGATAAGAATTGTAAGGCCTATTTAGACTGCCCAATTGTCTTTCTGTTGTATTTCTGTAAAGCATATTTTTACCTTTCCCTTCATTTCTTTATAGCTAATGTTCCTCTGGGCTCATTACATGAACTTTCATTACAATTCCATCATCTTTAAATATATTCAAATTGTTTCCAAAAATGTATGTGGTTTAGCATTTGTAAGCGCTTGAAATAAATGAGTTTAAAATATTGTACATTGTCACTTATGATTCATGACAGCTGTTATATACTACCTAGATACACTCTAAGTTATTTGTTGATAAGAATATAACCAGCATAGCTCAGAGCTACATGCCTAGTTCCCACCCATGCCAACCTTGGGCTCCCCCCAAATTAATTTTGCTCTGCCACTGATGGGTACGTTTTATAAAGTATGCGTGTAAATTTAGGCCCCACCTACCCTGTAACCTAGCTCTACCCCATGCCTATCCACTCAGAAAATACATACATCAGCCTGACATGCATAACCTCCTCAAATGTGTGCATAAGTGCCCATCCGTGCATGATTTACATGCACGGATAGCACATAACTTTATACAGCTCATTATAAAATCACTTCCTATATGCCTTCCTTATATAATGTACTGTTATCATTTATGTCATCAAAATCTTAACACCTCCTGCAATGTTCTGATTAGCAGAGCCTTCAGCCTTCTGGTTTTATACATGTATAGCAGGTGGGCAGAGACCTGTGGTAGGACTGAAGGCTTGTGGAGACAGATTCATTAACTCATAACTGTCGTGACTGGTTTACTGCCCGGCTTTCTGCTTTGCTATTCTTGATGTTTTTAGGTAAATTAAATGTTTCTAAAATTATGTTCTGTAAGATTATTGTTTACTATTGTAATTTACTGGGTGATAGAGAACTAATGGTTGGCAACATGAAACTAATCTTTAAAATGGCCTTTAAAGGTCTTCAAGACTATTATAAACATCTAAATATTACTTCTGGAAAAATTGGTAAATCTTGTATCAAAATTTATAGAGCCATGTTTACTAAGGCCGGCATTCTATCCCACAATGCGCTAAACAAATAGCGGGGTTGGATGTGCCGGCCGGACAGCCAACCCACACTCAGATGCTGGCCCCAATTCCGCCACTAGCACTCTCCGCATGTACAGAGCATCTGAGCGGGGATTGCTGTATGTGGGCAGGAGGGGGCAGAACGGAGGCAGAGCAGGGGAGTGGCCAGCTGCTGGGACGCACAGGGCCTATTCAGGGCAGGCCCCTGTAGTCCACCGACACACAGCTGCATGCCCGGCATTCCACCTTCGGGGTGGAATAGGTCTCGGGTGCTCCACACGTTGCGTGCCGCACAGCCCCGCACCACAGTCGCATGGCAATGCTGTGCTCCTACAGTCACAGTCCTGCCCACAACTGCCACCGGTTACAGCTGGACAGTGAGCTGTAGGGGCGGATGTCTGCCATGGCATTCAGAGCTGTCCTGTGGACAGCTCATTGCCATGGTGCCAGGACGCCACTGCTCCCTTGCACCAGCAGTGGCATTCTGGCATCAGGACAGGCAGCTCCCCATACATTGATCTGCTTGGCATATGGGAAGCGCCTGCATGTCTATGTCCCCAATTCTGCTGTTGCGGGTCCATCCGGGTCCCACGGCAGCAGAATCAAGTACATCTCCAGCACATCCAAGACAGAGATTTTTCCAGCATTACTATGCTGTCTCAGTGTCCAAAAGTCACATTTCTCAGGTCTCACCAAAGATGTCTTCCCCAACTCTGACTGGTCCACACCAGGTGCCTTTTTGTTTATAAATTCCTCTGAGAAAGATAGAGGAACTGCTTCAATGCACTAAACAGTGATAAGGTCACTCTCTGCTCATTCTCTCCATGGAATGCTGGACTCCTTCACCAGAGTCTACCTCCGATACATGCTTGCTGTTCTCTGAAGCATCTCACCCATGCACTCCTTCCTGGGGTGTAATGCTTGAGTTTCAATTGGCATTGCAATGGACTTATTGTGGCCTCACTGGAGAAGAGGGGGAGCATAGGAGTCCTTCTTGTTTCTGTATGATGAACAAAGTCAACCATCAGTTCACGTTGAGCCAGTGCTTGCAGTTTTGGAGTCAGATGTGTCTTCCGCTTCCTTTTCCTCTGTATTTACACAGGTAACCAATTTGAGGCAAAACAAATAACTACTAAAACGTATCATTTGTGTAGCATTACAAGACATACATAGCACTGTACAGAGACATGTAAGAGACAGTCCCTGCTCATAGGAGTTTACAATCTAGTCAAGACAGACAACACAACTGGGGACTAGGATATACAGTATCTAGGGGATTGGTAAGGAAACATGTAGGAAGTGAACAGGAAACTAGGGGGATCAGGATCCAAAAGCAGTCTGAAAGAAGTTAGTTTTTGCCTGAATTTGAATAGGGACATGGAGCCTGGGAATACAAACAAAAAAAGCACCCAATGCAGGCACCTGAGTTTTTATTGTAACAAGAACCTCCTCTAGGGTTGCATAGCTCATGCCACATCTGAGAACATTTGGAATTTTTGCCTACGAGAAAAAGCCTCTTTCCTTTAAAAGCATTGAGAAAAAGCAATTTATCAGACTCAAGAAAAAAGAAAACAAGTAGGATCAATCTCTCGGTAAAGTCATCCTGAGAGGCCTCCAAATATCCAGAGAGATCTGAGCTATCACCTGGTCCAATCCACTCTGCCTCTAATTTTGGGAAATAGTGTTTCTAGGAGCATAATAACACTTAGAGAAATCTCTACCCCATTGGGGAAGATGAGAAACACTTTCAAATACTTTCTTAGCAAACTAACATGAGGAAGCAATTGTGTTACAGGGAAATTAAGAAAGCAAAGGTTCTTTGCTCTGAAGGAGTTTGTCATAGTCTCTGGGCTATAGGGTCCCTCAGCAAGTCTCATGTGGTAGGAGTCACAATCTTAGACATAAAAATATAAACAATCTAAAACAGAGGATCCCTGCCCTTCTGAAGATTCACCAGATAGGTCCAATCCATTGGGTCCAACTGTGTAGGCCATGAGAAGGGGCAGAGAGATCTATCACCAGGACAGGGTTACCTCCAATCCCAAGGGAGAAATGGAGGATTCTTCCATTATAAGAGTCTTTACCTTACTGACCATTATGTGCTTGTCCTTTGGTCCAACACATAAGCATCAGAGGGCAATTTTCAAAATGGCTGGAATTCAATAGTCACAACAGCCAGCCGAGATGCTTAAATATTGGTGGGATATTCAGCAGGAGCTCAGGCTCCCATATCCCATAAGACCAACACAATAGCTTCTGCACTGTGATTCAAACTCACTGAGAACTTTTATACCTGTAAAATAAGAGGCAAGGTCATTAGGGCTGGCAAAATGTAGTCAATGGGGGTGGCAGACTAACTTTATATTGAGGGCTAGCAGAAAGGGGATATTTGGGTAGATAAGGAGCTGGAGACCAGTTAGCTGGATAATGGCTTAGGAATTTAATGCTAGTTGGCTAGTTGAGGGCTTAATTAAGAGAGAAGAGAAATGATGAGATAGGGGAAGGAAACTGTTAGGGAAAGTAATTTGGTTGTTATGTTACTTAACTTGAAAGTACAGAAATAAAGGTTAATAAATAAAAACAGGTTGAAAAGATTTCACTTGGAGTGTAACACAATGATGTGTTTCCCTCATTTGCAGATTCAGACAAGTGGGGGGTTACATGTGTGTGTGTGTGCCATGGGGAGCCTCAGGGAGTGTTCTTGCATGCACACACATCCAAATTGCTGCTCAGCCAAAATAACTTCTGAAGCATCTTCCAAGCTACCATAAAGCCAGTTCTGGACTACTGTAATCTCATATTTCAAAACCTCTCAAAACATACCATTCACCCACTTCAAATGGCCCAAAAAGCAGCAGCTCGCATCATCACAGGGTCAGCAAGACACAATCACCTAACACCCCTCCTGAATCAACTAGATGAGCCAGGCCATGGGGGTCCCCACAGCCCAATCCCAGCCTTGGAAGGCCCGATCAAGGATCAGGCTGCAGGGAAATGGCACATTGCTGAGCTGGAGAGCTATTGGGGCTCTGGAATGGAATCCCAGTATGATGGTGACAGATGTGGAAGAATGGCCTAGTGGTTGGGGCACGGTACTTCAGGCCGGAAGGTCGGGGGTTCAAATCCCACTAGAGGACAGCAACCTTGGGCCGGAAGGACTGGGGTTTCTAGTCCCACAGGTGCTCCTTGTGGTCTTGGGCAAGCCACTTAACCCTCCATAGCCCATGTTTCCTGTAAAAAATAGTTATCTCCAAGTTATAATGCCCTGTTCAATGTAATTTCAGTTTGTTCAATGTAAACCACACTGATGCAGAATAGCACGGTATATAAGAGAATGTAAATAAATAAATAAAATGCCACAGCACCAGGCTCCATGCAGGAGCCCTGGCTGCCTTGTGCAGGGAAGGGGCTGGATGTCCAGGAGATTGCAATCGGGCCATGACCTGCCCATCCAGACCAGTTGCACCTGATTCTGATTCTGCAGTTTTAGTGGTTGCTGTCGAGTTAGCTTCTTTTCTTTTTCGGTAGAGTAGTCTGGTAGGCTCTGCTCCGATTCAGGTCTGTCTCCCATACCAGCCAGCAACTGATCCATGCCCCAGAAGTGGTACAGCTGCGCTCCTGCAGCCACAAAATGCAAGGTACCAGCATCATCTGTCTCTGGTATTAAAGGGATCCCTTAGCAGCACATGTCTATCTGCTCTATGTGGTCTCCTGCTACTGCTGTTGTCATTTGTGTGTTTCATTGCTTCTTGTGCTGTCTTCCCAGGTCTGTCTCCCATACCAGCCAGCAACTGATCTGACCCCCTCCCCCAAAGTGATGTGGCATGCTCCCACAGCCGTGAAATGCAAGATACCAGCATCATCTGTCTTCGGTATAAACGGGAACCCTCAGTGGTGCATACATTGTGGCCCACTCCTTGGGCGAGCTGCTTGGGGCGACTCCGGCGGCGAAGGGGCATCCAGTCATCTCCCATCATTCTCCTTATCTTTTTCAGCCTATATCACTATGGCTCTGTTCTGGTTAAGGGAAGGTGAAGAACCTTTCCTTGGCCGGTGTGTACCACCTGATTACTCAGCCATATCTGTCCCTCGTCTAGTCTACAATAGGGAGTTGCAATACTCCTCCGCTCCTCTCTTTTATGAACTCAGATTGACTCTTCTTCTCTTCACTGTCCTGAGTCCCTTCTCCTCCATCTTCACACTTGCCCTCCTGTTCACTTCCTCCTGCTTTACTCCCCTCCCTCCCTTCACTCTACTCTCTGGGATGCCATTCTTCTTACAATTTCTGAAATCTCCCTGCAGTTCCTGCACCTGGTGCTTCTGGGTGATTTTAATGTCCACTTTCACTCTCCCTCTTCATCTCGTGACTTCTCTTTTCTGATCCTCCTTTAGGATCTTGGCTTGATTCAACATGTGAGTGTCCCCACTCACATGGCAAGCCACACATTTGATCTCATCATCACTTCCTCTGCCTCTCCTCTCTTGTCCTCTGCCTTATCGATCAGACCACTACCCTGGACTGATCACTTTTATATCAGGTTTGCTCTACATATCCATGCTCTTCTGACCTAGTGCTCTCTTCCTGGTTGTTAGAACATTCCCTCAATTTTTTGCCTTTTATTCTCAACATGCTTAACATGAATCTCTCTTCTGGTACTTTTCCTATACCTTGGAAACATGCTCTGGTAAGCCCACCCCTTAAAAAAAAAACATCTCTTAATCCTCTGGACCTTGCTTACTATTGCACTTCTTGTCTAAAATCCTTGAAAAAACAGTCTTTTCATAACTGGTTCACCATCTGGATTTCATTCGTTTTATACATCCTAGACAGTCCAGTCTCTGCCCAGGTCACAGTGTTGAAACTATCATACGCTCCTTTCTTAATGATCTTCACACCTCCCACAATCGTGGTGATCTATCTCTGGCAGTATCTCTCAATATCTCTGCAGTCTTTGATCTAGTTGACCATTTTCTTCTTCTTTCTCGTCTTCGGGAAGCAGGCTTTGGGGTTTGGTCCTTCGTTGATTTCACTCCTTCCTCTATTCACACTCTTTTTCAGCTTTCTTAGGCACTGCCTCTACTGGAAACAGGATACTGGGCTTGATGGACCTTGGTCTGACCCAGTATGGCATATCTTATGTTCTTATGACCCTGTCTCTCTTTCTTGTGAGGTTCCACAAGGTTATGCTCTTGCACCTCTTCTATTTAATATCTTTCTTGCACCATTCAGTCTACTCATTCACAATCCAGGTTATCAGTGTACTATTACACTGACAATATCATTCTTCTCTACCATGTCAGCCCTCTGCATCTTGACCTCTCACCCCTCAATGCCTTTCTATTCAAGGTCTCCAACTAGCTAACTATGAACTGTCTCCATCTCAATGTGTCCAAGACCTCTGCTATATGGTTCACTTTTGGTGCCCCCATCCCTCAGTAGCCCCAGTCCTCTCAGGTTCTACCATTCCTCTGGTCTCTTCTTTATGCTATCTTGGCATTTTTTTTTATTCCGATATGTCCTTTCATGATCATATCTCTCTGCTCACTCATCGGTCCTTCTTCTACTTGTGACAGATCCTTGCCTTCCATCCTTTCCTGTCCAGCCCCGCTCTGAACACTCTCTTTCTATCTCTAGTTATGTCCTGCCTTGACTTCTGTAGTCTTGTCCTTGCTGGTCTTCCATAATCATAACTTCACCGCCTTCAACTGATACAAAATACTGCATCCAGAATCCTCACACATGACTCCCCCTGTGACCATATTACCCCACTTCTTATTCAGTTCCACTGGCTTCCCGTTGACTATCGCATCCATTGCAAGATTCTTACTCTAGTACATTGTACATTGTACCATTTATACACAAAGATCTCAATATTTAACAAACCTGCTACAGTTCCACATAGCAACCCGCAGTCTCTGTTCCGCTCATGTTAACTGGTTACATCTCCCCCTCTCCACTATGCGCTCACTTGCAACCAACCCACCACTCAGCTTTTTTTCTTTCTGGGCCTCTCCCTTTGGAAAGCTCTGCCCACTGCACACCATCTGGAAACAATTTTCTCCAGATTCAAGTCCCTCCTGAAAACTCACCTCTTCTGCTCCACTTTTAACCTTCCCTCTATTAGTCCCTGCTTGTCTCTCTGTGATCCCTCACTTGCTTGACTCTGCTTTCTGGTTATGTGTTTCTTTCCTATCTATTACTGTAATTCCAGCATTAGCCAATATCTAGTTGTTACTTGGATTGTACACCGCCCTGATTTAATGAAGATGAAAGACTCCCTCAAATCAAAACTCAAACCCAACCCAACCCAAATACTTCCAATAACAAGAACAAGAAAAACCTGCATATGGAGCATATTTCACATGCCATCAATAAAAGAACTAAAAAATATCATAACTAGTCTCAACACCACAACCTTCACTCTCGGTCCATGTCCAGTATCCTGGATCAAAATGACAACTGAACAACTAGCCCCTATTCTACTCAAAATAGTACAACTTTCACTTACACAAGGCACTGTACCTCCTATACTCAAACAATCAATGGTAAGGCCAATTATAAAGAACAACACCCTGGACTCAAACAATCCCAACTCATACCGACCCATCGCAAGCCTCCCATTTACAGCAAAGATAATTTAAAAAGTGGTCCAACTCCAGTTACAAGATCACCTTGAGGCACACACTCCTCACCAACATGGGCTCAATCCCAAACACAGCATGGAAACTCTTATCACCTCACTCTTGAACAGCCTAATCACCAGACTAGACAACACCAGACAATGCTGCATATTGATATTCCTTGATATAAAATACCAGAATACATTTGACACAGCAATAATTAATAACTGTTTGACTGATATGAACAATTGGCTCACAGATAACAACTTTAAAATAAACCTAGATAAAACAGAAGCGTTGTTCATTTTTAATAATCAGAACTTAATAACTCCTAAAGAAATCAATATACTAAGCAAACCCATAAAGGTCAGCGAGGAAGTAAAATACCTTGGTATAATCATAGATAAACATATTAACTTAAAATCCCATATAAATAAAATTACAGCTGGAGTATACTATCGTTTAAAGATCATTAGGAACCTCAAGCCAATTTTACAACTAAATCACTTTCAAACGGTATGTCAAGCTGTTATAACACCACTCCTCGACTTTGGAAATATCCTTTATCAAGGTCTTCCAAAACATAGTACCCATGCCCTCCAATTGGCACAAAATACAACCGCAAGAACTATAATGAATTCTCCAAAATTTGATCGTATAACTCCCTTGCTTCAAGAATTGCACTGGCTTCCAATCATTATGAGATCGAAATACAAGAACCTCATGAATATTTTCAAAATTTTACATGAGTCATCAGCAAACATTCTAACAACTATTATTTCTAAGGACATAGGCTCAAGGCCCAGACGCTCACAGTCTACTAACAGACTTAATTCCCACTTAAAGTTTAATAGATCCAAACAAATAACATCTAATAGGGCTTTCTCCTTTATGGCACCACAACTATGGAATTCTATTCCTAGTGATTTAAGAAATGAGTATGATATCAAAGATTTTCGAAAGTCCCTTAAAACGTATCTATTTATTGAAGCATATGGCAATTAATCTAATTCCAATAGAACAAAATGTTTTAACCCTTTGAATTTCAATTTTCCTATAATGTTTAAATTATTTTAACATTTTGTTAGATTGCAGTTATTTGTTTAATGAAATTGTAATGAATTATGAAATGTAATTTTGCTGTAGTTTATGTATAATTTAATGGAATGTACTGTAGTTTACTGTAATGTACTATCTTATTGTCTCCCCCCCCCTCGATGTAGTCCCTCTGTTGTCTTGTTGACCACTTTGACTGAAGGATAAGGTGGTATATAAAACTGATTAAATAAATAAAAGCTTTGTTTGATTCTATAAACTACAAAATACTAATCACATGCCTAAATGAAATTGGACTACAAGAAACAACACTAAAATGGTTTATATCGTATCATACTCACAGAAAGATAAAGGTCAAATCTGGATCACATCAATCAAATCCAATAGATCAGCAGCAAGGGGTACCTCAGGGCTCAGCACTCTCTGCAGTGCTGTTTAGTATCTATCTGTAGCCCCTCTGCAGCATAATAGCCAAACATATAATAGACTACAATATCTATGCAGATGACATCATGGTCCACACCTCATTCAACACTGACCGACCTGACTACATGAACATAATAACATGTCTGGAAGACATGTCAAGCTGGCTCCTGGAAAAAAAAATTAATGATAAACTAGAAGAAAACAGAAGCAATCTTCATAACAAAGAATTCTGCATTTGCTCTACCAAAATCTCTGCAAATCGCGCATAACATCATAGAAGTGAAAATGGAAGTCAAATATCTGGGGATATACCTCGACCAAAACCTAAACTTTCAAGCACATACAAGCAAGATTACAAAAACTGCCTACAACAAACTAAGAACAATACAAAAACTCAAAACCTCTTCTGGACTTTAATAACTTTTGCGTAGTCTGCCAAGTCTTGATAATGCCAATACTGGACTATTGCAACATCATCTACCAGGGGCTACCTACCCAGTCCATCTACCCTTTGCAATTACTACAAAACACGATGGCCCGTATCATAACTGGGACACCAAGAACCAGCCACATAACCCCAACATTGAGACAACTGCATTGGCTCCCCATAATCACCAGGACCAAATACAAAGCAATACTCACCATTTTCAAAATCCTACACCAACTATCACCACGAACACTTCATATCCTCATCAGCAAGGACCCTGAAAACAGAACAAAAAGGAAACTCAATAAAAAACTACTAATAATACCAAAGACCAAAACCAAAGCTAAACAAACAACCTGTCATAGAGCTTTTTCAATATATGCTCCATCACTCTGGAACACCCTCCCAGAAAATATAAGAACCACTAATGACCTGTGGGACTTTCGGAAAGCCTTAAAAACACACTTTTTTTTTTAATACTATGGACCAGAACCTGAAACACTGTGCGAAACGCACCCACTTCAGTGAAATATGAACACATCCAATCATTCTAACTTCCAAACAATAGCAGCAACCATCATAACCAACATCAAAAAGCCATGTATCCAATACTGTTAATACCCCTGTTATATCCAAGTTTTTAATTCCTTGTTCTATGTAAAGTTCATTTTGTTTAACATTCAATGTAAACCACTTTGAAAGTAATAAAAGCAATATAGAAAAATTTATAAATAAATAAATAAAAAATAAAGAAAATATCAAATAACTGAATAAACATAAATAAGCATAAACATATAGCCCCCGTGGGATCAGAATCGGTTGCAAGTCTGGCCCATCCAGATTCTGGATATGCAGACAGGCAGGATGTGCCCTGATTGGAATGGGCTTTTAATAGTGTAACTTTCATTATAGTGGGGCTTAACTTTGAGGCTGATAGCAATAAATTGTTCTATCACAGGGGTAGTTATTCATGTATGGGGTATGGCCATACAGTCAGATTTGATTGCTATTATGTCAGTCCATAATGATCCTTGAAAAAATGTGTTTTTAATGCTTTTCTAAAGTCCCATAAGTATTTTAGCATTCTGGTAGGGTGTTCCATAATGTTGGTTCATAAATGGTGAATGCTCTGTTGCATGTTGACTGGTTGAACTTTTTCTTTGTGTTTGGGATGAGAAGGAAATTTCTATGTGTAGTTCTTTTTATTCTAATTTCTGGGTCCTTGTAGTATGTCTGGGGATAGATTGTTTATGATTTTGAATATGTTAAGTAGAATTCTGAATTTGATGCGCACTTGAATTGGAAGCCAGTGAAGTTGTATCAGAGTTGGGGTTATGTGCTCATTTCTTGTGGTTTCTTTGATTATTCTTGCTGCCATGTTCTGGGTAATTTGGAGTGGGAGTGTTAACATGTTTTTGGAGGCTTTGATGAATTATAGTACAGTAGTCCAGGGTTGTTGTTATTATTGCCTGGCATACTGTTCTGAACTTACTATTACTGAGAAGAAGTTTGAATTTCCTTAAGATTCTTATTTTATGGTATGCTGCTTTGATTGTCTTGTTTACGTGAGCTTGGAAATTTATAGGTCTATTCCCTTCAGGACGTCCAGCCCCTTGTGAAGCGAGGCAGAATCGGGGTGTATTGTGGTAAACTTGATTCTGATCCCATGGGGGCATTTAGCCCCCACGGGTTCAGAATCAAGTCTATTGGCATGGATATGCAGGCTAGCCTCGATTCTGATCAGCTTCATGCCCAGCCGCATACCCGGTTAATTCAGCCTGGCTCCGTAATGGAGCTGCAGTGACATGGCACCATGGCTCCATTATGAAGCTGCAAAAGTCAGCTGCTGCTGAAATTGTCCATTCTCCATAGCCATACCCCCGATCCAGCCTTCCATGGTCAGGGTCCAGCTGTGGGGAACCCCCTGCACTCCTCCCTGCTTTGTCCCCACTAGCCACTGCTACCCCTTGTCCTCAATAGCCACTACTACCCCTTGTCTAGAGGGAATTATTCCACCTCTGAGTTAGAATAAGTCCCGTGTCTAACCGGCATAACTCAGACATACAAGACTAACCTCAGAATCGGCCCTGTATGTCCAGGGTGACAGCCTGCCCAAATACTGCTCTCATTCCACCTTCCACCCGCCTCCTCCCATCCCCTACTAAGGCTCCCTTCACAACTCCGCTGTTCGTACAGGGAGCCTTGCACGGGGAAGGCAAGGGGGACAAATAGCAGGGATATATGTCCATGCAGGGCATACATCCCCACTATTCGTGGCTTGGAATAACCTCCTAAGTTTTGATCCAGTATGACCCCTAGGTATTTTACCTCATTTTTGACCGTGAGATCGTTGTTTTTCAGTTTTATTGTTGTAGGTGGTATAAATGTGATGCTTTTGGTGGCATATAGGACGTCTGTTTTCTTGTAATTTATAGTTAAATTTTGTTTTTCCAGCCACTGTATCAATGCCTCCATGCAGCTGGTTATCTGTGCGTGCTCAGGTTTTTCAGTGTTGAAGGTTGTGTAAATCATAATATGATCCGTGTATATTTTGTATTGCTTGTTATGCTTCCTTATTAAATCAGATAGGGGCTGTACGTATATCTTGAATAGAGTTGATGACAGGGCTGATCCTTGAGGTATTCCTTGGGTTTCAAGCTCCCATGTAACATAAGACCAACACAATGACTTCTGCACGAAACTGCAACTATTAGCAAGTTACTATGTTATAAAATAAACCATTACCTTGTTATGTTGTAAACCACTCTGACTAAAGGATAAAGCAATATAAAAAAACCCTATTAAATAAATAAATAAAAATTGTGTGTATGTGTGTGTGTGAGTGATATATATTGTGGGGGTGCTCATGCATGTATGTGTGTGTCCTGGGGAGTGTTGAGTCTGTGTGCGCACATATGTGTGTGTGTGTGTTTGTGTGTGTGTGTGTTTGTGTGATGGGGAGTCTTAGGGGTTGCATGCATATGGGTGTGTTTTGTGTGTGTGGGGAGTGTTGGGTGGTATGTGCATGTGTGCCTGTGTGTATGTATGTCATGGTGTCAGGGTGTGTGTACACATGTATGTGTTTGTGTGGGTGTTTGTAATAGTGAGTGTTGGGTGCTGTGTGTGTGTGTGTGTGTGTGTGTGTGTGTGTGTGAGTGTGTGTGTCTGTCTATCTGGCTGTGTGTGTATTTATGTGTGTGTATGTGATGGGGCACATTGAGGATATGTGTGTGTCATGGGGAGTGTTGGGAGGTGCATGCTCATATGTGTGTTTATTTGTGTGTCACGAGGTATGTCAGGGGTACGTGCATGTGTGTGTATGTGTGTGTCATGGCGAGTGTCAGGCGTGCATACAAATGTGTATGTGTGCATGCATCAGAATCAGGGGTGCATGTGTGTGTGTGTGTGTGTGTGATTGGAGGTCTTAAGGAGTATATGTTCACATGCGTGTGTTTGATGAGGAATGTTGAGGGGTATTCACATGTGTGTGTGTGTACATGAGATGGGGAGTGTCAGAAGATGCATGCATGTGTGTATGTAATGGGGAATGTCAGTGGGCCATGTGTGTGCATGTTTGTCATGGGAAATGTCAGAGGTACATGCACATATCTATGTATGTGTGTCATGGGGAGTGTCAGGGGGAGTTGCGGGTGTGTGTGTGTCATGGGACAGGAAGGGCATGTTTTTGTACTTGTCTGTCTCGGTGGATGTGTGCATGTACATTTACACCAGACAGGCATGTTACCAGGCAATCCTCACATCACCAGCCACCTAACTATTTGCATACCTAATGATTGCATTACCAACTATAATGGCTGCCCTAGTCCTTCCTCATGGGCACATGGCCCTGGAGAAACCTCCTCAGTATGAGAGGGTTTTACATTATCTGAAGGACAAGTCCTAGATACAGGATCACTTCCTGCCACACTAGGGTGATGCTCTCCTCCATGGCAACAAGGAGGCTACCAGACTGGAGGTGAGACTTCAGCTCTCTGTACTTGTAGGTCTCGTCTCTGTCTTCCATATGTCCACCAAGTCTTCTGCTCTAGCCTCCATAGATCATACTCATTCTCTGAAAGCAGAGTTCCTTGCACCTAGTGCACACATACGACCCCTCAAGAATTGGGAGAAAATCATTTATGTGACACTCAATGCAAAAGACTGGATAATCCCCACCTTGCTGCTGAACTGCTGTCTGTATCTTAGTTTTAAGGTTTTGTTTAGCTATTTAAGTTGTTTTCTTAAGTTTGTTGGGGATACATGTATTAATACAACTATACCTAATATATGGCCTTTGTTCACCTCAAGATTAATTATTTGTCCTTAATTAATATATTCCTGATGAGGATAACCTGAGAGAGAATTTGACCACCTTCATCCCTTTAATAGGTTTAAGAGCCTATAAAACTATGACTATGTCTGGGTCGGGTGCAAGATTGGGTGGGTGGGAGGGAAAGGACTTAATAAAAGCTGGCTTGCTACAAAGTGCCCTGACCTGTGCTTCTAAGGTAATGTCAACAATTTCCTGAGGGATTTACACAACTCTTGGTTTGATAGAGGAGACCTTTCAAATTGCCCCTTTGATCTGTCGCTTGGCTTTAACATTTATTTAAGACAACTTCACAAATTGTTTGCCTCCTAACTGGAAGGCCTCTTTGTAAAGGTCTCTAGAAACAAATGCATTTCTTTCTACTCAAAGTCTATTTACTCTGTTTTACTTTCTATGCTAAGCTATATTCTGATTTGATTTAAATGAAAAGCTCTCCAGAAATAATTTATTTTTTTTTCTATTCAGAGACTATTTACTCTATTTTACTTTCTATGCTAAGTTATACTCTGATTTGATTTAAATGAAAGGCTCTCTGGTGGTACTAAGACCTGACTGACTCAACAAAAACACTGAATTCTAAAATACACAGATTTATCAGCTTTAACCCAAAGAATTCCCTTTTCTCCAAGATTTAGAATTTTTCCCAGAAGAAAAATACTTATAAGTGCAGATCTTTTTTCAGCTGTTGCAGTCCCTTTTGGTGTTCATTGTGAAAAGCTGGCATTTACACATGTAGGTTACCAGGTTTCCCCCATCAAATGTTTTCCCACATGTGTCTTTCTAAACTCACTCCTCCCACAGCCCATAGATGTGCATTTTAGTAATAGCTCCACATCTAGCAGAGCTGTTTCTAAAATAGTGGCACGATTGTAAATGGGATGACATGGACATCAAAATTCTGATCTCCATATCCTATCTAAAATGTGCTTTTATTAAGGCAAGCTAGGAAGTAAGGAAATGTTTCATTTTCACTCAAAAACAATATGAATTGATATAGGAAATATTGTCTGAATTTTCCTATGCATTTGAATTGACTGCACATCCTAGTGTGATCTCTTAGTGATGCACTTCTGGAAATGCCCAGTGATGTGTTAAAAACCTGATTTATTAAGATCTCTTTTATCTTGGATGTAGAAAGGAAAAACAGTCTTAATAAATCAGGCCCTAAAAGAGTTTCAGTAGACTTAGAAAGGGGTCTCATCCTTCTCTTCCTTCCCCATCCTGACCTTCAATTTCAGTGGGAACAATGCAGGAAGTGGGTGAATGCGGTCTTAGATACTGGTTCCTAGGTTTTAGGCTGAGTCCAACATTCAAAGAAAATTTGTCAAAGTCCATTAGTAATATTGTAATAATCACAGTGGCAATGTTTATTATTGTAATTTATGCTTTAAAAAAAAGAATGCTCACTGCAACTTACTGTATGTATATGAGATTTCTTTTTATATCTTTGGGAAGCAGTCTGTGTCAGAAAGCAACATTTGTACAAAGATTGACAAGCTGAGTAGGCCAAGTTAGACTTGGGGAATTCATCAGTGGAAGCACCTCAGATGCTTTGTTTTTAGTAAAGGCTGTCTTCCAAATACTTTGATATTATTCCCATTTTTATACTATTTTTCAATATTTCATCCACATAGCAGGCCATTATTAAGCTAACCTATTATCAGTAGGAAAGCATAGAACTAAGTTTCACACATTTTTTTTTTATGGTAGGCTTGAATCTGGTCAGAATTCTCAGTATAGGCTGTTTTTCAATATTCTTCATCCTTCAGTTCTATCACCAACAAACACATTTCTTCATGGAGTTACCTCTACCAGGCACAGACAATCGAGTACATGTGAATCAACTTTCTGAAGGGTTTAAACATAGTTCCTCTACAGTGTACATATTTAAAGTCCTAAGTTTCATCTTATGGAGATACAAAGGGGATTATTCTGAGCCACGAATAGCCGAGCTGGATGGCCTATTGGGACGTCCATCCCCACTCTTCGTGCCTTTGCCTGCCACCAACTAACTTCCCCGCCAGTTGTGCGGGGAAATTAGATGGGGTTGGGGAAAGAGTGGTCTGGGGTGGAGTCTGGGCAGACAGTGGATGATCGCCAGCCCTGAATATACAGGGCCAATTCTAATGTCAGCCTTGTACGTCCAGGGCCGGCAAAATATCTGGGAAAGTTATTCCACCTCTGAGGTGTAATAACTTCCCTGGACATTTTGTTTTGGTGGCCCGGGGTGTGGATTGGGCAGGGGGGGCCAGGGTTAATTCTCCGCAGCCCGAACCTGGCCTTAGGAGGCCAGATCAGGGGTCGGGCTGCGGGGAATAAACCTTTTATGCTGGTGGCTATCATTGCTACTCAAAAAATCACCAAAGCAAACCCCCAAGATACAAAGATATTTTTTTGTCGGATGTTTTCAGGAAAGGAACATGGTATCCACCTATGTCCACCACACAGTCACATCCATTTTATTATAATATTAAGAATTTTTCCACTTAGCTGAATCGTAGATTAGTGAGGCACACTCAAGCACGACGTGCACGTTTCGGGGAAAACCCTGTATCAAGTGCCGCCTTTAACAATGTCATCTATCTTCTGTAACGCCGGAACCAGCTGTTACCTTCAAAAAGGGCTGATACTTTCCTGAATGGCCAACAAGCGCTGTCTAGCAATTCAGCCTACCAATGAAAACTCCGGGAACACCCCACCAATCAGGGGAATCCCGGGATCACCGGTGGCGTCAACAAACACTGAGCCAATCAATTTCTTTGTTGAGACCGTCTGGAGATACTGTATGTAGATGAAAGATCCAATGTTGCTCACAACTTTGCAATCTATCGACACGATTTCCACCGCGTGGATCTGGAGGTATATGGTCAATGACCGTCCAGTGCAAATCTGTGAATGCATGACTCGCTGTCAGGCAATGTTCAACCAACGGAGCCGTCAGCACTTCTTGGCGAAGACGAGAAGCATGTTCACTCAGTCTAAGCTTAACTTTCCGAGTTGTTCTGCCCACATAAACCAAAAGGCATGGGCAATAGATGAGATAAACAACAAAGCTCGAATCACAATTAGTCTCCCAACGACGATAAAATTGCTGATCCTTCCCTGGGCAAGTCCATTCCACTCCTGTCATTGCCAAAGAACAATAGATGCAATTACCGCATTCCCTATGACCCCCATGAGAAAGAACAGGTGTAGGGGGGCGATCTTCCATCACAGCAGTGCGTGCCAACAAATCCCCTAAGTTGGCTCCCCACATAAAGGCTATCAAAAGAGGTGTCTGAAAGCAAGGATGTAAATGTAAAATAGGCCAATGTTTCCGGAGGATAGTAGCCACCCCTAAGCTGGAGTCCATATAAGGCAATATGCCCACCGTCCGTGATGGGGCTTGATCTTCATTTCCCCCTGGCCGATGGTCCGACAATAGCCATTCCCGGTGCATATACAATGCACGGCAATAAGCGGATTTAATCACTTTGGAGGGATAGCCTCTCTTAGACAGCCGAATACATAATTCGGTAGCATGTACCTTAAAATCCTTAATCGAGGAACATATCCTCCGCAACCGGAGAAACTGGCCATACGGCAAACCCCGTTTTAATGACATAGGATGGAAGCTATGATATTGTAATAAACTGTTGCGTTGTATAGGTTTCCGATATAATGAGGTACGAAAATGGCGAGGTCAAGGCAATCGAAATTCCTTTGCCGACGATTGGGAACCGCCATTAACTCGTCAGCGGTCCCGGCAGCAAGCCAATCAATTGTAGTCAATTTAGCACCTATCCCTCTATCTTCAGCTCATGAAAGGTTATTAAATTTAGGACTTTCGTTTGTACCTACGGTAAAATATGACCCATTCAAAATGCGGGTCTGTTTACATAAATTTTTCCGGCAGTTGCGAGTAACTCATTTTTTCTCCGATAAACCTGCCAGGCCGGATACTTCAGTGGTGCACCCCAAATCTACCTGGTTGCTTTCTGGGGTATTGGACCCAGCCCTTAATATTTATCAGCAATTAGTTTTGCGGGATGTAGGGGAATTTGAAGAACAACTGAGTCCGACTTGGGTCAACTTGGATAAAGGAGATTGGGGAGTTTTGAGACAATTGCAACGTGATCCTACTTTTACCGTTCGGCGAGCCGACAAAGGGGGAGCTGTTGTGGTTTATGCCACAGAAGACTACTTACGATTGTTGAATGATCATTTATCTGATACGGTTACCTACCGAGTATTATCTTGTGATCCTACCCCAGATTTGATGGTGACAATTAAATCGCTGATGGCTGAGGCATTGACTAATGGGTGGATTATTTATTTATTTTATTTATTTATTTATTTATTTTATTTAGACAGTTTTTGTATACCGCCTTATCCTTCAATCAAAGCGGTCACAACACAATTGAGGGATACATTTAACACGTGGGGATATGAGACACATACACTAATACTTACAGGGAACATGGGCTATGGAGGGTTAAGTGGCTTGCCCAAGACCACAAGGAGCATCTGTGGGACTAGAAACCCCCGTCCTTCCGGCCCAAGGTTGCTGTCCTCTAGTGGGATTTGAACCCCCGACCTTCCGGCCTGAAGTACCTTGCCCCGACCACTAGGCTACTCCTCCACTGTTACCGCGCTGTATACAAATATTGATCAGGCTGAGGCTCTACAACTACTACAGTCAAAATTTACAACGGCTCCTCCCCGTCTACCACGACAATTCTTGATTGAGCTAATTTCAATGGTGTTGACCAAAAATTATTTTATGTCACAGGGACAGTTCTATATGCAGATTTATGGGATAGCCATGGGGGCTTCGGTGGCGCCATCCATTGCCACCCTCTATATGGCAGCCTTTGAAGAACAGCATCTGTATCCTTCCGAGTATTTTCATTATATTATTTTTTGGAAACGTTTCCTGGACGATGTCTTCTTTTTGTGGAGGGGCACTTTAGAAGAATTACACCAATTTTGGTTTGGCTGAATGGTTTAAAACCGAATTTAAAGTTTACGGCTCAGACTGACAAACATCAGATAGATTTTTTGGATATTACAGTTTTTTGGGAAGAAGGCCATTTTCGTACCTCATTATATCGGAAACCTATTCAACGCAACAGTTTATTACAATATCATAGCTTCCATCCTATGTCATTAAAACGGGATTTGCCGTTTGGCCAGTTTCTCCGGTTGCGGAGGATATGTTCCTCGATTAAGGATTTTAAGGTACATGCTACCGAATTATGTATTCGGCTGTCTGAGAGAGGCTATCCCTCCAAAGTGATTAAATCCGCTTATTGCCGTGCATTGTATACGCACCGGGAATGGCTATTGTCGGACCATCGGCCAGGGGGAAATGAAGATCAAGCCCCATCACGGACGGTGGGCATATTGCCTAATATGGACTCCAGCTTAGGGGTGGCTACTATCCTCCGGAAACATTGGCCTATTTTACATTTACATCCTTGCTTTCAGACACCTCTTTTGATAGCCTTTATGTGGGGAGCCAACTTAGGGGATTTGTTGGCACGCACTGCTGTGATGGAAGATCGCCCCCCTACACCTGTTCTTTCTCATGGGGGTCATAGGGAATGCGGTAATTGCATCTATTGTTCTTTGGCAATGACAGGAGTGGAATGGACTTGCCCAGGGAAGGATCAGCAATTTTATCGTCGTTGGGAGACTAATTGTGATTCGAGCTTTGTTGTTTATCTCATCTATTGCCCATGCCTTTTGGTTTATGTGGGCAGAACAACTCGGAAAGTTAAGCTTAGACTGAGTGAACATGCTTCTCGTCTTTGCCAAGAAGTGCTGACGGCTCTGTTGGTTGAACATTGCCTGACAGCGAGTCATGCATTCACAGATTTGCACTGGACGGTCATTGACCATATACCTCCAGATCCACGCGGTGGAAATCGTGTCGATAGATTGCAAAGTTGTGAGCAACGTTGGATCTTTCATCTACATACAGTATCTCCAGACGGTCTCAACAAAGAAATTGATTGGCTCAGTGTTTGTTGACGCCACCGGTGATCCCGGGATTCCCCTGATTGGTGGGGTGTTCCCGGAGTTTTCATTGGTAGGCTGAATTGCTAGACAGCGCTTGTTGGCCATTCAGGAAAGTATCAGCCCTTTTTGAAGGTAACAGCTGGTTCCGGCGTTACAGAAGATAGATGACATTGTTAAAGGCGGCACTTGATACAGGGTTTTCCCCGAAACGTGCACGTCGTGCTTGAGTGTGCCTCACTAATCTACGATTCAGCTAAGTGGAAAAATTCTTAATATTATAATAAAATGGATGTGACTGTGTGGTGGACATAGGTGGATACCATGTTCCTTTCCTGAAAACATCCGACAAAAAAATATCTTTGTATCTTGGGGGTTTGCTTTGGTGATTTTTTGAGTAGTTTATTTGTCACCGAAGGGATAGGGTTTTGGTGGCTATCATTGCGGCTTTTAAATGGAGCCGCGGTGCCATGGCAACATTACTCCATGGTGCTGCAGCTCCATTTAAATGCCCTGACTGAGTTAGCCAGGTGCCTGACTGAGTTAGCCGTGTGCAGTCCTGCATGTGCAGGACTGTTCGCGATTCTGATTCTGCAGGGCTAGATTTGTCCCACAGGACGTAGCCGGGTGCAGTCCTGCATGTGCAGGCTGGACAGAATCACTGTCCCAGACTGCATGTGCAGGACTGTTTGTGATTCTGTTCCTGCAGGGCTAGACGTGCCCCATGGGACCAGAATCGCAATCCCCTCTGTGCATCTGGTTCAGACCGGAAGCATAGAGGGGACCTACATCTGGGAATCGGGCCCACAGTGTGTAATAAAATCCAGATGAGACTTAAGGAGGAGAGGAAAGATGTGGAACATGAAAGAGGAATCCAAATACCTCAGAACTCAATGTATGATGTTTTCAGGGGACAGACTGAGTAGAAAATGATGATGAATGCATGAACCCATCTTTTAGTGGAAGAGGTGGAGTAATAAACAGCAAAATAATTCCAGAAATCATATTGTGATATTGCTGGAGAACTGAATGGAAAAGTCTGTCTTTTTACAGATGACACGAAAATTTGCAACAGACTGGACTCTCCTGAGGGAGTGGATAACATGAGGAAAGATCTACAAAAGCTGGAAGAATGGTCTAATACTTGGCAGTTAAGATTTAATGTGAAGAAGTGCAGTGTCATGCACTTAGGAAGCAGAAATCCAAGGGAATTGTATGTGATAGGGAGCGAGAGGTTGGTGTGCACGTACGAGGAGAAGGACCTTGGATTGATTGTTTCTGAGGATCTCAAGGTGGCGAAATGGTGCGATAAGACAGAGGCAAAAGCCAGAAGAATGTTAGATTGCATGCAAAGAGGAATTACCAACAGGAAGGAAGAGTTACTAATGCCACTGTTCAAGTCGCTGGTGAGGCCTCACTTGGAATACTTTGTTCAGTTTTGGAGACTATATCACGCAAAGGATATAAAAAGACTGGAAACAGTTCAGAGGAATGTGACCAAAATGTTTTGGAGCCTGCATCAGAAGACTTATGAGAAGAGATTTGAAGACCTAAATATGTACACTATGGAGGAGAAGAGGGACAGGGGAGATATGATTCAAACCTTTAAATACTTAAGAGTATTAATGAATAAACAAACCTCTTCTAAAGACAGGGAAGCTGTAAAACTAGAGGACATAACATGAAGCTGCAAGAGGGTAAACTGAAAGGCAATGTCAGAAAATAGTTTTTCACTGAAAGGATGGTGGATGCTTGGAATGCCCTGCCGATGTAAGTGGTGGGGCAAATACAGTGACAGAATTTAAAAAGGCATGGGACAGACACAGTGGATCCCTTTATAGCAACAGTATAAAATCAAAATAAATATAACTATCTCTTATATCTCAACAAATAGGGGTGACCTATACAGAGCGCTTGGTACACCTACTCCTGCTGCCTTGTTGGGCAGACAGGATGGACCATACTGTTCTTTATCTGCCGTTACTATGTATGTTACTATGTAAGCACCAAGGATGCACTAATTGCAAAAAAGGGAGAAGAAAAGTAGAAATCCTCTAATGTATACATCAATGCATTGGGGAGTAAACAATTCAGATTTATTGGCCATTTCTTTGCTTCTCTCAATTCTTTTGAAGTCATGGAAAACAATAGTTGGAAAGATTGAGTCCTCAACTGAGAATGAAGTAGACGTAAAGGGATCAGACACTATACATACAGAGGATAATTTTGTAACAGACTATCTATGTGTGAAAGCCAAGCAGGCATGCATACATTTATGCATGTAACTTCTGGGGTAATTTTATAACTTTTTGCTTATAAAAGTGCCTTTACTTGTATAGAATTATCTCCACTGAATACTAGTATTCATATATAAACTACTTACATAGTCAATACGCAGTTCTGTATCTTATCTTATTGGTTGATTTCTTCTAATATATGATTTACAATGCTTTTATACATATGGGCCCCATAAATAGCTACAAAGAAGCAACAGATTGTTAAGCTAAGCAATAAAATTAGCATAGCCCTTCACCTAAGGAAAATGAGTCATGGTATGCAGATAATTAAAGTAGATATTGAGTGGGTTTGGTGATAAAGTTATGTTTGCTATGTTTTCTCCATGTTAGCCAAAATGGAAAGATCAAGTGTGGTGTTATATTTAAAAAAATACCCTCAAGAACACAAAAATGTCTCTTAATATTTAAAGAAAGTGATGAAACCTGCTTGATAAATAGCGAAAATGCTCAAAATACATTTCTCATGCTGAAACATAGTCATTAAACTGAAGAAATTAGCATTAGCATTAAAGAATAAGATTAATTAAAGACTAATTAAAATTGGCATAGTGAAGCAGCTGGTGACTCCATGGCAGTACTGCCATGTAAAAGAACATAGGTTTGATTCCTGTCTCAAGTCTGACACTACATATGTCAGCTGAGGCTATGAATGTCATGAAGGAACATCCACAACTCTGTAAAGGGTAAAATCATTCCTTTCATAGAAAGAAAGCTCTTTGTGTTGGATTTACAACTCAGGCTTCTGCAGATAAGTTTTTCACATTTATATGAATTTATAAAATGGGTTTCACAAACATCCGAGCAGAGTGTTTTCCCATTCTCTTCCTGTTTATTTGGCCCGAAAATCGAAAAATATGTTTAATGGTATTAGTGCAATACTGCACTTCAGAAGATCTTTTTTCTATGATGCTATCATGTAAAAGCAGTTCAGAATTATGATGAGTGAAAAAATTGAACAACAAATTTGCATTAATTTCTCCCCGAAAATTGGAGATTCATGCAGAGATGTGACAAGTTACAGCAAGTGTATCATAATGAATGCATGGGCCGTGCTGGAGTTTATGACTGGTACAAATATTTCCAAGAAGGCCACCAAAGTATTGACAGTGAGGAATGTTCTGGAAGGCCATCCATAAGCAAGAATGAAGACAAATTTGAAGCAGTGCATGGCACAATATGCTCAAATAGTCAATTGACTATCAGGGAGATTGCTGAGGACATGGACATCAGTTTCAGGTCGGTACAGTCCATCCTTAATGTTGATTTGGGGATGAGATGTGTGTCTGCAAAATTCGTGCCAAAACTCCTGTCCCTTGACCAAAAAGAAGATCAACTGTCTGCAGTCAGACGGTTATTGGAATACATTGAAAATGACTCCAATTTCATCAAAACGATTATTACTGATGATGAATCATGGATTTATGGTTATGACCCAGAAACTAAGGCTCAGTCCTCACAATGGAAGACTCCAAACTCTACTAGACCCAAGAAAGCCTGTCAGGTGAGGAGAAATGTCAAGATTATGCTAATAGTTTTCTTTGATTAACATGGTATTTTCATTATGAGTATGCTCCAAAAGGCCAAACCATCAATAAGGAGTAGTACATCCAAGTTCTGACTTGTTTGAGAGATGCAGTTCATCGTCAGAATTGCACAGGAATGGTGAATGGTTGCTTCATCACAATAATGGCCCAGCTCACGCATCATATCTTGTCCAGCAGTTCTTGGCCAAACACCAAATTGAACATTTATTAAGATAAGCATTCATGTTTACAATAGAGTGTGAAGATTTTTTAACAAAACGATGGAGGATATAATATAAATAGTCAAATCCCAGAAGAGTCATTGATGCTATAAGCGCTTTTGATGGTTATTATACTATCTGACTTTTGCGCTACTGAGTCTGAGACTTTCTGGTGAAATGGTATAGATCTGTTCACACTGCTGTTTTTCATTGCCACATTAAATGTTAAAGTGGAGCAACTGAAGTTTGATGTATACTGAGCTCTGGTAAAGACCAATTAATAATGTTGTACAAACACCAAATTGAGCAAGTCCGTCAGCCTTCATACTCACCTGACCTCGCATCATGTGACTTTTTCTTGTTTCCAAAACTGAAATTACCACTGAAAGGAAGGAGATTCAGTGACACAGCAACTTCACAGCATAATGAAAGAGGCATTTCAAAATTGTTTCCAGTGGTGGCAGGAACACTGGAGTAAGTTTGTTTTATTGGAAGGGGGCTACTTTGAAGGAGACTGAGTGCAATAACTCAGTATTATACTTCTTGTATCATTGCACAATTCTCAATACTTTTTGATCGCACCTCATATCATTGCATAAATCAATTGCTTGTGCATGTATATACCTTCAAATGTACATATGCATGATCCGTATATGTGTGCACAAGAAATTTGTGTGAATGCTTAATTTTTAGGAGCACAAATGAATGCCAAAATGAGCCCGAAATGTGCAAGTCTACAAATTACCTGAAAATGATGGAAAGCCCCATGAAGAAATAGGTAAAGAAAGGAGGAATGACCTAACTTGTAAGATTCCATGGAAAAATAAACAGAAGAGTAATTGGAGATAGAGAAATTGAAAGAAATAATACATGATGAGGGGGATTTTGTAACAGAGTGCCTAGGAATAAGAGGTTAGGCAGGCAACTATTTTATAAAGACACATAGGTGTCTATTTGTCTTTAGAAAATACTAGTGTAAGAGGCAGAGATCATGCCTTAAAAGTAGGCACAGACATTTATACTTGCTCAATTGCAAGTATGTGCATAGATTAAGGTATTTTATAATTGTATACTTGCAAATTCCACTCCTGTTTTGTCCACACCATACCATTGGCTATGTCTACCAGCAGAGTATGCACATTCATGCCAATATGTATACCTTATGCCGTTTAGTATTTTATAAGATGTCATTAATGTGCATACATAGTCACATATACATGAAAATGATTTTATCAAATCACTCCCAACAAGAGGTGAAGATGGTATGCTACAGAATAAAGAGAGTTGTACACGAGCCCCAGAGCCTGCATAATCGACAATCTAACTCCTCCATTCCTCATATTGAAGAACTAGTATGCAATCCTGGAAGTGGAGTAGGTGAAAAAATCCCAGGAACAGAAAGAGCAAAAGCTCAAGTACCCCAAATTTGCAGAATCAGTGACCACAAAGAAGCAAAGGTTAGTGGTGGTTGGTGACTCTCTTCTGAGGGGTACTGAGGCGTCCATCTGCCAACAAGACTTGACCTCCAGGGAGGTGTGTTGTCTGCCAGGTGCCAAAATCCGAGATGTTATGGAGAATTTGCTGGGACTCATCAAGCCTACTGACTATTATCTGATGATGCTCATCCATGTCAGCATAAATGCTGCATAAATACTGCTTGGTATCCCTCTGAGCATATCAAGCATTACTTCATGGCTCTGGGAGAGAGTGTGAAGCAGATAGGGTGCAGGTGGTAATCTCTTCAATCCTCCCTGTTGAGGGTAAATGCCAAGGCAGAGAATCTTGCATCCTGGAGATGAATGCATGACTGCATGGATGGTTTCCTGGATGAATGCATGGCTGCATGGATGGTTTCCTGGATGAATGCATGGCTGCATGGATGGTTTCCTGGACCATGGGATGATTTTCCAAGGGCTTCTGGGAAGAGGTGGTGCCCATCTATCTAAAAAGGGTCAAAGTGTATTCAGCAGCAGACTGGCTAAACCACTGGAGGGCTTTAAACTAGATTCATTAGGGATATGTGAAGAAAGCCCCCAGGTAAATAGAAACCCTCAGGTTAAGCGAAACATTTAAAACCACTATAGAAGTGAATAAAAGGGGCAATGTCTGGAATGCAGTGTACATAAAAGCCTGTTGCGGACAACCATAACTAGGATGAAATTATACTGTGCTATACTTTATTCAGGAAGGATAAGGTAGGAAGAAGGGGAGAAGGAATGGCACTATATGAAAAATGCATATTAACTACAGAATTACAGGGCTTACAAGGGAAGGAGAAGGTACTATGGGTTAAACTAGAAAGTGGGAATGGAGAATCGATTTGCATTGGCATGATATACACATCTCATTCACAGGTAGAAGAAGTGGACAGAGATTTATTTGAAGACATTCAAAGTACTGCCATGAAAGGAGAAGTGCTACTGATAGCTGATTTCAATATGCCAGATGTTGATTAGTGCATCCCTGCAGCAGTGTCATCTAGAAGTAAGGAGATCCTTGATTCTCTACAGGGAGAATTATTACAGCAGCTAATAACAGAATCCACATTTAAAGGGGCCATACTGGACCTGGTGTTTACCTATGGGGAAAGTGTTTATGGGGAAAGTGTTTATGGGGAAAGTGTTTATGATATTATAGCGGGAGATCATCTCACATCCAGTGATCACCAGATGGTGTGGTTCAGTATTAGGACTAGAGCTGATAAAATCCATTCAAAAATGAGGGTCCTAGACTTTAGGAAAACTAAATTTGCCAAGATGAGACAATACCTAAAGAAGTCGTTAGTGGGATGGGAACAGCTGGGGGATTTAGAAAAGCAATGGGAAAAACTGAAAGGAGATATTTTAAGGGCAACAAAACTTTTGTTTAGCGAAGTAAAGGAAAAAGAGGCCAATATGGTTCTCGAAAGAAGCAGCTGAAAAGGCGAAGAAAAAGAGGGTGGTCTTCATAAAATATAAGAGATCACAGAAAGAGGAAGACAAGCATATATATTTGCAAAAACTTAGAGAGCTAGGAAAAGAGATGGAAAAAGAAAATGGTATATAAATGGAAGAAAATAGCCAATGCAGTAAAATGGGCGAACAAGTCATTTTCCAGATATGTTATTGCGAGGAGTAGGTGCAAAAGGGGTATTGTCAGACTCAAGGGTGAAAGGGAGGAATTTGTAGAAACTTATGAGAATAAAGCAGAGTTGCTTATCAAATATTTTTGTTCTGTATACACAGATGAAGGGCTAGGAGCAGGACCTCAGAAAACATCCACAAATAGGAAGAGTAGGTAAGGGGATCTCAAACAATTTTCAGAAGACTGTGTCCGTGAGGAACTAGCTAAACTAAAGGTAGACAAGCAATGGGGCCAGATTGGATATATCCCAGTATTTAAGGAACTTGGGGAAGTTCTAGTGGCTCCATTGTCTGACCTTTTCAATGTTTCTTTAGAGTTGGGAATGGTCCCAAAGGACTGGAGAAAGGCACATGTGGTCCCTTTACACAAAAACTAAAGTAAGGATGAGATTGAGAACTAAAGAATGGTTAGTCTGACCTCTGTGATGAGTTAAATAATGAAAACAGTGCTAAAAAAGAGGATAGTGAGGTTTCTGAAGTCCAGTGGAATGCAGGATCTGAGGCAGCATGGTTTTACTAGGGGCAGGTTTGATGGGGCAACCAGAGAGTTGGACTAAGGGAGAACCCTAGATGTGCTGTACTTAGATTTCATAACGCCTTTGACACCATTTCATACAGATGATTTATAAATAAATGGAGCATCCTAGGAATAGACCCTAAAGTGACTGACTGGGTTAGAGATTGGTTGAATGGGAGATGACAAAGGGTACAAGTAAATGAAGCTCACTCTGAGGAGAAGGATGCAACTAGTGGTGTGCCGCAGAGATCTGTCCTTGGTCTGATTCTTTTTCATATTTTTGTTAGTGTTTTTGTGGAAGAGCTATCAGGTCAGGTTTGCCTCTGCAGATTATATCAAAATCTGCTATACGGTATACACCCAGGAAGGAGTAGATGACACGAGGAGGGATCTTGCTAAGCTTGAAGAATGGTTGAGAATTTTATAGCTGAAATTAAATGCTAAAAAATGCAGGGTCATGCCTTTAGGCTGCAAAAATCCAAGGGAGGGGTACAGTATAGGGGTGAAGTGATTCACTCCACAAAAGGAGTGGAGGAGTGGCCTAGTGGTTGGAGCAAGGTACTTCAGGCCAGAAGGTCAGGGGTTCAAATCCCACTAGAGGTCAGCAACCTTGGGCTAGAAGGATTGGGGTTTCTAGTCCCACAGGTGCTCCTTGTGGTCTTGGGCAAGCCACTTAACCCTCCATAGCCCATGTTCCCTGTAAAATAGTTATCTCCAAGTTATGATGTCCTGTTCAATGCAAACCACACTGATGCAGAATAGAGTGGTATATAAGAGAATGTAAATAAATAAAAATAAGAGCAGGACCTGGAAGTGATTGTTTCTGATTATCTTAAGGTGGCTAAACAACTAGATGCTTGACTGATGGTCAACTTAGGGTGGCAAAACAGTCCAACAAGATAGTGGTGAAAGCTAGAAAATGTAAGGATGTTCAAGGAAAAGCTTAATGAAAGAATAAAGGAGGTAATCATATTTTCTGTAGGAGTTGTTGGTATGACATATTGGAGTAAATTGGATTAACTGGGTAAAATTGTTACCTAACTAACCAGTTGTTATTCTTAAGTGCCATCAAAGTGATGTAAACTCATGACATCCTGGTGGGTAGTTGTCCTAAACTGTGCTTGGACTTCAGTTAGGCAACTTATTGTTGACAGAGTGGCACCCATAGCTGTTGTTACTGTATCAATCCATTACATTGCCAGTCTTCCTCTTTTGCACTGGCCTTCAACCTTATCATGATGTCATTCTCTAATGATCTTCCTCTTCACATGATGAGTTAAAGTAGGCATGGTTATCAATTACATTTTTTGTTTAAAATCAGTGTAATTTCTTGCTTAATCATGATTAAACACTTTGGAGGTCATTCCAGAACAAGAATAAGGGGTTTGTATGTGTAGAGGGGACATTTATGTGCCAAAAATATCCACGGCCATATTTCGAAACACTGCTGACATACACGTCCATGGTGCTTGCACAGGGATCTCAGAACATGGCCAGAAGGAGTGGAACAGTGGTGTGGTCAGCCACTGAGATGTATAAAGTGTATTCAGGAAAGGCCCGTGTATGCATTGGTTTCCAGAAATGTCCACATTATTCCTGCTGAAATGTGGAATAAGGCCAGGGATTATTTATTTAACAGGATTTAGAAAAAAATCTGCTCTTCTCTGCAATGCTTCCCATATTGAAGAATGGTTGTGAAAGTATGTTTTGAAATGGTGTGACTGCAATCTGGAAAAATCATAAGGTACATTTTTAAGATACAGAGAGCCATGGGGAGCCTATGCTGATTACTTTTGGATTATTCTTCATAGGGTATTCTAATAAGATGTGATATTGTTGGCAGTGTGATAGGACAGCTATACTGTACATCCACTGTGCCAGGCACTGGGAGATATGACCGATGTTGTGCCAACATTCCCTAGATTGTACCATGCAGCCTACACCTCTACCCAGGCCTGGATCAATGAGCGCTGCAAGAGTGGTGACATATCTGGAATCTGGCACTTGATGTGATGGCACAGGGATCTCCCCTCTCATGCCCTCAGAGGCCTGACCAGGAGAGTAGTGCCGCAAAGCAGACTGTGGGAAGGCAGAGAGGGTTACCCCACAGATAGCAGATGTATACAGACCAACATATACCATAATGGGCCAGGTGTATCTTCTGTGAGAAATGCTAGCACCCAGATAGGTGGGAATCATAGGCCATAGCCAGAAGACCATACTACTACTACTACTGCTGCTGATCATTTGTATAGCGCTATAAGGCATACACAGTGCTGTACAGACATACCTAAAAGATTGTCCCTGCTCAGCGGAGCTTACAAAATAGTCAAGACAGACAACACAACAATTGTGGACAGGTTACATTTAGGGGGAATGGTCACAAAATGCAAGGGAGCATAGGTGGATCACATCCAACAGTGGCAAAGAAGTGGTGAGCACCCAGCCTAAATTTGAGAGGGGCCAGAGATGAAGCCTGACATACAGACTCAGATAGCTTGTTCCAGGCATAAGGAGCAGCAAAGTGAAAGGAACGACATCTGGTTTTGGCAGTAGAAGAAAGGGAGGATTGAAGCAATCTCACAGAAGAGCAGAGTTCCCAGGGAGGGGTGAAGGGAGAGATAAGAGGGGAATAGTAGTGAGGTGCAGCAGAATGAGTGCACTTATAGGCCATATGCACAAAAAGAGCATAAATTTGTCACTCAGCAATATTATGCATCCTTTGGGGTATTGCAATGTTAGTACCGGGTTGTGTGCACTTGGTAAGGGTCCATCCTTAGCAGTTTGAAGCGTGTTTGTAGAGATGAATGGAGTGGAATGGGTAAATGTAGATTGATTGTTTACGCCATCAAAATATAGAAAGACTAGAGGGCATGCAATGAAGCTACAGGGTAACCTATTTAAGATTAATAAGAAAAAATATTTTTTCACTCAATGTGCAATCAAACTCTGGAATTTGCTACCAGAGGATGTAGTAAAAGCTGTTAGTGTAGCCAGGTTTAAAAAAGGTTTGGACAAGTTCCTTGAGGAAAGGTCCATAAACCATTATTAAAGGAGACCTAGAATATCCACTGCTTGACCCAATACAAGCATTGTGGAACTTGTGTCTTTTGGGGAAACTGCTAGGTACTTGTGACCTAGATTGGCCACTGTTGGAAACAGCATACTGGGCTTAATGGACCTTGGTCTGACCCAGTATGACATTTCTTATGATCTTATGACCAGGGCAGGAATTACTGGGGGCCAGTCCCTAATGCCACATACCATTTGATGCAAGATATGTCCTGACATACATGTTCATATTTACATTCTCGTATACCATACTGGCTTGCACTGGAATTACCTAGCACTTTTCAGGGCATGAGTGGGCTGGTATATGGTCTAGGTTGCAGCAGCTGTCATTTCTTATTGGTATGTATGTCTAGTGTGCATCATCAAACTCTGTCTGTGATGAGCAGCTTAGGAGATGCACGTTTTTCCCAAGGGCATGGTACCCGCAGGTACATCCCAGGGATGGGCAGGATCCAAAATGTGTTTCAGAATATGGTGGGCAAGAGGACGTCTAAAATGTTTACCTGCATCCAATTATATCGATGTGGACTGTTTCTTCATTAGATTGCATGGGCTGTGCCTGCCCCATCCTCGGCTGAGCCCCGGATGCATGCATGGGCTCGCTGAATAGCCCCAAACACATCTATGTCCTGATTTTGGTCCCACAGCACATCCAGACCTGCACATGTGTAATTAGGGTCAAACAGGGCCTGCTTTTCATTTAGATGTGTCCACATGCTGGACGTGCACTTTATGGAATCACACTTTTTATGATGTTCAGCTTTGGAGAGACCTAATTCTGTTAAGAAATACAATATGATAATGGGGAAAAACCTCTTTATTGGCATAGTTAAAACTTTGAATAATGTTTACAGGAATGTATCCCAAAAATGCCAGATTTCTCAGTTTAATCAATAGTGTAAATATAATAGCTCATTTACATTTTCGGGTGATATCAAGGTTGTGCATTTACTCAGAATGTGACCCGCCATTGAGAATAAACATTCACAAGGAACTCTTGTTGATATATTCTCGGTAATGCAGATACATTTCTATTAATTTTCTAGAACTATTTCTTCCTGAGAACATTACATAGGTAATGTCAGATGCTGCTGTTCTCAGTAAGTATCTCAAACCCATGTCTATAACAACATTATGTGGCCTGCAGTCCTTCATGATCTAATGTACCATGACAGCCCTTATTGTATCACTTTTGGCTTTGGTGATAGACTTCATAACTAACTCCAAGCGTGACATTGTTGACTGGGAAGTGGCTGCAGTTTGAAATAAACTTTCAGTGGTATAGCCACAGGAAGAGCGAACGTATACTTAGACAAGATGGTAGAACAGAATTGTGAGACTACGTTTGATTTGAATTCATGCTTACAATACTTGTACACTAATGTGGTACTGTTTTTAAAAAAATAAATTGCCCATTCAACAAATTTATTTTGGCCATTTATTTGCCTGGACAGTAGAGGCAAGCGAAGCCTAAATGTGCTGAGGCACAAACATACAGGGCCCAGCAAAAACAAATGAATTTTGAAAATAGTAGAGTTGCCTTGCCCTCTCTCTCCTTCTCCTCAGACCCTCTACTTCTGTACTTGAGCTGCAGGCTTTGTAAATTACCCTACCTTCCTCTCTCCATAGCACATCTTGGGCCTGCAATCACTACACCCCGATAGAAAAGCATTGCAGCATTTTGACTTCCTATGCGTCCCGGTACCAAAATCAAATGTGGCCTGAATTCTTGGACATCCCCCCTCCCCAATAGAAAAGGCATTGTAGCTTACTTACCAAAAGCCGGCATTAAGGATCCTGTAAAATCACACATAACCTTAAGAGAATCATTTAAAGAGCTGCCACTAGGCAATCCCCATGACAGACAGGAGGGATTCTTGGCAACAGAAGACCTTTCAGTCTCTTCCACTTGCCTCCTTCAGGTTTGCCACAGTTCTACTGACTCCAGCTGCAGGAACAGACGACATTTTGTTTGGTAAGGTGTGGGGCTGGAGAGTGAAATGTTGACGAGCATGTTAAAATTTCAGGTGCAGTTAAAAATACTTGATCGCATAGCAGTATTTTGATTTTTTTTGCATTATTAATCGCGTTGTGGTGATAAGTACCCACCCCTAGTCAAAAGTATGAAAGTTGAAGTCTTGTCATTTGAGCTTCTAAGGAAAGCTTAGGTCGGATGTCCTCTAGTACAAATTGATTTGTGCATGGCAGTGTTCTTGGCCATCAGCATAATTCAAGGGCATAGGTTTTCTTCTGTCTTTCTTCTTCACTGTTCAACTTTAGTATCCATATGAAAATATTGAGAATAGTATGGTTTGTAAAAGATAAATCTGTACACAGAGATACCTCTCTACACTTGAGAATCTTGTTCTGGTCCTTCACAGCCTTTCTGACAAGAACAATGTGCCATTTTTTGACTTCTTGTCTTTTCACTATTGATTCTTTATCTATTGCAGGTTAAAGCTGTCTACTATTTCTATTTTTTCTCCAGCAGTGACAAAATTGATTTTACCAGTTGACAGGATCTTTGACTTTTTCATGTAAAAATGCAGCCACATTTTAAGATTATATTCCTTCATCTTGGTAAGCAAATGTTTTAGATTATCTTCACTTTCAGCCTGTAACATGGCATCACTAGCATAACAAAGTTTGGGATGAGTCTTCCATTGATCTTCACACCTTGGTTGTCTTCGTACAGCCCTGATTCTCTGAAGATTTGCTATGCATATGAATTGAAAGCTATGGAGTAAGTATGCAGCATTTTGTACAACTTTGCTGATTTTAAACTATTCTGTTTAGAAGTGTCATCCGTGCTTTGGACATCCGAATATGGGCATAGAGACATCCAACGCACAGAGACTAGCTCCAGAGCTATTTTAGAAGTTGGCTTTGGGGACATCCCCAGTGTGAGCACCTCTGAATCTGAATGTGTTTGTGGAGGAGGTATGGTCAGGGTGTTCCCAGGAACCTGGAAACATGGTTAGGGAATTCCAAGGGAACAGGATATCCCCACCTGATCACAGAAATGTCATTGATGTACGACATCACTTCCAACTTTAGACCTACTCTGATGAATACATAGCAACAAACGCTTGTTTTATTTATTTAACAGGTTTTCTATACCACTTTATTATTTAGTCAAAGCACTTTACAGTGTAACTTAAACTTGGTAATGTACATTAAACAGGGACATTGATAACTTGGATTCTTTAGAGGCAATGGAGGGTTAAGTGACTTGCCCAAGGCCACAAGGAGTGAGAATCAAATGCTGGTCTCTTGGTTTACAAGCCAGTGCTCTAAACCATTAGGTTACTCCTCCACTCTTAGCTGAAAAACATCCAGATTGTGCAAAGAAGAACACTCTATCATCCCCAGTACTCGGTACAATTTCAACTACAGCAGCAGGAGGATTTGAGCCCTGGCTGCCCTGTTCCTAATCCATTATTCTAACCTTTACTCTATCCCAGATGGCTGGGTTCTGAAATACATTTCTGGGGAAGTCTACGTAGACACCCTGGAGACGTCCCAATCGGCCATGTCCAGGTTTGTGAAATCATGTCTGCACCAGGACATCCTGCATTTTTTTTTCAGATATTCTGGCTTAGACATCTCAGATTTCACTTGGACGGATCTTCTAAAATTCCTCTCTAAGCAGGAGAACTATGAGGTATTTTTGTATATCCATCTCTCCTAATGTGGCCTGGATTTTTTCTTGATTTATGCTGCAGTCAAGGAAACACATGTAGAAATCCTTTTTAGTATTACCTTGTCTTTTCAAAGATCCATCTCACATCTACAATGATGTCTGTTGTTCCTCACCCTTTCCTAAATCCTGTTGCACTTGAGGCAGTTCTCTTTCCAGGTGTGAAATATGAGATGGCAGACCTACTATTAGTAATTTGTAAACTATCATTAAAATCATCTGTAGTACCTGAACATTGGAGAATAGCCAATATAACATCAATTTTTAAAAAGAATTCCAGGGGTGGTCTGGGAAATTAAAGACCAGTGAGCCTGACATCAGTACTAGGCAAAATAGAAGAAAGCATTATAAAGAATAAAAGTACTGAACATGTTGATAGTCATGGTTTAATGGGAGAAAGCTAACATGAATTTAGTCAAGGCAGGTCTTGTTTTACTAATCCAAGAATTTTTTTTCACTCAAAGCATAATCAAACTGTGGAATTTGTTACCGGAGGATGTAGTAAAAGCTGTTAGTGTATCTGGGTTTAAAAAAAGCTTGGACGAGTTCCTGGAGGAAAGGTCCATAAACCATTATAAAAGAGGACTTGGGAAATCCACTGCTTGTCCCAGGACAAGCATTGTGGAACTGGTGTGCCTTTTGGGAACCTGCCAGGCACTTGTGACCTGGATTAGCCACTGTTGGAAACAGGATACTGGACTTGATGGACCTTGATCTGACCCTGTATGCCATTTCTTATGTTATAGTCTTATGACCACCATGGACGAATGGTGCTCCACTTCCAGATCTTTTATCAGTGCACTGTCACATTTCTATCTCTATTCAATTTGGTTCTTCATCTTTGATTTAAATTTTCATAGCCATGCATTTCTGATCTAAATTCTAAATCCACTGCTTTAGTTTACCCACATATTTCAGGACCCCATAAATATGCTGTACAATAGATCTCTTCATCAACTAACAAGCAGCGAGATGGAAACACTATTGTTTAGTAACGTTATTCGGGGATACAGTGTAGTCACACCCAACACAGGCCATGTTGTGACTCTTGGGGGGATGTTTACTAAACTGCGGTAATGGTATATAACGCGAGTTATGTAACGATCGTTAACTTATGTTAACGCGCGTTATGATGCGTTAACGATGGTTAACGTCTCATAACGCACGTTAACGTAAGTTAACGATCGTAAAGTTCCGCGGCGCGGTAAAACACCACAGAAGGTGGAGAGAGGGCGGAGAGAAGGGGTCAATGGGCGGAGTGTGGGCGGGGAGAGGCTCCTTTCACACTAACGCTCTGATCTGAAGAGCTGAATCCTAACGCGATTGAAAACCTGCCGTTAAATGCACCTTTCAGGGGCGAGAAACCATTTAGGTGTCAGCAATGTACAGCATAGGCAGGGAAACCTAAAAAAAGTGATAAGTGTGATACGTGTGCCAGAACAAAAGGGCACATAAACATTGAAAATGACCTCAACAAACTGGAAAAAAATCATAACCAAGCTGGCCAATAGAGGTATTAATGGGAAACATCAACCCCCCCCCCCAAGAAAGCTCCATAGAAAAGATATAAATCATGGAAGGGTCTATGCGCCATCCCCATACAAACTGAAAGAGCCACAGTGAAATTGCGTTGTGCAGGGTTTTCCTTTCCATCGGACAGGTGTCCTATGGCGTGCACATGTGCGGCAACAGCAGGGCAGACATGTCATAATGGCAACTGGACAGATGCCGAAAAAGGGGATACAGAGGGCCGCAGGCAGCACATGCTGTGGTGCAGATGGGCCACAGTGCGGACTAGGGTGATGCCTAGCTGGCCCATACAAATGCTGAAACAGCAGAGCAGCCAGACAGCAACTGCAGAAGGCCCAACATGGGCATGACTGTGCTTCCCACAGTGTCACAGAGGATAGTACCCAGCAGCTACCCCCAAGGGCACGGAACATTGGCAGGCGGTGCTGGGGGGTAGTGTGGGCACTATAGGCAGCCGCCTACCCCCACACTGGATGGCCTGAGACTGCGCTCCACCAGCACCACCAGCAGAAGGGACTGTCAGCATGGTGGCAGAGGGTCACTGGTGGTGGAGGGGGCAGTGGCAGCTGCCCAGAGCAGACCGTGGCCTAGCCCTGTGTAGGTGGGTGCCATCCACTGCAACAGACAGGCCCTGTCTGACGAACAGTCATGGTATCACCAGGGAATGTACTGACTCTGGGAGAACATGGTGGTGCAGTGCACTAAACCAGTGTATTCAGAAGCAGAAGGTCACAGGTTCAAGTCCCAGCTGTTGTTCCTGCCAACCCAGTCCCCTTATTTTACCCACTACTAAAACATGCTAATACAGACAGAACCTTTATTGCAGATGACGTAAACATGCCCAAAACAACTACATATTACCCTACAGAGCACAGACACCATAAACATGCACATTACCTAGAGCAGAGTCTCCCAAATGCAGTCCTGGAGGGCCAAACACCATTCAGGTTCCATGCTGCCTCTAATAAAGATGCCTGTGCTGCATTTCTATGCGCCGCCCCCATGGTATGCAGATGTATCTCATGCATATTCATGGGGGACAGCATGAAAACACGAACAGTGTTTGGCACACCAGGACTGGAGTTGGGAACCTCTGCCGTAAAGCAGCAGCCAACAGGGGCAGACACACCCGCACCCACAGGCCCTTATTATCCAAAGCCTCTTGGAGAGGCAGGACTTTGGGCCCTGCGTGCATCTCCCAATACTAGCACTTGCATACCTTAGCAATGCTGCCCTAAACCTGGGAATATGGTACACATCTATCAAAAGGTTGCTATGAATACTGGCAGATAGCAATTCCTAAGTTAAGCACAATTTGCTGATTGAGCTGCATCATAGCAACCTTTCTGATGTGTGTGGAGTGTGCTTCAGGTCTGGTGTCTGACAGGGTTTACCACCCTGGGGAGTGCCCCCAACAGTATTGCTTACCATAGGCATGCCTGCACTCTGCCCAGGACTGGTGTGGTGGCCAGGGCTGCCAAACACCTCTATAGTTGCACAATGCTGGCATAGGTGTGGGGAGTGTGTGTCTGTCTATCCAGTGTGTGGTGGCTGCAAACACCCTCCACAGTCCACACTGCTTGCACTGTTGCCAGTATTGGCCTGCCAATGTGCATAATGAGGAGCAAGGTACCATGGGAATAGCCAGGATAGGATGGCCTGGCCTGGATCCATCTGTACATAGCATAGGGCAATGGCTTGGACATTGTAGTGGCCGGCCACCACCTGCACGGACAGGGTGGCCACAGCATGTCCTGCTGGGAGGTCACTCTCAGCCTGACTGAGCAGTGACCACGGCATGGCTAGTTTCCCCCATAGCGCTATATAGCATTTCTTGTATGTGATATTTATGGGTTCTCTTTTGGGGCCCACTCGCTAACTTATCTGCTTGGTGTGTATGCTGACATCCCAGTTCTGGGTACACGCATCTCCTCCAGGAACATGCACTATGGACTAGCTAGCAAACTGCCTGCAGCTAGTATGTGTCTGGCTGGAACACCTTGCAGCAGGGGTAGGGAACCCTGGTCCTGGAGAGCCGCAGACCAGTCAGGTTTTCGGGATATCCCTAATGAATATGCATGAGATATATATGCATTAGAGATATCCTGCCAACCTGACTGGTTTGTGGCCCTCCAGGGATGTCTAATAGACAATATTTTGGTGGTGGTGAGAAGTGAGGAGGAATGTGACACATTCTATCTAACCTTTTTGATGTCTTGGACATCTGCACCTTGCCCACTCACAATCTTAAATGACAGAGGTGTAAGGCAGGGGTCTCCAAATCCAGCCCTGGAGGGCCACAAACCAGTCAGGTTGGCAGGATATCTCTAATGCATATATATCTCATGCATATTCATTAGGGATATCCCAAAAACCTGACTAGTCTGCAGCTCTCCAGGACCAGGGTTCCCTACCACTGCCTTGCAGGGTGCAGCGGCTTGAGGCTTGCTGCTGGAGCATGTCAGATAGTGGTGGGGGGCAGCTGGCCATTTACGGGCCTACTGTCTGTCTGCTATTGCTGTATGGATGGGTACAGATCTGCATTGCCTGCCCTGTAGGGTGCCTGTTCCCCAGCAGGACTGGGGTGGATGGTCCCCACTACTGCTACCATTGCAGGGAGGTGGAATGTGGATCTATTGATGGGTGATCCTGTTTCCCACCCTGAGCCCCAGAGGGTGGGTTGTGTGGTGGTACATAATCTGCCTATGGGTCCAAACACCCCTCCCCCCCATCACCTCACCATGGCACCAACACAAAATATGCACTATTCTGGGTGCATCATCGCCCATAAGGGCAAGACATGACTGAGAAATACAGAGGGACACAGATGTCTCCTAGGTGTGTCTGCCGGAACTACCTATCACACACTGATGGGGACCTGTATCATGGCATATTTCAGCCATGAAAGGTGCTGTGGACCTGGTGCTGGGTGCCCCACCTCACCCTCAGGCGGAGCACAATACCCACACAATGTGACAGTCTGTGGCTACTCTGTGCCAGTACCACACATGGTCAGTTCCCTCTACCAGGCCGAGATGCTGTGGGGGTGCATACCCCATCCTATGCCCATCTGTGGACTGCTGATTTGCATGTGCAGTGCATCATGGGTATGGGTGGGTTAACCGTATCTTGTTAGCCACAGCAGACAGTTTGTGTGGTGGCGTGCAGTCTTTCTGCAGCCAGCCAGGGGTTTGTTAGCAGCTATAGAGCTGTAGCCCACTGGTTACTTCACTGCCTGTGCGGTCAGAGGTCATGGGTTCATACCCATGGTGGGGTTATTTGATAGGGCTGTCTGAGGCATTGTCTATTTTTGATGTACATTAGTGCTGCCAGCAAAAACACCCTCAGAGTACTGTAACCTTACGGTGCCTCATAAGGCGCCCCATAAAGCACCTTATAGGGCGCCCTATAAGGTGCCTTATAAGATGTTCTATAGGGGACATTATGGGGTGCCTTGGTGGACAGCGCACTTTATAATGCACCCTATGGAGTGTGCTATGGGGTGCCTTATGCGGCACCTTAGGTTACACCACTGTGAGGGTGTGTTTGCTGGCAGCACTAATGAACCTAAACGTAAAATGCCTCAACAATCACTACTTAAATGTAAAGGGTGATGCCTCAGCCAGCCTTATGCATTGGGCACACTGGGGAATCAAACCCATGACCCCTGTACCATCAGTCAGTGTAGTAACCATTGTGCTACAGCTCTGTTTGTGTGCTTTGTGTCTGTGCGTCTTCTTAAGATTAACGCACGGTAACGTGACATGTCACGCTTGTTAATTTATGGCGCCTTGTAACGCGCATTGTCGGTAACGATGTACCGCCCATGTCCTTATTTGGGATTTCTGCCTGTACCACGGATCCTAACGCGAATCACACTAACACAGTTTAGTAAACATACCCCTTAGTGTCCAAAAGAAGAACACGGATCCACGTGCAAGAAACAAACCCAGTACAAACTGTGGATTGCAAAGGAAGAATATATTTTATTGGTCAACTCCAGCCATTAGCTCGACACAGGCCTTCCTCAGGGGCTAAAATGGCTAAAAAATATACAATCATAAAAGCATACAGTGAGAAATAATTAAACACTCAAATATAACATATACAACCAAGACATGAACATCAATAACATGTTCTAAATCGTAAATTTAAATTAAACTCATATACAAACTTTCATGTACAGCATAATACTGAAATCGGAGAAAGACAAGGATGTTTGTAATAAGAAAGAACAATTATATTTATAATAAAAAAATAAATACATGCATTGAATAAATAAATGATAAAATCAATAAAACACATAAAATATGAAAATCATAATTACGTATATTCATGTTATTATGAGTATTCTGTGAAAACAAAGTCATAAGGGCACGGGCAGGGTCCCGGTGCCCGCGTGTAACCGGGTGCCCGGCCCGGCATGGGACCCTGCTCGTGTCGTGGGGTATGTGGGAAGGGAGGGGGGGCGCTCATGTCCTGGCGCGTCGTGACGCAGTGTGCGTCTTTTGAATAGATTGGCTTTGCTCGTTGCTGGGTGCGAGCAGAGCCAATCAGGGTGGTCCGGCCGTGTGCTCCAGCATGCGCGTGGTCGTGGCTGGAGCACATGCGGTCGGACTGTAGGCAGGTGGCAGCGGATTCCTTCGGTGGCGGCAATCGGGGCTTTGGCCGGATTGCGATCCTGGAGGGCCGGCGGATCAGCGGCAATTCTTGAGCACGGAGCTCAGCAGCTGGCGAGCGTCTTCTGTGTGGTGTGCAGGCGAGGTGGAGGGGTTCCGTTGGGGAGGGTGTTAGTTTTCAGTTAATTTTTATCCTTCTTCTACGGCTCCTAAATAAACGTCGGGTAGCGGGGGGGTTAGCAGGTGTGCAATATTGCGGAATAAGTTAAAAAAAATAATAATAATAAAGAGAGTTTCTGTGCCTACGGGGGTGGTGCCTGTGCTGTGGTGGGTTTGTGGGGTAAGGGTAGGTTATGGCTGGCAAGCAGGCCGGAAAAGGTCATGGGGGGTGCAGAGCTGCTGTGGGCCGGCAAGTAGGGAGATTAAGAGGTCGGGGAACGGGCAGGGGGGGGTAGGATTGTGCCACGGAGCGTGGGGGATAGTGTGAGTGCTGGCAGGGGGGGTGCGGCGTGCGGCTAGGGATCGGGGTAGGCTCTCCATTTCTGGGAGGAGGGCACGTAGCACTGGCAATGTGCAGGGCAGGGGTGCTATTGGTGCCAAAGGGCATGGGGCTGGTAGTGCAGTGGTGGGGGCCGAGGTAACAGCGGGGCACAGGTCTGAGGTGGAGCTGAGGGGTGGTGTAGGCCCTGTGGGGAAGTGGGGTGAGGGGGAGGTAGGGCATGGGCGTGGTTTGGTAGCTGGAGCCTGTTGCGGTTTGGGATCTCCGGTTGGGAGTATGGTTGTGCCTAGGGGATATGGTCCGGCCGAGAAGCAGGCGGTTTGGGAACATTGGTTGAGTGGGGGGCAAGGCTCTTCCAGGTCGGGCTGGGTGGGGGCGTGGCAACCGGCTTGGTCTCCTGCTTTTCCCTCTTTGGGTTTTCCTTTTTTGTCTCCTCAGGTTCCTTTTCTGTCAGCGCTTGGAGGTGTGCCATCTACAATGCTGTCACCGAGTGCAATGAGTATGGATTTTGGACCTTCTGCTGCTAGGGGAACTCCGAGGGAAGTGGATCGGGCACAGGGATCTGGTGTGCTGCAAAGAACTGTTGCTTCACCACGTTCGTCTGACAGGATGGCCGCTGAAGTCAGGACAGGTGAGTTGCTGTCGGTCGAGGGGGGCGAGCTTGGCGGGAGTAGATCGTGGGCCGAGCTGTCGGGACAGGTGCGCAAGAAGAGGAAGTATGTGATTCGATATAGGCGTGGTTCGGACTCATCCTCCTCCTCATCTTCTGACTCGGAGGGATCATCAATGGGCGAGGTCAGGGGCGGTGAGTCCGTGCCGGGGCAAGGGTCTTCTGGTATGCACGCTGGTACCGGGTCTTCATCATTGGTTGCCTTATCAGAATTATGGGAAGGCGTCCAAAAAAAGCTGAGGCGTAAAATTTGGAAGCGGAAGTACATCGATATTTTTCATTTGCTGGAGGGGCGTAAGCGTTCGGAAGATAGTAAGAAGAAACACAAGGAGGATGAGAAGGCAGGCCGTCTTCGTAAGGTCTCGAGGAATGTCGTCAATTGGGTTAGTTGGTTCTTGTGGCTGGCGAGTGTGTGGAGTCAGCATTTTCCGGCGCAGTACGGTATGTTGTTGTCCTATGCTGATTCGATTTTGGAGACTTCTCAGGTGCACAAAGGCTGGTCATGATTGAATTATGATGAGACGTTTCGTGACAAGATGGAGGAGAATAAGTTTCTGACTTGGGGTACTCAAGACATTAACCTTTGGCTGACTCAGATGTCGGTGAAGGGTGGGGTGGTTGGGGGGGGCGGAGGAAAGTCCTGTTCGGGGGTGGTGGCCGGAGTGGGTCGTTCCTTTCGTGGTGGCGTTTCTCCAGTCCAGACCAGAACTGTTACCAGTGGTGGGGGTGACGTGTGTTGGAGGTTTAATCGATCAGTCTGTCCCTTTCCGGACTGTAAATTCCACCACGTGTGTTCGATCTGCAGCAGTTCCCATTTGGCCGCTAAATGTGTTATAAAAGGGCCCCCCCCCCGCCCAGGCCAGGTACCAAGTAGGCGGGCGCTATTCGAGTTGGCTCCTTCTCCGATACGGGTACCAATATTGCATAGTTGGCTGCGTGGTTACCCGCAGAAAAGGGATAGGGTAGTGTTACAGTTGGGTTTTCAGTTCGGTTTTGTTGTTCCAATTCGGGGTGCCGTAGGGCATTCGATGGCTCACAATTCCCCTAATGTATGAAGATGGGCCTCGATAGCTCGGGAAAAGTTGGCGGTGGAATTGCGGTTGGGCAGAATTGCCGGTCCTTTCCGACACCCTCCTTTCCAAGGTTTTGTGGTCTCCCCATTGGGTATTGTTCCTAAGAAAGAGCCGGGTAAGTTTCGATTAATCCACAATTTGTCTTGCCCTGTGGGGGCCTCAGTGAATGATGTCATATCGCGTGAGTTTTGTACGGTTCGTTATGCCTCTTTCGACGGGGCGGTGGAGTTAGTCAGGAGGGCTAGGCGAGGCTCCTTGATGGCAAAGTTGGATATTGAGTCTGCCTTTCGCTTGTTGCCGGTGCACCTGTCTGCCTTCAAGTTTTTAGGTTTCCAATTTGAGGGAAAGTTTTATTTTGATAAGTGTATGCCGATGGGTTGTTCGGTATCTTGCTCTTAGTTCGAGAAATTTAGCTTTTTCTTGCACTGGATGGTGGCTCGGAGAGTGGGGTCCTCGGAGGTTGTTCATTCTCTTGATGATTTTCTGTTTGTCGGCGAAGCGGGGTCTACATGTTGTCGTGAGCTTCTGGATGGGTTTGTGGGTTTGGCTAGCGAGTTGGGGGTGCCTTTAGCAGAGGGTAAGACTGTGGGTCCAACGACAGTCCTCACCTTTTTAGGTGTGGAATTGGATTCCGGGCTACTGGTAGCGTGGTTGCCGTTAGAGAAGGTGGAGAAATTGAAAGTACTGGTTGCTAATTCCTTAGCCTCTTCTAAGTTGACTTTGAAGGAATTGCAGTCTCTAATTGGATCGCTTAATTTTGCCTGTAGGGTAATTCCGATGGGGAGGGTGTTTATTCAGAGGTTGGCAGCGTTGACGGCTGGAGTGCACAAGCCGCATCACCGCATTCGGGTGTCTAGCATTATGCGCGTGGATCTGTGGATTTGGGACATCTTTCTGCGGGACTTTAATGGGATTTCTGTATTTCACGATTTGGCGATCTCCAGTGTGGACTTGCAGCTGTATACGGACGTGGCTGGTGGCATTGGCTTGGGAATCTACTTTGGTGGGGTGTGGTGTGCCGACAGATGGCCGCAGGAGTGGGTGGATGAGGGGCTAGTGAGTAAAATTACTTTTTTGGAACTTTTTCCCATACTGGTGGCGCTGGAGTTATGGCCGAACAAGTTGGCCAACCGCAAGGTCGTGTGGTGGTGTGACAACGAGGCGGTGGTAGCGGTTGTTAAACGGTATTCTCCGCGTTTTAGTCGAGTGGCGTCCTTAATGCGTCTGGTCATACTTGCATGTCTGCGGTTGAATGTGGACCTGAGAGCTCGCCACATCCCTGGGCATACTAATGAAATCGCTGATGCTCTTTCTCGTTTGCAGTTGGAGCGATTTCGGTGCCTGACTCCGGAGGCGGACGAGAACGGGTTCGTGGTCCCGTGGAGACTGTGGAGCTGTGGCCGGCCGAGATGAAGAGCCTTCTCAAGAATTCGGTGGTGGAGCGGACATGGGATGCTTATCAGCGGGGTTGTGAGCGGGTGTTGGAATATCTCTATCAGTCAGGATTGGATGGGGGGAGGTGCCGGAGTATTTGTTGGGAGGGTATGTTGGTTGGGCTAAGGGGTGCGGGTTGCTCGATCGGCTGTGAAGATTCATCTGGCTGGGTTTGGATTTTTTGCCAAGGCAGCGGTTTGGGGATTGTTTGGCCACGGATTTCTGGCACAGCAGCTGCTTCAAGGGTGGGAGTGTTCCTTGCCTGTGTCACGTGATCACTGGCTGCCAATTACGCACGACTTGTTAATGAGTCTGTGTCAGGGGCTGCCAGGGGTGGCGGCGTCACCTTATGAGGCCACTCTTTTTCGGGCGATCTTCTGTTTGGCATTCTTTGGTGCCTTTCGGGTGGGTGAACTTGCAGTCGCTTCGGGAAATGCGGGTTTAGGCAACTGCTTGCGCCGCCGACATGTGTGGAGTGAGCCAGGGCTTGTACGCGTGTTGTTATCAAAATCCAAGACGGACCAGAGGGGGAAAGGGTTGTGGGTGGTTCTTAGAGTGATTTGTGGACTCACGTGCCTGGTGGCCGCCATGGAGAGCTACTTGGGTGTGCGAGACATGCTGGTCACAGCTTGGGGAGGTTTGGGGGGGCAGCACAGGTAAGGTTGTTTCCTGTGCCGGTGGCGGGATCCCGGAGGTTTCCGGGGTCCGGAGCCTTAGGTGACTTGGGAAGGGGGCGGGGTGCCCTCAACCCAGACTACCCCTGGAAGACTTTTGCTAGTAATATGGCGAAGTCGGATAGGGGTGGTTGGAACGTTGCCGGTGGTGGGACCGGGGCTGGAGCAGAGGCGAGGTCGCCTTGCTAATTGCATGGCTGGTGACGCATCGCGCCGCTGGGGGGGGGGTTTCTTGCATTCCTGTTTATTGTTAAATATGTTGTTTGGAAATAAAGCTGCGACCAGTTGTTACCACAGATGGCTGTCTGTGCAATTTGTGGGAAGGGCGGTGGAGGTGTCAAACGGATGAAGGATAAGTTTAAAAAGGGGGAGCGTCGGGTCTGGCTACCCGGTTAGTCATAAGGGTGCGGGCAGGGTCACGGTGCCCGTGCGTAACCTGGTGCCCGGCCCGGGACCCTGCTCGTGTCGTGGGGTATGTGAGAAGGGAGGGGGGGCGCTCATGTCCTGGCGCGTCGTGACACAGTGTGCGTCTTTTGAATAGATTGGCTCCGCTCATTGCTGGGTGCGAGCGGAGCCAATCAGGGTGGTCTGGCCGTGTGCTCCAGCGTGCGCGCGGTCGTGGCTGGAGCACATGTGGTCGGACTGTAGGCAGGTGGTCCACCCGCCCACCCCTTATTGTGGTGGTGAGGGGTGAGTATAGGAATTGGGTTTTCACAGCTGGTGGGGGGGCTGAGTGGCAGGATCCCCTGGAAGACCCCTGGAAGACAGATGGCTGTCTGTGCAATTTGTGGGAAGGGCGGTGGAGGTGTCAAACGGACGAAGGATAAGTTTAAAAAGGTGGAGCATCAGGTCCGGCTACCCGGTTAGTCATAAGGGCGCGGGCAGGGTCCCGGTGCCTGCGTGGGACCCTGCTCGTGTCGTGGGGTATGTGGGAAGGGAGGGGGGCGCTCATGTCCTGGCACGTCGTGACGCAGTGTGCATCTTTTGAATAGATTGGCTCCGCTCGTTGCTGGGTGCGAGCGGAGCCAATCAGGGTGGTCCGGCCGTGTGCTCCAGCGTGCGCGCGGTCGTGGCTGGAGCACATGCGGTCGGACTGTAGGCAGGTGGCCCACCCGCCCACCCCTTATTGTGGTGGTGAGGGGTGAGTATAAGAATCGGGTTGTCGCAGCTGGGGGGGCTGAGTGGTGGGATCCCAGAGGTTTCTGGGGTCCGGAGCCTTAGGCGACTTGGGAAGGGGGCGGGGTGCCCTCGACCCGGACTACCCCTGGAAGACTTTTGCTAGTAATATGGCAAAGTCGGATAGGGGTGCTTGGAACGTTGCCGGTGGTGGGACCGGGGCTGGAGCGGAGGCGAGGTCGCCTTGCTAATTGCATGGCTGGTGACACATCGCGCCGCTGGGGGGTGTTTCTTGCATTCCTGTTTATTGTTAAATATGTTGTTTGGAAATAAAGCTGCGACCAGTTGTTACCACAGATGGATGTCTGTGCAATTTGAGGGAAGGGCGGTGGAGGTGTCAAACGGACGAAGGATAAGTTTAAAAAGGGGGAGCGTCGGGTCCGGCTTCCCGGTTACTCGCTAAGGGTGACAAAAAATTATGGAACAGGACAAACCTATATGTATTATTTTATGTCCTGCTCAATCTATGTGGAGGAGTATCTAGTGGTTAGAGCAACTGATTTCATCCTAAGTGAGGTACACAAATAGACACATTTTCTCAACCAATTGGATACATTTCACCATAACAATGGGAGCATAATATGCAGGCATATATAGGGAGCTTCATGGAGCCAAATCTATGACTTATATCTAAATCTTATACAACAAATAATGAAGTAGACCAAAATTAGGCCCCGGAAAAAACTTATATTTAAAGACTTTATTCCCAAGATAAAATCTCACAACCCCTCTCAAATAGAATTATATAATCTCTAAGACCAAAAAGGGGGGGAGGGGTTATCTGGGTTGGGGGCATCCGACCCCCGCCCCAATTCAAATTTAAGGCTCCGGATCCCGGAGAACTCCAGGATTCCGCTGCCCCCACCAGCTGCGACACTCCCTTCATACTCACCAACCTCCCCCATAAAGGGCAAGAGGGTGGGAAGCCCGTGCCTCAAGCCCTCTTCTTCCTCGCACCGCCGAGCTGCATAGGCCCCTCCTTGCTTCCCATCACCCCTCGCATCCCCGTGCCTCACATCACCCATTGGCTCTCTCCACCACCACTCATCCGAGAGCCAATGGGTTTAAATTAGGCTCCCGCCGTTGTCTTGCCAATGACGCAGGCCGCATGCAGAGTCCCCGCACCGGGCTGCACGCCCGGTTACAATCGGCCGTCGGGGACCTCGCCCTGCGGCCTCGCAAATATCGCAATCATTAATCCATATGTTAAATTCTGTCAGAAGATCCAGCGAACCCTCCCAGACTACCAAAATGTTGTCAATATATCTTATCCATAGCTTTATATTAGCCTTGAAGGGATTGTCTTTAATAAACTTATCTTCAAAGTCAGACACGTATAAGTTGGCGATATCCGGGGCCATGGAGGAATCCATTGCTCCTCCCTTCATTTGTTTGTAAAAGAGGTCGCAAAAACAAAAGTAATTTTCACATAGGGCAAACCGTGCTAAATCTATTAGAAATACTGTGGGGATCTGTTTGTGAACCTCTCTTTTATATAAATATTGTTCAATAATTTGTAAAGCCTCCATCTGGGGGATATTTGTATATAGGGATTCCACATCCAGTGTGACCAAAATTGTTTCTGAATTCAAGTCTTTTATAGATGCCAAGATGTTAATAACATGTGAGGAATCCCGAATGTAAGGCCACATCTTTTCAACAAAAGGACGTAGTGAAATATCCATGAACTGTGAAATGGGTTCTAAAACGGATCCAATGGCAGATACAATTGGTCTGCCCGGGGGATTTTCTAAGGATTTATGGATCTTAGGAATGATGTAAATCGTGGGGATAAGGAAAGTCCACTATAAGAAAGTCCTTCTCTTTTGCAGTGAGATGTCCAAACTCAAATGCAGTCAAAACTATATTGTCAATAGATTTTTTCAGGGCAGAAGTGGGATCCCCATCTAAATGAGAATAGAAGGTAATATCTCTAAGTTGTCTTTGAATCTCATCAACATAATAGGCTTTATCTAAGATAACTATAGCTCCCCCTTCATCTGCCGGTTTGATGATAATCTCATTATTACCCTGTAGAGATTTTATCGCTTCCTTTTCTTTAACAGTGAGATTGTGATAAGGTGAATGAACTTTATTATTCAATTTATTAACATCCTTTAAAACTACCTTTTCAAAAGCTTCAATTAAGGGGTCAGTATTAGGGTGTGGGACCCAACTTGATTTTCTCTTTATTATAGATTGATCAATACCGAGAGATTCCTGGTTGTTAAAAAAAATGTTTTATTCAAATTTTTTGGAAAAATTTAAAGAGATCTATCTGAGTTTCAAAAGGGTCATAGTTTTTCACAGGCACAAAAGACAAACCTTTATTTAAAAGTGACTCTTCTTCGGGAGTGAGAGTACCCCACCTGAACATGGAAGAAGAGGATCTAGACAAGCAAATCAGAAAATGGAACAGCATCATCAATGCTGCTGCCAAAGCCACAGAATACAGATCCAAGAAAGCTCGCTGCACCAAAGCACATCACACACCATGGTACTCAAAAAACATATGGAATGAGAAGAAGGAACTCAGGAAGTTAGAACGGCAATGGAGACACACCAAGTCGCCCAACAATCAGGAACTATACTTAACAAAACAAAAAGAATACAACAAACTCATCAACCAAATGAAGAAAGAATACCACCCCAACATCATACTCAAATCAAACAACAAACCGAGAGAGCTCTTCGAAATCGTGAAAACCCTCACCAAGGAACAGAAAACCGAAAGCAAAGTTCAAATAGACCCGCAAGCATTCGCAGACCATATCCAAGAAAAATTCCATTCAGCTACACAAAGGAAAACAGACCCAAACACCAAACCAACCACCCCCTCAAGAAAAACCTGAGACAAATTCAGCAACCCATCCACAGAGCAGCTCTCACACATCATCACCGCACTCAACACAAGCACGGCCCCAACAGACCCATGCCCAATTACATGGATTAAGGTGACAAAGTCAAACTTCATCCACACCATACACAACATGGTGAACAGTTCACTAACCCAAGGAATAATGCCTGACCAGCTAAAACACGCCACAATAAGACCAATCCCGAAGAAATCACCACTTGACAAGAACAACCCAGCAGCCTACAGACCTATCTCCAGCATCCCTCTACTGGCAAACATTATTGAGAAAGTGGTACAACATCAGCTACAGGAACACATCGGCAACCACGCACAACTGGACCTCAACCAACACGGTTTTCGCCCCAACTATGGAGTCAAAATACTCCTTCTATACCTATTTAACGACATACTACACCTCATAGACAACAGAAAGAAAGGAATACTCATGATCTTCATTGACATTTTATCAGCATTCGACACAGTGGACCACGGATCCCTACTAGCAAGACTACAGAACATCGGATTACACGGAGCCACAATGAGGTGGTTCCACTCCTACTTAACGGACAGACAGATACAGGTCAAGATCGGTCCCAACACATCCCAACCCATAAAGATAATGCAAGGCATACCTCAAGGATCCACCCTATCAGCACTATTATTTAACCTTTACATCCAGCCAATATGTAGCATCATAAGAGAACACGGGATAAAATACACAATCTATGTGGACGACATAATGATATACACACCAATCACCCTCAACAACCCAGACTACACACGAACCTTCAGTCCCACATCAGCAGAACCACCAAAAATGCATACCACAGGATGAGACTAGTCTGAAGCTTCAAACCCCTCCTCTCCCAGTCTGCACAGTCTGTCCTCCTCTCCCCTCTGCACAGTCTGTCAGGCACTAATAACCCCAATCCTAGACTTCTGCAACCCAATCTATCTTGGCCTAACAAAACAGACACTCAGGCCACTACAACTGGCCCAAAACACAGCAGCTCGCATAATAACTGGTACCACAAAACAAGAACACATCACACCTACCCTAAAAGACCTCCACTGGCTACCAATCAGCTCCCGCATCAGATACAAGACAATCATTAACATATTCAAAATCAAGCAACAGTCGTCAGCTTCAGCCTACACCCACTCATACAACCCGACAGCAGCACAAGACTGAGGAGGAGAGGCACATCCAACCGTGTCAACACACCTAAAGACATCAACAAGGTACGCAAGGTCACCGAAAAATGAGCCTTATCAAAGGCGGCACCAACAATCTGGAACGCCCTCCCTGATGAACTACGGTCAACAACAGACATGAAGGACTTTAGGAAACTGTTAAAGACGACCCTCTTCATAGAGCACTACGGTGACGTCACTTAAACGGTGCAACAGACAATACCCCAACTCAACACCCTGCCCTAGCGACATGATTTAGTACTAAAGTAAAGTCCTGATGTACATAGTATTGTAAATAGCCCACGCTGTAAATAGCTCACCAAGAATCAATGTCCATCTACACACACACGCACTCACTGCTCAATGCATGCACACATTAGACACTGTATCTTGTTGATTGTTTGATGTGTAGACCGCCTTGATTGTAGGAAAAGGCGGTATAGAAATCCATTTAAATAAATAAATATTTTGAAATATTAATAACATTACTAACTGTGTAAGAAGTTAATGCCTCCCCTCTATGGATTTCTCCGACCCCCTGTGTCCCCTCCCTCGACATCGGCCCTGCCCGCAGCCTCTGTTTGCATTGTGTTGTGCATTTGTCTTTTCTTGATCTTGTTCTCTGTTCCAATACGAGTCTGCTTGATAACTGCGTTGTCGTGAGTGTTCTCGACCTCACCCTTTCCACAGTGAATCCATGTTCAAAAAATATTTATCCTTACTTTTCTTTGTGTTTTCACATACTCCTAATGGTTTTTCTTGATCTTTCTGAGATGAAAATAATGATGCAGATGCATCCACACATTCCACTGATTCCCTTCTACTGCGCTTCTTCATTTGTTCATGAGGTATATCTGCATCAAATTCTTCCCTATTATTATCTTTATGATCGAATATGGTAGGTTTTTTTGAACCATAATCTATTGCCTTCTATTTTCTTACACCAAGGATATACATATCCGAACATGTAATCTTCTTCATCCCTCTTGAACTTTTCTCTTTTCTTATTCTTAATATCTTTCTTAAAGGACTGAATATTTCGTTCATAATCCTTATGAACCATAGTAAAATTATTGTCACACCCTTTTAGAGCAATGAGTTTTTCATCTAGCTCTACTTTATATAACTCTGATTTCTTGTTAGCTGTACTGATCAATAAAATCATTAAATCTAACGAACATTTATTTAAAATGGCATTCCAGCACTTAACAAATCCCTCCTCATTTAAATATAAACCTGGTGCTTTGTTCATTCTCAATCATCAAGGAATAATTTTTGACAAATCTGATCAATTTCTTTGACTGGGTGACCAGGGAGTTGGACCAAGGGAGAGCTCTAGATGTGGTGTATTTAGATTTCAGTAAAGCCTTTGACACTGTTCCTCACAGGCAACAAACTGAGCACCCTAGGGATGGACCCTAAAGTAACTGCTTGGGTTAGAAATTGGTTGGATGGGAGGCAACAAAGAGTACAAGTAAATGGAGCTCACTCTGAGGAGAAGGATGTTACCAGTGGTGTGCCCCAGGGATTTGTCCTTGGTCCGATTCTTTTTAACATCTTTGTTAGTGATATAGCGGAAGGGCTGTTGGGTAAGGTTTGCCTCTTTGCAGATGATACCAAAATCTGCAATAGAGTAGACACCCAGGAAGGTATAGAGAACATGAGGAGGGATCTAGCTAAGCTTGAAGAATGGTCTAGAATTTGGCAGCTGGGATTTAATGTTAAAAAATGTAAGGTCATGCATTTGGGCTGCAGCAATCCAAGGGAGCAATATAGTATAGGGGGTGAAGTACTTTTGTCCACTAAAGAAGAGCGGGACCTAGGCATGGTTGTGTCTGATGATCTTAAAGTAGCTAAACAGGTAGAAAAGGTGACGGCAAAAGCTAAAAGGATGCTGATTGTTCTCTTGCACAACCTTTACATTGAACAAGAAGCAACAGTTCGAACATAACTAGGAGAAACAAAATGGTTTAAAATCAGCAAAAATCGACAAGGCTGCATACTTTCCCCCTACCTCTTTAATATATATACAGACAAATCATCAGAGAAGCAGGCCTCTGTGAAGACAAGGTGTGAAGATTGGTGGAAGACTCATCAACAACCTTCCCATGCTGATGATACCACATCACTGGCTGAAAGTGAACATGATTTGAAACATTTGCTTCTAAAGATCAAGGAATATAGTCAGTGTTAGCAGTTTCTAAACCTGAGGAGCTGCACTCAGCAGATCAAGCCCACTAACCCTTGATTAGGTGTTAGCAGTTTCTAAACCTGAGGAGGTTACTAGAGTTCAGCAACCTATTGTGCTCAAGGAAAGGTCCCCTAAAGCACCAAAAAGAAAGTAACCTTGCTTTAAAAAATATACAAAAAAACCCTTTTAAGAGCTCCCAGTCAGAGAGCTAGCAATGTAATATAATAAAAACAAACAAACCAACCCTCAAATCCTTACTGTTTGTTGATCTGTAGAGCCCTGGTTAGGAAAGCCTCAACAGGGCAAGGCACTGGAGCCTTTTATGCAGGCCTCAGCTGCACTCAGGAAATCAAGCCCACTAACCCTTGATTAGGTGTTAGCAGTTTCTAAACCTGAGGAGGTTACTAGAGTTCAGCAACCTATTGTGCTCAAGGAAAGGTCCCCTAAAGCACCAAAAAGAAAGTAACCTTGCTTTAAAAAATATATAAAAAAACTTTTTAAGAGCTCCCAGTCAGAGATCTAGCAATGTAGTAAAATAAAAACAAACAAACCAACCCTCAAATCCTTACTGTTTGTTGATCTGTTGAGCCCTGGTTAGGAAAGTCTCTACAGGGCAAGGCACTGGAGCCTTTTATGCAGGCCTCAGCTGCACTCAGGAAATCAAGCCCACTAACTCTTGATTAGGTGTTAGCAGTTTCTAAACCTGAGGAGGTTACTAGAGTTCAGCAACCTATTGTGCTCAAGGAAAGGTCCCCTAAAGCACCAAAAAGAAAATAACCTTGCTTTAAAAAATATACAAAAAACCCTTTTAAGAGCTCCCAGTCAGAGAGCTAGCAATGTAATATAATAAAAACAAACAAACCAACCCTCAAATCCTTACTGTTTGTTAATCTGTAGAGCCCAGGTTAGGAAAGCCTCAACAGGGCAAGGCACTAGAGCCTTTTATGCAGGCCTCAGCTGCACTCAGGAAATCAAGCCCACTAACCCTTGATTAGGTGTTAGCAGTTTCTAAACCTGAGGAGGTTACTAGAGTTCAGCAACCTATTGTGCTCAAGGAAAGTAACCGTGCTTTAAAAAATATACAAAAAACACTTTTAAGAGCTCCCAGTCAGAGAGCTAGCAATGTAATATAATAAAACAAACAAGCCAACCCTGAAATCCTTACTGGTTATGAAAGCCCTGGTTAGGACACGTCTACTACTCCCGTTCTCATCCCTAGTCTTCCTTCTATCTGGCCAGCAACATTTCCCTTCAGAAATTCTCACTATGATATGGCAAACCATTTGCCTGTTTGACCCTATCCCCTCAAAATAGCTAGGGGAGCCAACTCTAGGCTTACTCCCCATTGCACATCTGTTAATCAATCATAGTCTATCTTCAGGAGTTGTCCCGTCATCATGGAAGCAAGTCACCATATGACCTATCCTTAAGAAACCTGAGCTAGATTTCAATCTTCCTGCTATCTTACTGACCTTCAACCTCCCCTTCATTTCTATATCACCACCTTCCTATCTCCTTCCCATCTCATTCTCACCACCTTCCTATCTCCATCGCTGAGAAAATCATTTTCAACCAACTATCTGACTTTATCAAGAAAATTAACACACTACACTGTTGTCAACTGAGTTTCCATCCTGGTCATGGAACCAAAATTATTATGGTTACTTTCTCAGTGAAATCACTAATTTTCTTGACTGAGGTCAAGCCATATTGACTGTATCACTCAACCTTTCTACGACATTTGATTTCATAGACCACAACATTCTTCTCTATCAACTTCCTGAAATAGGCCAATTTAAATGGCCTATTTAAATGACTGATTTTCCCAATGGAGAAAGGTGACTAGTGGTGTACCTCAGGGATCTGTGCTGGGTCCGCTGCTTTTTGACATATTCATAAATGACCTGGAAAAGAGAATAACGAGTGAGGTTATCAAATTTGCATATGACACAAAACTATTTAAAGTTGTTAAAACCCAAGAGGATTGTGGAAAATTGCAAGAGGATCTTGATAAATTGGAAGACTGGGCATCAAAATGGCAGATGAAATTTAATGTGGACAAGTGCAAAGTTATGCACCTAGGGAAGAACAACCCAAACTATGGTTACACGATGCAAGGTTCCACATTAGGAACCACAACCCAGGAAAAAGATTTAGGCGTCATTGTGGATACCATGTTAAAACCCTTGGCTCAGTGTGCAGCGGCGGCCAAGAGAGCAAATAGAATGCTAGGTATCATAAGGAAAGGAATGGAAAATAAAACAAAGGATATTATAATGCCTCTATATCGTTCCATGGTGAGACTGCACCTTGAATATTGTGTGCAATTCTGGTCACTGTATCTTAAAAAGGATATAGCGTTATTAGAAAAGGTTCAGAGAAGAGCCACCAAAATGGTAAAAGGGATGGAAGGATACCCCTATGAAGAAAGGCTAAAAAGGTTAGGGCTCTTTAACCTGGAAAAGAGACGGCTGAGGGGAGATATGATTGAAGTCTAGTGAAACGGGTAAACATAGATCAATTGTTTATGTTATCAGAATATAGAAAGACTAGGGGACATGCAATGAAGCTACAGGGTAAACTATTTAAGACCAATAAAAGAAAATATTTTTTCATTCAACATGTAATCAAATTCTAGAATTTGTTACCGGAGGATGTAGTAAAGGCTGTTAGTGTAGCTGGGTTTAAAAAAGGTTTGGACAAGTTCCTGGAGGAAAGGTCCATAAACCATTATTAAGAAGGGACCTAGGATATCAATATTTGACCCATTACAAGCATTGTGGAATCTGTGTCTTTTGGGGAAACTGCTAGGTACATATGACCTAGATTGGCCACTGTTGGAAACAGGATATTGGGCTTGGTGGACCTTGGTCTGACCCAGTATGGCATATCTTATGTTCTTATGTTCTTATGCATCTAGAATACAGTATTACAATGGTTTTCTTCATTCCTCACAGCCTGTTCATTTGCTGTCTCCATTAGTACAGACACTCCTCAACTGCTGGACTTTGCTGTCCCCCTGAGATCTATCCTAGCCTCTCTATTATTCAACATCTTTCTTAGCCCATTGGAAACTCTAATATAGGACCTAGGGATCAGTTATTTTATTTGTGCAGATGATATTCTCTTGATAGCATACACCAGTTTCTTGGTTCCAAACTTATTCTAGCTCTACACTTGTCTTGAGAAAACTTTTTCTAGGCTCAAGACTTCACTGAGTTCCAAAAGAAATTAAAAACGCATATCTCCCATGAGGAATACAACATAACCTTGAAACCAGAAACTAAACCATCCTAGTCACATACTGTCAAAATAACCCTATTTTCACCTATAAACTAGAGTGCTTCCTAAAGCCCTTGTTACTTATGTTCGTTATCTGTAGACCTCTTTGAATGATACTGACAAGAAGGAGATTGGACCGAAGACTAGCAGCATTAAAGTGATTAAGTTTAAATGGGACTCTTTGCTGTCCACCTTAAAGAGGTAACTGTCACTGGCCAAGAATCGACCTTGGGAAGTGACCCTGATCTGTGCTATGGACCTGCAACATGGCTAAGAGGATGATTTTGGCCTTCTCTCTCTCTTGCCCTGTGGATCTGCTCCATTGTGGCAAGCTTACAACACCATTTCATGAGCACCAGACATCAAAATGAATCATTGGCATTATCATTAGTACTGACTCCTCCATCTATTCTGGACTGATTGGTCTCTGACCAATTGAACACTAACCGTTTGGTCTTTCCTGTTTTTAGATGAATTATTTTAGTTACTTAATTGTATTTTTCACTACCTATTTTGCTTTTCCCTCTTCTTTCTCTTTGACAAAATTTCATCCTCCTCGCAGCCTCTTCTTAGTTTTGTACCTCCAGTACTCCTAGTTGCTCCCTTTCCCTCAATCTTCCTTTTACCTGCCCTTCAATCTTTCATTTATTTCCTCTGTCTTCTGCCCTCCTCTCCATTTTCTTATGGCTCCACACCATTTTTTCTTCCTTTTAATGATACTCCCTAACCTTCTTCCCTCATTCCAACATCTTAAAACCACTCCTCCTTACCACCCTCTCTCCCCCATTTCTTCTCCCATCCTGTCTTCCACCTTTTCTTCAGCTTTTGAGCTTCGCCTTTTTCTTCCTCTCATTCATCGCTCCGTTTTCTCTTTGAAACAACCTCACCCTCATTTCTACCATGATGTCTCCTCTCTGCCTCACACTCTTCTGCTCCTTCTCCTTCTATCATCCAGTAACATTAATCCTAACCCACTACCTATGCTCCTGTGCCCATTCATCTGAGCACATTTGGCTCAAATCCCACTCCCTTTTTGACTTTCTTCACTTCAAATTTGTGCTCGTTTCCTTCCAGTCAGCCATAGCACTCACCAAGCAAAACTACTATGCCCATCTGACTAACTCTCTCGTCTCTGACCCCTGCCGTCTCTTCTCAACTTCGTCAAGGCACCTCCACCTCCAACCCCTCCTTCTCTTTCTTCTCAAGCCCTTGCTGACTATTTACATGACAAATTCCATAAGATTATACTCCAATTCCCCATTAGATCAGTTTCTTCCCCTCTTCCCCATCTTCAATACCAGCTTTTCCCCTCAGTTTCTGTTATCCTTTCATCCTTTTCTAAAATCATCAAAGAGGAAACATCTCATCTTTTTTTCTCCTCCAAACTTATTACCTTTTCCTCTGATCCTATTCCCTCCCATCTCCTTAACTCTATCTCCTCCTCTGTCATCCCTTCCATCATACACATTCTCAACTTATCATTCTCCATTGCTACTTTCCCAGCTGCCTTCAAGCATGCTCTGGTCTCACCTCTCCTCAATAAACCTTCACTTAATCTTTCTTGTCCTTCTTATTATCATCCCATCTCCCTTCTTCCCTTCATTTCCAAAATTCTTGAATTTTCAGTTCTCCACTGTTGCCTTGAATTTCTCTCCTCTCAAGACCTCCTAGATCCACTTCAATCTGGCTTCTGTCCCTTACATTCTACTGAAACAGCTACTGCCAAAGTCTCCAGTGACCTGTTCCTAGCTAAACTCCCAGTGCTCTTTCAGTATCTTCTCTGGAGGTTTCTCCTCTACTGCTATCCCTCTCTCAGTTGGTGTACCCAATGGTCTGTTCTAGGCCATCTCCTTTTCTCTCTCTATACCCAGCCCCTTGGTGCTCTCATCTCCTCCCATGGTTTTCAATATCATTTTTATGCTAATGATTCTCAAATCTATCTATCTATACCTGATATTTCTCCTAGACTGCAAGCCTGTATATCTATCTGCCTGACATCACTGCCTAAATGTCTCACCACTGTTTGAGAATGAACATGGTCAAAACTGAACTTCTTGTTTTTCCCTCTAAACCCTCTTCCCCGCTTCCTCCTTTGATAGCACTTTTCTGCTCCCCTTTTCCTCAGCCTGTAACCTGGGCCATCTTTGACTCCTCCCTCTTCTTCTCTACACATATCCAACAGATGGCTAAAACCTGTTGTTTCTTTCTCTATAACATTAACAAAATTCATCCTTTCCTTTCTGAACACACCAGTAAAACACTTATCCACTCTTTATTCACCTCTCACTTAGATTACTGCAACCTCCTTCTTGCTGGTCTCCTTTTGGGTCATCTTTCTCCCCTTAGGTTTGTTCAAATCTCTGCTGCGCAGCTAATTTTCCAACAGTCACGTCGTACTCACATAATCCCTCTTCTTAAATCACATCATTGGCTTCCCTTCCACTTCCATATCCAATACAAACTTCTCCTTCTGACCTATAAATGCATTCATTTTGTTGTTCCTCGTTACCTTTCCTCCTTCCTATCTCCCTACACCCTTCCTCATAAACGCCACTCTTCCTCTGGCTTTCTTCCTCTCTATGCCCTTCTCTTCCACTGCCAACTCTAGACGTTGATCCTTTCACCTTGCTGCTTGTTATGCCTAGAAAAAAATGCCTGTATCTTTACATCAGGTATCATCACTTTCCCTTTTCAAATCCATGCTAAAGACTCACCTCTTTAAGACCACCTATGGATCTTAATCCTTTGTTCTCCTTCTGTCTCCTGACCCTTCCCTATTGTACCCCTTTTCTCATCTACTGTGCTGTCTGTCTTGATTAGGATATCAGTGCTTGATTAGGATATCAGTGCTTGACCCAGTACAAGCATTGCGGAACCTGTGTCTTTTGGGGAAACTGCTAGGTACGTATGACCTAGATTGGCCACTGTTGGAAACAGGATACTGGGCTTGATGGACCTTGGTCTGACCCAGTATGGCATATCTTATGTTCTTATGAAAGCTCTAATGAGAAGGGACCATCTTATTATATGTGTCTGTACAGCATTGTGTGCAGCTTGTAGTACTATATAAATGATTAATAGTAGTAGTAGTAGTATCTGTTTCTGTTTTCAGTGTTTGGTGATAGAAGAGCAGAAAAGGTTAGTCGACAGTATCTTGCAATGGTGTTCCTTTCTACTGACATACAATTTGACTTGTAAACCGCTGTATTGAAAGACAATATTAAAAAAAACCCTATAAAAATGAAGAATAAAAACATATTTATTTGTAAAGTGCTCACATTTGTCAGTGTTTCATCTGTGAACTCCTACTCTCCCTTTCTCATCCTCATCTTCTCTTCCATATCTCCCTGCCCTGTTGGTGTCCTTTGTATATATAGGGGGCACCAGCAGGGCAGGGAAGAGGGTAATTTTGGGTAGAGGACTGTTGAACATCAGCTAATCATTTTTCTCCCAAAGGAGCCACCTTTCATAGGAGATCCCTTGCTTTTAGTGTTTATATAGGGAATAGGGCTGGATATTCCATTCAGAATGTAGTTATTGATAGCTATTTGACTATCAGAAGAGTTAGAAGAGGAGAAAAGCACAGTCTGCTACACAGATATAGCTCTTAATTCTTCTACTTTTGTTCTCCTTACTTTTTACAACTAAGTATTATTTTTGGTTATCTCAAGTGTTGAAGAGGGCATGTTAAAGGTGTTTCCTTGGAACAGGTGAAATTAATTTTAGGCATCTGAAGTTACCCCTTTGTTGTCAGAAAAGCCTTTCATTTGTAACAATGATTGCATGCATTCATATTTTTTTTTATAAAAGCTGAAGATCCTAATTATTTGGACCAAGCAAAGTCACTGATGATAAGTTTTGGCATGTAATATCTGGTGTTTTTAACATGGGCTCAGTATTAACAGAGGCTTGTTGTTGCTGTTGTTAAGTACCGCCTAATTGATCAGATAGTAAAATGTCTGTGTGTGTTGCATTTGTGTATGTGTGTGTGTGTGTCCCCCCCCCCTTCTAGACACACACACACACACTTACATGATGATCTCTAGAGATATCCTATGGTATGTATCTAGTGCGATGATGAATAGTGCGGTATATAAGAGATGGTAAATAAATAAATAAAAATAAATAAATATATCACTAACAGGAATTTCCCAAAGCAGTGGGGTTCCTGTAATTTCAGGTAAAGGTGAGGGGGTTTCTGCCCATTCTCAAAGGTAGGGCATAATTATAAAGGGGACTTTATGAGATTAATGTTATAACCAGATACCTAGTCAAAGTGTGTTTTAACATGCCTAAAATACACCTATTTTATAATGACAAGTAGCTGCCTACTTGTCTTTTTTTTTAAATAGTATAAGGGATAGAGAATGTGCCTTAAATTACTGTAAGGTGTGATCACTTATTTCAAAGTTGGTGTAAATGACTACATCTACTTTTTTGCAAGTTTGCACATAACTTATCCTGTTCTATAATCAACAAGCATACCTGCTCGCACTACCCTTTCTGGACCCAAACTCCACTCTTGTGCACAACTTCAGTGAAAGTATGCACCATGCAAACAACACAACTACTTTTATGCTGGTTGGTATTCTATAAGAGGCCATTTACATTAATATGTTGCCACTTACCCATGCAAATGACAAAAAATACTGACATTTACACATGTTGTTAGCTCCTAAAGATGGGCACCTTTTTGTAAACTTACTCCCCATGAGTTCTTGGGAGTTGTGATAGATCTGAGAAGCTGATGAGAGGCAGCCAATGGGCTGTGCTCTTGGACTATTGTGTACAATTCTGGAGACCACACCTTCAAAAGGATAAAAACAGGATGGGGTCGGTACAGAGAGTGGCAACCAAAATGGTCAGTAGGCTTCGCCATAAGGCATATAGGGAGCAGGCCTAAAGATCTCAATATGTATACTTTGGAAGATGTGAGAGGTGAGATATGATAGAGACATTTAAACACCTCTGTGGCATAAATGCACAGGAGGAGAGGCTCTTTCAATTGAAAGCTCTGTAACAAGGGGGCATAGTCTGAAGGTGAAAGGAGATAGACTCAATAGTAATTTGCAGAAATATTGCTTTATGGAAAGAATGGTAGATGCACAGAATAATCTCTAGTGGAGGTGCTAGAGACAAAAAACTGTATCTGAATTCAAGACAGCATGGAACAAACATAGAAGATCTCTAAAGGAAAAAAGGGACTGTAGAGCTTAGTGATTCAGATGAAAGGGCAGACTGGATAGACCGTATTGTCTTTATCTGCTATCATGATTCTATTTCTATCTATATTATAATGGATTCAAATTCCTCATTATATGATCTTTATTGTTGTTGAATCTATTGCAACTTCTGCACACCATTTGTTTACTTGAGAAATATTTTCTTTTCTATTCAGAAGTCCTTCTAAATAATTTATTTTCAGCCTTCTTTCTAGATCCAAACTAGATTTATTTATTTATTCATTCATTTATTTATTTATTTAACAATTCTTATATACCACCTTTCATGATATCAAGGTGGTTTACATTGAACAAATTGAAATTATATTGAACAGGGCACTATAACTTGGAGATAACTATTTTACAGGGAACATGGGCAATAGAGGGTTCAGTACTGATGAATTGACTACATTTTTTTTATATTTTACTGCCTGTTCATACTGTGTGCATGATCTGAAAACTTTACACAGTGAAACATGCATCCTCTTTAGTACAAGAAATAGTTAAGCTTAGTTTATTGATACATTTAATATACTGTCCTTCGGCAATAACAGAAATATACTTATGAAAAGACTATGGGGGTTATCTTAGAAGTATTGAAACAGGATTAAACATTAGACAGAAAAAGATCACATAGCCTATCGAGTCTGCCCTTCAATATCAACTACTACAATAGTCCCCCTTTTTCCTTTACCATATCTCCTCTATCCCGCCTTTCCTCTAAAGTATACATATTAAGAGCCTTTAATCTGTCCTCATATTCTTTATAATGAAGAACACTAACCATTCTAGTAGCAACTCTCTGTACCGACTCAAACCTGTTTATATCCTTTTGAAGGTGTAGTCTCAAGAATTGCACACAATACTGCAAATGAAGACTTATAGAGAGGCACTATCACCTCCTTTCTTCTGCTGGCCATTCCTCTCCCTATGCACCAAAGCATCCTTCTAGATTTCGCTGTCGCTGTTCAGCTACTTTAAGATCATCGGACACAATCATGCCCAGGTCCCGCTCTTCTTTTGTGGACAGAAGTACTTCACCCCATACACTGTACCACTCCCTTGGATTTTTGCATCCCAAATGCATGACTTTGCATTTTTTTAGCATGAAATCTCAGCTACCAAATTCTTGACCATTCTTCAAGCTTAGCTACTACTTATCTACTCCTTCCTAGCTATCTACTCTATTGGAGATTTTGGTATCATCTGCAAAGAGGCAAACCTTACCCGACAGCCCTTTTGCAAGATCACTAACAAAGATGTTAAAAAGAATCAAACTAAGGACAGATCCCTGTGGCACACTACTGATAACCTCCTTCTGCTCAGAGTGAGCTCCATTTACTTGTACCCTTTGTCGCCTTCCATTCAACCAATTTCTAACCCAATTAGTAACTTTTGGGTCCATCCCTAGAGTGCTCAGTATCCTTATAAGTTGCCTGTGCAGAACGTTGTCAAAGGTTTTATTGAAATCCAAGTATAACACATTTAGGACACTCCCTCGCTCCAGCTCCCTGGTCAGCCAGTCCAAGAAATCCATCAGATTTGTCTGACAAGACCTACCTCTGGTGACTCCATGCTGCCTCTGATCCTATAATCCATTGGATTCCAGAAACTTCACTTGTCTCTTTCAGCAGTGGTTCCAATGATTTACTCACCACAAAGGTTAGACTAACTGGCCTGTAGTTTTTAACCACATCCTTACTTTCTCTTTTGTGTAAACTGATCACATGTGCCTCTCTCCAGTCCTCTGGCACCACTCCTGACTCCAAAGAAACATTGAAAATGTCTGTCGGTAGAACTGCTAGAATGTCCCCAGGTTCCTTCAGTATTCTCAGATGTATCCCATTCGGTCCCATTGCTTTGTCCAATTTTAATTTAGCTAGTTCCTCATGAACACAGTTTTCTTAAAATCTTTCAAGATCCCCTCACTTCTGTTCCTTTTTGTAGATGTTTTCCGGGGTCCGGCTCCTGTTTCTTCATCTATGAACACAGAACAGAAATATTTGTTAAGCAATTCCGCTTTGTCCTCGTCAGCTTCTACATATTCCTCCCCTTTACCCTTGAGTCTGACAATACCACTTTTGCCCTTCCTCCTCTCGCTAACATATCTGAAAAATGTCTTATCCCCCCATTTTATTGAATTGGCTATTTCTTCTTTTTGTATCTTTGCTTTCTTGACTACTTTGCCAACCTCTCCACATTTTTCCAAATATAGATTCCTGTCTTCTTCGCTCAGTGATCTCTTGTATTTCATGAAGGCCTCCCTCTTTTCCTTCACCTTTTCAACTATCTCTTTTAAGAACCATAGTGGCCTCCTTTTCCTTTTATTTACCATTCTAAGAAAAAGGTTGGTTGCCCTTAAAATATCCCCTTTCAGTTTTGCCTAGTGTTTTTCTGCATCTCCCAGCTGTTCCCATCCTGCTAATAAAGTATTGGCCCATCTTGGCAAAGTTAGTTTTCCTTAAGTCTAAGACCCTCACTTTTTAATGGATTTTATCATCCCTAGTCCTAATACTGAAGCACACCATCTGGTGATCACTGTGAGATGATCTCCCACTATAGCATCAGAAACACTTTCCATATTAGTAAGCATCAAGTCCAATATGGCCTTTCACATGTGGGCTCTGTTACCAGTTGCCTGAATACTTCTTCCTCTAAAGAATCCAGGATCTCCTTGCTTCTAGATGACACTGCAGCAGGGATGTGCCAATCAACATCCGGCAAAATTGAAATCCCCTATCAGTATCAGTTCCTCTTTCCTGGCAATGCTGCATATGTCTTCTATTAAATCTCCGTCCTCATCTTCTCCCTGTGATGGAGGTCTGTATATCATGTCAATGCAAATAGATTTCTCTTTCCCTCTTACTAGTTTAACCCACACTGCCTCCACTCTCCCATTTAAGCCCTGTATTTCCATAATTTTAATATTATTTTTTACATAGAGTGCCACTCCTCCTTGTTTTCTTCTTACCCTGTCCTTTCTGAATAATGTATAGCCTGGTATACTTATATCCCAGTCATGGCTGTCCGTGAACCATGTCTCCGTAACTACCACTAAATCCAAGTCAGCCTCTTCCGTTAAAGCCTCAACATCTGGGATCTTATTTCCCCTGCTACAGGCATTTATGCACATTGCTTTCCAGATGCTGCTCTTTCTACCCATTTCTATAGAGGTATTTAATGTTTCACATACCTGGGGGCTTTCTTCTCCCATCCCCAATGAATCTAATTTAAACTCCTCTTGATCAGGTTATCCAGTCTGCTACTTTAGAAATGTCAACTCTTCTTGGACAGATGGATGCCATCTCTGCTCTTCAGCCCTTGGAACATCATCCCATGGCCCAGTAAACCAAAACACTCTTGATAACACCATCCACGCAGCCATGCATTTATCTCCAGGATGCAAGCTTCTCTGCTTTGGCCTTTATCCTCAACAGGGAGGATTGAAGAGAAGATCACCAGTGCACCTACCTGCTTCACCCTCTGTCCCATAGCCATGAAGCCACTTTTGATAGGCTCAGAGGGATAGCTGGCAGTATCATTTGTGCCGACATGGATGAGCAACATCAGGTAATAGTCAGTAGGTTTGATGAGTCTCTTGACATGTGCAGATTGAATTACATATGCCCATGCCATTTTAGAACAAGCATTTGCAGACATGGGAATACTCATCAAATCTAGCTTCCCTGGGATGTGGTGGGGGTGGGGAGAGGGAGTGGTAAGGGCAGGCCAACAAGTCAGATGTGGATTTCCCCTTTTGAAACGGCCTCTAGGCAGAATTAAGTGCCTGCTGACAGAGGCAGATGTAAATGCTAATGTTGGGGCCCTCTCCAACCATAGGAGCCCACATTATGTGCTGTCTCAAGACCCTATCCTCTCTCCTACCCAATGTTTATGCCCCCTTCCCTTGAAACAGAGCCAACCCTCCTAACTCTCCCCCCCCCCCCAAAGCACGGTCAAGCCCCTTTCTTCAGTCAATTCTGATCCCTCATTTCCCCAAAATGCCCCCAACACAATATCCAATTTACAGTCCCCGTCCCCCCCAGGACCATCCCCTAGCAGACTATGTCTCCCATCCCCCAATCATCAACCCCCAGGTCTGCTGGGGATCAGGACCATACCAAGGGTGGTGAGAGTGGTGCAGTTGCACCGGGTGCAAGTATAGAAGGGGTGGTGATATCACCACTGGGCTTCCAGGGAAGCCCTACAAAAGTGCATTCCTATGTATGACTGGATGGCAGAGAGGGTGCCAGGTTCGCGAGTCACACAGGGCTCATTTCTAGCTCGGTACAGTGGGAGAAGGAGAGATGTCCTCTCGCTCCTGCTCAGCACATGGTTGGCTTCAAAATGGCACATGACCCCCAGCAGTAATCTCATGGTACTGGTGCTAGTACCAGGAGGTTACTGCTAGGGGTCATAGGTTTCATTTTGAAGCCAATCACATGCTGAGAAGGAGCAAGTAGACATCCTTCCTACTGCCATTGACTCCATGTTCTTTACAAAATGTGCCGTTACATGAATATATTTCCTTGAAATATTAACTTGCTTGTAACTTTTATGAAATCTGTAAGAGATATTCTGTATACCTAATCCTTTCTATTTGCATAATAAAAAAATCTCTGTAACGTCATATTAAGCAACTCACACAAAATGGCACAGTGTGTGACATGAAATCAAAGAGCCTTTGGTAAAGATTAACCTGTTCAACAGAGACAATATTTGCTGTAGAGTTTGTTACTACATAAAGAATCATATTTAAGCTGCCTTCAATGTGTGTCACTATTGTACTTTATCCAATAGAGAGCAGCAGAAATATATAGTTAGCCACTAATTTTGTCAGGGAGGAATAACTATTTCAGATTTGTAAAGGCTTTATTTCTCTTGAGTATAGCTCCCAATTTATTTTGTTGTGAGCAGTTTAATTCTACTGTCTACCATTATGTAATTGTATCTGTAAGGGATCCCTCTAGGACCCCTACCATTCTCATATCCTTTCTGAGAAGGACCATTCCATTTCTAGCATTGGCAGTAGTTACATGTTATGTATCTATAACATCCCCCCCCCCCCCTTGTTTTGGCTGCTTTGGCTCTGCCCACCCTCTATATAACCTCAGTGCACAGGATGCAAGGTGTGGAATTCTATTTTTGATTTCTGCAGTGTGGTTATTGGTTACAGCTTGATTTTTTTTAGTTGTATGTGTGTGGAAACAGCCCTTGATCCTTAAGTTTTGATTGGATGTGAAGATTTGAGAGCCTGTCAGAGGTTTTACCCACACCTCTGATATGTGGAGAGAAATTAAAGGTGCTAGCTTGTCCTAAGCCTAACTAAGAAATCAGAGAGAAGGAGCAGGTTTACTGCCCCGAGCCTAACCAAAGAGATTGTTGTACTGAAGCAGATTTGCTTGCTGAAAGAGGTACAGTGTGTTTGGCTGTGGACAAAGTACAAGAAGAATTCTAAGAAAAGGATCCCAGTGAGGCGGGAGAAAATGTACGGCGCATTGATAGCTATCCTAAACATGTGATACCTGCAAAACCTTAACATACATTAGTAAACAGACCCCCTAAGAGAAATTTTCAGAAAGGATGTGATGTTTCTGCATGTCTAAACTCTGAGATCTCTTGCCCTCTTTTACTTGAGTTATTTTATTGCAGTTAGATTCAGTCATGATCAGACGAAAGCCACTCCTCCAAAAAAATCCTTTAAAAATGCATACTAAGACATTATGCATTGTATTTTATTTGTAGTTGTTTATTTATTCATATAGATACACACACACAGAGGTAATGAGAAAATTTCCAAAAGGCTTTTCCTGATTAAATTGGATACTTGAAAACTGCCCAGTCTTCCTGCAATGAGAACTACGTACTGAGTTAGTATGACTGTCAAGACCTATTGCTTTGCTTGGACAGCAGCTTTTCTTAACACCCCATTGGAGCAGCTGCTCTAGGCCACTGCCTATTTTGTCTAATGCTTAAGCAGCTCCTGCTTTGTTGGTCTCCTATGTCCATGAACAAGAACATAATTTTATTTTGTTTGTGAATACAGTATGTATTTGCTGGATATTTTTGTGCTCTGTTAAAAAGATAGCCAGGAAGAAAAGTGATGCCTTTGAATTATGGTGCTAGTGATGAATACTGCGTATACCATGGACTGCCCGAAGAACAAACCAGTCAGTACTAGAGGAGATCAAACCTTTAGAAGCTCGGATGACAAGACTTTGACTTTCATACTTTGGACATCATGCGAAGAGAGAGATCATTAGAGAAAGACATCATGTTTAGCAAGATAGAAGGTCAACGCAAAAGAGGAAGGCCAGCAATGAGATGGATTGATACAATAATAGCAGCTACTTCTACCAGTCTGTCAACAATCAGCCGCCTGACTGAAGACCGAACATAATTTAGGACAACTATCCAGAGGGTCTCCATGAGTTGACACCAACTCAACTGCACTTAACAACAACAACAAGACCAACCCTTTGGATTGTTTTAGCAGAGTCTAAATGCTTTAAATAAACAAGTAAATTCTGAAGGTATACTGCTATCATAAATATGTTTATTTTGGGGGTAAAAAACAAAGTTTGAGTATTCTCTGATGTTTGTAGAGACATCTAGGCTAGAAAGAAATAGTTCTTAGCCATGTGCCAGGAATGTCTGGCCTTAGAATTCAATGTTTTATTTTTTAAAAATCATTCCCATGCATCTTTTTTTGCTTAAACATGGCAAAGGTTTAAGCAAAAAGAAGGAGGAGTGGCTCAATGGTTGGGACAGGTTACCTCAGGCCAGAGGGCTAGGGGTTCAATTCCCTCATGGAAATAAGTGACCTCAAGCCAGAGGTAGTGGGGTCGCTATGCCTTGGGCAAGCCACTTAACCCTCTATTGCCTCAGTAACACTTAGGTTGTGAGCCCTTCAGAGACAAGGGAATAAAAAGTAACTGTTAGTATACATGTAAACCACACTGATTCTAAAGAGCACAGTATAATAAATAAATATTTCTTGACATTGCACAATGTAAAGGCTTTATGAATACTAAAGTACCACCAAGGCAGATAGCATTTAGTTTCTTAGATATCATGAGCCCAATATTGAGCAGTACGGCAAGCTAATCTAAAGTGGCTGGCCATTGCCATTGAAACTAATAGGTATGTTTACCAAACCACCTTAACGTTACTGGCATTAGTTGCAGCGTTAACATGAGGAATGCCATATAAGGTAGTGGGCATTCCAGTCCTATGGTAGCAATGGCGGGTTATCACGCGATAAAGGGCACCTGTCTGTTATCACATGATTGAGGGAGCGGTGCACATTATTGCACGTTAACCTTAACATCGCGCGCTGACCTGCAATCACAGGAACAAAGGTGTAGCACACTGGTTAATACAATAACTGCTGAGACAGGGGTCAAGAGTTCAATCCCTCAGTGGGCTCAATGAATAAGGGTGCCCAGGGCAATTCCTTTTCCTGCTTGTAACAGTCAGACACATTCCAGCAATCTGTGCTGCCAGCCAAAAATACCTGCACCCCAGTGCCGTAACCTAATGCACCTTTTAGGGCATACCTGAAGGCACATCATAAACCACCACATCAGCCATGGCGGGTCATAATGTGCCCTAGAGGGTGGGACGAAAGGTTGGCAACCCCCAAGGCACCATATAAGGCGGCCCATAAGCTGCCGGAATCTAAGGTGCTGCTAAAGATACCCCAAGGATGTATAGGTGACTCAAGAAATGGTGCCCAAGGGCAGTAAGGTTCCCCAAGTTGACAAGCAAGAAAGGTATGGCCCAAACACAGATGTAACCCTAACACTGCACAGAGCACCAAGGAAAGGCAATGTGCAAGTGATGGAAGGAAGTAGATCAGAGCTGATGGACCAGACAAATCTGCGTGAAGCCCATGTGGCAGCTGATAAAGTGTACAAACATATCAGGGGCAGCTTTACCGATGCACAGGGTGATGGTAATGTAGGGCAACCCCAACAGTAACCATGATGGAATGCACATGCAGAACTGGTGTCTACAGCTCAGATCACAGTCTGTAATTGGGACGAGAGCCACATATAACTACATGCACACACACAAGGAAATGTTATGGAGTGGATACAGCATTCAAAAGAGGAAAGAACCTAAACCCAAAGGGTGGCAGGGGATGTTCTGTGGAGCAGGGCAAAATAGGGAACAGAACAGAAAAGAAAAGGAACATGTGAGAATTGAACTTGCAAACAGGTGTGGCCCAGACCAACAGCAATGCCAATCCCCCAAGCGGACTGCCTACATGGACAGTACAAAGAAAGAGCCATATGTAACAGCTAATATGTGATGGATAGGCAGCACAGAGGACACACTGTGGTGTACAGTGAAGAGATGGAAGGGTGTGTGGAGAGATGACGTACCTGCAGGAAGTTCATGGTCAGGTTAGCACAACCCCCCCCCCAAAAAAAAAAAAAACAACCCATGTGAGAATCAACTTATGGTGTTCCAACACATGTCTGTAACCACTATCCCAAACAACCACAGCAAGCACAATGCAAAGATATTACCTCAAAGGGAATGTGTGTATGGGAACCCGTAACACCCAGTGATGTGGCAGATGGCTGGCAGATAGACAGCTGGCACCGTACAAGGATGTGAGCACAGGTGGGCCATGTACATGACCAGGAAATCACTAAATATGTGTATCAGTAAGGTCAAGCAGCAGCACAGACAAATGTATGTCCAACACATATTTTTATTTTGGTTAATCATTTGACATAGCGTAGATACCGTCTTTCATAATATCAAGGTGGTTGGATAACAGCAAAAAAAATGAAAACACAATTCTCAGGGCAGCAACCCACATGTCACAGAACAGTCACAGGGCAAGCTACAGATGATGTGCAGGAGAGATAATGTGCATCAGGTGCATGGTGTGCACTATGCATTGCCCCCCCCCCATGCTGCTGTACGCCCCAAATGTTAGTCACATATGTATGCATGTAGACAGTAGGCAATACATGATGAGGGCCCAACACACATCAATCATGATTTGTCCCCAAAAACATATCTGTCCGCCAATACAGGAGGCACAAAAATGAAACAGCATACATTGTTAAAAGTAAGCAAGGGTAAACACAGATATCAAAATATATGTTACAGCTGTCACATAATGCCTGATAAAGGAATCAAAGCGGCACCAATGTAACCCAAAACATGTGCCAAATGCAAAATGAGGATATGGTAACAGGTACAAGAGGCACATGAACACAGAGAATTCAAATAAAACTAACCTCAGAAACATGCAGAGATAGCACTATGCAGAAGGTCCTCTGCAATGGGTGGTGTGGATACAGTGTCTGTACACATATATCACGGTACATAGAATGCACATATGAAGGAAGAAAATGGACAATCACACTGCCACACTCCAAATATAACGGGGCAATGTGAATGCTGCAACCTCAGTGGATAAATAGAACTGTGCAGACATGCAATGCTAGGATTGTAAATCAATGTGCAGCGACACATCTGTACAGTAAACAAACACAATAACCTGTATATAGAGATTGAAAGAAAGGTCAAACATGGTCCAGTAACCCACAGAGAAGCCATACTGCCACATGCTGTGTTGCACCAACATATTCAGTCACATGCAAATGCACCATGTACGTTGAAACATGATACAGTGATGCCACACATGCACTGTAACACCCTTGGTGAGAGCAAACATCAATCCAAGATGTTGGTGTGCAGTAAAGTGATGTGGTAACAAATACTGTGTCATGTCCAAGTGGAGGATAGGCCGACATGGACAAGAGGACCTCTACAATGTTCCCCCTGTGCCACACGCATGGCTGTATGCTCCTGTTGAATTAAACAGATGTGGATATCCTGCAGCGCAGGTCATACACATGGGCAACACATACCAACACAATGTCAGATGGATGTACAACATACATAGAAACATAGAAACATGATGACAGAAAAAGACCACATGGCCTATCTAGTCTGTCCTTCCATCTCAACAACTACAACAGTCCACTTTTTACCTTTAGAGATCCTCTGTGTTGGTCCCATGCTTTTTTGAATTCAGTTACTGTCCTCATCTCTACCACCTCCACTGGGAGACTATTCCATGGATCCACTACTCTTTCCGTAAAGAAATATTTCCGCATATCACTCCTGAATCTATCTCCCTTCACCCTCATCCCATGTCCCCTCATAGCAGAACTTGCTTTCAATTGAAAGAGGCTCTCTCCCTGAACATTTATACCACGGAGGTATTTAAACATCTCAATCATATCACCTCTATTCCGCCTTTCCTCTAAGGTGTACATATTAAGATCCTTAAGTCTGTCCTCATATGCTTTATAATGAAGCCCACTAATCATTTTAGTAGCCACCCTCTGCACCGACTCCATCCTGTTCACATCCTTTTGAAGGTGCGGTCTCCAGAATTGCACACTATACTCCAAATGAGGTCGCACCAAAGACTTATACAGAGGCATTATCACCTCCTTTTTTCTGCTAGCCATTCCTCTCCGTATGCACCCAAGCATCCTTCTAGCTTTTGCCGTCACCTTTTCTACCTGTTTAGCTACTTTAAGATCATCAGACACAACCACGCCTAGGTCCCGCTCTTCTTTAGTGGACAAAAGTACTTCACCTCCTATACTGTATTGCTCCCTTGGATTGCTGCAACCCAAATGCATGACCTTACATTTTTTAACATTAAATCCCAGCTGCCAAATTCTAGACCATTCTTCAAGCTTAGCTAGATCCCTCCTCATGTTATCTACACCTTCCTGGGTGTCTACTGTATTGCAGATTTTGGTATCATCTGCAAAGAGGCAAACCTTACCCGACAGCCCTTCCGCTATATCACTAACAAAGATGTTAAAAAGAATCGGACCAAGCACAGATCCCTGGGGCACACCACTGGTAACCTCCTTCTCCTCAGAGTGAGCTCCATTTACTTGTACTCTTTGTCGCCTCCCACCCAACCAATTTCTAACCCAAGCAGTAACTTTAGGGTCCATACCTAGGGTGCTCAGTTTGTTTATAAGTCGCCTGTGAGGAACAGTGTCAAAGGCTTTACTGAAATCTAAATACACCACATCTAGAGCTCTCCCTCGGTCCAACTCTCTGGTCACCCAGTCAAAGAAATCAATCAGATTTGTCTGACAAGACCTGCCTCTGGTGAATCCATGCTGCCTCGGATCCTGTAATCCGCTGGACTCCAGAAACCTCACTATTTTCTCTTTCAGCAGCGTTTCCAATAATTTACTCACCACCGAAGTTAAACTAACCGGCCTGTAGTTTTCAACCACATCCTTACTTCCGTTTTTGTGTAAAGGCACCGCATGAGTCTCTCTCCAGTCCTTTGGCACCATTCCCGACTCCAACGAGGCATTGAAAAGGTCAGTCAGTGGAGTTGCTAGAACGTCCCCAAGTTCCCTCAGTATTCTAGGGTGTATCCCATCCGGTCCCATCGCTTTGTCTACTTTAAGTTGAGCTAGTTTCTCATGAACAAAGTCTTCTGAAAATTGTTCAAGATGTCCCTCACTTCTGTTCCTATTTGTGGGTGTTTTCTGAGGTCCTGCTCCTGGTTCTTCATCTGTGAACACAGAACAAAAATATTTGTTAAGCAATTCCGCTTTATCCTTATCAGCTTCTACATGTTCCCCCCTCTGCACCCTTGAGTCTGACAATACCACTTTTGCCCTTCCTCTTCTCACTAATATATCTGAAAAATGTCTTATCCCCCTCCCCCCCCCCCATTTTATTGCATTGGCTGTTTCCTCCTCCTTTTGAATCTTTGCCTTCTTGACTACTTTGCTAGCTTCTCTAAGTTTTTTCCAAATACAGATGCCTGTCTTCCTCTCTCTGTGATCTCTTGTATTTCATGAAGGCCTCCCTCTTTTTCTTCACTTTTTCAGCTACTTCCTTCGAAAACCATAGCGGTCTCCTTTTCCTTTTGCCTTTATTTACCATTTTAACAAAAAGGTTGGTTGCCCTTAAAATACCCCCTTTCAGTTTTGCCCACTGGTTTTCTACATCCCCCAGCTGTTCCCATCCCACTAACGACTCCCTGTGGTATTGGCCCATCTTCGCAAAGTTAGTCCTCCTAAAGTCTAAGATCCTCACCTTGAAATGGATTCTAACAGCCCTAGTCCTAATACTGAACCACACCATCTGGTGATCACTGGATGCAAAATGATCTCCCACTACAACATCAGAAACACTTTCACCATTGGTAAGCACCAAGTCCAGTATGGCCCCTTCACGTGTGGGGTCTGTTACCAATTGTCTGAATACAGCAACAATGTCAGTCCCCGCTGCAGATGTAGGGACCAGTACACAGTGTCCACAGTGCAAAGGGTGTCTGCAACCCAACAAGTCCCGTTAAGACTGTCCTTGAAACCCTGGTCATACATAGTCAAGTGTGACATCTCAATATGCCACAGTACTGGAAAGGTCATGTGTGTCTCTTGCGATGAACATGACACCCAGAAAGAGCACGGTAGCAATGGTGTGTTGGACAGGCCTGTTATGCTCAAAGTAGCTGTCCAACAATAATGTCCATCCTAGGCATGTGTCCCACTCGCAGAGGTCAAACACCCTATGCCACCATCTCCTAGAGATAGTTGCATGATGTTGTTGTGTCCTCCAACAGGTGGGTGATGGTGACCGCAGATGCACTGTAGTAGATGTGCTGTGTGTGTCCTCTGCCCTGTGTCAGAAGAAGAAGAAACAATGTCTTGGTATGCTGCTCGCAACATCAGGGCACATTGCAGGGAGTCAAACATCAATATGTACATAATGAAACGTCACACAGGCAAACATAACATGATCACAACACAGAACACAGTGGATTTTGTGGACATTTGGAAATGGAACCGCAGATGAGGGTGTCATATGGCTATGGTCATGTCCATGCCCATGTTACACAGGCATTTCACAGCGCCACCCCATGTCCATCAGCGTTGGTGCACAGAGACCCAACAGGAAATGTCCATGAAACAAACAGCAAAACACTAACATGTAATGGCCGATGTCATTCCCAAAAGACCCAAGGTTCAACCTACCGTGTGTCTGCAGCAAGTGTCTGCTCGGGATACTCTGAGGCTGGTGAAGGCCACAGCACATCACAGTGAAGGAAGAAGATGTCATCGAAATGTGTAGAATTACCATGTCCCCATGTCCAGCCACTGTTGATGCATGTCAAAATTATGGCGACATCGGTGATACATAAATGCTGTTGCGCAGTGGTCTGTCAGCAAGAGATAGGTCAGCTCACAACACACAACACATGCGCACAATTTTCACAAGGTCAACAGCAGTAAGGTAGCACAGTCACCACTGCTCTACAGGTGTACAGACCCTTCACACCACATGATAATGCAAAATGCCTGCCCACTGTATCATCACACAGCCAACCCAAAAATACTCACCCACACAGTATGCTAAGGTGGGTGTGCCACCAGTAGCATATGGCCTGTATGTGCACAATTGGAGATTAGTGGAGATAAAGGCTTGTCAAATGCAATGATACACTGCTGTTAGCTGATGCTACAATGTCAGGGAAGGGTGTATGTGCAGCCCACCACCAGAACACCTAGGACCTGCAGACACATGCAGCTCTGTTGGATGTGTCCCAGAGACAGTGCTGGAGAAGACAGACTGGGCAGGAACAAATGTGGATATGTGTGCCAACAGCAACATATGGGGTATGGGGGTGCAGGGCAAAGAGGTGAACAACAACATATGTGCACTATGACAGATTACTTCAGACATGTGCTCCTCCTGATTGTCCTCACAGACAAATTACCTGTAGGTCCACCTACCCCAGACTACTGCATGTTGAATGACGTACAGTCACCTGCCACTGCACTACAGCACCAGGAGGGTCACCAAGGATGTTCTGTGGATTGAGAAACACAAGAGAAACATACATTTGTCATGTTGGAGCTGTGCAACACACACACCACCTTCACGTCCTCAGCTCTAATACCCCCTAAGATCCTTTACAGACTGGCTGTTCTCCATCACACTGTACCGACTCGCCTTATGTAAAGTTGTCACTGAAGTGTGTGTGGCAAACTACAAGGGCCCATAGTCTGTCCGTCCCCTTGCTGACCTCTCTGCTGCCTCCAAAACTGTTGAACACAACCATCTCCTCGCTACCCTGTCCCTTCTCTGCTCTAAGGCCTCTGTACTATCCTGCGGCCCCCATATCTCTCCCACTGCCCCTTCAGTGTGTGTTCTGGTGGCTCCATGTCCTCTGCTACCCCACTGGCAGTTCCTGTACCACAGGGATATATCCATGGGCTTCATCCTTTCCCTCTCTCCATATCCAGTTCTCTGGGCTTTCTCATTCCTTGACTTACATTACCAGCTGTGTGCTGCTGAGTTGCAAATATATCTCTCCACGCCTGAGCTATTTCTGCCAAACCACACCCCAATGTCTGCTTACCACCTGACATTGCTGGCTGCATGTCACCCCACTGCGTGAAATTGACAATGGCAAAGAATGGATATACCATATTTCCACCTAAACCCTCCCCTTCTATTACAGCATCTGTGTGTCGTTTGACATACCTTCCTTTCTCCAGGATCCTCAGTGTAGGGGTTGTCTTGGACTCCATTTTCCTCTTCTCCACACATATCCATCCTGTAGCTGAGGCTTGCAGTTTCTCTCTAGATGACATCAGCTATATTTTGGCCATCCTCCCTGAACACATAGCTACAATGCCAATTCACCCCTCAATCACCTCCTGGCTTGTCCACTGTAACCTACACCTTGCTGGTCTGCCTTTGAATCATCTCTGTCCGCCTTGAAATATGCAACACTGCACTGCATGGCCAATCTAACGCCAGACACATAATGGCAATAATACTCCCCCTGTCAGGACACCTCACAGGCTCCCTACCTGTCTCGGCATCCATGTCAAGCCTCTCCTGCTGACCTATATATGCAGTCGCACTGTGGCTCTGCAGTAACTTTCCTTAATGATCTCAACTACCACTAATACAACTACAACTAAGCATGTATATAGTTCTACCTGTCATATGCAGCGCTATACGGAAACAAGTAACACACAGTCCCTGCTCATCAGAGCATACAATCCAATCAATCACCTCATATTACCAAATGTTAACCACACACGTCTAGGCAACTGGTCCCATCTATGGCCCGCTCTCCTACTGTTGACCCCAGACTACACGCCTTTCACCTTGCTGCACCCAACGGATGCAACTAACTACCTGTGACTGTACAGAAGCCCCCTTCCCAATCAGCTACAAATCATGTGTTACAGCTTACCACCTCCCCCAAGCCTACTAATCCTGACACACATAATCCAGCTCCACCTGCTGTTGTGCCCTGTCCACATCTTCTGTGTTTGAATCATGACTAGATTGTAAGCTCTGATGTCCAGGCATTGTCTCTTATATATCAGTGCAGTGTTGTGTCTGACTGCTATTGCGATACAAATGCTCACTAGTAGTAGTAGTACACATATATCTAAACAAATGTATGTTCCAACATATGCAGTACTTACATGAGAAGAGCTCCTCAATCACCTGCTGCCTGATTGCTGTGGCCTCATGTATGTCATCACGGCCACGTACAGGAGAGCACGTAGGATCATCTTCCAGATCCTCATTAATTTGGACAGGGATATCGTGCCTGAGAGCAATGTTGTGCAGGATGCAACAGGCTATAATGATCTCTGCCACCATCTGGGGTTTGAATTGTAAGGTCCCACTGGTCCTATCCAGACACCTGAAACGACTCTTCAAAACGCCAAAGGTGCGCTCTATGAGGGAGCGGCTGGAGGCATGGGCCTCATTGTACCTCATCCTGGCAGAGCTGCAGGCTCATACTGCCTCATCAAGGCACAATGCTGAAGGTCGGTAACAGAATAAACAACAAGCCCCCTGGGGTTTGAGGCAACATCCACAATGACATTCCATGTGCTTCCCAATATGATGACACCATAGCACATACGTTTGTATGTTTTGTGAGGGTCTGTGCCATGTGTGATCCCCCCTCTTGTAACATGGATTGTCTGGTTTCATCATTTTAATGAGCTCATACATCCGCCCACTAGTCATCAGCATCTACCTCAAGGAGATGTACAGCGTTACCCATCTATCACAGATCACCTTGACAGCTTACTCGTCGGACCCCTCTCTCTGTGTAATGGTACCTAGCATAGATAGTCGGGGTAATCAGTACTGTGCACCAGGTTTAGAGCAAACAGCGCCCCCCAGATATATATCTGTGTGACATAAATACCCACATTATCCAGCCTATCTCATATGACCAGTCTGCAGATCAATCATTGACACAATGAACTGCGACACATTACCATGTATCATATCTGTGATTCCCATGACCCCTTCATCAGGATCATTTCCTGGCCTGAGGATGGATCATGGGACACACAGATGTAAACATGGTACTGTGTTGCTGGTCATCGCGTGCATGATTGCTCTGTGGAGTGGTCTGTTGGGATACGCCACATATGTGCATGAGTCACAGTGGGGGGTGCAATGCATGTCTCACACACCACCTTGTGTCTCACCCACAGCCACTCATCAGGCTCTGATGGCCATTTGGGAGGAGGTCAGCCAGCTGTGCGCCACAGCTGAGATGATGGCAGCGGCGCTAGTGTGTATTGCAGATGCCCAGGAGGCCATGGCTTGCCGTCCCCAGCAGCCAGCACCAGCACCAGAGGCGGCACCAGCAGACCCAGCACAGAGGGAAGGGTTTGGCCATGGTCGCCATGGACATGGGCGGCCACGCAGGATGTGAGCGTGGGGAAAAGATCACCACATCTGTGACAATAAAGACATCAGAACCTATTTATACCTATGTGTACGTCTCCAGTGTGTAACACTATGCTCCCCTGAGTACCCTGCCCCCCATGTTGTCACCCCAGCCACATGTGCCTCCCCATTTCCCTTAGGGGCATGGTGTCTGCACTGCCACCAGTCAACGCACATACGTTATACCATGCCCTGTGTGCCATGCACCGTGCCATGTGTGCACCCTTCTACCTCTCCCGGCAACCAGCAATATGTTAATGGTGGTACATGTATGTTTTACTGATGTGTCACTCTCTCACACCCCATATGGTCTCCATTAGTCTACCCACATGTGTGACCATCCTCTCTGCCCACACCAGGACCAATGTGGCTGTTTAGCCACATATGGTTGCGGGAGGCAAAGGCAGACAAAGATATCTAGCCACAGTCAGCTGTTTACTCTTCCCCAGCGCTTGTAGTGAGCCTCCGCTCATCCTCATGACCAACATCCACCTGTCTCGGCCTCAACAGCTACCCCCTTGTGTAGCTCCTGGGTAAAGCAGTCCCTTCTATCCTTCCTGCCATATACCTGCTGCTAGCTTTTCCCTCCATTCCCCTCCAAGCATGGTGCATCTGATATGCAGCCTACCCATCACAAGCAGCATGCATGTGACCATAGCTGCTGGGACACACAGCAAATAGGAACATCACAGGGGCACGAGGGGACACAGACACCAATGGATATGGCCAGCCCCCACACCTGAGAGTGGAGACAGTCCATGTATATTAGCTATGTCTAACACACATACACATAGGGATCTACATACATGCCCCATGCTTACGTCAACAGTCTGTCTGTTAGGGAGACACATGACCATTGTGACGTATTAACACAACCGTATTTACAGAAATATTTAAAACACATACTGTATACAAAAGCCCACATGTTGGGTCCCGGGAAACAGGACAGCACAGAGCATGTGTGTGGGTGACACTGGGACCCTCACACGCTCTTAGGGATGCCCGTCAGGAGATAGCTGCCGAGATGTACCGCCCATGCTAGTCGCAGACTGAATATGCATCTCGGCAGCCATTCACTGAATGGTGCCTGCCAGCCACCGGATGATGCAGTCCTGGGCCCGCTGGCATTGCAGCATGCCAGCCACTGCGTTGGCCCTGTCTGTGTCAATGGGTAGCTACACCCAGATGGGAACCATCACCGCACACATGCGGCAGCTGGCAGGGACCCACAGTGCCCTGTGCTGTCCTGTGTCCCCTCCTACCCTCCCCCCTACATCCCCCTCCCCCTGACACCTCCCACCCACCCTCGACCTCGCCCCTCTCCCCGCTCTCCTCCTCCTCCTCCTCACCTCCCAACACATCACACACACTCTCACCCTACCCTCCCTCCAGCCCCATCCCACCCTCCACCCCCTCCATGTCCCCATTGTCCTCTTCAGCCCCCGCCTCCTCCTCCTCCGCCTCCTTCTCTCCTTGACTAGCTGGACTGCAGCTGTGGGGCGTGTTGTGGGGGGCCCTGAGGCTGATGGTCTCTCACAAGCAGCAGCATCCTCTGTGGGGGAAGACAGTCATTAGCACACCATCATGCAATTGCAACACCACTTAAACATAGTGTGGCCTCCCACTGGCTGTTGGGCAACTGTGACATGCTGTACTGCTCTGCAGAGACCGCAACACTCATCGCCACGTTGCTGCAGCGCCCTCCTTTGGAGGCGGTCCAGGACATCCAGGCAGTGCAGCCGCAACTCCCGTCCCTTTTTACGTAGGTCCTCCACTTGGGGGGGAATGCAATGGGCAGGAACGTTAGGGGCCAGATATCTCTGGTGAGTGCCCAATGCATATCACACATCACTGCGAGCAGCAGGGTGCTGCTGCTGCTCTGACCAGTGGGTCCTCTACTACCTGTTGCCAACGCCACCTGCATGTGTGGCTGTGGGTGTGGACATGTGTGGGGTGCCACCTACGTGTCCTGTGAGGAACCCCCCAGAAACCCCTTACCCTGTTCCTACACTCTCCTTGCATGACATGGCAGCAGCATGCCATGTGTGGGGTAGGCATGCTGGTCTCCAGGGGAGGTGTTTTTAACCCCCAGTTTAATCCGGCACACACCTGTGTGTTTGCCTGACCTACACACATCAGCAGACACACCCACCATGTCACCATGATATCTTTATTGGAACATGTGTGATGTGTTCTGGCGTCAAGCGGGGATTGGGTGGCCCTGAACACATCACCAGGAGCCACTACCATAACACCAGGATGTCTACTATACCTCTGCGGTCAGCACTAAGGCCTCCTGTGAATAGGGCAGTTGTGGGCGAATGCAACAGGAGCATGCACCAACACCCCCAGCTGGGCTGTAGACCACTGTAATCAGGTCCTGGGCCTCCTGGAGCTAGGGCAAAGCTGTGAAACCCCAACAGATGCAGGTACCCTGACATCAGGATCTGTAATGGACCCCTGTAATCAGGTCCAGGGCCTCCTGGAGCTAGGGCAGAGCTGTGAAAATCAAACAGATGCAGGTACCCTAAAACCAGGATCTATAATGGACCTCTGTAATCAGGTCTATGGCCTCCTGGGGATAGGGCAGATGTGTGAACCATGCAACAGCAGCAACTACCATAACACCAGGATGACTAACAGACCAAAAACAGGTGTCCATGGCAACCTCACTGGATATGCATTATGTTGTGTGCATCATGGTTCACAAGGGCTATGCATTACTGGCAAACAAAAATGGACACAGAAAAATCCTAAGGCTGTCTGCAAAGAATGCCTCACACACTGACAGTGATGGTAAACTACAGCAAAGTCTACTACAAACAATCCAGGTACTGTGGACCTGGTGCTGGCCACACCACTTCACCCTCAGGGTGATCACAGAACATGCACAATGGCATGGTCAGTAGGTACTCTTTGCCAGTAACACGCACGGTCAGTCCCCCTTTCCCAGCTAAAGTGCTGTAGAGGTGCAAACCCCAGCTGGCTAGCAGATGTAAACTGCTATTTTGCAGGTGAATTGCATCATGGGTACTCTTGGTGCTATCCTATCCTGGTAGCCATACTAGACAGTGTGTCTGGTGACCTGTACTTGTTCAGTGGGTAGCCCTGGGTTAGCTCAAGCCAATATTGATATAGCACAATGGTTAAGACAATGACCTCCTGGGGAAGAAGTCGTGGGTTCAATCCCCCAGTGGGCCTCTTGATTTGTTTATCTGGATGGATATAAAATACTGCATTATCAATACATCAAAGCATTTTATCACATGAAAATAATTTTTAAAAGTGTGGTCAGTCGCATGCAGTGGGTATGTTGAAAGAGTAGTGTGGGATGCAGGTTGCTAGAATTGCTGGTGTGCTATATACAAAGTGCGTCCTTTAGTAAAACTGTCTGAGGCTACCGCCGTATATGCCTGTAACTGACAGACATAGATCTGAAATCAGTGTTTACACCCAAAAGAACCCTCAGCTTAATTGCCCAGCCTAAGGTGACCTGTAAAGTGCCTTAGCTGTGGCCTTACACTATCCCAGTAAGCACAGCAGAAAGTGTGTGCAGATGACCTGGTGTTGCTGTGTAGCCAGCCATTGTGACGTTAAAAAGCATAGCACACTGGTTAATACAATGCCATCCCAACCAGTGGTGATGGGTTTGATACCCCCAGTACCCCAACATCAAGATAAGTGCCTAAGACAGGTGCATATAGTGGCAAGAACAGTCAGACACATCTCTGGAATGTATGGCTACAGCAAAAAAAAATTTCACTGTAGTCGTGTACCCCAAGATGCCTCAGGGCATGGCATGTTAGAAAGTGCGTGATAAGGCGCCCTATGAAGCGGCCTGGCCAAACATCAGAAAGCCTGCTATGCCATGCATCTTAGTGGTGCCATCATTGGTCTCTGTGTACCGGGTGTGGCACTGGCTCGCACTGTAGTAGCGCGTGTTGATGGGCGACATGCGTGCATGTGTCATCAAGCCATGCACATCTGAGAAAATGAAGAGGCGTTCGCGGAAGCCAGCTTTTACGAGGCGTGATCTGCGTCACCTTGCAGGACTGATGTGCGACAGGCAGATGCGCTTATTCCTTGGCTCCTCCAAAAGGCAGGACCTCGGCCACGTCAGGAGGGCGTGGGTGCGACTGATGAGGTGGCTTAATCGTCTTGCAGACTACCCACGTGAGGGAAGTGTATGGGGACAGGTCACACAATGCAAGGTGTGCAACACAATATTCAGCAATCAACACACATCATACATGTTCAACATGGTAGAGACACCAGTCTGTGGGCCAACCAGTGATGAATGTAGCTGGGTATGCTGCTGTGTGCAAGTCTGCCCTATCAACAGGAGGCAGTGGACCTGATCACAGAGGTCTAGTTGTCATCCTGCTGTTATGGTACCTGCTGCTGTTCATGTGTTTAAATCCACCCTACCCCCAGGAGGCCTAAGACCTGCCTAAGAAGTCTGTTCAACATCCTGCTGTTATGGTAGTTGATGCAGTTGCAGGCTCACACATCTGCCCTATTCCCAGGAGGCCCAGAACTGATTACAGAGGTCTGTTATACATCCTTTTGGTATGGTAGTTGCTGCTGTTGCAAGGTTCACACATCTGCCCTATCCCCAGGAGGCCCAGACCTGATTACAGAGGTCTTTTCTAAATCCTGTTGGTATGGTAGTTGCTGCTGTTGATGTGTTCAAATGCACCCTATCCCCAGGATGCCTGAGACCTGCCTAAGAGGTCTGTTAGTCATCCTGGTGTTATGGTAGTTGCTGCAGTTGCATGGTTCACACATCTGCCCTATCCCCAGGAGGCCCAACCCTGATTACAGATGTCTGTTATAAATCCTGTTGGTATGGTAGTTTCTTAGCAAATAAAAAATACTCAAACTCTCAAAATAGCCGAACTCAACAAATGGCCCAACAATATAATTTTTGTTATTTTTTCATCATCTTGTTGTCTTTTTGTCGGAAATGCCAACTTAGTAAAAAGGAAACATCCTTTCACCACTGTGGCCCTTCCATTTTAATTTTAATACAGAACTCATATAAAACAGCTTTTACTTAGTTGAAAGGTAACTTTAGTCAAGGCTGTCTTCAATACCGTCGCAATCCGCAAATGCATTTTGGAGCAGGGTTGTGTCTGGACTCACATGATGAAGATGTACATAGCAAACCACTCTCTCTGGGTCAGGGTAGGGAACATGATCTGCCAAAAAAGAGACAGAAGACACTATTACCGTTTGCAATAGGGGCAGTGGAGGTACAAGATGACGGACTGTGGGACCAGCAACCCCAGTCCTACTGGCAAACGAACAGCTGAGGCAGATCTGCACATGGAACAGCACCACTGGCAGACAGGTAGCATGACTGGTCAGCTCAGCTGCCCCCCACTACAATCTGACATTCACCAACAGAGGGCAGTCAGTGTGCACCTGCTGCACCCTGCAAGGTGTTGCAGCCATACACATGCTAACTGCAGACAGTCTGCTACCAAATACATAGTGCATATTCTGAGAGGAACAATGTGCATCCAGACATGGGATCTGACACAAACACCAAGCAGGTTTGTGAGTGATTGGGCCCTGGAAATGAGAACCCACAAACATCACTTACAGAAACGCTGTGTTACACTATGTGGGGATCTAGACATTCCATGGTCACTGCTCAGTCAGAGTGAAAGTTACCTCCCAGCATGACATGCTGTGGCCACTTTGTCCTTGCAGGTGGTGGACGCACACTACAATATCCCAGCCATTGCCCTATGCCCTGTGCAGATGCATCCTGCCCAGACTGCCCTGTCTGGGCCGTATCCACAATACCTTGCCCCTCATTATGCACATTGGCAGGCTAACGCTGGAAACTGTGCAAGCATGGTGGGCTCAGGAAGGTGTAGACAGCCACAAAACACTGGATAGACATAACACACTCCAACACCTATTTCTGCATTGTGCAACGATAGAGGTGGCTGCCAGCCCTGGCCGCCACACCAGTCCTGGGCACAGTGCAGGTAGTGCGAAGGAACGCAATACTGTTAGGTTCACTCTCCGGGGTGGTAACCACTGTCATAAACACCTGCGGAAGCATACTCCACATATATCAGAAAGGTTGCTATGATGAATCTCTTTTAACAAATTTGTTTAAGTTAGGATTTGTGATCTCACATTAAGCATAGCAACCTTTTTATAGATATATGGAACGTGTTTCCATGGTTCTGATGGCATTGCTAAGGTATACAGGTGCAAGTAGTGGTAACTGGTGCTCCGTGCAGGGCCCAACAGCCTGACTCTCCATGAGGCTTTGGGTAGTGGAGGCCGTGGGTGTGGGTGTTTGTGCCTGTGCCTCTGTTGGCCGATGCTCTGGGGCAGAGGGTCCAGACTCTGGTCCTGGTGGACCAGACACAATTCCAGTTTCCTGGCTGTTCCTAATGAATATGCATAGAATACATTTGCATACAATGGGGGCAGTGCATGTAAATGCATCTCATGCATATTTATGAGGGACATCCTGACAGCCTGAATGGTGTTTGGCCCTCCACGACTGGATTTGGGAACCTCTGCTCTAGGAAGTGGACATGTTTACGGTGTATGTGCTCTGTAGGGTAAAATATTGGGATGTGGTCTGCAGGAGCACCAGCTGGCATTTGAACATGTGACTTTCTGCCTTTGTGCACACTGGCTCTGTGTACTGCACCAAACTGTTGCTGGAGAGGCAGGTTGTTCCCTGGGGATCCCATGACTGTTCCTCAGACAGACCTTATCTGTTGCACTGCATGCCACCCACCTATACAGGGCTTGGCCTTGCTCTGCCGTGGGCAGCTGCCACTGCCCCCTCTGCCACCGGCACCCCTCCACCACCATGCTCACATGCCCTTATGCCGGTGGTGCACAGTCCTATGCCATCCAGTGTGCGGCTAGGCGGCTGCCTATGGTGTGGGATCTGGGGTAGGGGTGCTGACATGGACATCAGCACTTCCCCCGGCACTGCCTGCCAATGTTCTGTGCCTTGGGGGTACCTGCTGGGTACTGTCCCCAGGGACACTGTGGGACGCACACTCGTGGCCATGTTGGACCCTGGTCAGTTGCTGTCTTGCTGCTTTTCAGTTTCTGCATTCTTATGTGCCAGGTAGGCATCTGCCTAGTTCACACTGTGCCCCAGCTGGCCCACTGCATGTGCCTCCTGCAGTCCCCTGTACCCCATTTACGCCATCACCATAGTGCCCTTTCCTACGTGGCCACTCTGCTGTTGCTGCACATGTGAAAGCCACATAAACAAGCTGCCCAATATACACCACAGCAAACCCTCATCAACACTATCAATGTTGGAACATTCACTTTGTAGGGGGAATCAGAATTGACCCTTCCAAAAGTGACATCTTCCTTTTTATTCTTTATGGGTAGTGTTGATTACCGTTTATCATTGTTTTTTCTATTGGCCAGCTCGGTGTTTTGTATTTCTATTTTGGTTCTGGTCATAATCTCTCCGGTTTTTTTGCATGTTTTGTTACTGCGCATGTATCACTACTATCACTTATCTGGGTCTCCCTGCCTTTGCTGTACATTGCTGACTGAACTGGTTTCTCTCTCCTGCAAATGTGCCTCTAACGCAAGGTTTTCACTGGCGTTAATTTTCAGACCCTGATTTCACAGCGTTAGTGTGCCTGGGGCCTCTCCCCGCCCACTCTCCGCCCTTTGACCCCTTACATCCACCCTCTGGGGAGCCTTACTCCACCCTCTGTGTACCCTAATGCCGCCGGAGATGTTATCGTGCGATATGTGACGTTATCGCAGGGTAATGTGCCATTATCGCACGATAACGTCACTTATCGCATGATAACATTGTCTCTGCAACGTTAGTGCTGTTTAGTAAACATACCCCTAAGACATGGATATTCAATGCTGGGGTCATATTTGGCCACAGGCATTACATATCTGGGTCAGCCGAATAGAGGCAAAGCAAACCAGGCTGTGACGATATTCAGTCACTGCCGAGTTAACTTGGCAGCAAATGTTAGGCCAGCCTTTACTGTGCCTGGTTTTTGACACATAGCGACAACTGGGCAATGGCTCAATATTGCCGCTGCCTGATTATCGCCATGTGCCACCCCCAGAACATCCCTGGAACACCTTGATGTTAGCTGGCTTGCACTAGGGTGTGTAGGCACAGTACCTGCGGATATTCAGCAGCAATAACCCTGTCAGTGTCACTGAATATCACAGCCAAGGTGATTAATGTGGTCAGCAGATCTGCTAACCACATTAATCACTTTGAATATCCACCCCCATGCTTGCTGTATATATATATGTGCTCTTAAATGTCTTATTTACAGTTAATGGTAGACTTGGATATATATTTTTTTTCTTTTATTTAGATTTTGGTCCTAATTATGATCCTCCCTCTATTGTTGAAAGGAGATGTATGTTGTTGTTTTTTTTTAAACTGAGATGGTAGTCTGATAATTGCCTGTTGCATATATTAATACTTTCAAGTAAATATACCCAGATTTACTTTGCTTGAGAATGATTCTTAATCTCATACAGAAACCAAAGGCCCAATATTCGAAGGGCATTTACATGGTTTACAACCTAGTAAACCGTGTAAATGCCTTCGATGGGGATATTCAATAGCACATACATGGTTAGTGCCGTTGAATATCCCCATCTATGTCCCCTATGCGCCCCGATGCTATCTGGTTAGCATTGGGGTGTATTGGGGGCATTCTACGGTAGAGTGGATGTAGGGAATGGTGCTAACCAGACAGCAGTGATATTGCATGCCGCCTGGTTAGCGATCAGCGCCTTAAAGATAAGGAGAGGAAAACCGCCGAGGCTGTCCAGTTAGCCTCAGCGGTTTCCTGTCTATGCGGTAATCACTGGATATTCAATGCCATCACTGGTTTCGCGAATGAAAACCTACCGGTAAAAGCACTTTAAAGGGGAGAGAAACCATTTAGGTGTCAGCAATGTACAGCCTAGGCAGGGAAACAAAAAAAATGTGATAAGTGTGATACATGTGCACAGAACAAAAGGGCACAGAAACACTGAAAATGACCCCAACAAACTGGAAAAAAACAACAACAAAGCTGGTCAATAGTGGTATCAATGAGAAACAACACCCCCCCCCCCCCCCCCCGAGTAAGCTCCATAGAACAGATATAAATCGTGGAAGGGTCCATACTCCGTCCCCATACAAGGTGCATAGGCCCACAGTGAAATAGCGCTGCTCAGGGATTTCCCCACCATCGGACAGGGTTCTTATGGCATGCACATGTCCCGCAACATCAGGGCGGGCATGTCAGAATGGGCAACCGGGCAGATGCTGGAAAAGGGGATACAGAGGGCTGCAGGCGGCACATGCTGTGGTGCAGCTGGGCCACAGTGGGGACTAGGGTGATGCCTAGCTGGCCCATAGGAATGCTGAAACAGTAGAGCAGCCAGACAGCAACTGCTGAGGGCCCAACATGGGCAAGAGTGTGCTTCCCACAGTGTCACAGGGAATAGTACCCAGCAGGTACCCCCAATGGCATGGAACATTGGCAAGTGGTGCTGGGGGAAAGCGTGGACAGCTATGCAGGCACCCCTACCCCAGAACCTGCACCATAGGCAGCCGCCTACCTGCACACTGGATGGCCTGGGACTGCGCACCACCAGCTCCACCAGCAGAAGGGCATATCAGCATGGTGGCTGAGGGATACTGGTGGTGGAGGGGGCAGTGGCAGCTGCCCACAGCAGACCGTGGCCTAGCCCTGTGTAGGTGGGTGCCGTGCACTGCAGCAGACAGGCCCTGTCTGACCAACAGTCATGGTAGCACCAGGGAATGCACCATCTCTGTGAGAAGATGGTGGTGCAGTGCACAGAACCAGTGTATTCAGAAGCAGAAGTTCACAGGTTCAAGTCCCAGCTGTGGTTTCCGCCAACCCAGTCCTCATATTTTACCCACTACTATAACGTGCTAACACAGACAGAACCGTTCTTGCAGATGACGTAAACATGTCCAAAACACCCACATTTTACCCTACAGAGCACAGACACCATAAACATGCACATTACCTAGAGCAGAGCCTCCCAAATGCAGTCCTGGAGGGCCAAACACCATTCAGGTCCCATGCTGCCTCTGATGAAGATGCCTGTGCTGCATTTCTATGCGCCACCCCCATGGTATGCAGATGTATCTCATGCATATTCATGAGGGACAGCATGAAAATCCGAACAGTGTTTGGCACCGCAGGACTGGAGTTGGGAACCTCTGCCGTAAAGCAGCAGCCAACAGGGGCAGACACACCCGCACCCACAGGCCCCATTATCCACAGCCTCCTGGAGAGGCAGGACTTTGGGCTCTGCGTGCATCTCCCAATACTAGCACATGCATACCGTAGTAATGCCACCCTAAACCTGGGAATATGATACACATCTATCGAAAGGTTGCTATGATTACTGGCAGATAGCAATTCCTAGGTTAAGTACAATTTCCTGAGTGAGCTGCATCATAGCAACCTTTCTGATGTCTGTGGAGTGTGCTACAGGTCCTGTGTCTGACAGTGTTTACCAACCTGGGGAGTGACTCCTACACTATTGCGTACCATAGCCATGCCTGCACTGTGCCCAGGATTGGTGTGGTGGCCTGGGCTGCCCAACACCTCTATAGTTGCACAATGCTGGCATAGGTGTGGGGAGTGTGTGTCTGTCTATCCAGTGTGTGGTGGCTTCCAACACCCTCCACAGCCCACACTGCTAGCACTGTTCCCAGTATTGGCCTGCCAATGTGCATAATGAGGAGCAAGGTACTGTGGGAATAGCCTGGATAGGGTGGCCTGGCCTTGCCGCATCTGCGCAGGGCATAGGGCAATAGCTCGGACATTGTAGTGCCCGGTACCACCTGCACGGACAGAGTGGCCACAGCATGTCCTGCTGGGAGGTCACTCTCACCCTGACTGAGCAATGACCATGGCATGTCTAGGTTCCCCCATAGTGCTATATAGCATTTCTCTCATGTGATATATATGGGTTTCTTTTTGGGGCCCACTCACTGACTTATCTGCTTGGTGTGTATGCTGACATTCCTGTTCCGGGTACATGCATTTCCTCCAGGACCATGCACTATGGACTAGCTGGCGGACTGTCTGCAGCTAGTATGTGTCTTGCTATAACACCTTGCAGGGTGCAGCGGCTGGAGGCTTGCTGCTGGAGCATGTCAGATAATGGTGGTGGGCAGCTGAGCATTTCCAGGCCTGCTCTCTGTCCGCTATTGCGTTATGGATGTGTGCCACTCTGTCTGTTCCCCAGCAGGACTGTTGTTGCTGGTCTCCTCTACTGCTGCCATTGCAGGGAGGTAGACTGTGAATCTATTGGTGGGTGATCCTGTTTCCCACCCTGAGCCCCAGAGGGTTGGTTGTGTGGTGGTACATAATCTGCCTATGGGCCCATACACCACCCCCCCTTCACCTACAGCAGGTAACGATGGCACCAACACAGGATATGCACTGGTCTGGGTGCAACAGCACCTGTAGGGACTAGACATGACCGGGACATACAGCAGGACACAGCTGTATCCTAGGTGTGTCTAACGGACCAACCTATCACACACTGATGGGGACCTGCAGCATGACGTATTTCAGCCATGAAAGGTGCTGTGGACCTGGTGCTAGGCGCCCCACCTCAACCTCAGGGTGGGCACTGTACCCACACAATGTGACTGTCTGTGGCTACTCTGTGGCAGTGCCACACACGGTCTGTTTCCCCTACAAGGCCGAGGTGCTGTGGGGGTGCATACCCGATCTTGTGCCCATCTCTCGACTGCTGATTTGCATGTGCAGTGCATCATGGGTACGGGTGGGTTACCCCTATCCTGGTAACCACAGCAGAGTGTGGGTGTGGTGCCGTGCAGTCCTCCTGTAGCCAGCCAGTTGTTTGTTAGCAGCTCTAGTCCACTGGTTACTTCACTGCCTGTGGAGCCAGAAGACATGGGTTCAAAACCCACAGTGGGGTTCATCAATAGGGCTGTCTTAGGCATTGTCTATTTTTATTGTATATTAGTTCTGCCAGCAGGACCACCCTCAGGGTACTGTCCCCTTAGGGTGTCTCATACGGCGCCCTATAAAGTGCCTTATATGGTGTCCTATAGGGGACATTATAGGGTGCCTTGGCACTTTATTATGTGCCCTATGGAGTGCCCTCTAGGGTGCCTTATGTGGCACCTTAGGTTACGCCACTGTGAGGGTGTGTTTGCTGGCAGCACTATTCAGGTACAATTAAACTTCCTCACTACTTAACCCTTTCCAGGCCAAGCCCAGTACTTTCGGGATCTCAACTTCTGCCTATATATTCCTATCAAAGGTATATAATACATGACCATGCCAGAGGGAACATCACTATTGGAACATATTGGATACGACGGGTACATTTTTCCTGACATGTGCAAACATTAACCCGGCTGCAGAATGTGAATTAAAATATTATAGTAGACTTTCAAAGGGTTACACATGATACCTCAGCCAGCCTTATTCATTAGGCAATCGAACCCATGACCCTTGTACCATCAGTCTGTGTAGTAACCATTGTGCTACAGCTCTGTTTTGGTATTTGGGTGTCTACGCGCTGTCTTAAGCTTGCGTGCAGTTGCGCACGCGCTGTAGCAATCGTTGCTGCGTGGCGCATAATAACGCGCGCAACTGCGCGTTATCAGTTACGATGTACCGCCCATGTCCTTTTTTGGCTTTCCTTCCACTAACGCGGCTCCTAACGCGAATTGCACTAACGCAGTTTAGTAAACATACCCCTAAGATACGTCTACTGAAAAATCTCTCAATATTTACTGTTTCAATCTCGTGATTAATATTGTGAACCTATCACATTTGTCATTGTTTATAGAAGGACGTGAATGTGCCAAGATTTGCAATAAAAATGGTCTTTACAGTCTTTTTCAGTCAAGTGTGGCTTGTTTTCTGGCACTGCATAACAGAGAAGAGATGAAACATAGATCAGAAAGATGAACTTCTGAGCTTTTATCGCAACAAGGCAATTGTCCAACAAGTCAAGAATGAATAAGAACTTCAGTTAGTGTATGTGTTCAACTTATGAATATTCCTACACTGTTTGTATCTTTCTATATCCATATCTGTGTTCATAAAAACAGCATTCATTTATTCTGCAGCATATACAGTAGAAAGCCTATTGCTAAAATATTCATGTTTGCAGGACTCTGAAAGACTCAGCACAGCAAATGAATGACAAATAAACAAAGCATGACTATCTACATAAGCAATGGAAACATTGCTAGCACACTGTTTAAAACATCATTGAGGCCCTACAGTCTGCCATAAAAATTTCCTATCTTTTTGTGAATATTTAGAGCCTGATATTTAGCCTGTGGTGGCTCCCACAGGCAAAAATGAAACTGGACATTCAGCAATGGACTCTGAATATTCACCAACAGTGTATATCCGGTCTCGCCGCCAACCTCCTTTGATATCTGGACAGCGGTGATATTCAGCCAGATAGCAAGTTGCCTGTCCTAACTTCATGCAGTTGCCTACCCAATTAGTGGGCTAAAAAACACTGCTAACAGGATAGCAAAGGAGGTCGTGGAGAATCAATATGTACACACACAATTAATTTGCACACACAATTATTTATTTAATTCATTTTGTATACCTTTTTTTCTATGGGTCAAAATTGTTTGCAATAATTATGTGCAATCAGACAGCATTCTGTGCATTTTGTAACTTACAGGTAATGCTAACAAGTACAATAACAAAAACAAGAAATGTTAGCAAGAACAATAACGATAGTAATGAGAGGAGTCAGCCTATTGGCTCTGTTAATTGCAGAGTACATTTGGCAGTGCAATGCTGTTGTGTGCTACCAGTTCTAATGCACCCAGTTGAGTACAAGTTGGGAGTTCAGGTGGGGAGATTCCTTTTATGTCTTATTGTTTTTGGTTTGTTGGGCAGTGCCGTTGCAATGGTGATGTGACAAGCAGCTTTGAAAGTGGAGGTCCTGGTATATTGATTTGGTTTGTGTTATTTCTGTTGCGGGTCTGCGCCATAGTATTCAAGGAAGAGGTGGGTTTTTAGCTTCTTGAGGAAGTCTGTTATTGATTCAATGGCTGTAAGGTTTTTAGGTGCACAAACGCCCAAAATGCACAAGCCTGTTACAGAAATGGAGTGGAACGGGTAAACATAGATAGGTTGTTTACACCATCAGAAAATAGAAAGACTAAGGGACATGCAATGAAGTTACAATGTAACCCATTTAAGATGAATAAGAGAAAATATGTTTTCACTCAATGCATAATCAAACTCTGGAATTCGTTACCGAAGGATATAGGAAAAGCTGTTAGTAGAGCTGGATTTAAAAAAGGTTTGGACACGTTCCTGGAGGAAAAGTCCATAAACCATTATTTAAGAGGACCTGGGAATTCACTGCTTGCACTGAGTCAAGCATTATGGAACCTGTGTGTCTTTTTGGGAACCTGCTAGGTACTTGTGACTTAGATGGGCACTGTTGGAAGCAGGATACTGGGCTTGATGGACCTTAGTCTGACCCAGTATGGGATATCTTATGTTCTTAACCAAAGTATCTGTTTCTATTTCTAAGCAAGCAAAGACAACATGTTCTCCAATGTCACTTAGGGGCAAAAGCTGGATTCCTGATATATCTTAGATTAGGTGTTCTGAATCATTTTTCAAAGTAGTAATATAAGCTGTAGCTGACCAACTTAAGACGGTTGTCGGGCAGTATTAATAGTAAGGAGAGTAAGCGTGAATACTGCTAGGAAAAGCAAAGTCCCCAATATTCAGCAGCACTTATCAGTTAGCAGCACCTGCCAACCGGATAAGTGCCACACACTAGGATAATTAGCAGTGCTAAGGAATTGATTCTGTAAGGGAGGAGTCTAAAGATTTGACCATTTAGGGACTTAAGTCCCTGTTTTAAAGAACTCAGATGCTTGCTTTAGGTGGGAACTATTTAGTAAGCACATGCCTAAGTGCAATCTTGTGTACTTTTAGTGTGGGCATGGGCAGAGCATAGGCGGAGTCTAGATTTACACACCAAAGTGATAAAGTACTGTAACTTAGGTGCATACTTGATAAATCTAGGCACCTGCATTTATACTTGTTATGCAGGCACCAAGATTTTGTCATCACTCATGCACTTATTTTATAAAGGAAAATAGGCACACACTTTTCTTTATAAAATAGGCTCAGGATAGGCATATTCTGGGTGCCGCAAACTAAACATCTAGTTATAAAATTACCCTTCACCACTGAATCTTCTATAGGAAAGATTCCCTAGGGGAAATTTAAACTACATCCACCCCCCCCCCCCCACCTGAAGATTTTGGATTTTAACATTTGACCTCAATAATCATGATCATTGAAATACCACCCCTCCTTCAACAAGCCTGTAAAAAATCATGATTAGAGAGTATACATTTAACTATTAAGTTTTGCTTATATATGTGTGTGCTCACTCTCCCTGCAAGTAAAATGTGTGCATTTCATTTATTTATTGATCTCTTGTATGTTATAATATCTCCAATTCTATATGCATTCTAAAAAACATACATAATAAATAAACATCAATCAAGACAACTACAAATAAATTTACAATAACAGAAATCAAATATACAATTAAAAATTATTACTTAAAACTTAGTACCAAAATAAACAAGGACTGGCTATAAAAACATCTTGATGCTTTGTTTGCCACAGTCCATCTTATGCAGCATCCTTTCTTCAATTACTGCCCATAAGCATCCCAAAATAGATGAGTTTTCAATTTATTCCCTAAAGAGAGATAATCAGAATAGATGTGCAGTGCCTCTGGCGAAGCATTCCAAAATGTGAACCTTGCCATGCAGAATATTGTAGACCTTATCCGAGATAATTTTCAATCTTTGACTGTGAAAAATCAATGTTTGAGTATTATTTGAACACAAATTAATTGAATAATGAGCTAGCTTAAGCAGAACACTAAGATACTCAGGTTTCCCAGCACTTAGAAACTGAAACGCCATATGACCTAACTTAAAACTGAAGACATTGTTTTACCAGCAGCCAATGCAACTGCTCCACGTATGACATGATATGGTCCTTAAAAAGGTGCCCGGAAATGAAGTCTGCAGTTGAATTCTGTATCATTTGCATAGTTTTCAAGGTCTTCTGAGTCATCCCAAGGTATAAAATGTTACAGTAATCCAAAATAAAAATAAAAAAAACAATGCCTGAAGGATGAAGGACAATCTGGAAATTCTGAGGGTCCAGGAACAATCTCAACTTCTGCAACAGCTTTAAAAACTAAGGTCTAAATAGAATCTTAACCTGTCCCTTGTCAGATAGCTATCTATCCATTCTGAAGCCAAAAATATAAGTAGATAGAACCACAGGAACCTGATAGGTTGAAACATTTACACTTCCACTGATGGCAAATTACCTTCAAGATTAAAATTAAGATATCAGTTTTTTTCATATTCAAAACTAATTGATTTGCATTCATTCGGTCAGTTACTAATTGCAAGCATGGGATGAAAATTGTTCCAAGATCACAAATATTAGACAAAGATAGCGAAATCTAAAGGCCCCTTTTAATGAAGCCCACTAAGGATTTGCAATTAATGTGACATGCAAATACATGTTAATTGCAAAGATTCTGGCGCAGCTCTCTGGGGCAAGACCAGTATGGTCCCAGCGGCTAACCTATAATGGGCCAGTTTAATGTATGCTCCACTAAGGAGGGTTCCCTTAACGACTCCCATAGAGGGGCCATGTTAAGAGCTGTGTTGTCCCTGATTGCAGAACAGTAGCCCTTATGCTAGCAGTAATGTGCTCTCCATGCACAAACTCCATCCAATCCCTGCTCCATCCCATGATAGCCAATCCATGTGCATATTAGCATGAGGTGACAGGCACATTCATACATTAATGTTCCCAACTGTCAGATGCAGCATAATAAAACTCCTGTTAACCAACTAACGGGCTTTGGTAAAAGGGGCCACTAAATGTCACTGGCAAATAGCCAATACTTATAGCCCTTTGTCAATAACAATGCAGCCAAAGGCTGAATATATAGATTTTAAAAGTACCCTGCAGGTTAAAGAACATGTTGATGGCTCTTTGAGTTTGTGCAGCTATCAGGATCTATTGTTTTGCTTGGATCGCTGTTGCTCAGAATATGCTGCCCTAGAACCTTGCCTAGTGTTTGGATTGGTCCTGTTGACAATAAAACAGCCAACGTATTCATAATGACTTATTGCAAAAATAGCAGTAACAGCAAGTACAAGAATGAGGTTTATTAGTTATAGTTTCACTTTTGGGCAACACTCTTATTGCATACTAATATAAATTTACCTAATAAAAAGTAAGTATTGATGCATCACAGGATCTGGCCTACACTTCACAATAACAAAGCAATATATCTCTAATAGACCCCAAGCCAAGAAGTAATAAATAAAAACACAGTCTTACAACCTGTCAGAGGGAGGGAATGATGCCAATCTCCAGGTCCAGGATCTAGGAAACAGCAGCAGCTCCAGGATCAGGCAGGGATTAGTTATTATGCCAGGTCAGCCCTCAAGACAGCAAGCTGCATGAAAGCCCAGAAAAAAAAGGCCCTATAGAATACAGAGGAGTAAGAGGTAGAATGAAAAACACAGTAGATGCTTAAACTAAATCTTAGTATATTGATCTTAGGAACATGGTGATCCAAGCATTGTTTGTGACAGAAGCAAAGGAAAAGAGCCAGGGCAAAAAGCAATGCCTATGTGTTGGATGTCATTTTTAAGACTTTCACTTTGTTTGTTTCTATCAGTCCAGTGTGAAGATGTCATGATGCAGTAAGCAGCCTCTCTAATAAGCTTAATCAGTACTCATAGAAACATGATGGCAGAAAAATACCATATAGCCTATCCAGTCTGCCCTTCCATATCAACTACTACAGTCCCTTTTTTTTCCTTTAGAGATCTTCTGTGTTGGTCCCAAGCTTTCTTGAATTCAGATGCTGTCCTCATCTCTACTACCTCCACTGGGAGATTATTCCATGCATCTACCACTCTTTCCGTAAAGAAATATTAGAACATAAGAACATGAGATATGCCATACTGGGTCAGACCAAGTTCCATCAAACCCAGTATCCTGTTTCCAACAGTGGCCAATCTAGGTCATACGTACCTAGCAGTTTCCCCAAAAGACACAGGTTCCACAATGCTTGTATTGGGTCAAGCATTGATATCCTGGGTCCCTTCTTAATAATTTATTTATTTATTTAAAAGGATTTCTATACCGCCTTCTCCTTCAATCAAGGCGGTTTACACAGCAAAGAATCAACAAGAATGGGTTATGTGTGTTCATGCAGTGTGTGTGTGGTGGTGTACAGTAGATTCATGTTGAGCTATTTACAGAGTGTGCTATTATACATTCCTATGAACATGGTGAATGGGGGGGGGGGTTGGTCTGCGGTCTTGACTGGCGAGTAGATCATGTGATGTCCCCGTAGTATTCGATGAATAGTGTTGTCTTAAGCTGCTTCCGAAAGTCTTTGATGTCTGTTGTTAATTGTAGGTCATCTGGGAGGGCATTCCAAATTGCTGGTGCAGCCAGAGAAAGGGCTCGGTCCGCGGTGTCCTTGCGGACCTTGGTGAGATCTTTTGGTGTGTTGACACGGTTTGAGGTGCCCCTCCTCCTCGGTCGTATGCTTGTGTCAGATGGTAAGATTGGCTGTAAGCTGAGAGCTGATGACTGTTGTTTGATTTTGAATATGTTTATGACTGTCTTATATTTGATGTGTGAGCTGATTGGAAGTTAGTTTTTTGAAAGTCTAGGATCCTCACTTTTGAATGGACTTTATCAGCCCTAGTCCTAATACTGAACCACACCATCTGGTGATCACTGGATGTGAGATGATCTCCCACTATAACATCAGTAACCTTTTCCCTATTGGTAAGGACAAGGTCCAGTATGGCCCCTTCACGTGTGAGTTCCATTACCAGTTGCTGGAATAATTCTCCCTGTAGGGAATCAGGATCTCCTCACTTCTACAGTAGATGACACTACTGCAGGGATGCACCAATCATCATCTGGCATATTGAAATTACCTATCAGTAGCTCTTCTTCTTTCATGGCAATTCTTTGAATGTCTTCAATTAAATCTGTACACTTCTTCTAGGAGATCTGTAAATCATACCAATGCAAATGGATTCTCCATTCCCACTTTCTAGTTTAACCCACAATGTATCCTCATTCCCTTGTAAGTCCTGTAATTCTGAACCCCTGAAGTGATGTTGGAGGGGGGGGGGGCTTTAGGAGAGTGATTTCAGGTGGAGAGGACTTTTCAGGTGGTGGTTGCCAAAATATGATGCAATCACGGTGGTAGATAACACTACCTCTTGAGACAGCGCTATCTGCCTGGAGGCTAAGTGTTTTTCTGGAACAGTAATGTAGTTTTTACAGTTTCCAGTGGATGAGATGCCATCTTATTGTACTTTTCTGTATTGATTTTTTTTCCATCAGAATTTTGTAGTCTGCTATGAGATGAGTAACTGTTTCCTGTTCTTTCTTAGAGTCTACATATGTTTGTTTTGCTATTTTTTTCTGTTTTTGGAAAACCATCTAATCCATAATCCACTGGACAGCAACAATCTCTGATATTTATTACTACTAACACTTAAATTTATATAGTGCTACACAGCATAAGTAGAGCTATACAGACACACTTAAGAGAGAGTCCCTGCTCATCAGAGCTTATGGTCTAGTCAAGACAGACAAACACAACAACTGGGAACTAGGATATATCTCTCATTTTTCAATTTCAGTCCACCAGTCCTTAACCATTCATGTGTCTAGTATTGATTAATATATGGTTCCTGTGTATTGCCCACTGTATCTCATATTATCAATGGAATAGACAGCATCAAGAAGGGCTTTGCGCTAATCTTCCTTGATATAGCAGCAGCGTTTGATTCTGTAGACCACGTGCAGCTCCTGAGACGGCTTCATGAGAAGGGAATCCAGGACCAAGCATGGAACTGGTGCAAATCCTACCTCAAAGGCAGATGGCAACAAGTCCGTATTGGTAACACCATATCCGAACCCTTCCAGCAGAAACAGGGTGTACCCCAAGGTTCCTCCCTGTCTGCTCTGCTCTTTAATATCTATATGCAGCCAATTTATGGCATTACCCACTCTTTTGGCATATCTTGCCTTATGTACGCAGACAACATGCTGCTATTTACACCTATAACTATCACTTGCCCGGACTATACAATGTTAATCAACTGCTTCAACGCAATAACGGATTGGCTACTCACCCAGAACCTCTGTATAAATTTCAAAAAAACAGAAGTCCTAATAATCACAAGAAATAAATGTTTCTCTCCTCCACCAACACTGAAAGTCAGAGACGCAGAACTTCCAGTCAAATCCAATATACGCTATCTTGGGGTCATACTCGATCAACAGTTGGACTTCAAGGAGCACAAAAAACGCACTGTAAAAGCCATTTACTTCAAGATCAAAACCCTGCGGCACTTGAGACCTATGATTGAACCCGGTGACTTCCGCAACATCTTCCAAGCGCTAGTCACACCGCACTTCGATTATGCCAATATAATACTGCATGGCCTCCCAAAGATTACCCTCAACCCTCTACAGTTAGCCATGAATGCAGCAGCCCATGTACTTTGCGTTGCCTCAAGGAATGACCACATCTCCCCCATTCTAAAAGAACTCCACTGGCTTCCAATAAGCTGTAGAATCCTATATAAGGCCCTCCTCATTACCTTCAAGGCCTTCAACAAAATGTCACCTGCATCTATTTCTGACCTCATCACACACACTGCAAACAACAGATCTAGGAGATCACTGGCTGCAGACATGCTACTAATACCAAGTGAATCTACAAAGCTCAACCAGACCACCATCAATAGGGCATTCTCGAACTATGCTCCCAGGTGTTGGAAAAATCTCCCTCCCAGCATTAGAGCAATCAGGGACCTTAGGCTGTTCAGAAAAGCCCTCAAACACCACCTTTTTCTCATGCATTTTACACATCTAGATATCCCCCCTTCACCCTCCCCCACAATATCAAACCACTGCTATATGACTGCAAAAGCCCACAGCGAATTTAGCTCCAATATGTAATGTACTAGAAATGTAAATAGTTTCCCCAAGTTTTTACCTCCATGTTAAATCCCTGTTCTATGTAAACGATGGCCAAATTTAACTGACCAAGTGTTACATTGTTTTAATGTAAACCGCACTGATGACAAAGAGCGCGGTATATAAGAAATGTTAAACAAATAAATATTAGTGTATTGGCCACTTCTTTTTCCTTGTTTACTAGTACTGCTACTTATCAATTGTATAGCACTACAAGGCATACACCACACATGAGGGACAGTCCCTTCTCTGAAGAGCTTATAGTTTATGCTTATAGTTTTGAGCTATATTTTAAACAATGTGGTAGACATTACAAACGTCAGTACATATTTTAGTCACGTACAATATGATTTTTTCTAGGAAACGCATTTGTGATTTTGTCCCTTGAGAAACCCTGAATGGAGAAACGCACGGGCGCCTCATAAAGAGTTGGCGTTGGGACATGCTTTATTTTAAGAAGAAAAATAAGGAGAAAAAGTTTAAAAAAGATCCATGCAATATCACATTTTCAAGCAAGTTAAGTATTTTCCTATAATTGGATTTTGTTCGGAATAATAGTGATATGAGACATGGTCTATCCAACATAAGCCATTGATGTTATACCGGCACATGTCTGGAAATATCAAACAATATCCAGAATTATTAGTGCCAATGGTTGATTCTGAGGCTATGTTGTGACAATTATAAAATACTGAATAAGATTATATTAGTGGACAGTTGAATGAGGTATTTTTCCAGTTGTGATATAGTAGTCATTCACACAAATTGACCTAGTTTTGATTTAGTAATTCTATAGTTTATGCAAGACAGAAACACAGAGAGGGGACTAGAGATGGTCATGGCACACATGAGTGATAAATAGGAGAAGAAAAGGTCAGAATCTTTGCTTTATCTTCTTCTGCAAATTCTATTGCTTCCTTTCCTATGTGTACTGGTGGATTCTCACCCATCCCTTATACTCATCTGAATGCCTGTCCAAGTTTAACGATAGAGACAGATTCTGGAATGTTTACTTTCATATTTCAGCACTGTTTGCATATTTGAATCTAATGACGCTGTTACGTTAGTCTGAGAGCCTATGATAGTAGCTCTGTGTGGATAATCGATTTCTCTGAGCTTCAGTCTTTCTTTGGCTCTAGGGATGAATAGTCTCAGCATACACTGGTTCTTATAAACTGCCCCATGGGCATCATACATCCAATTTTTCAAGATCTACAATTTCAAAGCTGTATCAGAGTACAGGAATTGACAGTTGATTAATGGTTTGTATCTTATTCCTTGATGTTAAAGCACTTTTCAATAATAATTTTAATCTCCTCTGATATTCTTTATTCATCTTTTCTCTCGGTAATTTTTTCTTGATTGTTGCTCCTTTCTGTACTCCTATATTTATCTGTTCCTTCCTGTTCAGGTTCCTTGGTATCAGAGCCCTCAGTCAGGGAGATGGTTGCCTTATGTGATAATTGGAGGCATTTGAGCTTACCACTCCTTAATTTTTGCACCCACCACATGGTAAGTGTAAAAAGTGCCCTATAGTTTTGTATCCTAAATATAACTAGGTTAAATTGATTTTAAATCCTTTCCCTCAGCTAATACCTAACTTTTTTTTATTTTGATAAGGAATGTGTATCAAATTGGATACATATGCCTTATCATATTATAATATAAAATTATTATAATAATCATAATTATCATAATAATCAAGGTGAGTTACAATAAATTTTTTATTTGTAAAACTCTATTTGTAAGTTTCAGAAATACACATCTTAGTTATGCGCATATCTTCACCTTAATTCTACCAGTCAATATACACATTTTTGGCATTAATCTAACATGTATATTCCCCCCATCCCTCCCGTGCTATCTCTTGCCTTCTACCTAACCCAGCAGGTCCTTGTATGTGTACTCCCGAGCAGTGGGTACTCCTTCACCACTCAAGGAGTTATCCAAAGATTACATTTACTGCCAGGATTAATACATTAAGCAGGTCTGTAGATAGCCCCTCCCCCCTCGTTCTGTGGACCAAACCAGACAGACCGCCCAATTAGCCCAGTGGCTCTAGGGTGCACGTATTCATTGAGGCGCTCCGCCACTTCTCAGGTGTCTCTCTCCCCTTCTCATTTATTCTACAAAGTTAAAAATTCATTGCGGGCTACTGATGTCAAAGCAACCTGGCTAAAAGCGAAAAACCTCCACATAAACCATTCAAAAAGAGAGGTATTAATTGTAACAAAAAACCATTCATATGTCCCTCCAACCCACATAACAATACAAAACCATGACATCAAAATAAAAAACGAAATAAGATACCTAGGAGTCATTTTAGATACACACCTAACGATGAACACCCACATTAGAAACACTATAAAGAAAATCTATTTCAAACTCAAAATACTCAAGCAACTACGCCCCTTAGTCCACTTACAAGATTTCATTAACATAATACAGGCAACCATAACCCCACACTTTGATTTTTCCAACCTAATTCTCTTAGGTATAACGAAACAAAACATTAAAAGAATACAACTAGCACAGAACGCAGCAGCTAGAATTGTAATGAAAGCACACTCATTCCAACATATTACTCCAATATTAGCAACCCTGCACTGGCTCCCAATACAAAGCAGGATAATATATAAGACCACAATAACCACATTTAAAGCTCTCAATGGCATGGCTCCAATCCCATTAAGCAATCTTATAAGCAAGGAAACTCAAAAAATCACTCACAGAAAAGGACACTCAAATAAATTAAGGACCCCAAATGATTTTATAAAAGCAACCAAACTAACTAATAACAGAGCCTTCTCACATGCGGCCCCCATTATTTGGAACTCCACCCCAGAGGACCTAAGATCCACAACAGAAATTATAGAATTCCGCAAAAAACTGAAAACCTACCTCTTTGCCATGCACTACAACAACATTGATAATACACTAATCATCCCAGAAAAAGGCTAAATAACACCCAACTGAGTAAAGCTAAACCCCACAATTAACAGATTTACACCCTCTTGTAAATAACCATGTTTTAAATCTAAGGAACTTACAAACCTGTATCTGTACATAGTTCTTAAATTGTTCTTGTTCTGTTATGTATTTAACCATTCACCGTTCTGTTATGTATTTAACTATTACATTGTTTACTGTCAAAAATTGTTCCATGTAAAACAAGCCCTTGCTTTGTTGACTGTTGTTTCAATTGTGAGCCGCATCTGAACTCTGGAAGATGCGGGATATAAATGATTGTTAAATAAATAAATAAATAAAATAAATCTATGTATCTACCCTAGATCGCCAGGAATTTCCCTTTCTGCTTAGCATCTCCCCTTGACGCCATACGCTCCTGTAGCATTAAATAGTGAAATGCATTGTGCCATTCCCAGTATGGTTGGACCGCGGCCTCTCTCCAGTGGCGCAGCACTATCTGTTTACCAGTAATACACACCTTCCTTACCAAAAATCTGGCCCAACGGCCTTTCGATCTAGCCTCTGAAAGCCATCGAGCACCACTAATGTGGCTGTCCAGCTCATTGATTTCCTAATCAGCATTTAAACTTATCTCCTTATCTGAGTCCAATAGCTGTGGATTCTCTGGTAGGTCCATGACATGTGGCCCAGGTCAGGCAGTGTGGTCCCACACCAAGGACAGCTGCCGCACTGGGCCAACACCCTGCGAAGGGCACACCTTGGCAAGACGAGGGAATGATAAAGCGTTCAACATTGCATCTCCTGTAGGTGCTCTTCCTTCACCAGATGTGGGATGTGAGACATGGCTTGCTGGACTGCCCCAGACTTTACCTGAATGCCCAGTTCAGCCACCTAGAGTTTCTCTATCCTAGTGAGTTCTTGTGGCGGAGTTCCCTGCTGAAGCCTCTAGGCAAATTAAGAAATAGACAACCGTTCCCGGGTCTCCAGGTCAAAGAATGGCAAAATCTGCACAGATGCTTCCACTGTCAGCCCGTTATCAGACAGAGACTGAATGCAATGTGCCACTTACATATATGCAAAGACATTACAGGCCTTCAGGTCAAATTCTGCTCTGAGATTACTGAAAGTTTTCACTGATCCCTCTGTGTCCACAATATTTATTTATTTACATTCTCTTATATACTGTGTTATTCTGCATCAGTGCAGTTTACATTGAACAAACTGAAATTACATTGAACAGGGCATTATAACTTGGAGATAACTATTTTAGAGGGAACATGGGCTATGGAGGGTTAAGTGGCTTGCCAAAGGCCACAAGGAGCACCTGTGGGACCAGAAACCCCAGTCCTTCCGGCCCAAGGTTGCTGTCCTCTAGTGGGATTTGAACCCCCAACCTTCCAGCCTGAAGTACCTTGCCCCAACCACTAGGCCACTCCTCTACTCCTCTTTCATGTCCCAAAATATGCACCCCATTACCTTCCCATTTGCGGAATGCCTGGTTTTCCGTCCCTGGAATAAATTGGGGATTTCCCCTCAGTGAGGAAAAACTGGTACGGGTGGAGAGGATCTGCTTCTGCAAGCAGAAGAACCTCCAGATACTGCACAAAGGTCCAATCAACACACTTTTAGTTATCCAAGGGACAAAGTCTTGGCTCATCGAGTGAAGCACCACTGCCAGGGAATGCCTAGCCAATCTTTTGAATGTCGTAAATGACAGGCTCTAGCATATCTCTAAAGATCTGGCATACCCAGGCCTTCCTGTTCCCAATTATTCTTCATCACCGAGAACGCTATCCTTGATATCCCTCCCTTCCATATGAAGCACTGTAGTTCCTTTTCAAAAAGAAAGATATCCCTACGTAGAAGCTGGAGGGACATCAATTGCAAAACATATAGTATTTTAGGGAACAGAACCATGCAGTAAGCTGCAATCTGTCCTATCATAGATAACAGTAGAGGGTTCCAATCCCTCACTTTTATGCACAGGTGGCATAGTAAAGCCCCACAGTTAAGATGGTAGAGGGCTTAAGGGTCGCTGGGTAGATCAATGCCCAAGTACTTGAAAGAACAGTCTGCCCACTGAAAAGATCCCCGGCACCCACTGACCTCGCAACTGTCCCAGCACATCTAGAGCTTCCGATTTTTCCATTTTTAATTGCAATCCCGAGAGTCGGCCAAAGTCTACAAATTCAGTCAGCAACCGCAGCAGGGATGTTCGTGGTTTAGTGATATGAACTGCAATTCAGCCCAGCCTGCACATACAGGCTATGCCTGACTAACTCAGTCTGGGCTTTACAATGGAGCAACGGTGCCATTGCATCCGGTTGCCATGGAACTGCAGCTCCATTGTAAAGCCGCTTTCCCCAGCCACTGGCTCCAACAATGCTTTCCCCTCAGCCTGCCACTACCCCCTACCCGACACTGCCCCCTCCCACCACTGTCATGCCCTGGACCAATGTCCTCTGCCTGATCAGGGAACTTATTCCACCTCATAGGTGGAATAAGTTTCCCATCAAAGCCATCGGCCCCGGATGTACAGGGCTGACATTGGAATCGGCCCTGTACGTCCGGGGCCAACAACCACCCACCACCCGCCCTAACGCCACCACCAATCCACCCCTTTCCCACCCCTGTCTAACTTCCCCGTACAACAAGAGGGGAAGGAGAACGGGGACATAAAGGGCATGAATATCGGGGATGGACGTCCAAACAGGACATGGCTCAGAATGACCTCCATATTCTCTGAATAGTCTCTAAGTACATAAAAGCATCAAGACAAGAAGAAGCAGCATCACTCACCACCAAGTTCAATGAATGTGAACTACAAGGAACAAAGAAGGCTAGTGGATTTAGCTCCTGCACCCGAGCCTGAACGCCACTCATTTTTCATCTCATGTTGACTCCATTATCATAGCCCTGCCCTCTCATATCAGCATGTCCTTTAATTTTTGAAGCAGCACATCTGTTATCCCAGCTCCTGTGCTGTCATCTATGTCAGTTAATCCCAGGAAATGTTCTCTGACAGTTACCACTGCCATTTCATTTTTTAAAGGTTCTTCTGCTGTAACAAAATGCACTATTAAAGTAATTTGTTCTGTATGACTGATGTCAGGGGTGCAGTCTAGAATAATAGAGTAATATTTCGCAGACTTCAGGTGTTCCAAAATCTTCTTCTTTATTTGTGAGGAGAGTAGTTGGATGATCTCATTTTAAACTCATTTTTTTTTAGGTTTCTCTCTTTAGATGTTCCTTAAGTACCGAATCAAACTCTGCCATTAACTCCACGATTTTGAGAAAATTACCATTATTTGGCATGAACTGGTCTGATTTCCCACACAGAGCAAGGTTCTGAGTAGCAAGTACTCTCACAATTGATATTAGCCTTTATAGAACATTCCTCCAGTGCTGAATCTCAGAATTGATCTTCTGTTGATTGCTTTTATCTATGTTTAATTTTAACCGCAGTCTGGTCTCCAGCTCTTTCCAGCTCAAGAATGCTCTATAGTGATATTGTGCCTTATCATGATTTGCTAAAGTGGAACATAATACAGATGTGGTGGTGTCATTTTGCAAAAGTTTACAGCAAAAGCAGTAGACATCGTCCTGGCTCTTCGAGTACATGAGCCACTCTTTCCACTTTCTCGCCTTTGGGATTTTCACGCCAGTAATGAACATGATGAAAGCTTCTTCTGTATACAGAATCTTTTGGAAACTTAAACACCTTAACTTGCTTTGGATCATTCAGTACAAGGAAGTCTCTTAACTTACTGGATATTTCTGGCCACAGCCCTGGGTCTTCTAATAAGAATGGATTAAATTCTGAGGAATCTGCAACCTCTGGTTACATTGTACTTGCACATGCTGCAGTCTCTTCTTCTTCCGTCATAGGAATAGGGTTGCCAACTGGCCGGTTTTCAGCCGGCCTGGCCGGTTTTTCCATGGCCAGGCCGGCTGCCGGCGCAGAGGCAAAACCAGCCCTTGAAAAACCATTTTTTTTGCTCTGGCCGCAAGATCGGGAGTGGCCAGAGCAAAAAAAACGGCTTTTCTCCCAACCTGGACGGCTTCAGAGGGAGCCGGGGAAGCCCGCGCAAGGCCCCGGCTCCCTCTGAACAGCCGCCAGCGTGAAGAGCCTTTTCCTTCACGCTGGCGGTTGTTCCTGTGAAGTCGTGAATGCTGGGAAAGGTTAAAGGGCAATGCCCTTTAACCTTTCCCACCAATCGCGGGGGACCTGGACTGTAAAAGGGCTATGTGGGGGGGGGGGGGCATGGACTGGAAATTGGTTTTGATGGGGAGGGGGACCTGGAAGAAAAGTCTATGATGGGCTGGGTATTGGGAGAGTAAGAGGGGCTTGAGAATGGAAGGGTGAAATTTAAATGGATGATAAAGGAATAAGGAAAGAATTGGGGGAAAGAGCAAAAGGGAAACAATCAGTATGTTAAAGCAGAAATAGAGAGAGAATGGAAAACATCTAAAAGAGAAGAAAGGACAAATGGATAGCTCGCAGAAGACACGAAGAAACCAGAAGAAAGTGACTGGAGCAATTGCAACTGAAAAATAAAACGCCCAAACAGAAGGTAGAAAAATACTTTTTATTTTGAATTTATTAACTGGACTATGTCTGGTCTGGGAAGTGTGTATTGCTAACATCTTTGCGTTTTTGTTTAGTGCAAGAGGAAATTACTTTATAGTTTTATTTCTCCAGTGTTGTACATTTCATGTTTGGATTTTGGGGTTCCCAGTTTAATTATTATCTGACCAAGGAAGTTAGCCTACACGTATCCTCGGTAATTTTTGTGGGTGGGGCTGGGGGCGGGGCAGGGGTGGGACTAGGGGCGGAGAATGGGTGGAGCATGGCGAGCCACAGGTGTCGGGTTTTTCTCGGTGAAAAAGTTGGTAACCCTACATAGGAACCTCTTCTTCCTTCTGAGATGCTGATGTAGGGGTAGTGGCAGGGAGCTGTACAGGAACATCTGGAATATTTTCAAGAGCTGTGCCACTTCCACCCTCATAGTTAAGGCTTCCCATCTCACACACACAATTCATTTTGCTGAGTATTAATAACTTCTGCGGTCAAAAACTTTAGCATGGCTCCCTTTTGTTTAGACAGCACAACTTCTTTTGCTTCCCTCTTCTTTCTATATTGTGCTCCAGATAGACCCTTCTTTCCATCAGACAACTTTGCAGCAGACTACCAGCAATTGTTTTGAAATGCAGATTTAATTTAGCTGTTGTAAAAGCATAAAAACAACAAATGAACACTTAAAATGACCAAATTTGTTTCAGCGATGTCTCAATGCCACATTTCACCCCCTGCACAAATACACATCCAAATCAAACCAGATGTCACCACCACATTTGCATAAAAGGGGTTTGGCGACCCCAGAAAAGCACAATTCACCCCCTCCCCCAGCAGAAATATTCAAAATTTAGGCTTGTCAACTGTCTCCAGATTTGCCCGATAGGGTCAATTCAGGCCTGGAATGTACCTTTTTGCAGGCATAGACCTGTAGTTTGCATTTCCTGATTCAATTTCTTCAGAAAAACAAAACTACCTGTCCCCTGCCTGGAAGGTGGTCAATCTCAGGCCTGCATGGATCAGTCCTGCTTTGCAGATCTTGTGCCACTCCAACATAAAGGAGGGCATGACAACCCCAACATTCCCTGTGTGATGTTTTCCCACTTTCCTGTATCCTTACCTTTGTATAACTTTGCATTTGACCACTTTGATTGAAGGAAAAAGCAGGATACAAGACTTGTTAAATAAAATAAATAGACATAACCCCTGAAACTGCAGCACACTGGACCAGCATGGTGTTATTGTAAATATATGTTCTACAAAAACAAAAGAAATGCAAGATGCTCACACACTGATTAAAAAAAAAGTGAGAACCACCGTACAGTTTACAACAGCAGATTATAAAAGTATAACTGATTTTATTGTGTTATAAAATGTGTAACCGAGGCACGCCGGACCATGTTCGTCCTTCAACCCCCCCCCCCCCCTCTTTACTACTCATCACATTCTTTTCCCAAATCCCTCCCCCCCACACACACACACACTAGCCAAAAACAGTCTCACACACTGGTTGGGAATTCAAAAACCGGTCGCAGCTTTATTTCATCTTAAACATTAACCCATGCAATTCAACATAACTATCATTCTGGCGAATACGGCCACACCCGCCATGTGATTAGCAAGGCGAGACGCTACTCCGCCACCACCGAGGACAAGCCCCACGGCTAGCTTAACCACACTGCCCCTTACCTGGCTTAGCCATGTGATTAGCAAAAGCCCAACGGGGCTGCCCGAGCAGGGGCCCCTCACCCCTGCCACAGTATCACCTCCGGCTCCGGACACCGGACCCTCCGGGTTCCCGCCACCGGCAAGAGCGACATCCGTCACCCTGCCGCCCCCCCCATTAAGATAGCTGCGACTGGTTACCTTCCTGAGCCAGCACATATTCCAGTGCCTCCTGCCAGTCATTCAGAAGGAGGTCCACCCCCACCGGGGATAAATGCACCCCATCCGGACGAAACAATCCCGTACACTCCACATCGGCCCATGGGTGCATGATTTGAAAACCACCATGCTCACAAACCCATCATCCGATCTGCCTGTTTATCTTAGCTAATCCTCTGGACCACCTCCTCTGCGCCCGACAGGCAGGCCTTGAAATAATGTCAGACCATAAAATCACAGCGCCCATAAACATTTCCTGCACAACCGTCAAGTCCCTGATTGCTGCTCTGATTAATTGCTTGCAGGTCCATGCGCTCAAATCATTTCCGCCCAAATGCATCAATATCAGTGCCGGGGCTTCCCTCTTTCTCCCGAGGTGCCGAAGCAAAGGCAAAAGTTGGGGCCACCGCAGCCCTCTCTCCCCCAGCCATATGATGGTCACCTAACCATCGTCCACTTCTAGATTGGGACCCACTGGACGCTGTGCGGCTCGCCGCCCTACCCAATAAACAAAAGAGTGCCCGACGACCCAGCAACGCATCGGGCCCTGCTCTGCATCTGCAAAAAGAAATTAGACAGTTAGACCACCACTCGACCCCACCTCCCCTTTTCTTCTTTTTTTTTTTTTATAACCGCACATACCTTTGAAAAGCCTGCGACCGCCATCTGCCGATGCTCTGAATCTCATGACTCCCCAGCCCCACCCTAGCCACACTCGTAGCCATGCCAATGCAGAATGAATGCTGGGCAAAGAGTCGTGGATCCCCCCCGCCCTTGCCAGGGCCATGCGCAGCACCGCTGTAAACTGGAAGCGGGACAAAGTCAGTGAATCCTCATGCAGGAAAAACCGCCCCTGCAACTGAGGGCGACTCCACAGATATGCCTCTGTAGTTGCAACCAGGCATGTTGGCGACCCCCGAACCGCCAACAAGATGATCCAACAGCCTTTACCCTTTTGATCTGTCTTCGAACGGGCCAACCAGATACAGAGCCGCCCGGCTTTCAGTTGGACATGCTTAAGCAGCAATCCCCCTCTAGACACCGCCCTGGAGGAGTCAGCTACCAGCTCGCCTACTCGAAACGCACCAAAAAAGGCCATAATAAAAATCGCTCGAAACAGAATTGCTTTGTAGTCGGAATTAGTCACTACTGGCAACACCTCCACCAACTGGACCAGCAAACCATGATTTATCGGGAGCCTACCATCCCTGGGAGCCAGTCAAGAACGCTCCCAGCCCTGCATCAACCTTCGGGTCAAGAACCCGCCGCCCGCGGGCTCCCATCCCAGAGCCTTAGCAAAAAAGGTGAACCCCACTAGATGAGAGCACACTGTTGCCCTGGACACCCCGGCTTCCTTGGCAGACATTACATACCGCCCCAAGAGCTGGTCCGAAACCCCCCCTGACTTCCATCCAGTCATCTGCAGAAATGCCATCACGCTATCGCACCCACGCTGATAGGCTGCCCACGTCGCTGGGGCCACCAAACTCTTCAATAGGCTCAGCATCCCTTCAGGCCAACCCGCCACAATAACTCTGGTACTGTCCTTCCCACGTCGTTCGCCTCTGGTGCCAAGTCTCTGAACAGGTCCCACTTGAAACGAGAGAGAGCGGCCACAATCCTGTTAGTACAACCCGGAATATGCTTAGCTCTAACAAACACATTCCCCCGCAAACAAGCCAGCACCATCTCCCGCATTAATGCCGTCACGCGTAAACAGTGTGGAGAGTAATTATTAATCACACTTACCACAGCTGCATTATCACACCACCATATTACTTTCCGATGCTGCAACCTGTTAGGCCACAACTCCAGCACCACCAGCAATGGAAACAACTCCAAAAATGCTATGTTGCTAGTCAGACCCATATCCCTCCACTCCTGCGGCCACTCTCCCGTGCACCAAGCCCCACCGAAATAGATCCCCAGTCCAGCCCCCCCTGCCGCATCCGTGAAGAGCTCCAAATCCACACTTGACACCTCCTCCTCCTGCAGCACCACCGTGCCATTAAACTCCTTCAGAAAAGTATCCCAGACCAGTAGGTCATCCCACATGGCTTGCGAAATGTGAATCCTATGATGCGGCTTGCTCACGCCCGCAGTGGCAACAGCCAGCCGACGTGAAAACACACGCCCCACTGGGATGACTCTACATGCAAAATTTAAGGATCCCAACAAAGCCTGCATCTCCCGTAATCTCATCTTTCTGGATGCTACTGCATTGGCCACCAACACCTGTAAGTGCCCGATCTTGCTTTCCGGCAAACGAGCCACCATCTGCACTGTGTCCAACTCAACCCCCAAAAAGATAAGCGTAGTGGCCGGGCCCTCTGTTTTATGAACCGCTAGTGGCACCCCCCATTCCCTGGACAAATCCGCAAAACCCTCCAACAACTCCTTACACTTAGTGGACCCCGCCTTCCCCACAAATAGAAAGTCATCCAAATAGTGCACTACATTCGCGCAACCCACCCTCGCAACCAGCACCCAATGCATGAACGCACTAAACTTTTCGAAGTAGGCACAGGACACCGAGCAACCCATAGGCATACATTTATCATAATAAACTTGCCCCTCAAATGCAAAACCCAGTAAATGAAAAGCCGAAGGGTGCACCGGTAATGATCAAAAAGCCGACTCGATATCGACTTTTGCCAGTAAACTCCCCTTACCACATTTTCTTACCAGAGCCACCGCCGAATTGAATGACGCATAGCGAACCGTGCAGGACTCCCTGGGGATCTGATCATTTACAGACAACCCCTCCGGAAAAGAGAGATTGTGAATTAATCTAAATTTCCCGGCTCTTTCTTAGGAATAACTCCCAACGGGGAGATCACAAACTTCTCAAAAGGGTCCTCCACAAATGGGCCGGCAATTCTGCCCAACTCAATTTCCGATCGCAATTTATCCCACACAACACTAGCAAAACGTCGCACCGACTGCAAATTCTTTGCCCTAACCCCCACCACCTCCCCAAGTACCGGTATGCGGAATCCCCACATAAAACCTTCCTCCAGCATCTTCTTGTCCCTACGCCTGGGATACTGCTGCAGCCACGGCCACAACTCCTCCAGCTTTATGGGCATCGCCACAACAGTCAGGAGCTGCTCACTACTTCATGGGCTGTCCCCCGATGGGGGGAGACCTCTTTTGACACATTTGACTGCCGCATGGGTACCATTACACACCGAACATGCGTGGCAAAATTTGCAATCGGGGAACGGGCATGAGGATTTATTGTATTGCCAACGCACGTCGCTGGCCCCGGACTTTTTTGTTGCTGCCCACTCCCCCCAGCACAAAAGGACCACCCCCTACCTGTGGTATTGGCTGCCCTGCCTCTCGTCCCCCCCAACCCCCACTGCCCGCCTTAGCTGACATCTGAGTCAGCCACAGGTTGATGTCCTGCGTGCCCCACGACAAAGATTTACTCTCCTCCATCTTATCTCTGAACTTTTCATCATAGTTCAGCCACGCCCATCCCTCATGCATCTGTGCAGCTTCAAATATGGAATCCGCAAACGCCAACAACATCCCTTAATGGGAAGGATGCTTATGCCCCTAAACGCTGGCCAAACGTAAAAATCACTGCCCAATTTATTACATTTCTTGCCCAATTTACTACATTTCTTGATACCTTCTTGACCCGACCCGCTTTCTCATCCTCCTTCCTCTTCCGTTTGCTCTCTCCAGACCGCCGTCTGCCCTCCAGCAATTGGAATATATCAATGTAATGCCTCTTCCGTATCTTCTGTCAAAGCTTTTTTGGCACTCCCTCCCACAATTCAGAATAGGAAGCCGTAGAGACCATCGGGCCGACCGCCGTCTCCCCCAACCCACCACTACCAGCCTGTGACCTCCCCCCACCGTCTGCCCCCAAACTTGAGGACTCAGAATCCCACGATGACGAGGAGGATGAACTCAAACTCACCTGCCGCTTACGTGAGTATTTTCTCTTCCTACGCGCCTTCTTCCCCGATCTCCCCTGCTCGCACACCCCTGCCCTTGACTCACCTAATGCACCATCTCCAGCCACCAATAGGCGAGCCACCAGCTCCTGGTCTCCCGATGTCGCTCCATGCTGCCGCTGTTCTTGCAAGGGCTCCGGGTCTAATCCTCAATCCTCCCCGCCGTCGCGGCACTCCTTCCGCTCGCTCCCGCACTCCCTGCGGGCGTTGCTCCCTGAGGTGGGATATATGAAAAAACAGAAGGGGGAAAAATGACTGCCATGCCAGTCACCATGCATCCACCCATTCCCCCTGGGATGATCCTTGTCTACCCTCCCGCCAATGTTCCCAAGCCGCAGCCCCACTTAGGACCCCTTCGGATGCCATGCTTCTCCTCTGCCCTCCCCCAAACCCCTCCCCCACTACCACCTCCGGAACCCCTTGCCCCCTGACCCCCCCACCCATCGCCCAAGGAAAATGCCCCTGAAATTGACCTGAAGGCTCCATGCTTGGTGCTACCTCGTACCGTGCCCCCACCTCCCCAGCCTGCCCTGTTCCACTCTCCAAACCTCTTGACCCCTGTGCTGCTGCAGCCCATCCCCTGCCTCCGCCCCCCCCCCCCGCTTCCCTCTGCCAAGACCCCTTGGCTGCGCTTCCCGCCCCAAACCCCCTGTGCTGCTCTGTTGTGAGCCCCTGCCCTGCTCCACTCCGCAGCCCCCCCATGCCCCCCACCGTTCTGCCTCTACATCTCCCCCTAGCTCTCACCCCCCTTGACATCTCCTCCATGCTGCTCCTATGAACCCCTCCTGCCCCCTATGTGCCCCATCACCCCCCTGCCATTAATGCTATTGCTCCCCCCCCGCCTTGCCTGAACACCCCTTCTTCTCCCCCATACTTGCCCCTGTTGCTCGACGCGGCATGGCCCCCACAGCACACAACCTTCTCTTCCTGCTCTCTCCGCTGTCTCCACAACTCCGAAGTCTGCCACGTGCTCCCAGGCAATGCTACCCCATCGATGAGCCTCACCGAACAAGTTCACCACCCGCGGCGTGCACTGCCCTGCTTCCTATGAATTTAATTACTTTATTTATTTTATTACTGTCTTTCCTTCTTAACCTTTTCTTTTAATCCTTCTTTTCTTTTCTTTTTCTTTTATATTCTTCAGACCGCCCAACCACCGCGTCCGAACTCCTCCTCCTGCCGGTCGCGACTGCCCTCCCCAAACCCCCCCCCCCGCACGCACCACGCTCACTCGCCTATGCGAGTCTCCTCATTAGTTCCCGTGGCTCTCCCTCAAGCCGCGCGACCACTCTCTTCAATTCTTTGCACCGCCCCGCCCCCGCGGCGTGCGTGCGCCACTCCGCACCAGCCTTTTCAGTCCGGGCACATCCGAACGGCCTGGTTACCGCGGCCCATGAGAGACTTTGCCCCGGGGCCTCGGATTTAAGGTTCTCCATTTTTTAAAAAATATATATTCTGCATCCACAGAAAACTCTCCCTCAACAATGGTTGCACAACAGACGTAGGACATTCACCAACAGAACTCAGTTTTTATTTATTTAACAATTTTTTCTACCACCTTTCAGTGTTATCAAAGCAGTTTAGAATTAACTCAACCTTTTACATGGAATAATATGTTAAAAAAATCCGAATCTGATCATCTCCATAACAAATATGCATTCTCCATTGCTAGGCATACTGTGAACTAATAACACCATACAAAAGTCTCCGAAGATCTACAAACCCAAATCTACCATACCATATCAGCATAAACTTCCAAAACTCAATACAAGGCACCTACCCAGAAAAAAGTAGCAGTATAAATACTGCAGCAGGCCCTAGAACATCCATACTATATATATTGGAAAAGTTGAATAAGTCAAATTACTACGGATCCCTATATACAAACCCCATGTTAACAGAACGCCTGGCCTAGGTCACACGCTCAGAACACAGACCCTCACCAAGTACAGAATAAGTGACCACAATCTAAAGCAAAAATAAAAATATGTAGACAAAAATTAAACTGAAACCCCAAGAAACCGGACTGCATGCAGAACACCACCACAGAAATAGAAGAGATGCATTTCCCATTTCCTCATTCTGTGTTAAATATAAAGACGGTACAAAGTCCAATCACTAAAATGAAAATGACATTATTTTTTCTACCTTCTTTGATCTTTTTTATTCTCTGATCATGCTGGCCCATTCTGAGGCTTCTGCTTTCCTGTCTTCTCTTCGTTTTCTTTCTACAATTGCTAGTTCATCTGCAATTTGTCTCTTCTTTTGTTTTCTTCACTTCCTTCCATCTTGGATAGTGGTTTTCTTTCCCCTTTTAGCTTTCTTCCATTTATGTCTGTCTGTCTGTCCACCCAGATTTCACTTCTTACTAACCAGCTCTAAATCCCCCTCCTTTTTACGCCAACTACCTACTGCTTTTCAACCTACACCCCAGTCCTTCCATTCTCCAGCTTTTCTTTCCTGGTTCATTAAGCCCCAGTCTTTAGCCCACTCTCTCCATCTCTCAAAACCTATCCAGTCTCTCTCTCTCTCTCTCTGGCTCTTTCCCTCCATCCAGTACCTCTGCTCTCTCTTTCTTTCCATGTCTACCTCCTCCTTCCTATCCTCCTGCAATTGCCAGTCCAGCACTATCCTATCTCCATACCATTCTCACCACCTTCCTATCCCCCCATGCCCCATCTCATTCTCACCACCTTCCTATCTCCATATATCTCCATCCCCTTTTTGACCTCCTGTTCTACAAGACTCATATCAAACTTAGAATAATTCCGCTGTACACACATGTACATTCAGCATGTATATAGTTTCAGTTAACAATGTCCCCCATGTTTATCCAAGTTCTCGTACCTGTTCTATGTAAAGCCTGTTCTATGTAAAACCAAACAGCTTGTTGCTCTGGTCTTTTGTTATATTGTAAACCGCGCTGATGCTAAATAGAGTAGTATATAAGAGCCTGTAATAAATAAATAAATATCTCCATCCCATCTCATTCTTACCACCTTCCTATCTCCATCCCATCTCATTCTCACCACCTTCCTATCCCCCCATGCCCCATCTCATTCTCACCACCTTCCTATCGCTCCCCATGCCCCATCTCATCCTCACCACCTTGCTATCCCCCTACACTGACGTAGTAATAGTTTCATGTTTCAAAAATGATCAACATAGCAGTTTGCATAATCAAAATTATACATTAAATGAATTATCATTAAAATAGAATAATAATATGAAACATTAAAATCATATATATTAAGCAATTAGTACAACCATATTAAAAATTTATCCAAAGGTTTGTGTAATTTCTCTTTTGTTCCTGCAGGTCTTCTTTAAACAAATTTTCAGAGTACCTATGCATTTTGCAATAATGCAGGCTCAGTAAATATTTGGAAGGGGTGACGGGGAGGGGGCAAGCCAAAGTGATGCTTGCACACAGGCTCACTTTCAACAGTATGTCCCTTGCTTTTATATTTGTCATAAAAGATGTTACAAGAAAGTCCCAGGGGCCTTCTGTACAATTGAAAAGCAGCCAGTCAGTTTCAAGCACCCGTTTCAAAGCGTCATTTAGTCATTTCTTGTTGCACCCTTTACAATCTCAGTATAAACCTTGCACCTCCAATTCTGTAAAACACACTCTGCATCCACAGTAATTTCCCCTACAAAAGGGCTAGAATGTTTATATTAAAATTCTGGTGTCATCTCAATAATGGAAATGCATGCAAACTTTCACTTCCAAGTGCTAAATGAACAAAACCTTGCAAAAAAAATGATACCAGAACCTAAAAAGCAAATCTACCAAATAGCACTGATTCCCAAGGACTCAAACAGTGACAGTCCTATCTATGAAATCCAGCACTGCAAATATTAGTACAAAACAGACCAATCTCACTTAATACAACATAAGAGGCTGAATTAAAAGCAAACATTTCATTTCATTTATCAATATCAGCCAACATATCAATATCTGAGCAGTTTACAATAACAATTGAGAAATAAAATACTTTTATATCAAAAGATAAAACATGGCAACATTAAAAAGAAAACTCGCGCTTGAGGTTAATTTTATAAGTCCTGCGTAGTTAATGCATTTTTCTGTGTGCATTTAGCACCTGTTTTCTAAAGTTCAGCAGACTTTGTAAAGTACAAGCACAAATGGGCCAGAATGTGCCTTAATTTAAGGTGGGGGGGGGGGGGAGAGAAGGAAAAAAGCCAGGAGACCATTTTTTTTAAAATTCTTAATGTTGGCAAGTGCAACTTCTGCAGACCGCTCCTGCCTGCCTGCTGCCCACCGCCACAAAGCTGATCCTGTCTGACGGCAGGGCTCAGCTCTTTCTTGGCTGGGGGTGGGAGGGAAGATGTGGTAGAAATATTTATTTGGTAGGTGGCAGCCCCCCTCCCTCTCACCCTACTTACCATGCAGCATCAGTATTCACTTGGAGCTGGTGGCAGTAGCAGCTACTTGAACCGCAGGGGAGCGCTTTTTTGCGGTCACACAGCAGCAACAGCACAGCAGCAATCAAAGAGGAGGGCCAGGCAGAGGCAGCACATGAAAAGTACAAGCCTGGCTCCTCCTTTTGATTCCCACTGCACTGATTTGCTGGGACCAGAGAGTGGAGGAATGCAGCATGGGAAAAGTGGTAATAACAAAAGGACTTCATCGGTCCTTTGCCTGCTGATATCGCCCCCTGAAAACCGCCGCCTGCCTGAGGCAACCGCCTCAGCCTCATTGTAGAGCTGCCTCTTGTCAAAAGCAATATTAAAACTGCTGAAATGCAAGGGACATGGGGAAATGCTCGAAGCTTAGCCAACAAAGTTCAGGACCTGGAAGCCCTAATGGTGGAAATGGACTTGGACATTGTGGCCATTACAGAAACATGGTTTAATGAATCACATGAATGGGATATAGCCATAGCTGGCTATAATCTATTCAGAAGAGACAGAGCAAGTGGAAAAGGAGGAGGAGTAGCCTTGTATGTGAAAAGCAATATTAAATCCAAAAATTATCCTATAAACAAGGTCAGAAGAAACATCAAAAAACAAAAATCCTGTGTAGCAAAGCACATAGATCCCCTACTTTTGTCAAATTTTTGTCGGAAATGCCAGCACAGTGTACGGGAAACACACCCAACACCACTGTGGCCGTTCCTTTTAATAAAGTGAAACTTTCTTAAAATATAGCCGCTTTACTTAGCTGAAAAATAAGTTGAATGAGTGGGCTGCTCCTCAAACAATCCGCTATACGCTGTACGCCAAATGTCGACGTGTCACGTTTCGGGTGCACCCAACTACAGCACCCTGCTTCAGGTTAGGCAGTACGTGGGAAATCAGCCAACCTTAATATAACCAAGCAATATTAAAGCTACTGCAATGCAGGGGGCATGGGGAAAAGAAGAAGCACTCTGGATTGTGTTGGAAAAAGGAGATGGCACTGTCATCCATACTGCTGTAGTCTACAGACCTCTGACTCAAATCATAGAAATAGATAATGAATTGATTATAAATATTGCCAAGATAGCCACAAAGGGGGAAGTGATCATATTTGGTGACTTTAATCTACCCGATGTGGATTGGAGTACTCCTGCAAATCTGGCAAGAAGCAAAACAATTGTGGATGCTTTCCAAGATGTGTCACTTAAACAAATGGTGATGGAACCAACCAGGGAAAGCTCAATGCTGGATTTAGTGCTCACCAACGGTGAGAGCATGTCGAATGTCTGCGTGGGTGCCCCTGTGAGCAGCAGCGATCATCACATGGTGTGGTTTGAGATAATAGTCAAGGAGGAGTAGCCTAGTGGTTGGGGCAAGGTACTTCAGGCCGGAAGGTCGGGGGTTCAAATCCCACTAGAGGACAGCTACCTTGGGCCGGAAGGACTGGGGTTTCTAGTCCCACAGATGCTCCTTGTGGTCTTGGGCAAGCCACTTAACCCTCCATTGCCCATGTTCCCTGTAAGTATTAGTGTATGTGTCTCATATCCCCGCGTGTTAAATGTATCCCCCAATTGTGTTGTGACCGCTTTGATTGAAGGATAAGGTGGTATACAAAATTGTCTAAATAATAAAATAAATAAAGGTGCAGTCCAATCATAGCAAGCTCAAGATCCTAAACTTCAAAAACACTGACTTCAGTAGAATGGCCAAGTACCTGAAGGAGGAGTTGGCAGGGTGGATAAGGGAAGTGGAATTGCAATGGGCTAAACTAAAGGTGGCAATAAAAGGGGCAACGGATAAATATGTAAGGAAAGTAAATAAAACAAGAGGAGAAGGAAACCTATTAGGTTCTCCAAAGAAGTGGCAGCTCAAATAAAGGCAAAAAACCACATCTTTCACAAAATTCAAAAGCTTACAGAGGAACACAGTAAGGAATACAGGAGCAAACTAAAAGAGACACAAAGAAAAATAAGGAAAGCAAAATCAAAGGCAGAGGAAAAGATGGCTAAAGATGTGATGTGTGGCGACAAAACTTTCTTCAGGTATATTCGGGAGAGGAGGAAAATCAGAGATGGAATTGCAGGACTCAGAAGTGCTGGGAACGGATTTCTGGAAAGTGACATTGAAAAAGCAAAATTGCTAAACAAATACTTCTGCTCTGTTGTTACTAAAGAAAATCCTGGAGAAGGACCATCTATGACTCCCAAATATAAAAATGGGAATGAAGTAGATACCACACCATTCACTGAAGATGATGTGTTAGAACAACTTGCAAAACTGAAAGTGAACAAGACCATGGGGCCGGCTGGGATACATCCCAGGATACTGAAAGAGCTCAGAGAGGTTCTTGCAGGGCCGTTAAAGGATGTTTTCAACAGATCCTTGGAAACAGGAGTAGTTCCTCAGGACTGGAGAAGGGCGGATGTGGTACCTTTTCACAAAAGTGGTGACAGGGAAGAAGTGACAAACTACAGGCCCGTGAGCCTTACCTCGGTGGCGGGAAAAGTAATGGAGGCGCTTCTGAAAGAGCGAATAGTGAACTTTCTCAAAACCAACAGGTTGCATGATCCGAAGCAACATGGTTTTACCAAAGGATGATCTTGCCAAACAAATCTGATTGAGTTCTTTCACTGGGTGACCAGAGAACTAGATCAGGGGCATGTGATGGATGTCATCTACCTGCATTTCAGCAAAGCCTTTGATACTGTTCCTCATAGGAGGCTTATCAATAAACTCAGTAGTTTGGTGATGGGTCCCAAGTGGTGAACTGGATCAGAAATTGGTTGACTGACAGATGACAGAATGTGATGGTACATGGAGCTCACTCGGATGAAAGGAGGGTGATTAGCAGGGTGCCCCAGGGTTCGGTCCTTGGCCTGGCACTGTTCAATGTATTTTTGAGTGATATTGCTGAAGGACTGCATGGAAAAGCTGGTCTTTTTGCAGATGACTCGAAGATTTGCAACAGAGTGGATAACATGAGGGAATGGATAACATGAGGAAAGATCTACAAAAGCTGGAAGAATGGTCCAATGCTTGGCAGTTAAGATTTAATGCGAAAAAGTGTAGTGTCATGCACTTAGGAAGCAGAAATCCAGGTAAAATGTATGCAATAGAGGGAGAGAGATTGGTGTGCACGGACCAGGAGAAGTACCTTGCTGTGATTATTTCTGCAGATCTCAAGGTGGCAAAACAGTGCGACAAGGTGGTGGCAAAGGCCAGGAGGATGTTGGGTTGCATACAAAGAGGAATTACGAGCAGAATGGAAGAGGTACTAATGCCACTGTATAAGTTACTGGTGAGGCCTCACTTGGAATACTGTGTTCAGTTTTGGAGACCATATCTTGCAAAGGATATAAAAAGACTGGAAACTGTTCAGAGGAAGGCGACCAAAATGATTTGGAGCCTGCGTCAGAAGCCTTATGAGAAGAGACGGAATATCTAAATATGTACACTCTGGATGAGAGGAGGGATAGGGGAGATATGATTCAGACCTTTAAATACTTAAAGAGAAATAATGAACAAACAAATCTCTTCAAAAGACGGGGAAGCTGTAAAACTAGAGGGCATAACATGAAGCTGCAAGGGGTAAATTGAAAGGCAATGTCAGGAAATACTTTTTCACTGAAAGGGTGGTGGATGCTTCGAATGCCCTCCAGATGGAAGTGGTGGGGGCAAATACAGTGACAGAATTCAAAATGGTATGGGACAGACACAGTGGATACCTTTACAGCAACAGGATAAAATCAAAATAAACTTAACTAACTAATTTCTCAACATACAGGGGTGTCCTACACGGAGCGGTGGGTTCACCCCTAAAACAAAGACATGGGGGAGGGGTGTCCTGCATGGAGCGGCAGGTCCACCTACACTTGTCTTCTTAATGGGCAGACTAGATGGACCATACTGGTCTTTATCTGCCATCATTTACTATGTTGCTATGTAAAAGAAGAAGCTCTGTTGATTGTGTTGGATAGAGGAAATGGCACTGCCATCCATATTGGAGTAGTCTACAGGTCTCCATCTCAAACTGAAGAAATGGATAGTACATTCATTATTAATATAGCAAAGATAGCTATGAAGAGGGATGTGATCATATTGGGTGACTTTAATCTACCCAATGTAGATTGGAGTTTTCCTTCTGTAAATCTCGAAAGTAGTAAACAAATTGTGGATGCTTTTCAAGACAAATGGTGATGGAACTGACTAGGGAAAGCTTTATGCTGGATTTAGTACTCACCAACAGAGATAGCATGTCTTATAGCTGGGTGGGTGCCCATGTGAGCAGCAGCAATTAGCACACAGTGTGGTTTGAGATAAAAGTCAAGGCGAAGTCCAATCATAGCAAGCTCAAAGTCCTAGACTTCAAAAACACTGAATTCTGTAAAATGGTGAAGTACCTGAAGGAGGAGTTGGCAGGGTGTTTTTATCTTTGAAGTGTGTGCCCCCTGAGGAAGGCATTGACAAAACACCTTGGGGCTGAAATAAAGTTGGTAACCTGACCACACTGTCTGGTGCATCTGCTTCCTTTTGCTCTTTAGTCTTAAATGTGCTACATTGTATCTTCATTGTGTGTCCCTAAGTCTTTGTATTTTTTGAAGGAGTAAATAACCGATGCCCGAAGAACAAACCAGTGAGTACTAGAGGAGATCAAACCAAGGATTTCTTTAGAAGCTCAGATGACAAGACTTTGACTTTCATACTTTGCACACATCATGCAACGAGAGAGATCATTAGAGAAAACAATCGTGCTTGGCAAGGTTGAATGTCAACGCAAAAAAGGAAGGCCAGCAATGACATGGATCGATGAAATAAAGCCGTTTTGGATGCCTTTCTATGAACAATCAGCTGCCTGACTGAAGACCAAATACAGTTAGGACAGCTATCCAGAGGATTGCCAAGAGTTGACACTGACTCGACAATACTTAACAACAACAACCAACCGATCTACATTTACTCATTCTATTCTACTCATTATTTTATAGACCTCTATCATATCTCCCCTCAGCTATCTTTTTTCCATGTTGAAGAGCCCTAAACTTTTAAGATTTTTCTCATAGAAGTATCATTCTATCCTCTTTTTCATTTTGGAGGCTCTTGTCTGCATCTTTTTTTTATTTTGACATATCCTTTTTTAGATGCGGTGTTCAGAACTTCACACAATATTCAAGCTGCGGTTGCACCATAGAGTGATACAAAGACATTATAAAATCCTTGGTTTTAATCTCCACTCATTTCCTTATGATTCTTATCATTCTATTTGATTTCTTGGTTTCTGCTGCACACATACACAATGATTACTAGATACTTTGGTGATTCCTAATGTGGAACATTGTATTGTGTAACTGTAGTTTGGATTGTTCTTTCCAAAGTGCATATCTTTGCACTTGTTCAGATTAAATTTCATCTGCCATTCAGATGTCCAGTAGCCCAATTTCTCAAGATCCTCTTGCAAGGGCTAGCCCGTCCACTAGGTAAGCTAGGTGACTGCCTATGGCAGCAGACCCTGGTGGACAACATGGTGGCTTTGTGCTGCCATTTTCATGCTCACAGCAGGCCATGCACTTGGGCATCCATGGTGTGAAAACCATGTTCTGTCACTCCTGACCCCGCTCCGATGCAACTCGCTGTCAGAGGTGTGCAGGAGCAGCAGGCCATGAGTATGCATGTTGGTGCCCAAGTGCATGTCTTGCCAGGGCACCAAAGCAGCAGTAGAATGATGATTGTGCCTGTGCCTTTGCCACCACCTGTCCCCCCTCCCCCAGATGAGAAAATGGAATTGGCGATGGTAGAAGCAGGGAGGGTGGTGCAGATTAGTAAGGGGGTAGCACGAGGAGAGGGGTGGAATGGCTGGGACTCATACCTGGGGTGGGGGTGCCAGGTCTCCTGCCTTGTGTCGGTCCTGCCTCTTGTGATTTTTCATAATCATCTTGCAATTTAACAGTTTTGAAAGATGCTGTGTGATCTGCAAATTTGATAACCTTACTCATGGTTTCCTTTTCCAGGTCATTTAAGAGTAAATATGATAAAGAACCATGGGCCCAGAACAGATCCCTGCGGTACTCCACTCTTCACCTTTCTGTGCTTTTACTGTGCAGTTTTCTAAGTGAGGCATATTTTTTACATTCCTGGCTAAATGACATATATGCTAAACACAGTTAATATGCTTGCCAACAATAGCATGCAATTAGTGTATTGACCCATATGTCTAATGAGTGATTTGTTCTATGAATTCAGCTTTTTCTGTTTGTCATTCTTAAAGCTGAATTTTACATAGGATATCGAGGTAGACAATGGACCGTCCTCGTCAGAACAGTCACAATTCCCCCAGGATTCTACAGATGATTGCTGCATAAGGAGCTTTCTGTAAAATATATATGAGGATGCCAGCTAATACATATGCATTTAATGGTGCATTCAGAGGGAGCATCAATTTCAAAAACCTACGATGCACGTGCAGAAATAGTGCAGCATCACTCGGCAGCTTCCTTGTAAAAGTGTCAGAGATCATGGGATCATTTCATAAAGTCATTTTTTTATGAATGTGGCCACATATAAGCATAAATAGTCTCATATAAGATACTCACCAGACTTGGTATGAATTTTCGTACTTTGCAGGTAAGTATAGCTAAGGGCGTAGTGAAGATGAAGTTCAGACAGAGGTTACAAGTATGCATGTTAGTTATAAAATAACTTAAATGTACTTGTTTTCCTTTACATGCGCTATAGAGTAGATTTAAATGTCCACATCTGCCACTTATGCTAGTACTTAGAAATATAAATAAGTATCTATGATGTCTTTTATAAAATAGGTTTAAAACAGGCTCCAGTTTACTCTCTCATCTAGTTGGCATGTTACCCATCATATGAAAATGCCAATTGTTGCTACTTACATATGTAATGTGGGCAAATCTTTGTATAAGAGCCTTATTCCAGGCAATTAAACTTACAACTGTAGTCACTTAGGGAACAAAGCCCCCAAAGGGGACCACATACACAAATACCCCCTCAATCAATTGTTTCCAGTCCTGGCCAAAACAGACACTTTGCAGAAGCTTAAGTGTGCCTCGGAGGTGCAAATGCTGATGGAGAATTATTTTTAAATATATGTTTTTTACTGTTGTGAAATGGGAGATACATGTATGGAGGGGCATTTCAGAAAGGGTTCCCAGGTGCAATCTGTGCCGTCTAAGCCAGAACATCTGAAGAAAAAGCCGACATGTCCAGGTGCAGACAAGATTTCACGATTGCCAGATATGGACATCTGCCAGGGCATCTACATATTTGTGATTAAAAAAATTACAGGTCTCTTTCAGAGTGGGACAATATCAAAAAATCAAAAAAACACTCTATAAGCAACAAACTTATAGGTAAAATGCTTGGAGTCTACCATAGGAACTAAACAAAGTAGAGTGAAGGTCTCAGAATCAACAGGCATTAAACGGCATGGAGAAACCTCCGTAAGCCTTACACATCAATGACCTGTCTCACTCTCCTCTGTTATAACATATTAACTTTCCAGTGACAACTGTAGCAAATCCAAAGATATCCAACTTAACTTCAAGGCAAACAAAGGAAACAGTATCATGCCCTGATGGAAAACAGATTCGCTGCACCCCAACGCCTATCTTCAGCGCCCGCACTGCATTTCGCTATAAAAGCTGCTTCAGGGGGAAACAGTCACTGTCACAGAAGAAAGAAAACAACAAAAACAATGGGCACATCAGTCCTATGCCCTCAACCATTCCCATAACACTAACTCTATATAGAAAACTTCCACTTACTGTTCAAACAAACGCGTACTGCATACATGTAATCCATACCGGCCAGCTTTCACCACAATCCGACAACACAAAAATGCCGCGCATGCGGTCTAATGCTGATCCACTTCCTTAAATACCCAAAGCCAAAGGAACTCATCACTAAAAACAGCTGATCAATAAAAAAACAAGAAAAAACCTACTGCCCACCCAACAGCAAAAAAATCTTCAAATATCTAACAGCAAGCACTACAATCAGTCTGCAGATTTAACCCACCAGGAATCACAGTCTGAAGGCAAAAAATCTATTGTTCACAAACAATAAGTGCCTGCTCCCTCATACATCCCTTTCTACCCCCCAAAACAGCATCAATATAGAAACACCACAACTCATTAAAAATATGCCCTTTCTCAAGACAATGTTGTACCAAAGGAGCTTCCTGTGTTTTACACTTCAGTCTGCTTCTATGTTCACACATCCATGTTCTAAAGGACCTAATGGTCTTACCCACATAAAGCAAGCCACAAGGGCATAGAATACCATACACTACGAAGGAAGAACCACAAAAAGTCTCTCTCCTAAGTATATAGTTCTTCCCCAGGTAAGTAAAAGTAGAAATATCACAAGATACAGAACAAATAGAACAACTACCACACTTTCTATGTCCAGCCCTAGTTTGTATGAGGGGAGTAAGTGGATGTAAACATGGTGGGCTTAATTTCTCCTTTAAATTCTGATCACGGAGTCACACACACCTAGTCTGTTTGCCCGACAACCTTGGGATGGCCTTTAGAATATTGGCATGTTTACCAACAATCCGTTGTATAGATTTACTAAAAGGAGAATATTTAGAAATAAAATTTACACAATCTCCTTCACTGTCCTCCATCTGGCGTGGATTAAATAAAAGAGTTCTATTGTTAAACAGAGCTCGCTGATAGGCTTGATTAATCGTTTTAGCTGGATAACTTCTATCCCTAAAATCCTTCATCAGAGATTTTGATTTTTCCTTAAAATCCAAAACATCTGAACAATTCCTACGGAATCTAATGAACTGAGAGAAGGGAAGCTCATCATGCAACCTTACAGGATGTGCACTAGAATAGTGAAGAAAAGTGTTCCTATCAGACATTTTTCGATATATAGAGGTACCCCAAACCCATCCTCCCACGTTTTACCAAAACATCCAAAAATGCTAACACCTCCATATGAAAAGTATATGTAGACTGTATACATGGTTCTAAACCATTCAGCCAACTAAAGAAATCATCCAGCGATCCCACAGGCCCTTGCCAGATAACAAAAATGTCATCTATATATCTACACTAGAGCTTCATATACTGCCTAAAAGGGGAAACTGATAGCCACTTCTCTTCATATATTCCTATGAGGGCATCTGCATAAACATCCCCAGAATAATATTTCAGAACCTGGATCTCTAGGAATAGTCTAATGTTTAGAGTAATGAGCAAACAAATGGGGAAGCCAGGATTCATATTCCACTGCTGCTTTATTATTGAAATGGTGCTAAGTACCAGGGATAATGGAGTGCTTTCTTCTCTACATCATCCGGATGTTTTCCAACCGAAAGGAGCACTTTTCAGGTGCCTGGATCAGGTCTAAACTGAGACACGACTAAACCTAGAGTAGGTCTAAGCTAAGGTGATTCCTGATGTCCAGCACATTTCTGAGATCAGGTGGGGATGTCCAGGTTCCTGGGAATGCCCTAGTCATGTCTCCCCCATGACTCAGTTCAAACTTTGACTTCCTCATGCTAGGGATGTCCACAGACCTGGCTTCTAAAATGGCTTTGGGCATCTCTTTGCCCATTTTCAGATTTCGAAAGCATGAAAAGGGCTTCCAAATTAACCTCCATAATTTTTTGGCCCACTGTCACATGCCCAAGACACGCTACCCCAGTTCATATATATAGATAGTGGTATTCTGAGATTGCCATTTACACTTGTATGTAATCTGTACATGTAAAGGATTCCTGTGATGGTGAATAGCCACCGCGAGGCGCAGGCAGAGTGTGCCGGGAAGGAAGGGGTTAGGAGGGGCTGAGGGTGGGGGAGGCACGAGGGGGGCTGGAGCAGGCTTACTTAAGGGCCCACGGCACCGGGATCGCCCTCTTGCCCCCTCCGAAGTGGAGACAAACTGCTGCTTGGTTCGGGGGGAAATGATCTTGCTGGGACCCACAGCATGGATTTGACCAGAAAGATGCAGGGGGACATGCTGGCATTGATAGACACATTCCAGACTATCAATACCATGCAGAGTATGGAGAGATGAGCTCTCGCATCAGGCTATTGAGAAGACCCGTCGCAAGGTCAACAGATGGATGATGCGGTTTATGGAAGCCGTAGGGAGACACTGTGTGAGGTATGATCTAATCGAACAGAAGTGCCCAGGGCTCTATCTCTCAGACGGGGTAAACCTATTGAACATTGGGATGGATATCTTTCTCTCTGATCTTCAGGACGTGAGCAAAATATTATGGGATAGAGTGAAGCTTGGCCACAGCTAGGGGTAGATGGGGACCCCCCCCCCCAACAAGCGAGGAGTCGCTGTTGGCGGGTAGTGGCGCAATTAGGAGAGCGAAAAGGGACTCACAGACAGGTTAGGGATAAAAGGGGAGTGGCCAGGAGCAAATTGTCATCCCCAGCAGGGCAACAGGCCGCAGCAGGGGCAACAAGTAGACAGTGCCACCCTCTACACATACTCTGTGCTTAAAAGGCAGGGGGAGGAGGGCAAAGGCATGAACTGCTCCGAGCTGACCTCGGAAGGGGTGAAAGCAGAGCTGAGAGACGGCCCCTGGCGGCAGGGGTAAGGCATGTTTCTTATGGCAAGCCTTACCAGAGTTGCATCTAAGAGAGGTGCACTAAGGTTAAAGGATGGGGGGGTAGAGCTTCATATGGCTCCACACCCTAAGGCTGTGGGTCCCCTTGTGAACCTGGCAAAATGTATAAATTGTACAAAGTTGAACTGTATTGAAATAATTGTGAGTTGAAGCGTTACATTAAGATGATGTTAGATATGATGTACGAGTTGTATATGGTTAATCAAATTATATAATAGACAAATGTGTTAAGTAATGATGCTGCAGCCAAGAACTACCAACAAACAAGTGGCATTGTTGATATAAAGAAGTATCATGGCGTCATGATGGGCAAAAGGGGGGGAGGGGGAGGAGAAAGGGAGGGGGTAATCCGAACGGCTGCACTCTTGCCTGGCTGTGCTGCTATTTACACATAAGGTTTCTAAAATGACCTCCATAGTTTTCTAAACTCTCCTTAAGTACATTCAAGCATCCCATCCATTTTTCTTTACAATGCTTCATAGTTTTGAAAACAAGCACCGATGCTGGAGTTAAACCTGCATATTCAGATAACATTGTCCTTGTCTCAATTGGCATTGACCTGACATAAATGTATTGCTAGTATGATAAAAAGGTCTAAACTTCAGCTTGTTTGCTGACCTTTACTTGCTTTGCCCAGGCTCAAAGTGGACAGGGTATTGCAATTATACTTCTACTGTAGAACAAACTAGAAATGGATGGATGGATGGACAGAAACCTTAACTGTGTATTTCAGAGCAAGCACTACCTCTAATTAAATTTCCATAAGAGAATCAGAAGAGTCTAATAGGAAGTATATTAACCGCACACTTTGCATAATATTTTCGGGCATCACCATTAAAGAGTAGCACACTGATTTAGAATAACTTTATAAAATAATGAGCTTTATTTAACTCAAGACACAAAGGAGCCTGTGTATGATTCGTTGGCACTGCATCAACTTCTCTCTCTCTTTCTCTCTCTGTGCTGATCAAATTTGAAAAATGCTTTGGATATCTTGGGGACTGTGACTATATTCAAATGTCTAAAGAGCTAAACTATAGGGATGGCATTCATTTGTCTAAGTCCAACAAGGTAGCAGATAATCAGTCAAAAATGTGTAAGGAGGCATACAAGGGATTTATTCTATTTCATTTAATTTCACTGTTCTACAAATTTTCAAAAATTGTTTGCTTCAGAAATTAAATGTGCTATTTCTTAATGAATTTGATACGCTGAATTCAAATATGATAGTGAAATTGGTCAATTAGCTCCTATTTCTATGATATGTTGAAGAATTTACATTTTACCACTATGTATGGTGAAAATCGAGCCTGAATCCTTAGATGTAAATCAAAATCTTATTACAAATGAAACTTTGCACAATAACAAGCATGTTTTTATAAAATAAAGTTCATAAATGTACTTAGAAGAAACAGAGGAGTAATTATGTCTGCAATTTAACTTTCATTAAGAACATTTGTAAGTACATTCTAGCAAGTTTTGTTCTCATTCAGTGGCTTCACGACTCTTCCTGATCTGTTTCTTGTACTGAAGCAATGGAATATCCCTTGTCACTGTCCAGCAGTAGTCTGCAAGCATTGATGGACTCCATTTACCCTGATACTTCTTTCCCATGGCTGCAATGTCTTGGTGAAATTGTTCTCCATGTTCATCACTTACTGCTCCGCAATTTTGTAGGAAAAAATCTAGATGAGTGTAGAAAATGAATCTTTAAGGACATGTTGTAACCAAGGTTTTTGTATGCCTTGAGAAGATCTTGAACAATCTCTTGGTAATTATTTGGTTTGTTATTTCCAAGAAAATTTTGTGGCACTGATTCAAATTCTATCCATGCAGCCTTTTCCTTTCCATGCAATAAACAAAGAAATTTGTCATCTTGAAGAAGTGTACGAATCTGAGGGCCGACAAAAACTTCTTCCTTAACTTTGGCATCACTCAGTCTAGGAAATTTACCACTAAGATACCTGAAAGCAAGTTTAGTTTTATCCATCACCTTGACAAAGTTTTTCATTAGTCCCAACTTGATGTGCAAGGAAGGCATCACAATCTTGTTGCTGTCTACAAGTGCTGGAAACAGAACATTTTTGCTTCCAGGATCCAGTGACTGACGGAGTGGCCAGTCCCTTTTAATGAAATGACAATCTCTAGTACGACTATCCCATTCACACAGGAAGCAGCAGTACTTGGTGTATCCACCCTGAAGACCAAGCAAGAGGGTGACCACTTTGAAGTCACCACAGATTGACTATAGATGTTGATCATAGTTTATTCATTTCAAAAGTTGTTTTATCTTGTCATAAGTCTCTTTCATAAAAGCTGCATGGCCAATAGGAATTGATGGTAGCAAGTTGCCATTATGCAGTAATACAGCTTTAAGACTTGCCTTGGATGAATCAATGGAGAGCCTCCAATCATCTGCATTGTAATTGATATTGAGAGCTGCCATTAAACCTTTTACGTTGTTGCATGCAGCAAGATCATCTTCTTTGCAAAAGAATGACACCAAGTCTTTCTGATGGTCCCGGAAAAAGAAATTTGAACGTCACCAGCCAGAAGATTCCACTGCTGTAGTCTGGAACCCAAAAGATCAGCTTTATTCTTCGGGAAATCCAAATCCCTGACAAGGTCGTTAAATTCACCTTGCGTTATGGTCATTAGCAGTGGCCAAAAGAAACTCTGGGTCACGAGGGGTTGACGGTTCATGACTACAAACTTCTTCCTCTTCCTCACTTGATTCTAATGATAATGATTCTGACATTTTGAGAATTGTCAACCTTTCTCCATGAGGCACTGGGTGTATTACAGATGGAATGTTTGGTTATTGCACGGTCCACTTACTCTTTCTGGATATGTCTTTCTGAATTGGAGGAACCATGCAGAAGCAGCAATTGCTGACGTGATCCGTGGACACTCTCCAGATCATTTGAACTGCAAAAGGCATTGATTGCCTTTTCCCATTCATCCATTGTCTGAGATTTGTTGCACAGGTATAACACAGTTACTTACCTGTAACAGGTGATCTCTGGGAACAGCAGGAATAAGTCTTCACATATGGGTACGTCGGTACCGACGGAGCCTGCACGAGAATGCTCCCCAGCATCCAATCAGAAAGCTTTTGGGAGCATCCCTCGCGCCTGCGCACTGCCTTCCCGCCTTTTCCACTGCCTCTCCTCAGTTGAGTTTCATAGCTGAGACAAAAGGAGAGAAAGAGGAAAGGAAGAGAGATAGATAGATACAACTCCTAGGGGAGGTGGGTGGGTTGTGAAGACTTATTCCTGCTGTTCCCATAGATCACCTGTTACAGGTAAGTAACGGTGCTATCTCCAGGAACAAGCAGGAATGAGTCTTCACATATGGGGACTCCCTAGCTAGAGATACCAGGGGGAGATCCCATAAAATGTGTGTCCCTGGATCAGGACTGCAATACCCACACATGGATCTCCAGCATCCCATGAGGGATGGTGGGTAGGAGTTGAAAGGAGAGGAGCTGTAAACAAACAGCAAAGCTAAGGACTACAGGAGAGGAGTCCTTGGTATGTATGAGAAGTAGCATTAAAATTATTTAATGAACAATCACAAAATGGAACTTACCTACTGGATTGTAGGAAGTAGAGAGCGTGATGGAGTCTACTGGAGATTCAGTAGAGGATCCTCAAGGTGACCTCACGCAGTGAGGGTGAAGGTCCAAATCTGGAATTGGCAGGTGACCCAGGTGTCAACTGGGGTAGTATAAGAACGGCAGGTCTTCAGTGAAAAGCTTTATGGAAAAAAGCTGAAAACGTTTAGCTACAGAATCATTGACATTGAGGAGTAAAAGAGGAAGACTGACTGATTTGGACAAGTAGCCAAGTCCTGGAGGGAAGAAGGGGTATTGAAAAAGCCCGTATTCCCAGGGAGGACAGATGTGTGAAGGGCTGAAACCTCAGCACTACTGCAGATCTACACTGTCTTTCCTAGCTGGTGAGAGATAGGAAAGATATTGAAGCATGATGCTTCAGGGATAGCGAGATCTAGAGTAAAGTGGAAGCTGCTAGTACCACAGTAGTGGTTTTGTGCATAACAGCCCCTACATAGCGAGAGTACGAAGATATGCAAACCCACTGTCTGGAACCTCTATGAAGGTAGCAACCTTTATAGCAGAGACAGTTAGGGAGATAGTATGTGAGACATATCTACCTATAAAAATTATCTCGCCAGATATATAGATAGAGGGATATATATTATATATAGGGGCAGAACCCATGCACACACTGCTTACAGACATATGTATGCATAGAAATAGACAGGGATATATACATACATGAATATGTAAACTTGAAAATACATATTTGCAACTAAGCCCCATAAGAACATTCACATGGAAGATGTGAAGGAGAAAGATTCATCTAATAACAAGGAGGTGGAACCTACTTGAAACGATATATAGAGAATCTATTCCTCGTGGGCTAAGAGGGTGCGGGAATGCTATCCAGTGAATAACCAGGATGGTTGCTGAAAAAACTGAGGATAATATCAGTCTGTAGAGAGCAGGTCGTGAGTTCTGTAGAACTCTGACATAGTAAATGGACAGAAAACGCATAGAGGGAGATACCAGGATGACCCACTGGAGGGACACAGGGGTATCATGCGTTACTAGTAGAATATGTGCTGTCCATGAGGAGTAGGATAGCATGAGGCCAAACTGTAAGGAAAAAAAAGAGCATATTCCTGCAGGATTGGGAAAGTCCTTGGACATTCACACAGAAAAAGCTTATATCCTGTATTATAACAGGAGACAAGAGGGTGTGGAGAACCCTCACAGTCATGGAAAATGACTGATAAGCCTTTTCTACTATATGGAATAGCCATCAGAGACAAAGTTCAATGCTCTCTAGCAAGGGCCCATAGTAGAAAGCTTCTCTGAAGATTGCAGAGAGCATTATGCAGGAGAATTAGGAGAGAAAACTGACTGTAGGTCAGCTGTGTTGCCAAATCCAAGGAAATGGAGATGGCTAGAAAGAAGATAATGTAAGAAGCCTGAAGTGAGTAGGATTATCCAAGATAGATGAGGACTATCTTGGAATCACTACTAAGGCTAGACAGACTGGAAACTTGTGGAAAAGTACCAGTAGATCAATCACTGGAACTCCTGCATGAACAGCAACTGAAAGAGACAGCAGAGGGAATCTTCCTGTGAAACACAGAGAGAACAGACAAAGGGAGAGGAGTAGTCCTGTCCCTGTCTGATAAGCTGTCTAGAGAATTTATTGGAAGAAAAACTCTACACTGGAATGACAGTATGGTACCACTCAATCAGGAGAAAACCTGGATGAGAGGGTAGAAAAAACAGGAACTGAAGGGTGACTTACCATATGGTGAGTCAGCTGAAGAAAAAAATGTTCATGTTGGGACAGAAACTATCATGGGATAGTAGTTAACTTCTCTTCTGGGTAGGAAGAAGAGGAGAAATCTGTAACCCATAGACAAGAATATCCTGACAGCTCAGTACATCCTGAGAAAGAAAGCCATGTGTAGAGCTTTAAAGAAAAAAACAGTGAACAAACTTCTGCGGAGAAGAGGTTAACTGTAGGTTACAACCTTCAGGAACCTATGGTTGCTGGGTATGCTCAGACTGGCTAGAATTTGGATTCTTCAGACCAGGACGAGGTGTCCCCTGCTTGGGTACATCTGGATGATGGGCAGGAGAAGAGTGAAACCTTCTTTTCTTAGGGAAAGAAGGTTTGGTAGGACATTTCCTACCTCCTGGGGAAGAAGAAGGCTTAGGATGGTTTCCAGAACCAGGGAAGTCAGTGGAGCAGAGAGCAACCTGACGTAAAGCCTCCTTATTGAAGAGATTTTCTCCAGTACAAGGAGAATTACCCAGTGTGTGTTGTGCCCATCTGCTCAAGTCTGAAGCCTGGAGCCAGGCTCTACGACGTGCTCCTATGGCAATAGCAGAGGATCTGCTAACAGACTCAAAAGAGTCTAGAGAAGCACGAGAAAGAAACCAAGAGAGATTCTGGCTATGACTAAGAAGCAAGGAATAGTCTGCAGCCTTAGGCTCTGATAGAAAAGGAGTCAAAAGAGATAATTTCTTTGTGACCTCCTGGAGAGATAGACTCATATAAAAAATATAAAAGAGATAATTCTTGATGCCAGCATAGATGTTTGGAAGGTTTGACATCCAAAGGCAGCAAGTGCTCTAGATGCACGACCTGGCGGATAAGAAGAATGTTTCTTCTTGCTTTTTACCTTCCTCATTGCTGATTCTACTACAATGGAATGATGGGGAAGTTGAGTCTTTTGAAACCCTGGAGAGGGGGGTACCTGATACAGAACATTAGTTGCTGCAGAAGGTGAGGGAACCCTTAAAGGTGATTCCCATATTCGCAGAAGAAGATCCTGCAAAGAATGATGTAAAGGAAGCATTATTTTCCTTTTCTGCAGGAGAGCCTTGAGTAGGATCACAGCCAGGGATAGGAATAGCAAGAAATATTGCCATGTCAAGGAGAAATTTCTGAAAAGAGGGATCTCCAATGGGAACTATCCCTGGGCAGGCTAAGGTTGAAGGAGCAGCCTGAGCACCAGAGCATGTACTGGTCTGGTGCAGAAAAAGAACCCCACTAGATGGATAGTGGTACTGGCAGTCACGATTTGAGGCAGTCAGTACTGCATCGTCCATGCCAGGTATCGATTCCAAACTAGGCATAGAGAGGATCGATGGTGCCGATGTAACTGCAGGAACCAACATCGATACCGGTACCAGTAGCTGAGTCGGAATCGGAGACGGTAACGCCATCGAAGCAGTCATCGGAGGCTGCTCAAGTGGTACCGAGGCAACTCGGAACGCTTGGTGAATATCCTCGGTACTGCGTATCCGGAAACGATAAGGGGCGGTTCCGAGACGCGTCGGTACCCAGTCATCTAGACTAGATATCGATTCCAGACTCGGCATCGAAGGGAGCGAGTCCATCGATGCATGTCTAGAGGGTACCGACATCGGTGGTGGTATCGGCGACGTTGTCAATACAGGAAAGTCGGTCCGGGTCGTATCGATCGGTCCCGAAGGTACCGAGAACACCCGATGACGATCCCTGGTGAAGAGTGGATCACTCAACACCGGTGCCGATGCCGGGGTATTGGTACCACTCGAAGCAGATGCCACCACCGAACATGGCTCAGGTATGTTCTGTGAGGGGTGAGCCCCAGGAACAACCTGAAACCCCTGAAATGCTTTGGAGCCCGGAGACTCCCGCCGGGGTTTTAATGCCAATGGGGTCTTGAGGGCAAGGCCGGAGCCATCATCATGCTTGGCATGAGACCTACCACTCAAGGATTGGCTAGTCTTAACAGACTGTTTGTGGGTTACCTGATCCTGTAGTGAAGAAAAACCCGGTGCCCTCACTCCGGGAGGGAAAACGGTATCGAGGGAAACTCGAAAGAGGGAAGTTCCTCTCACAGTTTTGCAGCCTGATTGTTCAGGGGAAAAAGGGTCAGGACCAATGTTCCCTCTAATTTTCTGTAGGCTGTGTGCGCATAAAATATCAGCTGTGCGGCTTTTGAAGGAAGGTTACATTTTTTGTGCGCCACATAACGACACTCGGAGTTATGTACTTTAAAATTTGACTACACGTCAGAATACAGTATGTACACCACATTGATTGCACTAGAAAATATTGTAGAACTTGTGAAAACCATAAATAAACAACAACTTTTAAATTTTAAGACGTCTGTGTTGTTTCCTATCAGAATCAGAACCGTAATTTTTGTGCGCTCTGTTGTAAAGTATGTGCGCTCGCTTGGCAAGGTGTGTGCGCGCGCACACGTGCACAGCTTAGAGGGAACAGTGGTCAGGACCCAAACAGGTTGTACACCAGGCATTGGAGTCTAAAAAGAAAACTGTGCTTCCACAGTGAAGGAGAAATAAAGAATTTGAAGAAAAAAGTTTCTGCGGTGACAGGAGGACATCCTGCCGGCTCCGCGGAAAAACGAAAACTGAGGAGAGGCAGTGGAAAAGGCAGGAAGGCAGTGCGCAGGCACGAGGGATGCTCCCAAAAGCTTTCTGATTGGATGCTGGGGAGCATTCCCGTGCAGGCTCCGTCGGTACCGACGTACCCATATGTGAAGACTCATTCCTGCTTGTTCCTGGAGATTGCAGCATATGTGTGGTGCCCAGCTCTTATCCTGATCTCCTATTCTGCAGCCAAAATATAGGTTGTAGGCTTTCTTAACCGCCACAGTCATATTCCATTTTTGTGATGTAAAAGTCACTTCACCACAAATATAGCAGAAATTATCTGCATTATTAACGCAAGTACAATGCATCGCCGAATACGCTGTGATTGACCTATAAGCATAAAATAATGCAAAATAATTAATTTTTGATTTTTCTGTGACTAATAAACCTTAAGATTTATACTGTCAAGTGATGAAAATTTAAATATTGATTGCATCATCTATTGGTTGCAAGTAAAGATTACGCAATCTCATGCAAATGATGCATAATACACAGTTAATGGCCCCAGTGACTAATTAATAGCATATATCTTAGCAACTAGACCTAATCAGCTATTTTCATTATGATTTCTGTGTTCAGCATCCTTAAGTTAGTTTAGAACAGCTGCTTTCATGGCGAAACATTTTGGCTGTTGAACAGTGTTTCATTGGTAGGAGATTTATTTATTTAGTGAATTGCTTTTGTTTCTTTTTTGTTTTGATTTCTCTTATGTTCATACTTTTTTTATGATGGAATGCACAAAAATATTTGAGCATGTTTTAGTAGCAGCATGCAATAGAACCATTAAAAACTTTAAAAATAAACTTCCCTTCCCCAGGGCTCCACCTAACCCCTGAGTCTTAGTCCACCTGTGAGCAGGGTTGCATTTAAAATGTTGGCACCCATGGCAGGGCTTGAAATAGATAGAGAAGGCAGGTTCATCTCTCTGAAAAAGTTCAGACACAATCATAAAGCAGAATCAGGCCCCTGTTTAAAGTATTTGATGCCTTCAAAACTTGACTCCCTAGGCAGCTGCCTATGTTGTATATACCGTATTTTCCGGCGTATAAGACGACTTTCTAACCCCTGAAAATATGCTCAAAATTCGGGTGTCGTCTTATACGCAGTATAACTTTTTTTTTTTTAACTCTGCGGAAAATTATCAGCTTAGACTGTACGCAACACAAACCTTAGTAGGGGATCCACGTTTTCTACCTCGTCTGTTTTTCATGCTATGGAGGCGGATGCCACGGGTTCCGTGAAGGCCGAGAACAACGTGAGCTTGGAAAGCATCGGTGGATTCAACTGCTGTAGTATCTGCAACAGCACTTGTGATTGTAATTGCCGCTGCAGTTGTTGTGAAGCTGGGGAAGGGCATCTCTGCCCCTGTCGCGACGCCGGTGTTGCCATGGCTAGCCCTGTCTCCGTCCGTGGTGCCGAGTCCTTGTTGCAGCAGCAGCAGTGCAAATTGAAGGTGGAAGACTTTGAGACGGTGGCCACTGTGGGTGAGTTGAAGTGCCCCTGTATTGGGCAGTGAATGGCGACGTGCATGTGTGTTTTGGCTTCTTTCTTTAAGCTGATGCTTCGGAAAGAGGAAGCTGATCACATTTTGATGCAATTCTTATATCCTGCTTTTACAAGACGGTTTTGTAGTAGCTCCGAGAGTCGTATCTTATTGTCCACTCTTGGAGGGATGCTACTAAGATACATGGGCACAGATTTTTGAGGACCTGCTGAGGAGCATTTTTGGTGTGCGCTGGAAGAGGGGTAGTCTTATACGGCGAGTATAGGCCAAACCCTATATTTTCACAGGAAAAGTAGGGGGTCGTCTTATACGCCCAGTCGTCTTATATGCCGGAAAATACGGTATCTAAAATAGGAACTTCCACTATTAACATTAGCAATTGTAACCTGGTTCTCCAAGCACTCCAAAGAAAGGGGAGTTACCAGTGGCATGCCACAAGCATAGGCTTGATTTTGTTTCAATATTTTTGTAAATGACACAGCAGAGGGGCTGTCAGGAATGATTTGCCTTTTATGGATGATGCCAAAATCTACAACATAGTAGACACCCTGAAAGGTGTGGAAAACATGAAGGGGTCTAGAAAGCCTGGGGAATGCTGTAGAGTCTAGCAGCTGAAATTTAATGCTGCAAGATGCAGGGTTATGCTTTTGGAAGATAAAAGCCTAAAGGAGTGATTTAGTATAGGTGCTGAAGTTCTATGCACAAAAGAAGAGTGGAACCTGGGGCCGACTGTATCTGAAGGCCTAACAAAGATCAGATGTTTACGCATTAAAGAAGCAGAAAGACTATGAGACACGCAATGAAACTATAATACAACACAATTAAGACTAATCAGAGAAAATATATTTTCACTCATCGTGTAATCAAACTCTGGAATTTGTTACCAGAGGATGTAGTTAGTAAAAGCTGTGAGGCCTATTCCATTCAGGCTGTGCAGAACCTGTGCAGCCAATCGGAAGAGGGGCACACGGATGTACACCTGATTCTGATCCCGCGGGGACTAGATGTGCCCACGGGATCAGAATCTGGTCCATGTCCTGGACATGCTGGCAGGGCCTCGATTCTGATCGGCCTGCACGTTCAGCCACATATGGGATTGTCTAGGTCCTTCATAGCTATTCTGCCAAATCATTGGATTTCTTGACTGCTTGTTGTTTCTTTATTGATTGTTGATCCAAGTAGGTTAAAGTTATCAACCATTTCAATTTCTTCTCCATCAATGATGAACATATTGATTTTGCCAGTTGTCATGATCTTTGTCTTCTTTACATTAAGATGTAGGCCCATTTTAAGACTATGTTCCTTGATCGTAGGAAGCAAATGTTTTGAATCATCTTCACTTTCAGCCAGTAATGTGGTATCATCAGCATAGCGAAATTTGTTGATGAGTCTTCCACCGATCTTCACACCTCTGTTGTCTTCATACAATCCTGCTTCTCTGATGATTTGTTCTGCATATAAATTAAACAGGTAGGGGGAAAGTATGCAGCCTGGTCATGCACCATTCCTAATTTTAAACCATTCTGTTTCTCCTTGTTCCGTTCGAACTGTTGCTTCTTGATCAATGTACAGATTGCGCAAGAGAACGATGAGGTGTTCTGGTAAACCCATGCTTCTTACTGTGGTCCAGAGTTTCTCATGGTTTACACAGTCAAAAGACTTGCTGTAGTAAATAAAGCACAAATAGATATCCTTTTGGTATTCTTTAGTCTTTTCAAGGATCCATCTCACATCTGCGATGATAACTCTAGTTCAGGGGTCGGCAACCCGCGGCTCCGGAGCCGCATGCGGCTCTTTCTCACCTTTGCCGCGGCTCCGGAGCACACTGCCCGCCCGGTATTTATGGCGTTATGGGCTCCCTCCCTTCTTCTGCAGCCGCGGTTCCCTGCCTCTTAGGGAACCGCGGCTGTGCTTTTAAAATCATCTCGGAGCCCTTCCTGTCTTGACGGGCTCCGTGCAGCATTGTCCTGCCTCTAAAGGAAGTTGTTTACCACTTCCTTTGGAGGCGGGACAATGCTGCACGGAGCCCGTCAAGACAGGAAGGGCTCCGAGATGATTTTAAAAGCACAGCCGCGGTTCCCTAAGAGGCAGAGCCGCGGCTGCAGAAGAAGGGAGGGAGCTGACAGGGAGGGAGCAGATATGGATGGATGGAGGGGGCTGACATGGAGGGAGGGAGCTGATATGGATGGATGGATGGATGGAGGGAGGGAGGGAGGGAGGGGGGCTGATATGGAGGGAGGGAGGGGGGCTGACAGGGCGGGATGGCGGGCGGGGGGCTGACATGGAGGGAGGGAGCAGATATGGATGGATGGATGGATGGATGGATGGAGGGAGGGGGGCTGACATGGAGGGAGGGAGCAGATATGGATGGATGGAGGGAGGGGGGCTGACATGGAGGGAGGGAGCAGATATGGATGGATGGAGGGGGCTGACATGGAGGGAGGGAGGGGGGCTGACATGGAGGGAGGGAGGGGGGCTGACATGGAGGGAGGGAGCAGATATGGATGGATGGAGGGAGGGGGGCTGACATGGAGGGAGGGAGCAGATATGGATGGATGGATGGAGGGAGGGGGGCTGACATGGAGGGAGGGGCTGACATGGAGGGAGGGAGCAGATATGGAGGGAGGGCGGGAGGGGGGCTGACATGGAGGGAGGGAGCAGATATGGATGGATGGATGGAGGGAGGGGGGCTGACATGGAGGGAGGGGCTGACATGGAGGGAGGGAGCAGATATGGAGGGAGGGAGGGAGGGGGGCTGACATGGAGGGAGGGAGCAGATATGGAGGGAGGGAGCTGATATGGATGGATGGAGGGAGGGGGGCTGACATGGAGGGAGGGAGCAGATATGGATGGATGGATGGAGGGAGGGGGGCTGACATGGAGGGAGGGGGCTTACATGGAGGGAGGGGGGCTGACATGGAGGGAGGGAGCAGATATGGATGGATGGAGGGAGGGGGCTGACATGTAGGGAGGGGGCTGACATGGAGGGAGGGAGCAGATATGGATGGATGGAGGGAGGGGGCTGACATGGAGGGAGGGGCTGACATGGAGGGAGGGAGCAGATATGGAGGGAGGGAGGGAGGGAGGGAGGGGGGGCTGACATGGAGGGAGGGAGCTGATATGGATGGATGGAGGGAGGGGGGCTGACATGGAGGGATCGAGGGGGCTGACATGGAGGGAGGGGGGCTGACATGGATGGATGGAGGGAGGGGGGCTGACATGGAGGGAGGGGCTGACATGGAGGGAGGGAGCAGATATGGATGGAGGGAGGGAGGGGGCTGACATGGAGGGAGGGAGCAGATATGGAGGGAGGGAGCTGATATGGATGGATGGAGGGAGGGGGGCTTACATGGAGGGATGGAGGGGTCTGACATGGAAGGATGGGGGTGGCGCGCTTACATGGAGGGAGAGAGCTGAAAAGGATGTATGGAGGGAGGTGGCTTACAGGGAGGGATGGAGCTGATATGGATGGAGGGAGGGGGGCTGACATGGAGGGATGGAGGGGGCTGACATGGATGGAGGGAGGGAGGGCGGCTGACATGGAGGGGGCTGACATGCAGGGACGGAGCGGATCTGGATGGAGGGAGGGAGGGAGGGGGCTGACATGGAGGGATGGAGCACTGGTAATGGGGTTGAGGGGACGAGCACTGGAAATGAGCTGATTAGGGGAGGCTAGGACTGGTAATGAGCTGATGGGGGGGTAGGACTGGTATTGGGCTGATTAGGGGAGGCTAGCACTGGTAATGGGGTTGAGGGGGGATTAGCACTGGAAGGTACTGGGAGTGAGGACTGGAAAGGGGCTGATATTGGGGAGGGTTACTGGGACTGGAAATAGGCTGATGGAAAGAAGTGAAGAAAACGAAAGAAGAGATAAGAAATGGCAGATGGACCATAGACCACAGAAAGAGAGCTAAGAGAAGACAGGAAAGCAGAAGCCTCAGATCGGGACCAGCATGATCAAAGAATAAATTGGTCAGACAACAAAGGTAGAAAAAATAATTTTATTTCATATTAGTGATTTGACTACAAAATCATCATAATTTTGAAATCAAATATTGTTACTTGTTGTTGTGATATTTTCTGGCGTTTTTTTTTTTTGGTGTGTGAAGGAAGAGGGGTAGTCTTATACGGCGAGTATAGGCCAAACACCTATATTTTAACAGGAAAAGTAGGGGGTCGTATATAGCATTAAGGTAAGAAACAATATATGCAGTGTTAGATTTGTTTTAAATGTCGCAATGGTTTTGCGGCTCCCAGTTTTTTTTTTCCCTTCGGAAACGGGTCCAAGTGGCTCTTTACGTCTTAAAGGTTGCAGACCCCTGCTCTAGTTCCTCGCCCTTTCCTGAACCCTGCTTGCACTTCAGGTACATAAGAACATAACATAAGATATGCCATACTGGGTCAGACCAAGGTCCATCAAGCCCAGTATTCTGTTTCCAACAGTGGCCAATCTAGGTCATATGTACCTAGCAGTTTCCCCAAGGGACACAGGTTCCACAATGCTTGTATTGGTTCAAGCATTGATATCCTGGGTCCCTTCTTAATAATGGTTTATGGACCTTTCCTCCAGGAACTTGTCCAAACCTTTTTTAAACCCAGCTACACTAACTGTCTTTACTACATCCTCCGGTAACAAATTCCAGAATTTGATTACACGTTGAGTGAAAAAATATTTTCTTTTAGTAGTCTTAAATAGTTTACCCTGTAGCTTGTGATAAGGAAGCTTATCATAGCTCAGGTAGGAGCTATAGAAAAGATGATGTGACTCTGAACAAGCAACCTGTCAGTTCTGGTAGAAGCAAGAAAACAGAGTTTTCACATAAAAGACTACCAGTCCCAGAATGCACCAGGTTTCCAGCAGCCATGAGGGGGGCTGAAGTGAGAAAACGTGTGTGCAATCAAGAGAGCTATGAGGTAATCCCTAAGCACTCATCTCAAAGGGCAGGGCCTGATTCAACACAGCTGCGCTGTGTTAGGGAGGAGCACACATTAGGACAGAATAAGAATAGAGCTTATTCTTCAGAAAGAGCTACAGAGAAAGATACAGCAACAGCTTCAAGCTCAAGCACCAACATCATCTCGAGAAGCAGAAGCCAAGCCAAGCCAAGCGGATAGAGAGAGAAGGAAACTCTCTGGAAGGAAGAGAAGAAAGCCCATTGGAAGGTCTGGGAGAGTCCAAGGCAGTACCCATACTGGGAGGTATTCCAAATGCCAGCAGAGTCCATTGGACTGGAGTCAGCCAGAGGAATGGAAGGGCAGAGATAGGAATCACCAGTGGCTACCTGGAAGAGAGAAGACTGCACGTGGAAGGGACTTTCAGACCTATGCCAGAAGGTATGTGAGAGAGGATCCAGTGTCCAGGGATCAAGATTGGAAGGCTGGACATCAGAATTGGATTACATACTGGCCAGGCTATACAGAGAGGAATTATGATAGCAGGAGAGGCTCAGGTATGAACACTGATCCAGACCCTATCTATAATAGAGAATGGCAGCAAGGGAATAAGCATTCTCATGATAGTGCCTTAATGAAAGACTCGTCTGTGCCAATGTATGATAGTGACCCTATGCTGATTGATGAAGGGGGAGATACAGCAGATGAAACTATTACTTACATGGACTGTTCTCTATCTAAATGCTATTGCTAGCTTTCTGTGAGCAAACACATCAGCCATCACAAAGAAACCTAACTTTGTTCTTTATTTCCACTGCAAACAGCTCTTAAAGCAGGATTTGGGTTCACACAGTAGCAGCCAGCCAGCTAAAGGCTTTCAGCTGGTCAATTGATAGTAATTAAAGCTGCACCTGATTGTGTGTGTGAGCAAGGAAGAATCACTGCAGGATCTGTATGGAAAATAAGCAGAAGTTAACCTAACAAGCAAAGTTCATTTATTTCTTTGTGCCTTTTTATTTGGTAATTATTTGCTAAGAAAACATTAGCTAATTGCCTGACAAGCTGAAGGTTGTTTTCTGGTTTGCTTTGTGACTTTATGTTATCCATTTAAACACTGCAAGCAAGTAACCTCATTTATATTGCTACCAAGCATATTTGTGCTGGGTGAATTAAACCCCATCAATAAAAGTAGTATTTTATTGGCCTTACCACTGGTATCACAACTCAATTATTGTCTTCAGCTGTGTTTGGGAGTGAAAGAACTACATTACCCACAATACCTTGCAAGAATCATATGAATATATGCATCGTCAAGATTGTGTAAGTTCTCACCCTAGGCAGCCGTCTGACAAGCTTCATTGCATGTCCCCTAGTCTTTCTATATTCTGATAAGGTAAACAATTGATCTACGTTTACCCGTTCCACTCCGTTCATTAATTTATAGACTTCTATCATATCTCCCCTCAGCCGACTCTTTTCCAAGTTAAAGAGCCCTAACCTTTTTAGCCTTTCTTCATAGGAGTATCCTTCCATCCCCTTTACCATTTTGGTGGCTCTTCTCTGAACCTTTTCTAAAATCGCTATATCCTTTTTAAGATATGGCGACCAGAACTGCGCACAATATTCAAGGTGCGGTCTCACCATGGAACGATATAGAGGCATTATAATATCTTTTGTTTTATTTTCCATTCCTTTCCTTATCATACCATGGAGTGGAGGAGTGGCCTAGTGGTTGGGGCAAGGTACTTCAGGCCAGAAGGTCGGGGGTTCAAATCCCACTAGAGGACAGCAACCTTGGGCTGGAAGGACTGGGGTTTCTAGTCCCACAGGTGCTCCTTGTGGTCTTGGGCAAGCCACTTAACCCTCCATAGCCCATGTTCCCTGTAAAATAGTTATCTCCAAGTTATAATGCCCTGTTCAATGTAATTTCAGTTTGTTCGATGTAAACCGCACTGATGCAGAATAGCGCGGTATATAAGAGAATGTAATAAATAATAAATAAATACCTAGCATTCTATTTGCTCTCTTGGCCGCTGCTGCACACTGGGCCGAGGGTTTTAACATGGTATCCACAATGACGCCTAAATCTTTTTCCTGGGTGGTAGTTCCTAATGTGGAACCTTGCATCGTGTAACCATAGTTTGGGTTGTTCTTCCCTAGGTGCATAACCTTGCACTTGTCCACATTAAATTTCATCTGCCATTTTGATGCCCAGTCTTCCAATTTATCAAGATCCTCTTGCAATTTTCCACAATCCTCTTGGGTTTTAACAACTTTTAATAGTTTTGTGTCATCTGCAAATTTGATAACCTCACTCGTTATTCCACTTTCCAGGTCATTTATGAATATGTCAAAAAGCAGCGGACCCAGCACAGATCCCTGGGGTACACCACTATTCACCTTTCTCCATTGGGAAAATTGGCCATTTATCCCTACCCTCTGCTTTCTATCTTTTAACCAGTTCCTGATCCACAATAGTACACTGCCTCCTATCCCATGACTCTTTAGTTTTGCCAAAAGTCTCTCATGAGGGACCTTGTCAAAGGCTTTCTGAAAGTCCAGATACACAATATCAACCGACTCACCTTTGTCCATCTGATTATTCACTCCTTCAAAAAAACATAACAGATTAGTAAGACAAGATGTTCCTTGTCTAAAGCCATGTTGGCTGTCTCCCATTAGGTCATGACTATCTACATGCTGAGTAATTTTATTCTTTATGATGATTTCTACCATTTTTTCTGGTACTGACGTCAGGCTCACCGGTCTGTAGTTTCCCGGATCACCCCTGGAACCCTTTTTAAAAATTGGTGTTACATTGGCGATCCTCCAGTCTTCAGGTATTAGAGATGATTTTAATGATAGTTCACAGATTACTAATAGCAGGTCTGCAATCTCATATTTCAGTTCTTTCAACACCATTGGATGTATACCATCCGGCCCAGGTGATTTGCTACTCTTCAGTTTATCTAATAGTTGTAAGACATCTTCCCGATGTATCGATATTTCCTTCAATTCTTCCGCACCTTTAAATACCACTTCAGTCATGGGTAACATCCCTACATCTTCCTCAGTAAAGACCGAAGCAAAGAATTCATTCAGTCTCTCCGCTATCGCCTTGTCGCCTCTTAGTGCTCCTTTAACCCCTTTATCATCTAATGGACCAACTGACTCTCACAGGTTTTTTGCTACGAATGTACTTGAAAAGGTCTTTACTTCGTGTTTTTGCTTCCTCAGCAAGCTTCTTCTCAAATTCTCCCTTTGCCTGCCTTATCAATGCCTTGCATTTGACTTGCCAGTGCTTGTGCTGTTTCCAGGTTTCGTCGTTTGGCTCTTTTTTCCATTTCCTGAAAGATGCTTTTTTGCCAACAACAGCCTCTCTGACCTCACCTTTAAACCATGCTGGCAGTTTTTTGGACTTCCTTCCACTTTTCTTAAAGCATGGAATACAGCTGGTCTGGGATTCCAAGATAGTATTTTTCAACAACAGCCAAGCCTGATGTACGTCTTTAACCTTTGCAACTGCTCCTTTTAGTTTTTTCTTAACTGTTTTCCTCATTTTATCATAGTCTCCCTTTCAAAAGTTAAAAGGTAGTACTGTGGATTTCCTTACTATCCCTCCTCCACTAATTAAATCAAAGCCAATCATGCTATGATCACTATTGCCAAGTGGCACCAACAACCTTATCTCTTGCAGTAGATCTGGTGTTCCACTAAGGACTAGGTCTAATAGTTCTTGTTCCAGCTATGGTTGTAGTCTCTTTTGAATAATCTTCAGTAGAATCTTGCTGGCATATGGGATCAGAGAGATTGTGATAAGTTCCAGTCATTTGGATCACCTTTCTTTAGTATTGATATAAAAACAGATCTTTTCCATTCAGTTGGCCATGATGTTGTCTTCCAAATTTCTTGGCAGAGCCTTGTAAGTATGGTAACAGCTGCATCAGATTGTTGTAATACTTTTATGGGAATGCCATCAATGCCTGGTGTTTTGTTCTTTGATAAGGCTTTCAATGCTGCTTCGAGTTCTTCTTTCATCCCCAATGGTTCAGATTCATAAGGTACAGGATGAAATGGCTGTTGGTCCACTTGATCTTTATCATTTAAAAACTCTGTATATTCTTTCCGCATTTCTTGATCTTCTAAGCATCATTCAACATAGAACCTTGAGCATCTTGTAACATTCCAATTCGAGGCTGAGATTTTTTCTTTAACTCTCGCAGCTTGTCAGACAGCTGCCTGGGTGAGAATCTTCACAGTCTTGGCAAGTGCATATATCTATATGATTTGCAAGGGATTGTGGACAATGCAGTTCATTCACACCAGACACAGCTGCTCACAATAATTAGTTGTGCTTTTGGGTAAAGCCAATAAGATATTTATTTATGGGGTTATTTCTCCCAACACAGATATGCTTGGTAGCACATAAATCAGGTTACTTGCTTCCAGTGTTTAACTTGGAAAAACAAAATAAGGAAAACAAACTTTGAACTTGTCAGGCATTAGCTAATGTTTTCTTAGCATATATCAAACAACAAACGAAAAGCCACAAAGAAAGGAAAAAACCTGTTCTTTTCAGGTTAACTTCTGATAATTTCCCACATAGATTCAGAAGTGATTCTCTCCTAGCTCACAAGCAATTAGGTAAGGCTCAATTGCTAGCAGTTATCCAGCTGAAACCCCTTAGCTGGCTTGCTTTCTACAGCGTGGCAAGAAATCCTACACAGGAGCTTTTCTGAGTAGATTAAAGAACAAGTTTGTATTTCTTTGTGATGGTTGCTGTACTTTATAACAGAAAATCACCAAAGGAGTTTGGACAGAGAGCAGTCCATATAAATACATTCTTCATCTGCAATCATTCCCCCTTCTTCAACAAGCATGGGTTCAATATCATGGATTGGCACAGATGAATCTCTCAATGGAGCACTTTCAGGAGAATATTTGTTTCCCTGATGTCTTTCAAGGTTATAGCTAGGGCATAGATCAGTGTTCATACCTGAGCTTCCATTGCTGTTAGAGTTCCTCTCTATATAGCCTGGCCAGTATGTAGTCCAGTTCTTATGTCCAGCCTTCCAATCCAGATCCCTGGACACTGGATCTCTCTTCACATACCTTCTGGCACGGGTCTTAGGGTCCCTTCCACGTGCAGCCGTCTCTCTCACAGGTACCGTCTGGAGATTCCTAGCTCTGCAGAACCATTCCTCTGGCTTTCCCCAGTCCAATGGTGTATGCTGGCCCTTGGAATGCCTCCCAGTATACGTACTGCTCTGGACTCTTCTAGACCTCTCAAAGGCTTTTCTCCTCTTTCTTCCAAAGGGTTTCTTTCCCTCTCTGTCCGTCCGGTTTGGCTTCTGCTTCTGATGATCCTTCAGATGAAACTGTTGATCAAGCTCAAGCTGATTCTCAGGATAATGAGGATGATTCTCTGTAGAATAAACTCTACCTTTATTCTGCTTAGATGAGTGCTCCTCCCTAACACAGCGCAGCTGTGCTGAATCAGGCCCTGCCCTTTGAGATGAGTGCTTAGGGATTACCTCATAGCCCTTCTGATTGAACACACATTTCCACACTTCAGCTCCTCTAATGGCTGTTGGAAACCTGGTGCATTCTGGGACTGGTAGTCTTTTATGGGAAAATTCTGTTTTCTTATTTCTACCAGAACTGACAGGTTGCTTGTTCAGAGTCACTTCACCTTTCCTATAGCTCCTTCCTGAGCTATGATAAGCTTCCTTATCACAAGCTTTAGGAAAGCCGATCTTGTTCTTCCTCTAATAGTTTCTGCTTCTATTTCCTTGCATGCATCATTGTACTACTTCTCCTTGTCTTGTCTTGCTGCACATTGGAAATCTCTGTTGAGTTCTGCGATGGTCTTTCTCCTCTAGCTTTAGCTTCTCTGCGTTTCTGGGCAATTTTCAGGCTTTCTTCCATCATCCATTTTGGCCATTTTTGCTTTTTCACCTTTTGTAGAGACTTCTCACTTTCTTCCAACACAACCTTCTTGATGGCATTCCATAACTCTTCTGGAGCTCTGTCATTTGTATCTAAAGCAGCAAATCGATTTTACAGGCAGTCTTTAAAATTCCAGTGGTATATTCTCAAGGTCATATTTTGCTACATTCATGAGTGGCTTGCTCTTTTTCACCTTTAGCTTGAGTTTGCATACTAGTAGTTGGCGATCTGTACCACAGTCAGCTCCAGGTTTTGTCTTTGTTGATGTTATAGAGCTTTTCCATCATTGACTTCCATTTGTACAGTCGCCGCTTTTGTTGCTGGAAGAAAGTGATGGTTGCTGTACTTTATAACCGCCACCAACTCCCTAATACTCCCGAAACCCATCACCAAATGTACGAAAACCACCAGAGACCGCGCCTTTGCGCTATCAGCACCTTCATGCTGGAACAACCTACCAACCAACATCCGTGCCATAAACAACCTTCACCAATTCAGAAAGGCTTTGAAGCACTACCTCTTCCTGCAATGCTTCCCCAACTTAGAAGACATTACGTAGCCACACCTCATCCCTACCCACCATCCATCCAATCGCCCTCTCCGACCCTCCGTCCCTCCTCTCCCGGTTAATCACCTGACCGACCTTAACTCTACACCTCACAAGGGATTTTAAATACATGCATAGATAGATCGAAGAGTGATGTACATAGTTTGACATGTTCTCCAAGTTCAAATTCCTGTTTATTGTAAGTCCAATGTAGTTTCCCCACACTGGACATTTGTGTTACATGTGAACCGCGCTGATGTAAATAGTGCGGTATATAAAAAATGTTAAATAAATAAATAAAATAAATAAAAAAATAAAAGTGCTTGAGATGAGTAGATCGTTGGTCTTGCAGAACTCTATCAGTCTTTCTACAGCTTCATTTCTGTTGCCAAGTCCATATTTTCCAACCACTTTGAATTCTTCTTTGTTGCCAACTTTTGCATTCCAGTCACCCATGACTATCAGGATATCCTATTTGCATGTTCTGTCAATTCCAGCTTGTACTTGTTCAATTTCATTCTCTTCTGCAGTTGTTGTTGGGGCATATACTTGAATTATAGTTGTGTTGATAGGCATTCCTTGTAGACGAATAGAGATTAAGCGTTCGCTGACTGCATTGTATTTCATTACATTTCTTGCAAGTTTCTTCTTTATTATAAATGGAACACCATTTCTTCTTTGTCTTTCATTTCCAGCATAGTAGACCATGTGTTCATCTGATGCAAAGTGCCCGATGGCAGCCCATTTCAGTTCGCTGACATCCATAAGATCAAGTTGTACACGTTCCATTTCATTCTCGACCACCTCCAACTTCCCTTGGTTCATGCTTTGTACGTTCCATGTCCCAATATGTAAAACATCTTTACAGTTTATGACTCTCATTTCATGTGCAGCTACATCAGCAAACAGACGTCCCAAAGGCTTTGATCCAACCACATTATAAATGCTGGCTTTACTCTGAAAAGTCTTCAGATCCTCCCCAATAGCTAGTTGAGAGCGCTCCAACTTGGGGGTCTCATCTTCCAGCACTATAGTGCAATTTGTTGTGACTATCCATTGGGTTTTCATGGCAAGATACAGAAGTAGATTGTCAGGCCTTTCTTCCGTGCAGTTTAAGTTTAGTGTTGTTGCCGTTGTCACAGTAATGCGATCCTCTGCTGCCAACACTGTCCCATTCTGCTGCTGCCCAGATGGGTGGTTTGTCTTGGTCTGGCACCTCAGCTGAGAACTGTACATCTTGGGAGATCCTGCCAGTAGTTAAACTACTGATAGTTTAGCCCTCAGCATCACTGATGCACACAACCCTCACAGCACGACAAGCTGCAAACCAAGTGAGAGTGATTACCTTATAAAATGGTGGAAATGTCATGACATTCCCCCTGTCCTGAGGAACAGGCCCCAGAATATTGGAGGCCTGTGTGGTGGCAGTATCACATGTGGCGGCCTGCCTTGTGGTGGCATGTATGGTGACCAAGGTGGAGCTCAGCACAGATATTGTCATTATTGTCATAGCAGTAGTCATAACAAATGGTTGTAGCAGAGGTGCCAGTTGGAGTGGATTCACCACTGCCATGGGTAGGGCTTATGACCACTGGCTTCCATGTGCAGGATGATGGTCCTGGGATGTGGACCAGGCAGGTATGGTTTCTGGTGCAGCTCTCACATAAACATGACGACAGTTTCTTGCATGAGGCAAATGGATTGGTCAAAGTGCTCTATGGACAGCAAGTTGGTATCTCTGCAATGCCACACTTTGTTGCAGCAGCTCCAGCTTTGCCCTTCTCCATGCCTGGTGTGCCTGATTGTGCATAAGGAGCTTTTCCGCGCACTCAATAAGTTTTGAGGTCCCAGTGCTGCTGCTTGGATCCTGGCCATTCTCATCTTGTCTTGGCTGTGGAACTGGTGAAGCTGTGAGGAGCTTGATGTCTCCTCAGCTGCCTGCAGCTGCTTGCTGTGGCCTGAGGCATCCTGTTGTTGACCCCCCCTGGACATTGGGAGAGAGCCCTGCAGCAGAGATGGCTGTATCCTGGCAAGTGCACAATGATGGAGGATGAGCAGATGTTGTGCCCAGATCTGGCTCATTGCTCAGGTCTGCAACAGCATCTGCACACAGAGCAATTACGTTAGCCACAAGGTATGATCTTCTTATCAGTCACAGAGGGATATCAGTGTATCAGCTATCAAGATGACACAGTTGACCCCATTGGAACAGGACCAAATTCTTAGATGGGAGCTGCTGTCCCATTGTGCAATGTTGCTTTCTGAAAAAAGAAAGAGCAGATCACAACATAGACTCTCATAAACCACACTGCCCCACAAATTGCTATCAAATCTCCATACCTATATTTTACACCACAGCAGATAGATGCCCTGAGCAAGCCTCAGGTTACAGCACATACACCTGACAACTGAGTCACAACAGATTATCACAGTGTGCCACCACCCAAACATCTGTGACTGAGCATCCTTGCTGTGTCCACAGTGGTAGAACAGCTTTTATTTAACATTTATTTAACAAGGCATTGATAAAGCAGGCAAAGGGAGAATTTGAGAAGAAACTTGCTGCAGAAGCAAAAACGCGAAATAAAGATTTTTTAAAGTACATTTGTATCAAAAAACCTGTGAGAGAGTCAGTTGGTCCATTAGATGATAGAGGAGTTAAAGGGGCACTAAGAGGCGACAAGGCGATAGTGAAGAGACTGAATGAATTCTTTGCTTCGGTCTTTACTGAGGAAGATGTAGGGATGTTACCCATAACTGAAGTGGTATTTAAAGGTGCGGAAGAATTGAAGGAAATATCGAAACATCGGGAAGATGTATTACAACTATTAGATAAACTGAAGAGTAGCAAATCACCTGGGCCAGATGGTATACATCCAAGGGTGTTGAAAGAACTTAAATATGAGATTGCAGACCTGCTATTAGTAATCTGTGAACTATCATTAAAATCATCTCTAATACCTGAAGATTGGAGGATCGCCAATGTAATACCAATTTTTAAAAAGGATTCCAGGGGTGATCTGGGAAACTACAGACCGGTGAGCCTCACGTCAGTACCAGAAAAAATGGTAGAAACTCTCATAAAGAATAAAATAACTCAGCATGTAGATAGTCATGGCCTAATGGGAGACAGCCAACATGGCTTTAGACAAGGAAGATCTTGTCTTACTAATATGTTATGTTTTTTTGAAAGTGTGAATAAACAGGTGGACAAAGATGAGTCGGTTGATATAGTGTATCTGGACTTTCAGAAAGCCTTTGACAAGGTCCCTCATCCAAGACTTTTGGCAAAACTAAACAGTCATGGGATAGGAGGCAGTGTACTACTGTGGATCAAGAACTGGTTAAAAGATAGAAAGCGAGGGTTGGGCTAAATGACCAATTTTCCCAATGGAGAAAGGTGAATAGTGGTGTACCCCAGGGATCTGTGCTGGGTCCGCTGCTTTTTGACATATTCATAAATGACCTGGAATGTGGAATAATGAGTGAGGTTATCAAATTTGCAGATGACACAAAACTATTTAAAGTTGTTAAAACCCAAGAGGATTGTGGAAAATTGCAAGAGGATCTTGATAAATTGGAAGACTGGGCATCAAAATGGCAGATGAAATTTAATGTGGACAAGTGCAAAGTTATGCACCTAGGGAAGAACAACCCACACTATGGTTACACGATGCAAGGTTCCACGTAGGAACCACCACTCAGGAAAAAGATTAAGGTGTCATTGTGGATAACATGTTAAAACCCTCGGCCCAGTGTGCAGCAGCGGCCAAGAGAGCAAATAGAATGCTAGGTATCATAAGGAAAGGATTGGAAAATAAAACAAAAGATATTATAATGCCTCTATATCGTTCCATGGTGAGACCGCACCTTGAATATTGTGTGCAATTCTGGTCGCCGTGTCTTAAAAATGATATAGCGTTATTAGAAAAGTTTCAGAGAAGAGCCACCAAAATGGTAAAGGGGATGGAAGGATACTCCTATGAAGAAAGGCTAAAAAGGTTAGGGTTCTTTAACCTGGAAAAGAGATGGCTGAGGGGAGATATGATAGAAGTCTATAAATTAATGAACGGAGTGGAACGGGTAAACGTAGATCGATTGTTTACGTTTTCAGAATATAGAAAGACTAGGGGACATGCAATGAAGCTACAGGGTAAACTATTTAAAACTAATAAAAGAAAATATTTTTTCACTCAACGTGTAATCAAACTCTGGAATTTGTTACCGGAGGATGTAGTAAGGGCTGTTAGTGTAGCTGGGTTTAGGAAGGTTTGGACAAGTTCCTGGAGGAAAGGTCCATGAACCATTGTTAAGAAGGGACCCAGGATATCAGTGCTTGACCCAGTACAAGCATTGCAGAACCTATGTCTTTTGGGGAAACTGCTAGGTATGTATGACCTGGATTGGCCACTATTGGAAACAGGATGCTGGGCTTGATGGACCTTGGTCTGACCCAGTATGGCATATCTTATATTCTTATTTACCACCTTTCATGATATCAAGGTGGTTTACATTGAACAAACTGAAATTACATTGAACAGGGCATTATAACTTGGAGATAACTATTTTACAGGGAATATTTCAGCACTGTACTGGAGAGAAGTGGAAAGCCACCTGGTTTAGAAAGTTACTCACAAAAGTAACTTTTTCCTATGAAATATAAGCAAGCACTGACTAACTAGAGGTATAGGTGTGCCCTTGCAGCCAGTAAGCCAATGCCCCATCCTTCCTTTTCTGGCACTGATGAATAAAGAGGATGGCAATGGGACTGTAACATCTCTCATATCATATTCCCATACATGTTGTCACTGCATTGCAATGAAAATGATATTGGGAAGGGATATGGACAGGGCTGGCACGTCCACTAGGCAAGCTAGGAAGCCGCCTAGGGTGGCCAGCCCTGGTGGGCAGTAGCGGCACATATGACTGGACATGCCACCCCCCACTTTCTGCCGATTCTGTTTGGGAGGGAGGTGGCAGCGGCAGTAGCAGTAGATCCAACAGTGTCTACCATGGACAAGAAAGTGGTGGTAAAAAGCCACCACTTTTTGACATACTGCCACTGCCATCTCCCCCTCCCAAGACGGAATCAGTGGCAGCTGGAGGTTGATGGCAGCAGCGGCAGATTTTGGGGGTTGTCAGTGAGGCTGGGGTTTCTGCCTAGGGCAGCAGAAACCCTCAGGCCAGCCTTGGATATGGAAATGCATCTGAAATACACAGTAGGGAGCAGCAGTACTAGGTCCTAAGGCCTCACTGCTCTTCTGATATCATGCTGAAGGGCAGAGACTTCACAATCCTTGCATAATCCAGGACACAGGAATGTAACTCCACAGCCAGAAACGTTATGTGCAACATCCAAACAGATGACATGGTGCCAACTTAGCAGCTCTAGTACTGCAACAGATCAGGTCTGAGACCATGCTTGGACACACATCTGTAATGACAGATTTACAATTGCAGATGATGCAGGACACCTCTTTTGTATCCCCCAAACATCCATCCATCTGGGTCAGCAGAACCCCCCCCCCCTCCTTTAGGTGAAATGTCAGCTCCAATATACTATGTCAGGGACATTCATGCAACTGCATTGTTTGTACAACATAACCAGAAACATAATACAGGCCAAAATAGAACCCAATATGTTAGCATAAAAGCCCTGTCCTGTATATCTGAACAGTAGCAGGGAAGCTATGGGAGGTGCCATGCCCCAGGGTAGCAGTTCTGTGATCATGTGACAACCTCCCATCACTCTTTCCTCAGAGCCCTGCAAGGACAAACCATGTGTTGGGAGGTATAAGGCAGTGCTGTAAGCGGAACTGGAGTGCGGTGATGGAAGTCATGCAGATATCAGCATATGTGCAGCAGGGGGTGTTTCTTGGCAGCCCAAGCCCTACATAGCAGATATCATCAGAGTGTTCGTGCAAATGCAAAGCAATGGGACCAGGATATGGAGCACTATGCAGATGGTCTGTGTGGAAGGGTGTGCAATGTGAGCAGGAGACATAGGTGGGGAACTCTACCAGAGTGTAAAGGGGGTGACATAATGCAGCCACTTACCAGGCTCCTGTGAGTCCCATGATGTGTCCAGTGTGCCCACCCCTTCCACTGAGGTCAATGGTAGTGAGTAATCTGTGCTTAAGCTCTGTTAGAGTTTCTGGCTGGCCATCTGGGCACACACGTCTGGCTTTCTGGCTGTGTTGTGGCACACCTGCCACCACTTTCTCTTCAGGTCCTCAATGTCCCAATTATGGTAAATTGCATTCAGCTCGTGGCAGATGACAAGTCATTGCCACTGATTCTCATAGGCCCCCACCTGTGTGCCATTATTGCCTATAAGTACATTGAGGTGTGCCAGTATCTCCTCCAACATGAAGGTTAGCTCCCCCTCACTGAAGTTGGATTTTCTGCTTGGCACTTTGAGCCATTTCCCAATTAGAACAAATGTTTGGGAGAAGCATGTTCAAATTGGGGAGGCGTGGCCACTAGAAACATCCACAATTATATCACATAGACATGCCCGATTGGAGACGTACAAATCTTTGAAATATGGTGAGGATGTGGATATTCCAGAATGGGCATGTTCATATCTGCAGTTATACATGCCTGAAATACTAGAGTGAATGTGTTTCTCTGCTTTCCTTTTCACCCATGCCTGCACCCATACATGTTTTCCGCACCCTAGCCACCATTTCCTCTACATGTCCATGGTGCAAATGAGATATGCAGCAGACAGAAAGTATCTGCATTGTTGGGACAAACAAGATATGTCTTGAATGGCTTCTCCCCTGGTCTACTGGGACAATCCCATCCACCTACTACCCTAACTGCCTTCCAGCTGAAGGGCCTGGAGGGGAGGTTTGTGGCTGGGACAGGTGGCACACCTCTTCTCTCAGGCCCTCAAAGTGCAACACCAGGATGTCCAGTGGCCTGGCCAGAACAGTGAAGCCCTGCTGCAGCTTGAACTCAATTAAGTCATGGCACAGAAGACCCTCATTGGCTGCACTAGATGCTGGTTATTAGAAAAGGTACAGAGAAGAGCCACCAAAATCGTAAAGGGGATGGAAGGATACCCCTATGAAGAGAGGCTAAAAAGGTTAGGGCTCTTTAACCTGGAAAGATTTTCACATTAGCTACCATAACTAGTCTGTGTGCATGCAGTTTGGCAGGTCAACATCCCAGTATGAGCGAGCTAGCTTGTTCTATTCATATATATGCATGGCTAGTATCAGCTACAAATTAATCAGTTGGCATTTTTATCCTCTTTGCTCACACCTTTTGTGCTTCCAGTTGTGCCCTGCCTTTACATGGGCAGCCTATGGGGTTCACATGGGTGAGAGTTCATTGTACGATTGTGTGATGAGATTGGACCCATTTTGTGTAGGTCCTCAGGGTATGTAACAGGTCTTGAACTCATGGTTAGTGCCACTGAATATCCCCAAATAATGCCACTATATGCAATGCACACTGCTGCTAACCGCTTAGCATCTGGGCATGCCAGGGAAGTTCCAGGGGTGGTACCTGGTGATAACCGGTCAGCTGCGATATTCAGCTGTCCTAACCTTTGCCGCCAAAGCTAGCTTAGCTTCTGTGCCCTGCATGGCAAAGCTGGATATTCAATGCAGGTGGCCGTATATGGTCCCAGCATTGAATATCTGGGTTGACTTTTCAACTGCGATGACTAGGCGCTGTACTTGTGCTAGCCACTGCCATTGAATATCGGGCCCTACAAGACTAAGGGCCCCTTTTACTAAAGTCTGTTAGCTGGTTAACTTGCATTTTAACGATCAGCAGTTGGGAACACTAACATGTGAGCGTGTCTGCCACTGCACACTAAAATGAATGCTAATTGGCAATTGCAAGATGGGGCATAGAATGGTTTATTCAACAATGCTTATATGCCCCTTTTCACCAGGTCAAAGTAGTATACATTCAGGTTCAGTATATATTTCTCTTGTCCTGAAGGGCTCACAATCTATGTTTTATACCTGAGGCAATAGAGGATTAAGTGACTTGCCCAAGGTGTGTCGGTGGGACTAGAAACTGTAGCTCTAGTGGCGCAAGGTTGTGGTCCTCCAGCAGGATCTGAACTCCCAGCCCTTGGCAACTTGCCCTAACCACTAGGCCACTCCTCTCTAGAGTGTGAGCATGGACAGCACATCATCACTAGCACCAGGGCAATTGCCGCATACTCAGCAGCAGCACAGCTCAACATGAGTTCACCTAGTGACTTCTCTATGGGAGTCATTAAATGAGCCCGCTTTAATAGATAGTTTAGCTCATCACACATTAGTTGCCTGGAACATACTGGTCATGTCCCCGACAGCTAACATGGAGGTTTGCAATTAACATGCATTTGTTTGGCATTTTAATTGCAGATCCTAACTGGGCTTCAGTAGAAGAGGCCCTCAGTTGAAAAGATTTTCTTTCTATTGTGCAATGATCCCAATAGAATTATTCTATCCCAATAGAAGGTGCACATAAGCAACATAGCAAGAGCAATTTACCACAAAATCTGAACACTCAGGCACTTACGCTTCCTACTAGAGCCGGACGACTTCCGGACAATCTATCAAGCGTTGATTATACCGCACTTTGATTACGCTAATGCAATCCTACAAGGGCTCCCACAATCCACCCTGAACCCGCTCCAACTCGCGGTGAATGCCGCAGCGAGAGTTCTACACGGGGCTTCTAGGAGCGATCATATTTCGCCCATCCTGAAGCACCTCCACTGGCTCCCTATACATGGCAGACTCGCTTTCAAAACCCTACTGCTGACTTTCAAGGCCATCAATGGGCTCTCCTCCACATCACTAGCAGAGCTTATCCAAACCATGTCCCCCATTAGGTCCAGAAGATCTGCAGCAGTCAACACACTGGTAATCCCAAAGGAAAATAACCCAATGCACCCATGCAACAGCAAAAAGGGCTTTCAGATTCTGTGCACCCAGATGCTGGAATACCTTACCAACCAGCATCTGGGCAATCCCTGACCTAACCCAGTTTAGGAAGTCATTGAAGCACCATCTCTTCCTCAAATACTACCCAGAAGACAGTGCTCCAATAGCCCCCTCCCCCATCTAGTACAGCCACAGCAACATATCCTGCAAGCCATCCATGACTACAATCACTTTTGACACGACATAGCGTGTCGCCTAGATGTAAATAGTTACCCCAGTTTTATTCAAGTTGTAGTACCTGTTCTTTGTAAACACAGATCAGCTTGCTGCACTGTGCTAGTCATTCTGTTTCATGTAAACCACACTGATGTTGAATAGTGCGGTATAAAAGAGACTGCAAATAAATAAATAAATAATAATATTCAGCCACAAGAATCTTCTGGAGGAAGGTATGCGATAGCATTTAATCAGATGAATCAGGATATTTCACAAACTCGAGAGAAAAAAAGTCTACTGTGCTTCAGAACCAAAAAGAACTTTTGAAAGATGGTTTCAATAATATTGAAAACAAACTTGGGATTGGCAAAATCTCTAGGCTGAATGTCATAATAGCTTATATGTAAAAGTTTATTAAAGGTATAATTTCTATATTATAAAACATTCAAAGTAGTATAAAGACATACTTGGTCTTCCAAAATCCAAAATAAATATACATTGCTTATTAAAACATTAATGCTGTGTATGCAAAGAATCTCAGCATAAATGCCACAATGCCTACTTTCAATCATCATATGGACATCATTTTTCAAAGGGCATCAAAATTACTAGTATACATGAATGCAGAAACTCTTGTGATATGAATACTGATTTAACAAAAGAGGACTCTGTTAATAGCACAAACTTCTTATTCACCATTCAGCAGCAGTCTTTGAACAGGCTACAGATAGCAAGTACAGGGCCATGTTGACTAAACATTAGCACATGCTAACTGCTGCTGTCTTCATGTTATTCCTATGGGCATGGGGGCAGATAGTGTGCACTCGCATTTAGCAAACATGGCACACAGAAAGCATGCAGTACTGTATGTCAGTGTCACTTTGGAATTTATTGTATAACAGTTCTTTGACATGCCCTTAATAGTATAAGAAAATATTGATTTCCTGAATTATGGTTATGGTTTATTAAAACTTGCTATATCACCCTTCACAACAACAAAGCGCTGTACAATAGAAAATAAGAAAGATGGAAAATAACGCCAATAAAATCATAGTAAAGTTGGAAAAAAAAAAAGAGATATACAGTAAGGATGCAAGAAGGGAGGGAAGAGAGTCCGGAACAGGGGAGAGAGGAGGCAGAATTCTGAGCAGCCTGCAAGGGTAAGTTGAAGGCCAATTGCATCAGATGGGTCTTGAGAGAGGAATTAATTTAGGGACGGATAGTTCCAGGTGGAAATCAGCAGAGAGAATTCCAAAGACTTGGACCCAGAAAATAGAAAGCAGAGTGTTGGGTAGATTCGTAATGAGCCTTGCGACATGGAAACCTATACAGAGCCTATGATAATAGAGGAAAAAGATGAATTTACCTTAAAACCTGTTAGGCAGCCAGCATACACCGCTCAGAAGGAGCAAAAAAACAGTGGAATAGGATTACCACACACAAGCCATGACGCAGCAAGAAGTTTAGGATCTGATTATTATCACCTGTCCAGGAAAGCACAGGGAACGTGTAGTGGAGAGGGAGATAAAAGCTGCTGGGTAGATACAGCAGAGGTCAGTGTCAGTGTGAGCAGCAGCAGTGCAGGAAGCAGCGGTCACAGAGAGAGAAGCCTGCTGAATCCAGGAAGCAGTGGGAGTAGCCCTGGAACAGGAAGCAGCAAGGGAAAGGCTTCAGAAGAATGTGGCCGTCGAAGTGCTCAGAGTGATAGCAACTGGAGGTCTGAGGTGGAGCCTGCTTACAGCCAAGAGGTAGAAGCTATAACTCCAGAGAGAAGGAGAGACCAAGCTGAGGTCAGAAAGCTGTCCAGATTGGGAGAGCAGGGGAGTCCACAGTCCTCATTACCAGAGAGAAGACCTCACCATTTATACAGGTGGGAACCAAGCTTTATCAAAGGGAAAGCTAAAAAGTCTGTTTGTACCAGAGGGTCAGAGCAGTGCACAGAGCATGAATTAACTACAGGAAGATATAAAACAATTCCTAGCCATTGGAGGTTAGAGGAGGAGAGCCAGAGAGGACATACTGCAGTAACAGGTATTCCAAAACCTACTTGCTTAGAACTGTACCCTTGTAGTCCAACTGAATCCTCAGAGAGAGGCTTGTACAGAAACAGTCATGAGGATTTAAACCCCAGTGTAACACCTGGTGAATGCGAGCTGATGCAGTGGGAAAATAATAACAATATTCCTGAATGTGCTCCCATGGACTGTACGTTATGCATGTCGGATGATGTTGAATCCTTGCGCTGAAGACCTGTAAGCTACAAAGGAAAAGAGCATATTTTTCTTTGGAAGTACTGTTTTGTTTCCAAGTTTTGTTGTACAAAAAGATATCCTTGAGGGAAGGGGAATAAAGCCCTTATCTTTGTTTTGCCTTAACACTCGACTGAAGGCTATTTTGTTCTGCAAGATAGGAGGCAACCCGGGGCCCTAGACGAAGGCCTATATGGGACCTGTGGGGTCACAGCCTATGAAGGGGAAAGGAGATGGAGACGATTAGAATGTATGGATCAGAGAAGCCAGATTTATTTATTTATTTATTCATTTAACAGTTTTTCTATACTGCCGGGCTTGTGGAATCATACAAGAGGAAAGATAATCAGGGGTACCTGTGTGCAAGGTCTTATGTACCAAAGTGAGACATTTGAATTGGATCCGGTATGCAATTGGTAACCAGTAAGACTTGATGAGCAGAGGGGAGACGTGATGGAATTTGGTGGTATGGTGAAGTATGCAAATGGCTGTATTCTGAATTGTTTGAAGGAGTTTAATCTGATAGGGAGACCGGCATAAATGATACTGCAGTGATCTAAACGGGATATGACTAGGACTAGGAGGAGAGTGGTTACAGTGGAATCAGGGAAGAGTGAATGGATGGAGCAAATCTGACGGAAGGTGAAGAAATAATATGTAATCACAGCACTAATTGGGCCCTGAAAGGTAAAACCGGTGTCAAGAATAACCCCAAGATATTTGAGTGAGGACACCAGGGGAATAAGGAAACCATTAAGTGAAAGAGACAGGGAGACTGGCATAAATGATATTGCAGTAATCTAAACGGGATATGACTAGGATCAGGAGGAGAGTGGTTATGGTGGAGTCAGGGAAGAGTGAATGGATGGAGTGAATCTGACAGAGGGTGAAGAAATAACATTTAACCACAGCACTAATTTGGTCCTGAAAGGTGAGACCAGTGTCAAGAATAACCCCAAGATATTTGAGTGAGGACACCAGGGGAATAAGGAAACCATCAAGTGAAAGATACACTGAGGGAACAGTGGAGGATCCAGTGAGCCAAATGACAGATGTTTTGGAAGAATTCAATTTTAAGTGATTGGAATGGAGCCATAAAGTGACCAGGGAGAGACAGAAATTGATAACAGTGAGATCAGGATAACTGAGGTGTGTGTGGAAGAGCAGCAAGATGGCATCATCATAATAAGCCGAGACACCCTGCTGCTGAATGAGAGTAGTTGGGGGGGGGGGGAGGAGCAAGGAAGATGCTGAAGAGCAGAAGAGCCAAGACAGATCCCTGGGGAACATGACAAGACAAGGAGAAAGGAGTTGACGTAGCAGACCAGAAGGTGACAGAGTTGGACAAATTGAAAAGAAAGGATTGAAACTGTTAACATGATCTCATTCTGACCGGGGGCACCAAGTAATATCCTTCCTCGGTTCTTAATCTAGATTCAGGGCAAGCAAGAAAATACAAACACACAGTCTTTTCTTAACAATAACAGTGCTACCAAAGCTTCAGTAAAGGAATTTGGGCCTGTACCCCTGAGCAGTTTCCCATAATTCCTCTCCCAGCTAGACTGTAGCACTCTTTTTTATTAGGGAAAAAACTGCCACTTTGTACAATTTTGACTTATCACACTACATCATGCTTCTGCTTCACTTTGTTTATCTATGTGCTACAAGTGAAGCTAAACACTACATGTTACAGATCATACCAAGCACAAACATATTGTCCAGCTTAATCAAGACAGTGGTAATATGTTTAGCTAGTGTTTTTTTTCTCTTGCTATCTGTATGAGTTTGTACTGTAATATGAAATGGATTCTCTGATTCAGTGGATTGGGAAGAGGAATGTACTGTATGATTGTGATTTCATTAGATTATGAGTGGAGTGGCCTAGTGGTTGGGGCAAGGTACTTCAGGCCAGAAGGTCAGGGGGTTCAAATCCCACTAGAGGACAGCAACCTTGGGCCAGAAGGACTGGGGTTTCTAGTCCCACAGGTGCTCCTTGTGGTCTTGGGCAAGCCACTTAACCCTCCATAGCCCATGTTCCTTGTAAAATAGTTATCTCCAAGTTATAATGCCCTGTTCAATGTAATTTTTCAGTTTGTTCAATGTAAACCACACAGATTCAGAATAGCACAGTATATAAGAGAATGTAAATAAATAAATTATGTTTAAAATTATTTTACAGAGATTCTGGATTTGACAATTAGTTGATACAGAAATGGTTGTTTTTTTATCATTATTAGTCGATAGTCTTTACACATTATTGAATAACATTGATAAGAAAATAGACATTTCTGTATCAATTTGCAAGTCCAGCAAAATACGGCTCTGACCTACTAAAAAAAAGTGTATATCTCAAATACAGAAAAACAATTGAAATTACCTTAAGACCCAAAAGTGAAAAAACAAACAAGACAAATTTGTGTAGTCTTTACACATTACCGACTAAGAAAGATAAGAAAACTGACATTTCTATATCAACTAATTGTCAACTCCAGGATCTCTATAAAATAATCTTAAAAATAATCTTATGAAATCACGATCATACAGATTTATTTCTCAATAACACTGCTGACCATGTGGATGCAAAGAAAGTAACATTGTTACATAATTGCACAGCGACATAAAAGACGACAATGGATAAAGGCTGAAATGACCCAACCAGTCTGCCTTGTAAGATAACAAGGGTTGTAACTGCTTCTCTGAGAAGGTTAAGTTCTCCATGCCTTCATTTAGGTTGCAGCTGTGTAGGCTACTCTCTCTCACCATACCTTCTTTAGCAATGCAAAAATCATTTAACTGTTTTCAGCTGAAGCATTCAATTCTTCCATTCTCCATACTTTCCATCTTCTTGCCATTCAGGGATCCTCTGTGCTTATCCAGTACTTTTCGGAATTCCATCACCATCCATCATCCTTTCTGTGAAAAGATGTTTCCTGGCATTGTTGCTGTGTCCACCTCCTTGGAGCTTTATATCATGCTCCCTAGTAATTCAGTTTCCTTTCCTTTGGAAAGTTTTTTTTTTAATCTTATGCATTAATACTATCCATAATAAATTAAACATCTTTATCATATCTCCCCTGCCCCCTCTCTCCTTTCCTCTTCTTGAGGGTATATATGTTCAGGTCCTCCATTCTCTTCTGTATATCTTCTGGTACATATTTCCAGTCATGTTGGTTTCCTTCCTCTGTACTACTTCTAATCATTCTATATCCTTACTAAGTTATGGCCTACAAAACTGAATACAATGTTCCAGGTGAGGGCTCACTTACAACCTTTACAGGAGCTTCATTTTTTCCTGCTCATTATGCCTGTCTCTATGCAACTAAGGGGCATGTTTACTAAACATTCCTAACGTGCGGGGCTGCGGTAGTGTGCCTGTGCCATATAAGGAGTGGGCGGTTCAGGCCGAAAAAGGAAAATAAAAGACCGTATGTGTGCGCGTCACGTTAATGTGCGGGGCCCACATTAGCGCGTGGGAAGGCTAAGTGGGGCGCAGCTGGGCACATTATAGGAACAGAGCCGTAGCACAACAGTGAAGACAATAACCAATGGTGCAGGGGCCACGGGTTCAATCCCCCAGTGTGTGCAGCCCAAAAAGGCTGGCTGAGGCACCACCTTGAATGTGGAAATGTGTGTCAGGAGGCAAAATAATTTTGGGGCGGCATAAGGCGGCGCACTGTTCATTTTGGGGCGGCATAAGGCGGCGCACTGTTCATTGTGGGGCAGCATAAGGCGGCGCACTGTTCATTGTGGGCAGCAGGATGCGGCGCACTGTTAATTGTGGGCAGCAGGATGCGGCGTGCTGATGGCCACAAGGCGGCGCGCTGATGCTAAAGCAAAGGAACACAGCCACAGCACAATGGTTAAGACACTGACCAATGGTGCAGGGACCAGGGGTTCAATCCCTCACAATGCCCATTGAAAAAGGCTAGCTGAGGCAGTATATTTTATGTTGTGGAGTGCTTTAGGAGGCTTTTTAATTCTATTTTGTGATAACTACTAGCAAACGCACTCTCACAGCATGTTAACATAAGGCGGACCATAAGGCACATGTTACAGTGCACCATCCGCCAAGGCACCCTAGAATGTCCCCTATAGGGCAGTATGTATGTTGCGACACAGGATAATGTATAGTGCACCCTATATGGATGCCAACCATAAATTGCCCTATAGGGCGCCCAATAAAGCACCCTCAGAGGCACCTTATGGGTACAGTACGCTGAGGGTGTTATTGCAGGCATCAACATATGTACAGTAAATGTAAAAAACGCTTTGGAAAACCCTATCACAGAACCCCACTGTGGGTATGAACCCATGACCTCTGGCTACACAGGCAGAGGAGTAACCATTGGGCTACACCTCTATAGCTGTAAGCAAGCTCCTGCCTGGCTGCAGATAGCCTGCACGTCACATCACAGACAGTCTGCTGGTGTAAACAGGATAGGGTTAGGCCACCCGTACCCATGATGCACTGCACATGCAAATCAGCTGTCCACAGATGCACACAAGATGGGAACTGCACCCCTAAAGCTACCCGGCCTAGTAGGGGGAGGTGTCCTTGTGCACCCACACAGCATCTCGGCCTGGTAGGGTGCCCTGAGTGGGTGGACAAACGGCAAAGAGTAGCTAAACACCATCACATTGTGCGGTTACTATGCCCACCCTGAGTGTGTGATGATGCACCCAGGACCAGGTGCACAACACCTTGCATGGCTGAATGCGGCCATGGCAGAGCTCCAAAGCAGCAATAACCTGTGAAATAGGTAGGTGCTGCATAAACATCTTGGAGATCACTGTCTGCCACAGTTAGCAGACAACACCCCCCCCCCCCGTGGACAAAACAGGGTCTCCCACCAACAGATCCCCATACTATCCTTTCCCTCCAAATGGCAGCAGAGTCAACCATCAACCCCAGTCCTGCTGGGGAAGTAGACCCCCAACACCACCCCCACCCCCCCCCCCCCAAGCAGCTCCAACACACCTCCATAACACACTATCAGACAGACATTAGGCCTGGATATTCATAGATGCACCCCACCACTATCTGATATTCACCTGCAGCAAGCCATCAGCCACTGCACCCTGCAAGGCACTCCATCAAGACACATACCACCTGTGCTCAGTCTGCTGGTTGGTCCTGATGGAAATGCATGCACCCACAACTGGGGTGGCAGCACACACAAGCAGATAAGTCAGTGAAAAGGCCCCAACAGGAAACCCATATATATCACATGAGAGAAACACAATACAGCACTATGGGTGTGCCTAGCCATGCTGCCATCACTGCACACTCAGGGTGAGAGTGATCCCCCAGCAGCACATACAGAGGTCCCCCTGTCTGTGTAGGTGGTGGCTGGGCACTACCATGTCCCTGCCAGTGCCCTATGCCCTGTGCAGCTGCATCCTGGTCAGCCCACCCTGTCTGAGATATACCCATGGTCCCTTGCTATCATTATGCACATTAGCAGGCCAATACTGGCAACAGTGCTGGCAGTGTGGGCTGTGGAAGGGGCTTGCAGCCAGCACCCACTGTATAGACCAGGGGTGGGCACCTCAGGTCCTGGAGGGCCGCAGACCAGTCAGGTTTTCGGGATATCCCTAATGAACATGCATGAGATATATATGCATTAGAGATATCCTGCCAACCTGACTGGTTTGTGGCCCTCCAGGGCTGGATTTGGAGACCCCTGCCTTACACCTCTGTCATTTAAGATTGTGAGTGGGCAAGGTACAGATGTCCTAGACATCGAAAGGGTATATAGAATGTGTCACATTCCTCCTCGATTCTCACCACCACCAAAAAGTTGTCTAATAGACAATTTTTTGGTGGTGGTGAGAAGTGAGGAGGACTGTGACAAATTATATCTAACCTTTTTGATGTCTTGGACATCTGCACCTTGTCCACTCACAATCTTAAATGACAGAGGTGTAAGGCAGGGGTCTCCAGATCCAGCCCTGGAGGGCCACAAACCAGTCAGGTTGGCAGGATATCTCTAATGCATATATATCTCATGCATATTCATTAGAGATATCCCGAAAACCTGACTGGTCTGCGGCCCTCCAGGACCAAGTTTGCCCACCCCTGGTATAGACAGACACACACTTCCACACCTATGCCAGCATGGTGCTACTATTGAGGAGGTAATTAGCCTTGGCTACCAAACCTGTCCTAGGCACGGCAAGGCATGGATATGGTACGCAGTACTGCTGGGGGTCACTCCCCAGGGTGGTAAACACCGTCAGAGGCCAGTCCTGGAGCACGCCCCGCAAACACCTAACAGATTGTTCTGATGGGGTCAACTAGCAGTATGTGCGTAATGTATGGATATCTATCTGCCAGTACTCCTAGCAAACGTCTCAGAGCTGTGTACCGTATACCTCAGGTGTAGGGTGACATTGCTAAGGTATGCAGGTGCTAGTATTGGGAGATGCACGCAGGGTCCACTGTTCTGCCTCTCCAGGACTCCAGGAGACATTGGCCAATGGGGCCTGTGGGTGTGGATGTGGGTGTGTCTGCCCCTGTTGGCTGCTGTTTTACGGCAGAGATTCCCAACCCCAGTCCAGGTCTGCATCACACTGTTCGTGTTTTCCTGCTGTCCCTCATGAATATGCATGAGCTACATCTACATGCCATGGGGGTGGTGCATAGATATACAGCACAGGCATTTGTATGAGTGGCAGCATGGAACCTGACTGGTGTGTGGCACACCAGGAATGCATTTGGGAGAGTCTGCTCTAGGTACTGCCCCTGTTCATTGTGTCTGTGCTCAGTGGGGTAAAAGATAGACGTATTACCATTGCATATGTCCTCGACACAAAAGGTGTGTCCTTACTATCACTGTGTAGGTGTGGGAAAAATATGTGGCTAGGATTGGCAGAAGCCCCAGCTGGGCTTTGAACCTGTGACCTTCTGTTCTTGCATGCACTGTCTGTGTGCACTGCACCACCGTGTAGCCACAGATTGGCTGGTTTCCCTGGAATGTCCATGACTGTGGATCCGGCAGGGCCTGTCTGTTGCAGTGAACTGTGCCAGCCTGCACATGGCTAGGCCTCTGTCTTCTGTGGCTAGCAGCCACTGCCCCCTGCACCACATGTACTCGTCCGCCAACATGCTGGCATGAGCTGCTCTAAGAAACAGCAGATGACCAGATTGCAATGTGGCAGTACGGGACTGCATTTGGGGGATTTGGCTGTAGGTAATGCCCATTGTTGTTGTGTTTTTGCAGTGTTGTGTAAAATATGGGTGTTTTCCCCATGCTTATGTTCCCTGCAATACAGGGGTGTCTGTGCTATCTTTGTTTAGTGGTGGGTAAAATATAGGGGCTGGGCTGTGCCCCAGCTGGGATTTGAACCTCTGACCCTCAGGTCCTAGCTCTGTCTGCTGCACCACACTATGGCCACAGAAACAATGCAGCCCCTGGAGGTAGTATACCTGGCAGGATGGAGTCACAAACCCTGCTCTACGCATTTTTACTGTGGGCACATGCACTCTGTCTGGTGACAAACGTGCACATAAACCCCGGAAATGACCACAGACACTGGGGGACAATATATCACCACGCTGGGCAAAAGTGATATTAATGGGCAACCATAGCAAACACTCCCAAGAAAGCTCCAAAAAGGACATTTGTTTTGGATGAGTCTCCGCTCCGTAGACCCTTCCAATATTCATTTCTTCTTTCTGGAGCTTTCCTGGGTGTGTTTTCTATATTTGCCCATTACTATAACTGTTCCCCAGCTGCATTACTATTTGTGATATTTTTGTTGTGGTGACTTTCTAGAAAATAGGGGAAAGCCGACAGTCACCCAGGAGCGCATGGTTCGGACAAAGGTATCCTTGAAGGATACTACCAAAAACAGTGAGGTTCCAAAAGGGAGTATAGTAGCCCAAATGCCCTTGAGTAAGGAGCAGACAGAGCATAAAGATTCCCAATTACCCATGCCTACCAATAGCCAGATTAATAGTAATAAAATTAATAAAATATAGTCACTAAAATGCTTGTATGCCAATGCTAGATGTCTAAACAATAAGATGGGAGAATTAGAATATATAGCACTAAATGAGAGGTTAGATATGATTGCACTCTCAGAGACATAGTGGAAGGAGGATAACCAGTGGGACACTGTGATACCTGGATACAAACTATATCGTAATGATAGAGCTGAACAAATTGGTGGAGGGGTTGCGCTCTATGTTAAAGAGGGCATTGAGTCAGAAAGGATTAAAGTTTTGCAGGGAACACAATTTGCTGTAGAATCTCTATGGATTGAAATTCCATTTATGAAGGGGAAGGTGATGGCAGTGGGAGTATACTATCGACCGCCTGGCCAGAATGAACAAATGGATGATGAAATGCTCAAAGAAATCAAGGAAGCTAACAAAAGCCACAACAGAGTAGTAATAATGGGTGATTTCAATTACCCCGGTATCGACTGGGACAGTCTCACAGCAGGACAAGCTAAAGAGATAAAGTTTCTAGATGAAATAAATGACTGCTTCTTGGAGCAGCTGATTCATGAACCAACCAGAGGGGAAGCCATACTGGACCTAGTCCTTAGTGGAATGCCAGATCTGGTGCAAGAAATAAGGGTGTTGGGACCACTTGGCAATAGTGATCATAGTATGATCATGTTTGATTTAATCAGTGGAGGACAGATAGTAAAGGAATCCACAGTACTACCTTTTAACTTTCAAAAGGGAGACTATGATAGAATGAGGAATATAGTTTGGAAAAAACTAAAAGGAGCGGTTCCAAAGGTTAAAGACTTACAGCAAGCTTGGGTGTTATTTAAAAATACTATCCTCGAAGCCCAGACCAGCTGTATTCCACGCATTAAGAAAAGTGGAAGAAAGTCCAAAAAACTGCCAGCATGGTTTAAAGGTGAGGTCAGAGAGGCTGTTGCTGCCAAAAGAGCAACCTTCAGGACATGGAAAAAAGAGCCAAATGATGAAAACTGGAAACAACACAAGCACTGGCAAGTTAAATGCAAAGCATTGATAAGGCAGGCAAAGCGGGAATTTGAGAAGAAACTTGCTACGGAAGCAAAAACACGAAATAAAGACTTTTTCAAGTACATTCGTAGCAAAAGGCCTGTGAGAGAGTCAATTGGACCATTAGATGATAGAGGGGTAAAAGGGGCAGTAATAGGGGACAAGGCTATAGCAGAGAGACTGAATGAATTCTTTGCTTCGGTCTTTACTGAGGAAGATGTAGGGATGTTACCCAAGACTGAAGTGGTATTTAAAGGTGATACTGCAGAGGAATTGAGAGAAATATCGCTACACCGGGAAGATATATTACAACTATTTGATAAACTGATTAGTAGCAAATCACCTGGACCGGATGGTATACATCCCAGAGTGTTGAAAGAACTGAAATATGAGATTGCAGACCTGCTATTGGTAATCTGTGAACTTTCATTAAAATCATCTGTAATACCTGAAGATTAGAGGGTCGCCAACGTAACACCAATTTTTAAAAAGGGTTCCAGTGGTGACCCGGGAAAATTACAGACCGGTGAGCCTGACGTCAGTACCAGGGAAAATGGTAGAAACCATCATAAAGAACAAAATTACACAGCATGTAGATAGTCATGGCCTAATGGGAGACAGCCAACATGGCTTTAGACAAGGAAGATCTTGTCTTATTAATCTGATCTGTTTTTTTGAAGGTGTGCATAAACAGGTAGACAAAGGTGAGTCGGTTGATATAGTGTATCTGGACTTTCAGAAAGCTTTTGACAAGGTCCCCCATCAGAGACTTTTGGCAAAGCTAAAAAGTCATGGGATAGGAGGCAGTGTACTATTGTGGATCGGGAACTGGTTAAAAGATAGAAAGCAGAGGGTAGGGCTAAATGGCCAATATTCCCAATGGAAAAAGGTGAATAGTGGAGTACCCCAGGGATCTGTACTGGGTCCCCTACTTTTTGACATATTCATAAATGACCTGGAAAAAGGAATAACTAGTGAGGTTATCAAATTTGCAGATGACACAAAACTGTTTAAAGTTGTTAAAACCCAAGAGGATTGTGGAAAACTGCAGGAGGATCTGGATAAATTGGAAGACTGGGCATCCAAATGGCAGATGAAATTTAATGTGGACAAGTGCAAAGTTATGCACCTAGGAAAGAACAACCCACACTATAGTTACACGATGCAAGGCTCCACATTAGAAACCACCACCCAGGAAAAAGATTTAGGAGTCATCGTGGATAACATGTTAAAACCCTCCGCCCAGTGTGCAGCGGCGGCCAAGAAAGCAAATAGAATGCTAGGTATCATAAGGAAAGGGATGGAGAATAAAACAAAGGATATTATAATGCCTCTGTATCGCTCCATGGTACGACCGCACCTTGAATATTGTGTGCAATTCTGGTCACCGTATCTTAAAAAGGACATAGAGTTATTAGAAAAAGTACAGAGAAGAGCCACCAAATTGGTGAAGGGGATGGAAGGCTACTCCTATGAAGAGAGGCTAAAAAGGTTAGGGCTCTTTAACCTGGAAAAGAGACGGCTGAGGGGAGATATGATAGAGGTCTATAAATTAATGAATGGAGTGGAACGGATAAACGTGGATCAATTGTTTACGCTATCAGAATATAGAAGGACTAGGGGACATGTAATGAAGCTACAGGGTAAACTATTTAAGACAAATAAGAGAAAATATTTCTTCACTCAACGTGTAATCAAACTCTGGAATCTGTTACCGGAGGATGTAGTAAGGGCTGTTAGTATAGCTGGGTTTAAAAAAGGTTTGGACAAATTCCTGGAGGAAAGGTCCATAAACCACTTTTAAAAAGGGACCCAGGATATCAATGCTTGACCTAGTACAAGCACTGCAGAACCTGTGTCTTTTGGGGAAACTGCTAGGTACGTATGACCTAGATTGGCCACTGTTGGAAACAGGATACTGGGCTTGATGGACCTCGGTTTGACCCAGTATGGCATTTCTTATGTTCTTATGTTCTTATGTTCTATTTTTATTTTCACTTTTGTGCTGTGCACATGTATCACACTGCTCACGTTTTGCAGATTTCCCCGATTTTGCTGTACATTGCTGACGGAAATGGTTTCTCTTCCCTTTAAATGCCCTCTACCGCGAGTGTTTCACTCGCGGTAGTTTTGCTTTGGGATTCGGCCCCGATAATGTGCGTGGAGCCTCTCCCCTCCCCTTCCCCGCCCATTAAACCCGTCTCTCCGCCCCTCAGGAACCTTCCTCCGCCCTCCGTTAGCCGTTCCACGCCTCTATCGGACATTTGCGGGCCTGTACTTGTGCGGGGCCCGTTATTGTGCCGCGCACCTGTGCAGGGGTGACACGCACGATTGCGGGGCGTTTAAGCGCTCTTAAGTACCGCTTTTAGTGCGCTATTTTGCGGCGCGCAAATTAGCGGTTTTTAGTAAACATGCCCCTAAGTATCTCTATGGCTTTGGCCACTGCTTTATCACATTGTTTCTCCATACTGACATCATCATACACTATCACTTCAAGGTCTCTCTCCTGGTTCATGCACATTAGTCTCTCCCGCACTATCACATACAATTCCTTTGGATTTCTGCATCCCAAATATGTCACTTTGCATCTTTTTTCACATTAAAGATTAACTGTTTATTTCAATGTGAAAGAACAAATTAAAGGGGAGGGGGGTTCCTCCTTCCTAATTCCTAAATAGGATGTGCTCATGTGCAGATTCCCCCTTCAAGAATCACACAACTCCAACCAGAATACATCCACATCAATTATCAGTGTTAAAGTGTTTCTTAACAAGAGCCACAAAATACCTCATTACTCTATAACCACCCTTCTGGAATGGGTGCTACTATTATAACTGCAAAACTTTGAATGATGCAACCTGGTGATGATCCATATGTATCAAGCAGAGGTCAGCAGCCAGGCCAGAAGGGCTGCTTTTCAGTTATTCTTGTCAATGAAGAAAGGAAACATTTCTGGAATGGTAAGTGCCAGTTCCAGAGGGATGGATGTGGCTTATTGGATATGTTCCAGAGGAAATATGGGGGGAGGAACAATTTGCTGAAGGAGACTGATTGTTGTAAGGAGATTCCCTTGAAGAGTCAGTCATTGCTGTCAGAGGGGAGGGGAGAGGTGGGAGAGGGCATCAGGAGAGGATGTCCTATAGAGGCTGTATTATGCTGGGAGATAATAAGGACATAAGAAATGCCTTACTGAGTCAGACCAAGGTCCATCAAGCCCACTATCCTGTTTCCAAAAGTGGCCAATCTAGGTCACAAATAGCTGGCAGGTTCCCAAAGATGCACATATAGTCTTGAAGGACTACTAAAAGGGACTGCTTCAAATGGAAGTAGATCTACACTTGTGAGTATAATCTTCTGGAATAAACTCTAAATTTTGGGGTAAAAGAAACTTCTTGGTGTTAAAGCTGATAAATCTGAGTATTTTAGAGTTCAGTGTTTTTGCTGAGTCAGTCTGGTCTTAGTATTTGTATTTAAGTCAAAGCAGAGTATAGATTAGCATAGAACATAAAATAATAATAAATAGACTTTGAAATAAATTTGTTTCCAGAGAGCTTTTTTTATTTAAATCAAACCAGAATAAAGCTTAGCATACAAGTTGAATAGTCTGAGTAGAAAAAAACCAAATTGTTTCTAATGACCTTTACAAAGAGCCATCCAATTAGGAGGCCTAAAGATCTGTGAAGTTGCCTTAAACAGGTGTTCAAGGCAAGTGACAGATCAAAGGGGCAATTTAAAAGGCCCCTTCTATCAAACCAAGGGCTGTGTGAATCACACAGGAAATTGGTAAGAACTTACCTCAGAAGCATAGGACAGGGCAATGTGTAGCAGACAATTTTTAATAAGTCTTCTTTCCCTCCCTGACTCCCACCCACATGGGATTATCATAGCTTTATAGGTGCTTAAACCTCTTAAGGGGAAGGAGGTGCCCATATTCAATCTCACGTCCAGCTGTTTATCCTCATCAGGCATACAATAAGGACCTGAGATTAATTAATCTTGAGTTGAACAAAATTCATTAAACATATTAGCAAGTATCCCCAGCAAAACCTAAGTAAGTAAACAACTTAAATACCTAAACACAATCTTAAAACTAAGATGCAGACAGCAGTCCAGCAGCGAGATGGGGGCTTTCCAGTCTTTTGCATTGAGTGTCACATATATGATTTTCTCCCAGTTGATTAGGGGGTCTTAGGTGTGCACTAGGTGCAAGGAGCTCTTTGCTCTCAGGGAATGAGCCCAATTTCTAGAGACTAGAATAGCAGACTTGGAGGACATAAGGAAGACAGAGAGGTACATAGACAAGACCTACAGGGATGTAGTACTGAAGTCCCACCTCCAGTCTAATAACATCCCTGTTACCATGGAGGAGAGAGGTCACAGTACAAGAGAGCATCACCCTGGTGAGACAGGAATTTATCCTTTAGCTAGTACCTGTCTTATAGGTGATGTAATATACTCCTTGAACTGAGGAGGATTCTCCAGGGCCATGTGCCCATGGGGGAAGGGTTAGGACAGTAGTTACAGTTGGGGGTTCAATCATTAGGCATGTGGATAGCTGGATACGAGGATCGCCTGGTAACATGCCTGCCTGGTGCGAAGGTAACAGACCTCATGCACCACTTATACAAGGTCTTAGATAGTGCTGGGGAAGAGTCTGCTGTCTTGGTACATGTTGATATCAATGACATAGGAAAGTGTGGTAGGGAGGTTCTGGAGGCCAAATTTAGGCTTTTAGGTAGGAAGTTGAAATCCAGAACTTTCAGGGTAGCATTCTCTGAAATGGTTCTCATTCCATGCACTGGACCCAAAAGACAGGTAGAACTCCAGAGTCCCAATGCATGGATGAGACGATGGTGCAAGGTTGAGGGTTTTGGATTTGTTAGGAACTGGGCAACATTCTGTGGAAAGAAGGGGATTTTCTGAAGGCTCCCCCTTAACTGGGATGGAACCAGACTGCTACCATTAAACTTTAAAAATGAGATAGAGCAGCTTTTAAACTAGATAATAGGGGAAGGCCAACAGTCGCCCAAGAGCACATGTTTTGGAACAAAGTATCCTTGAAGGACACTAGTGAAAGATTGAAGTTAGGGCATATCGACAGAGAGGTTCCAGTAAAGACAAAAGTAACTCAAATGCCCTTAAGTACAGAAAGGACAGAGTTTAAATATTCCAAATTACCCCTGCCTACTGATAACAAGATTAATATAATAAAATATAGCCTCTAAAATGCTTGTATGCAAATGCTAGAAGTCTAAAATATAAGATGGGAGAGTTAGAATGTATAGCACTAAATAAGAGGTTAGATATGATTGGTATCTCAGAGACATGGTGGAAGGAGGACAATCAGTGAGACACTGTGATACCTGGTTACAAACTATATCATAATGATAGAGCAGATAAAATTAGTGGAGGGGTTGTACTCTATTTTAGAAAGGGCATTGAGTCACAAATGATTAAAGTTTTGCAGAAACAATATACACTGTAGAATCTCTATGGATTGAAATTCAATGTAAAAAGGGAAAGGGGAAAGTGATGGCAGTGGGAGTGTACTATTGGCCGCCTGACCAGAATGAACAAATAGATGATGAAATGCTCAAAGAAATCAAGGAAGTTAACAAAAGTTACAACATAGTAATACTGGGTGATTTCAGTTACCCTGGTATCGAATGGGTCAGTGTCACAGCAGGGCATGCTAGGGAGATAAAGTTTCTAGATGAAATAAAGGACTGTTTTTTTGCAGCAGCAGGTTCATGAAGCAACAAGAGGAGAAGCCATTTTGGACTTAGTCCTTAATGCTACACAGGATTTGGTGCAAGAGATAAGGGAGTTGTGGCCACTTGGCAATAGTGATCATAGCATGATCACATTTGATTTAATAAATGGAGGAAGCACGGCAAGGAAATCCAGAGTACTACCTTTTAATTTTCAAAAGGGAGACTATGATAAAATGAGGAAAATAGTTAAGAAAAACTAAAAGGAACAGTTGCATAGATTAAAAATTTACATCAAGCATGGACATTGTTTAAAAATACTATGTTGGAAGCCCAGACCAGTTGTATTCCACGCTTTAAGAAAAGTGGAAGGGAGTCCAAAAAACTGCCAGCATGGTTTAAAAGTGAGGTCAGAGAGGCTGTTGCTGCCAAAAAAAAGGATCTTTCAGGAAATGGAAAAAAGAACCAAATGACAAAAATTGGAAACAACTTAAGAACTGACAAGTTAGATGGAAGACATTAATAAAGTAGGCAAAGAGAGAATTTGAGAAGCTTGCTATAGAAGCAAAAACACAAAAAGTCTTTTTCAAGTACATTCATAGCAAAAAAAAAAACCTGTGAGTCAGTTGAGCCATTCGATGACAGAGGGGTAAAAGGGGCACTAAGAGGGGACAAGACTATAGAGGAGAGACTGAATAAATTCTTTGCTTCAGTCTTTACTGAGGAAGATGTAGGGATGATACCCATGACTGAAAGGTGATGCCACAGAAGAACTGAAAGAAATATCAATACACTGAGAAGATATATTACAACTATTTGATAAACTGAAGAGTAACAAATCACTTGGACCGGATGGTATACATCCAAGGGTGTTGAAAGAACTGAAATATGAGATTGCAGACTTACTATTATTAATCTGTGAAACTATCATTAAAATCATCTGTAATACCTGAAGATTGGATGATGGCCAATGTAATGCCAATTGTTAAAAAGGTTCCAGGGATGATCCGGGAAAATACAGACCTGTGAGCCTGACGTCAGTACTAAGAAAAAAAATATGGTAGAAACTATTATAAAGAACAAAATTACTGAACATGTAGATAGTTATGGCTTAATGAGAGACAGCCAACATGGCTTTAGCCAAGAAAGGTCTTGTCTTACTAATCTGTAATATTTTTTTGAAGGTGTGAATAAACAGGTAGACAAAGATGAGTCAGTTGATATAATGTATCTGGATTTTCAGAAAGCCTTTGACCATGTCCCTCATGAGAGACTCTTGGCAAAATTTAAAATTCATGGGATAGGAGGAAGTGTGCTATTATGGATCAGGAACTGATTAAAAGAGATAAAGCAGATGGTAGGGCTAAATGGCCAATTTTCCCAATAAAGGTGAATATTGGAGTATCCCAGGGATTTTTGCAGGGTCCGCTGCTTTTTAACATATTCATAAATGACTTGGAAATGGGAATAACGAGTGAGGTAATCAAATTTGCAGATGACACAAAATTATTCAAAGTTTTTAAAACCTAAGAGGTTTGTGAAATATTTCAAGAGGACCAAGGTGCTCTTGTTTCCCAGGATTTCCTGTTTCCCATCAGTGCCATGGGATCAGCTTTAACAGAGCCGCAGTTAAGGGAAACACTGCCCCTTCACCGCGGCTCTGCAAAGCGGAGCCAGCAAAACCAGGGGGAACCAGCAGACTCTCCGGGGGGCGGCCGCGGGGCTCCTCATTCTGCCGCTGCTGTCATTGGAGCAGCAGCGGCAGTTGCTTCTTAGGCGAGAGGTTTATTTGTTCAATTTCCCTGGGTTGGGGGGGGGAGGAGGGATCTAGGACTGGAACTGGGCTGATGGGGGGGTAGGACAGGAACTGGTCTGATTGGGGGGTTTAGAACTGGAAATGGGCTGATGGGGGGTTAGGACTGGTAATGGGCTATGGGGGGGTTAGAACAGGAAATGGGCTGATGGGGGTTAGTACTGGAAATGGGCTGATCGGGAGGGGGGCTAGGACTGGTAATGGTCTATGGGGGGTTAGAATTGGAAATGGGCTGATGGGGGGGTAAGGACTAGAAATCGACTGATGGGGGTTTAGACCTGGAAACGGACTGATCAGGAGGGGGCTAGGACTGGTAATGGGCTATCGGGGTGTTAGAACTGGAAATGGGCTGATGGGGGGTTAGGACTGGTAATGTATTATGAGGGGGTTAGAACTGGAAATGGGCTGATGGGGTTTAGAACTGGAAATGGACTGATCAGGAGGGGGTTAGGACGGGTAATGGGCTATCGGGGGGGGGGTTTAGAACGGGAAATGGGCTGATGGGGGCTTAGGACTGGAAATGGGCTGATCGGAGGGGGCTAGGACTGGTAATGGGCTATCGGGGGAGGGCTAGGACTGGAAATGGACTGATGGGGGTTTAGAACTGGAAATGGGCTGATGGGGGTTAGGACTGGTATTGGGTTATGGGGGAGACGAGGACAGGAAATGGGCTGATTGGGGTGCTAGGACTGAAAATGGACTTATTAGAGGGTTACGACTGGTAATGGGCTGATTGGGGGGCTAGGACTGGGGTGGGCTGATAAAGGGGATAGGACTAGAAATGAGCTGGGACAGGAAATGGGCTAATAGGGGAGGGGAGGAGAGTGCTTCTGGCCCTGGAAGAAAACTAGGGGCTAGGGCTACAAATGGGCTGATGCGTGGGGATGGTAGAATAGGACTGGAAGGGAGCAGATACTGAGAGGGTCTGCCAGGGGAAGGATGGGGCAGGAAGGGAAGGAGGGGGCTGGAAAGGAGCTGACACCTGGAATGTACCAAAGGGGGACTTTAACGGAGCTGACACTTGGGGATGGGAGTGGTAGGTAGCTGGGTAATAGCGAGGAGGCTGGAAGGGAGCTGACATGTGAATGGCAGTGGAAGAGAGATGGGAAGAGGGTAGGGTGACTGGAAGGGAGCTGACTGGGGGGTGGCACTGAGAGTGAACCTGAGCTGATACCTTGGATGGTATTTGGACTAGAAGGGGCTGGACAGTGGGAAAGGAGGGGGACTGGAAGGGAATGGACACAAGTGGCAGTCATGGGAATGCAAGGTGGTTGACATTGGAAGGTACTGAGAGGGGAGGACTGGAAAGGGGACTGATTCTGGGGAGGTTCACTGAAACTGGAAATGGGCTGATGGAAGGAAGTGAAGAAATCAAAGAAGAGATAAGAAATGGCAGATGGACCATGGACCATGGACCACAGAAAGAGAGCTAAGAGAAGACAGGAAAGCAGAAGTCTCAGATCGGGACCAACATGATCAGAGAATAAAATGGTCAGACAACAAAGGTAGAAAAAATTATTTTATTTAATTTTGGTGATTGGACTTTGTGCTATTTTTATATTTTACACAGTATTGGGGAACTGCATCTCTTATTTATCTGATGTTGCACTGCATGTGGACTCTGGCTTCTTGGGGTTTCAGTTTAAATTTTGTCTACATATTTTAATCTTTACTTTAAATTGTGGTTACTTATTCTGAACTTGGTGAGGGTCGATGTTGTGCGTGTGTGACTGAGCCTCATGCTAGTAATTACAGTGACACTTTTTTTGGAAGGGCTCCTTATGTGACTTTTGGAAGTTTGTGCTGATATGGTATGATATGATAGGTTTGCTTTTTGTTGTAGGGTTTCTTATTAGTTCACAATATGCCTGGTACTGGAGAATAGTGGTTGTTGTTGTTAGTGAGATGATCAGAATCAGATTTTTTTTTTTAAATATTGAGTTCTGTGGGTGAATGTCCTGGTTCTGCTCTGCACCTACTGTGGATGCAAAATATATGTTGAAAAAGAAAAAGGGAGAAACATAACACAGTTTATAACACAATAAAAATAGGTTATAATTTAGTTTTATAAACTGTGCTACTGATTCTTGCTGTCTTTTAGTTCCTTGGTGTGGAAACAGGACCGTACCTAGCCCTGTGCAAGCAGTGCAGCAGCACAGGGCACAAAGGCTTGGGGGGCGCATTTCGGCTCTCTGCTGTTGCCCTGCTGCCGCTGGCAGGACAATAGCAGGCAGTTAAAATGTGCCCAAAGCCTTTTCACAGCACTTTAAGCAGGTCTGGTCCCTCCCTTCTCCGACACAATGTCAGTGCAGGGAGGGACAGATCTGCTTAGAGTGCCGGTGCCTTTCAGATTGAGTGCATGCCCCCCTCCTCCTCCCCATACCTCCATGCAGCGCTGCCTGCTTTTTCACTGCTGCCGCCACCGCCGTGAAAAAAACAGAGGGTGGCAGCAGCAGGGAAAGAGCAGGCAGCGCTGGATGGCGGTATGGGGGAGAGGGGGGCGTGCACCCGAGTTGCAAGTTGCACAAGGCACGATTGCAATTCAATACGGCCCTGTGTGCAAACATCTTGTATTTCCTCAATCTAATCTAATCAGCTTTTTGATTTGGTTCAGTCTCTGATTGGATTTCTGAAAAAGCCCTGCCCCCTCTAAGGTGGTAGGGGGGGGGGCACCATCTCATTCTTCGCCTCAGGCAGCAGACTGCCTTGAGCTGCCCCTGCTTTCTGTTTTATATTTCAGCATTTTGACATCCCTGCCATGCTTAGCTTGCTGCACCAGCTCTGCATTATGTGCAGTGCCCTGCACTAGCAATGCAGCCCAAACCTGAGTTACTAGCATGAGGCTTAGTAAATATAGCTTTAACTTTGTACTTGTGGCCATAGAGGATTATGGGACTTGCCCAACATCGCAAGGAGCAGCAGTGGGATTTGAACTTAACGTCTCTCAGTTCAGTCTACTGCTTTAACAATTAGGCTATTCCACTACTCCTGATCAACATTAATATACCTAACTACTTGGATTTTCAAGATATCCACAATGAACCTGAATAAAATAGATCTGCAAACTGTGGACTAGTGTATTCATATTCATTGCTGATATTACAGATTTGCACACAACAAACATTTTCAGTTTATTTTTAGTTCAGTTTCAAACCATTTTTGTTCATTTCACAAACTCACTTTCAAACAAAACAAGGAGCACCGCTCTTGCAACTAACCACAGGATGCACAATGAGCAAGAGTCAAAGAACGTCAGGATAAATTCAAAGTTCCTTTATTGAAGTAGTCCCCAACGCGTTTCGATCTAATCTGTTACTCCCTGAGGAAGGCAATTTATGCCAAAACGCGTTGGGGACTACTTCAATAAAGGAACTTTGAATTTATCCTGACGTTCTTTGACTCTTGCTCATTGTGCATCCCACAAACTCACTTTCATACAAATTTTAATATAAAATAGAACTTTTCAATGCAAGCTAATTGACTTAATGTGCTTTAGCGTGCACTAAATTTTTAAAGACATGCTAAAGAACTAAATATTAAGTAATGAATACATATCTGACTGATTTATTGCATTCTGATAAATGGTGAAATCACTCATGAAACAGTTGCCATATCCCCCCTGTAGCAGCATTTATAGCTGAAGCCAGTAGCAAAGATGATTTCATGTAACTAGAATAATTGTGGTTTCATTGGGTCTGAATTTTATTTACATAAGCCACTGTTTCCTAATCTTCTCCTGGAGGTATACATAACCAGTGAGATTTTGAGGACATTCATAATGAACATCCATGAGGGGATTTGCATATATTGGAAACCTGGTTTATGCAAATCTAATACATATTCATTCTGGCAATCCAGAAATTCAACCAACTAGGTGTAGCTTTAGTATAGGGTTGAGAAATAGTGCTCCAAAGGCATAATCTGAGTAGTGTCACGCCCCAGCCCTCTGCCAAAGGCTTAGAGGGGTAGGGGTGCCATTAACTTCTCTTATAAAAGGTTGAATAAACTATTTTTCCCAGTGAAGCATGCTGGGAGTTGTAGTTTTGGCCTTCTAAGATGAAGTCTAGTCATGAAACCAAAAGTAAAGGCAAATGACAACATTTATTCCCCAAACGCAAACAAAGTCCATGTAGACTGTAACAGGATACTTCTCCATTCATTCGCTCAAGGTTATTTACAACTTAGGCTGGATGAGCTTCACAGTCATTAATTATAGGCAGCTGCTTATCAATATAAGGATAAATTGTACCTGAAGCTGTGGACACTTCTCCCTGGCTGTGTTCACCAGTCTCCCTCCAGCTTCTGGGGAACAGTCCCTGGTTCACTTCCCTGAATTCCTTCCTGGAGCTCTGCCACGGCTCCCTGTTCCAGGCCTGGCTCCTTTGACTCCTGTGCTGAGTCCTGGGCTCCCACCTCTGAACTCTCTGAACCTTCTGAACAGGAACTGGGGCTTGAAGCCTTCTCTGCTCTCTCTCTCCTCCAGTGCTCTCTCCCTCCGGGCTCTCTCCTCCCAGGCTCTCTCCACCCAAACTCTCTTCTCCTTCCCTGCTTTCTCTCTAGCCAAGGTTTATATCCCTGCTTCCTGGGCAGTGTCTCTCCCTCTCTGGACAGGTGCTTGCAATTATCTTCCAAGCCTGCAACTACGTCAGCAGAGCTTGGGTGTGGCAGCCTAGGTTCAGTTTCTCTTTGCTTGCTTTCTTTAGACAAAAGCTGAAACCTGTGCACTGAAGGGATGTCACTTTTCTTAAAAGCAAAATCATTAGTTTCTCCTATTTCCATAGGCTCACTACAAGCTCCCTTATCACAGTAGTCACAGTTCTAAATTACTTCTCTGTACTGATCTAGTGGGTTACTCTCGCGGTTCCATTTCAGAGATTATGACTCCAATATTCAAAATACTTTTCTGGGTAGCTTTGGGAGCTGCAAGGACAAATCTTTACTTTTTATAATTCCTTCTCCTTCTACCATTCAGCATTTAAATTGTGTCCAAAGAGACAGTGTGGGAGATGTTCTGGGGGTATGGTCTGCCTTCAGTCAGATTGTGCTACTACTTAGCTCTGGCTAAAGTTAATTGGGCAAGTCTGGGAAGGGTTGCCAGATACCCTAATGTTAACAGGATAATATTTATCTAGACATGTTTATTCTTTTATATTTTGTAGCACTGAAATGCCACCGATACCTAGATAAAATTAACTGGATAATCATATCCAGTTAATTTTACTTCTCACCATGGAACTAAATATCAGTGTCTATATATTTTGCTACTTTTTTTCTAGAAACTGCATATGTTCAGTGAGTGTTCAGTGCAGTGAGACTGAAGCTACAGATTGAGTTGTGAAGCAGCATGAGAGAGAACGTATCTGCGTGGAACAAGAAAGTGGCAGCAAAGTTGGTGGGGTTTCCGAGTTTCACCAGTGGAAGTAAAAAAATGGACACGCAACTGCAGCAGCATTAGCAGAAAGACAGACAGGTTTCTCAGGCAATGCCATCAGAGGGCGGCTAAAGTGAGCGAGGGAAGAAGTGTGGAAAGTAATAAAGGAAAGGGAGGGTGTGAATGAGAACAAAGGAAGGCAGAGAAGGTACATGAATGTAAAAAACGGGGGGAAGGGAAAGATGGGAGGGGTGACTAAGAGTGAAGTGAAAGTAGAGGAGTAAATGAAAGAGAAAGGAGAAGAGGAGGTGAGAAAGGGGAAGAATAGAATGAACTTCATGCATTCACACATTCATCCAAGCTTTTATGGTAAATATTAATAATGTTGCCTGCCTGAGTCTGCTGGCACCATTTGCAATAGAATCAGTGGGGCAAGTGCAAGGAATGCTTTCTCTAGTCCCATGAAGACAAAGAGGTACAGTAAGTGGGATTAGGTACTTTAGATTAAGAGATGGCTCAGGAAGGATTTTTGAGGGGAGGAGATGATTTTGTGGTGGTGGTTTGCCTCATTTTTTATAACAAAATAACTGAAATGTAACTTATTTTTCTTTCATTTTATCTTAAACAAAAGCACATCATTGCTATCAATGTCCATAAAGGCCATTTAAAAAAATGTAGACACAACTTGGATGTCCGAAAATGTGTATGTGGACATCCTTATCACTGAGACTCCAATGGAGTCATTTTACAAATGATTTTAAGACGTCTCTGCTGTGGGGATATCCAAGTAGGCAGGAGCTGTGGCAGAGCCATGTCTGGGGCAGTACACAGGACTTGGATGCTCCTGCTCAATTACAGAACCTTCAGGGACATCTGCAAGACTGTCAAAGTTTAGACCTGCTCCAGGTCTGAGTAGGCATCAGAAAAGTGGAGTGGAGGAGTAGCCTAATGGTTAGAGCATTGGCTTGAGAACCCAGAGAATATCATGGAACTGAAAACAATGACTATGATCATGAATGTAGCACAACATCCCTGTCTAATGTCAGACAAATCCTCCATGCCCAATAAGGTTTGATCAGAGCTACCCATTGTCTATTATTGTCCTTTTTTCTTTATCAGCATAATACTCACTCTATTTCAAGAAAATACTTTGTAAAGCAGAAGTCTGGCAGGAAAGGTGGAAGAGTTCAGACATGTTGTATTACCCCTGCTAATCCAGGCTTCTCTTACTATGCTGGATGTTCAAATGGCAGACAAAATTTAATGTGGACAAGGCAAAGTAATGCATCTAGGAAAGAAAAAAACTATCTATGGTTACACGATGCAAGGTTCCACATTAGGAGCCACCACCCAGGAAAAAGATTTAGGCGTCATCGTGGATAACATATTGAACCCTCTGCCCAGTGTGCAACAGCGGCCAAGAAAGCAAATAAAATGCTAGGAATAATAAGAAAAGGAATGGAGAATAAAACAAAGATATTATAATGTCTCTGTATCATTCCATGGTGCGACCGCACCTTGAATATTGTGTGCAATTCTGGTTGGCGTATCTTAAAAAGGATATAGAGGACTTTGAAAAGGTACAGAGAAGAGCCACCAAAATGGTAAAAGGGATGGAAGGATACCCCTATGAGGAGAGGTTTAAAAGATTAAGGTTTTTCAACCTGGAAAAGAGACAGCTGAGGGGAGATATGTTAGAGGTCTATAAATGAATGGAATGGAATGGGTAAATGTTGATTGATTCTTTGTGGCATCAAAAAGTAGAAAGACTTGAGGACATGCAATCAAACTACTGTGTAACCTATTTAAGACTAGTAAGAGAAAATATTTTTTCATTCAACGCGTAATCAAACTCTGGAATTTGTTACTGGAAGATGTAGTAAAATCTGTTAGTGTAACTGGGTTTAAAAAAGGCTTGGACAAGTTCCTGGAGGAAAGGTCTATAAACCATTATTAAAGAGGACCCTGGTAATCTACTGCTTGCCCCAATAGAAGCATTATGGAACCTGTGTGTCTTTTTGGGAAAACTGCTAGGTATTTGTGACTTGGATTGGACACCTTTGGAAACAATATGCCGGGCTTGATGGACCTTGGTCTGACCCAGTATGGCATTTCTTATGTTCTAATAAGCCAACTTCATGACAAGCATATTATACTCACAAACACTTGCAGGATGAGTGTTAATGTAAATAGACAAGGGTTGAGTTGAAAATATAATCTGTGAATTTACTGTACCTTTTCAATCTCTCCTCCCATTTGCTTCAGAACTACTTGAAGTTCACCGCCACTGTCTTGAATTTCTTTCCTTTCATACCCTTCTAGATCCATTGCAGTCTGGCTTTCATCCTCTACATTCCACAGAAACAGCTCTTGACAGTCCCAGTGACTTGTTCTTTGTCAAAACCAAGCGCCTTTACTCAAACCTCATCCTTCTTGATCTCTCTGCTACCTTTGACACTGTTGATTGCTACCTTCTCCTCGATACCCTGTCCTCGCTTGGATTTAAGGGCTCTATTCTGTCCTGGTTTTCTTCTTATCTCCTCTACTGTCATTGCACTTTCAGTGGTGTACCTTAGAGTTCTGTCTTGGAACTTCTACTTTTCTCTCTCTCTACACTCAGTCCCTCACTGCAATTATTTCCTTCCATGGTTTTTCAGTACCATCTTTATGCTGATAACTCTCATATCTACCTGTCTATGCTTGAAATCTCTCCAGGAATCCAGTTCTGGATTAATAACTGCTTATCCTACATTGCTGCCTGGATGTCTCACTGCTATCTGAAATTGAACATGAACAAAACTAAGCTCCTTATCTTTCCCCTAAACCCACCTTGCCCCTTCCTTCCTTCTCTATTTCTGTGGGTGACACTATACTCTGCTCCATTTCCTCAGCTCACAACCTTGGAGTCATCTCTGACTCTACTTTCCCTTTCTCTGGGCACATCCAACAGATGGCTAAAACCTGCCTCTTCTTTCTCTATAACATCAGCAAAATGTGTCCCTTCCTTTCTACTCACACTACTAAGCCCCTTATCCACTCACTAGTCACTCCCACCTTGACTACTGTAACCTTCTCCTCACTGGTCTCCCTCTGAGTCATCTCTCTCCCCTTCAATCTGTTCAAAACTTAGCTGTATGGCTTATCTTTCGTCAGGGTCACTGACTCCCTATCAGTTTCTGCATCCAATTCAAACTTCCAGTTCATTCTGCAGTTCCTCACTACCTTTCCTCTCTTATCTCACTTTACACTCGCCCTTGGGAACTCTGCTTCTCTGGTAGATCCCTTTTATCTGTGCCTTTCTCTGCCACTGCCAACGCCAGACTTTATTCATTCCATCTCGTTGCTCCATATGCCTGGAACAAGCTACCAGAGTCTATGCATCAGGCCCCCTCTCTAGCCCTATTCCAATCCAGGCTAAAAACACACATCTTTGAATTTGCTTTTGGCTCCTAATGCTCCTCACTCTCTTGTCCACTACTTATGTGTATCTTATCATACTCTAGTCCCAAATTCCACTATTTATTTATTTTTTTTACAACGTTTCTAAACTGCCTAATCATATAAGTTCAAAGCGGTACAAAAAAACATAACAAAATTAAAAATAGAAACACACAGAAAATCAAGCACCAAATGCCTGACAAAACAAATGACTCTTCAGCAGTCGACAAAAAGACAACATCTTGACACCCATGCCAAGAAGCTGGTAAATGATTCCACAAAACAGGCACAGCCAAAGCAAAAGCATAAGACCCTGTTACATGTAAACTAGGCTGAAAAGAAGGTGACAAAATAAGAGTATCACTCAACCACTGATGACTTGGATGCAAAGAAATATGCCAAAACAACAACTCTGCTGAACAAGCTGCAGACAAACCCACCTGAAGCTTAAAAACAATCCATTGCTGAATGGGTAACCAATACAGCGAACATAAACAAGGAGTAAAATGATCAAACATGTTTTACCTAAAATGACCCACACCACAGCATTCTGCCCTAATTGAAGAGCTGACAAAGTAGAAATGGGCAAACCTAATAACACCCCATTGGCATAATCAAAAGTCGGTGACAACACCACTTGAAACAGGGCAAGCAACAGCCAAAGTCGGCGTAAAAGCTGGATCTGAAAAAAGAAGAATGATGGACAAACTTAGCAACATGACCCCTCACATTCAAGCATGAACACAAAGTAATACCCAAATATACTATCTCCTGACAAATAGTAACCTTATGTTCATTCAACACCTCTATAGAAGCAACAAAAGACCTATCGCGAGATACAAACAAAACATCTGTCTTCCGATAATTAATGTGCAGACCATGCCGGGCAAACCAAAAAGAAACAACTTCCAAACAATACAGCAATGTTAAAGAAAAATACCCAACAGAAACAAACATCAAATGGCACATACACTAAAAAAGCATATATATGATAAAATGCGCCAAAACTCCGAAATAAGGCACACACAGGAGCCATGCATACATTAAACAAAGCAGATAATGCTGAACCCTGTGGCACACCACAATCTAAAGGAGTCCAGCCTGATATATCCGAACCTACTTAAACACCCGTCCGTCCTGTAACTTCCAATGAATGCAAACATTGCAAAACCCACACATGATTAATCGAATCAAAAGCCGCAGAAATATCAATAAATATCATTATAACCCCCATTTTCACCTGAACTTCAGTAACCTCCTCAGGTTTAGAAACTGCTAACACCTAATCAGGTGTTAGTTCCCTCCCTACCCACCCCGACTCCCACCCACCCCTAGTGAGCAGTCTTGCTTTATAGGGCACCTCCCCCTTTAACAAATCACAGAGAATTGGACGAGCACATTTTGAATATAATTAAATAGATTTAACTGCTTTTTCTCTGAAAGGACAGCTGCAAAACCGGCTGGTACTTGGTAGATCTCTCTCTTTTGCTTTAACAGATACCTAAGCTACACGAACAGAACAATGGCTGGGAAAAATCATATTGCTAAAGCTGTTGCCCCCGTTACAGCGTCTGCCTCGGTCCAGACAGAGGTCCTAATGCCAGTTGAAGGACCGGTTCCATGTGCAAGGTGCCTGCATGCTGAAGCTCTGAGGAAACAAGTGGAGTAACTCAGAGAGGAGGCAGCGAGGCTGAGGAGCATTCAAGACAGTGAGAAGTACATTGATGAGATGCTTCTTGCAGCAACCAAGCTCTCCAGCACAGGAGAAGATGGGTTCCAACAGAATGTCGATGGTTGGACACAAGTCACCAGAGCCTGCAAAATCACCAATCCAACTTCACCAGCCCTTGAATTGAAGAACCATTATGCAGCCCTGGAAGTGGAGGAGGTGAAAGCATCCCTGGAAAGGGAAGAACCAGAGTTCAAGTACCCCAAAGTTGCAGAATCAGTGACCAGAAGGAAACGAAGGGTAGTGGTGGTTGGAGACTCTCTTCTGAGGGGTACTGCCGACCAGACTTGATGTCCAAAGAGGTATGCTGTCTGCCTGGTGCCAAAATCCAAGATGTTACGGAGAGTTTGCCGAGACTCATCAAGCCCACTGACTTTTACCCAATGTTGCTAATCCATGTTGGAACAAATGATACTGCCAGGTATACCTCGGAACGTATCAAAAGTGACTTCATGGCTCTGGGACAGAGGGTGAAGCAGTTAGGTGCACAGGTGGTGTTCTCTTCAATCCTCCCTATTGAGGGTAAAGGCCAAGGCAGAGAGGCTCACATCCTGGAGATGAATGCATGGCTGCATGGATGGTGTTATCGAGAGCGTTTTGGTTTCCTAGACCATGGGATGCTGTTCCAAGGGTTGCAGAACAGAGATGGCATCCATCTGTCCAAGAAAGGTCAACGCATCATCGGTAGTAGACTGGCTAATTTACTGAAGAGGGCTTTAAACTAGATTCGTTGGGGATGGGTGAAGAAAGCCCCCAGGTAAGTGAAAGCCCCCAGGTAGGTGATACATTAAATACCTTTATGGAAATGGGTAACAGGGGTAACATATGGAAAGCAGTGTGTATTAATGCCCGTAGCATGGGAAATAAGATCCCTGAAGTTGAAGCTTTGGTGGGAGTGGCTGTCTTGGATTTAGTGGCAGTTACAGAAACATGGTTCACAGAAAACCATGACTGGGATGTAACTATACCTGGCTATACTTTATTCAGAAAGGACAGGGTAGGAAGAAGGGGAGGAGGAGTGGCATTATATGTAAAAACTACTGTTAAAGCTTTGGAATTACAGAGCCTAAAAGGGAGAGAGGAGGCATTGTGGGTTAAACTAGAAAGAGGGAAAGAGAAATCTATTTGCATTGGTGTGATATACAGACCTCCCTCACAAGAGGAAGAGGTGGACAGAGAGTTAATTGAAGACATACGCAGAATTGCTAGGAAAGGGGAAGTGCTACTGATAGGAGATTTCAATATGCCAGATGTTGATTGGCACATTCCTGCTGCAGTATCATCTAGAAGTAAGGAGATCCTGGATTCTCTACAGGGAGAACTATTCAGGCAATTGGTAACAGACCCCACACGTGAAGGGCCCATACTGGACTTGGTGCTTACCAATGGTGAAAGTGTTTCTGATGTCCTCACCTTGATACATAAAATATTATCCAATGAGTCTGCTCCGTGCCTCTCCCCTCTCCTTCCCTCATCCAATTGTAACAGAACACGCCGTTCTATCACCAAATATTTACTGGCCATTCCTATAAAAAAGAGACTCTGCAAACAATCTACAAGTAACAGGGCCTTCTCCCTCTATGCCCCATCCCTTTGGAACACCCTTCCTCATGAACTTCGGAACTGCTCCTCCCACGCTGAGTTCCGCAAAAAGTTAAAAACACACCTTTTCATTGAACATTTCTCCCTTCCACCTTAGCTTGAACCACTACACCTCCCTCCTACCCCTTCTGCAACACACATTTACTATTCATATGGCCCACTGTAAATTCACGTATAAATAATTGTAAATTTATTGTGTAAATAGCTGATCTTCGATCGATCATTGTAATTAGTTATGTTCAATTACATATATACTCATTGTTATATTGTTCCATGAAAAAGGTTGAAAAATACTGTTATGTTCTCTGTAAACCGTCTTGACTGGTAGAAAGACGGTATATAAAACTTGTTAAATAAATTAAATAAATGTTGTAGTGGGAGATCATTTTGCATCCAGTGATCACCAGATGGTGTGGTTCAGTATTAGGACTAGGACTGTTAGAATCCATTCCAAGGTGAGGATCTTAGACTTTAGGAAGACTAACTTTGCGAAGATGGGCCAATACCTCAGGGAGTCGTTAGTGGGATGGGAACAGCTGGGGGATGTAGAAAAACAGTGGGCAAAACTGAAAGGGTGTATTTTAAGGGAAACCAACCTTTTTGTTAAAATGGTAAATAAAGGCAAAAGGAAAAGGAGACCTCTATGGTTTTAGAAGGAAGTAGCTGAAAAAGTGAAGAAAAAGAGGGAGGCCTTCATGAAATACAAAAGATCACAGAGAGAGGAAGACAGGCATCTGTATTTGGAAAAACTTAGAGAAGCTAGCAAAGTAGTCAAGAAGACAAAGATTCAAAAGGAGGAGGAAATAGCCAATGCAATAAAATGGGGGGGGATAAGACATTTTTCAGATATATTAGTGAGAAGAGGAAGGGCAAAAGTGGTATTGTCAGACTCAAGGGTGCAGGGGGGGAATATGTAGAAGCTGATAAGGATAAAGCGGAATTGCTTAACAAATATTTTTGTTCTGTGTTCACAGATGAAGAACCAGGAGCAAGACCTCAGAAAACACCCACAAATACAGGGCCGGATTTACCTATACGCCATGTACGCCATGGTGTAGGGCCCACAGCTGGCAAGGGCCCACAAAAAGCTGCCGCGGCAGCATGGACGTTCCCGCAGGGCCCCCTCTACCCTGCCGAATCCCCGGCTGAGCCTCTCCGTGCCGGATTTGAGAGGCGCGAAGGGAGAGTGTCTCCCTCGCGTCTCTGTTAAGCCCGCAGGGGCTGATGGTAAATTTCCCATCAGCCCCTGCGGGCTTAACAGAGACGCGAGGGAGACACTCTCCCTTCGCGCCTCTCAAAGCCGTCGCGGAGGGAGGGATTCGGCAGGGCAGAGGGGGCCCCGCGGGACCGTCCATGCTGCCGTGGCCTTGGTAGCAGCCAGCGGTTTTGCTTTTTTAAAATTTTTATTTTACTTGAGCAGATGGGGGGGGGGGTAGGACTGGAAATGGGCTGGGGGGGTTAGGACTGGTAATTGGCTATGGGGGGGTTAAGACTGATAATGGGCTGTGGGCTGATGGGGGCTGTCTGGTAATGGGCTATGGGGGGGCTAGGACTGGAAATGGGCTGGGGGGGTTAAGACTGGAACTGGGCTGTTGGCGTTTGGACTGGTAATGGGCCGTGGGCTGTTGGGGGGGTTAGAACTGGTAATGGGCTTTGGGGGGGGGGTTAAGACTGATAATGGGCTGTGGGCTGTGGGGGGGGGTTAGAACTGGTAAGGGGTTAGGGGGGGGGTAAGACTGGTACTGGGCGGTGGGCTGATGGGGGCTGTCTGGTAATGGGCTATGGGGGGGGGCTAGGACTGGAAATGGGCTGGGGGGGGTAAGACTGGAGGTGGGCTGATGGGGTTAGGACTGGTAATGGGCTGTGGGCTGTTGGGGGGGTTAGAACTGGTAATGGGCTATGGGGGGTTAAGACTGATAATGGGCTCTGGGCTGTTGGGGGGGGGGTTAGAACTGGTAATGGGCTATGAGGGGGGTTACGACTGATAATGGGCTGTGGGCTGATGGGGGGCTGTCTGGTAATGGGCTATGGGGGGGCTAGGACTGGAAATGGGCTGGGGGGGTTAAGACTGGAGGTGGGCTAATGGGGTTAGGACTGGAAGTGGGCTGATGGAGGGTTAGGACTGGTAATGGGTTATAGGGGGGCTTAAACTGAAAATGGGGTGATGGGGAGTTAGGACTGGAAGTGGGTTGATGGGGGGGCTAGGACTGGTATTGGGTTGGGGGGTTGCTAGGACTGGAAATGGGCTGATGGGTGGCTAGGACTGGAAATGGGCTGATGCAGGGACTAGAAGGGAATGGATGCTGGGTGAGGCTGGAACTAGAAGGGAGCTGATGTTGAGGGAGGATTAGAATGGGATGGGGCTGGAAGAGTAAAATGGAGAAGGGAAAAATATTTTGTGTGGGAGGGATAAAAAATCTACAATTGGCCGGGTATTGGGAGAGTAAGTGGGGATTGAGGATGGAGGGGTAAAATTTGAGTGGATGAAATAGGAATGAGGAAAGAGCAAAAGGAGAAAGATTAGTATGTTAAAGCAGATGTAGAGAGAGAATGGAAAAAAACTAGAAGAGAGAAGAAAGGACAAATGGACAGCAGATGATGGAGAGTTAGCAGAAGACACGAAGAAACCAGAAGAAAGTGGCTGGAGCAATTGCAGCTGAAAAAAATGCACAAAAGGTAGAAAAATATCTCTTTATTTTGAATTTATTAATTGGAATATGTCAGCTCTGGTAAATGTGCACCATTAACGTCTGCGCTTTGTTTAGAGCAAATTAATGTATAGTTTTATTTCTACAGTGTTGTACATTCCAAGTTTGGCTTTTGGGATTCCCAGTTTAATTATTGTCTTCCTGTTTCTAAATTGTGATTACTTGTTTGGTGATGGTCTATGTTCTGCATGTGTAACTGAGCTGAGGTGTTCTGTTTATATAATTCCTATTTGACATTGCCACTTGTTCTCTTTCCCCAGTAGGTCATGTATTGTTGTTCTCTGAAATGTATTGGTTTAATATTTGCAGTGTTGCCTTTTGATTGGTAGAGTATGGTGCTTTGTGAGTCCTGGTAGTGCTGTTAGGATACGGCGGGTTTGCTATGGGTTGGCACTGGATTATAGTAATGTAGAAATCTTTTAGTCTTTCTTTATCCATACACTCATTAAGAGGCACGTTTACTAAAAGTTAGTATATGGTAACATTATGCAAATATTTATGCAAATGAGGTCCCTTATGCAAATGAGGCCCCGCACCCCCATTGGGCCGCCCCTGCTGGGGGCCCACAATTTTTGTTGACATAGGGCCTCACTCAAGGTAAATCCGGCCCTGCACAAATAAGAACAGAAGCGAGGGACATCTTGAACAATTTGCAGAAGACTGTGTTCGTGAGAAACTAGCTCAACTTAAAGTAGACAAAGCGATGGGACCGGATATGATACACCCTAGAATACTGAGGGAACTTGGGGACGTTCTAGCAACTCCACTGACTGACCTTTTCAATGCCTCGTTGGAGTCGGGAGTGGTGCCAAAGGACTGGAGAGAGGCTCATGTGGTGCCTTTACACAAAAGCGGAAGTAAGGATGTGGTTGAAAACTACAGGCCGGTTAGTTAAACTTCGGTGGTGAGTAAATTATTGGAAACGCTGCTGAAAGAAAAAATAGTGAGGTTTCTGGAGTCCAGCGGATTACAGGATCCGAGGCAGCATGGATTCACCAGAGGCAGGTCTTGTCAGACAAATCTGATTGATTTCTTTGACTGGGTGACCAGGGAGTTGGACCGAGGGAGAGGTCTAGATGTGGTGTATTTAAATTTCAGTAAAGCCTTTGACACTGTTCCTCACAGGCAACTTATAAACAAACTGAGCACCCTAGGGATGGACCCTAAAGTTACTGCTTGGGTTAGAAATTGGTTGGGTGGGAGGCGACAAAGAGTACAAGTAAATGGAGCTCACTCTGAGGAGAAGGATGTTACCAGTGGTGTGCCCCAGGGATCTGTCCTTGGTCCAATTCTTTTTAACATCTTTGTTAGTGATATAGTGGAAGGGCTGTCGGGTAAGGTTTGCCTCTTTGCAGATGATACCAAAATCTGCAATAGAGTAACATAGAAACATAGAAACATGATGACAGAAAAAGACCACAGGGCCTATCTAGTCTGTCCTTCCATAATAACAACTACAACAGTCCACTTTTTACCTTTAGAGATCCTCTGTGTTTGTCCCATGCTTTTTTGAATTCAGTTACTGTCCTCATCTCTACCACCTCCACTGGGAGACTATTCCATGGATCCACTACTCTTTCCATAAAGAAATATTTGCGCATATCACTCCTGAATCTATCTCCCTTCACCCTCATCCCATGTCCCCTCGTAGCAGAACTTGCAGAAAGAGTAGACACCCAGGAAGGTGTAGATAACATGAGGAGGGATCTAGCTAAGCTTGAAGAATGGTCTAGAATTTGGCAGCTGGAATTTAATGTTAAAAAATGTAAGGTCATGAATTTGGGCTGCAGTAATCCAAGGGAGCAATACGGTATAGGAGGTGAAGTACTTTTGTCCACTAAAGAAGAGCGGGACCTAGGCGTGGTTGTGTCTGATGATCTTAAAGTAGCTAAACAGGTAGAAAAGGCGATGGCAAAAGCTAGAAGGATGCTTGGGTGCATACGGAGAGGAATGGCTAGCAGAAAAAAGGAGTTGATAATGCCTCTGTATAAGTCTTTGGTGCGACCTCATTTGGAGTATGGTGTGCAATTCTGGAGACCGCACCTTCAAAAGGATGTGAACAGGATGGAGTCGGTGCAGAGGGTTGCTACTAAAATGATTAATGGGCTTCATTATAAAGCATATGAGGACAGACTTAAGGATCTTAATATGTACACCTTAGAGGAAAGGCAGGATAGAGGTGATATGATTGAGATGTTTAAATACCTCCGTGGCATAAATGTTCAGGGAGAGAGCCTCTTTCAATTGAAAGCAAGTTCTGCTATGAGGTGACATGGGATGAGGGTGAAGGGAGATAGATTCAGGAGTGATATGCAGAAATATTTCTTTACAGAAAGAGTAGTGGATCCGTGGAATAGTCTCCCAGTGGAGGTGGTAGAGTTGAGGACAGTAACTGAATTCAAAAAAGCATGGGACCAACACAGAGGATCTCTAAGGGTAAAAAGTGGACTGTTGTAGTTGTTGTTATGGAAGGACAGACTAGATAGGCCATGTGGTCTTTTTCTGTCATCATGTTTCTATGTTTCTATGTTTCTATGTTTTATCCAAGCTGCACGATGACAGCAACAAAGTTTCCACACCATAGCCAGGACAGGAACCATTCTGTTGCACATCCAACAAACCATGGGATGCAACAAACTCTGACAGCTGCACCAACACCAACCACTCAAGCAGCTTTGCAAGAAAAGGGAGACTCGAAATAGAGTGATACGAGGCAGGCAACAAAGTAACCCATGAGCGGATGGTTCGGAAGAATGTATCTTTGAAGGATACTACCAAAAGCAGAGAGGTTCCAAAAAAGAGTAGTGGCCAAAATGCCCTCAAGTATGGAGCAGACAGAGCTTAAAGATCCCAAATTACCCATGTCTACCAATAGCCAAATTAATATGAATAAAATACAGTCTCTAAAATGCTTGAATGCAAATGCTAGAAGTCTAAAAAAGAAGATGGTAGAGTTATAATATATAGCACTAAATGAGAGGTTAGATAGGATTGGAATATCAGAGACATGGTGGAAGGAGGACAACCAGTGGGACACTGTGATACCTGGGTACAAACTATATCGTAATGATAGAGCTGATCAAATTGGTGGAGGGGTTGCGCTCTATGTTAGAGAGGACATTGAGTCAGAAAGGATTAAAGTTTTGCAGTACACAAAATTTGCTGTAGAATTTCTATGGATTGAAATTACATGTAAAAAGGGGAAGGCGATGGAAGTGGGGGTGTACTATCGACCACCGTGCCAGAATGAACAAATGGATGATGAAATGCTCAAAGAAATCAAGGAAGCTAACAAAAGTTACAGCGCAGTAATAATAATGGGTGATTTCAATTACCCCGGTATCGACTGGGTCAGTGTCACGGCAGGACATGCTAGGGAGATAAAGTTCCTAGATGACATAAATGACTGCTTCTTGGAGCAGCTGGTTCATGAACCGACCAGAGGGGAAGCCATATTAGATCTGGTCCTTAGTGGAACACCAGATCTAGTGCAAGAGATAAGGGTGTTGGGGCCACTTGGCAATAGTGATCATAGCATGATCACCTTTGATTTAATTAGTGGAGGAGGGATAGTACGGAAATCCACAGTACTACCATTTAAATTTCGAAAGGGAGACTATGATAAAATGAGGAAAATAGTTAAGAAAAAACTAAAAGGAGCCGTTGCAAAGGTTAAAGACTTAAATCAAGCTTGGGTGTTGTTGAAAAATACTATCATGGCAGCCCAGACCAGCTATATTCCACACTTTAAGAAAGTGGAAGGAAGTCCAAAAAACTGCCAGCATGGTTTAAAGGTGAGGTCAGAGGCTGTTGTTGCCAAAAAAGCATCTTTCAGGAAATGGAAAAAAGAGCCAAATGACGAAACCTGGAAACAGCACAAGCACTGGCAAATCAAATGCAAGGCATTGATAAAGCAGGCAAAGGGAGAATTTGAGAAGAAGCTTGCTGTGGAAGCAAAAACGCGAAATAAAGATTTTTTCAAGTACATTCATAGCAAAAAACCTGTGAGAGAGTCAGTTGGTCCATTAGATGATAGAGGAGTTAAAGGGGCACGAAGAGGCGACAAGGCGATAGTGGAGAGACTGAATGAATTCTTTGCTTCGGTCTTTACTGAGGAATATGTAGGGATGTTACCCATGACTGAAGTGGTATTTAAAGGTGCGGAAGAATTGAAGGAAATATCAATACATCGGGAAGATGTATTAAAACTATTAGATAAACTGAAGAGTAGCAAATCACCTGGGCCGGATGGTATACATCCAAGGGTGTTGAAAGAACTGAAATATGAGATTGCAGACCTGCTATTAGTAATCTGTGAACTATCATTAAAATCATCTGTAATACCTGAGGACTGGAGGATCACAAATGTAACACCAATTTTTAAAAAGGGTTCCAGGAGTGATCCGGGAAACTACAGACCGGTGAGCCTCACGTCAGTACCGGGAAAATGGTAGAAACCATCATAAAGAATAAAATTACTCAGCATGTAGATAGTCATGGCCTAATGGGAGACAGCCAACATGGCTTTAGACAAGGAAGATCTTGTCTTACTAATCTGTTATGTTTGTTTGAAAGTGTGAATAAACAGGTGGACAAAGGTGAGTTGGTTGATATACTGTATCTGGACTTTCAGAAAGCCTTTGACAAGGTCCCTCAACAGAGACGTTTGGCAAAACTAAAGAGTCATGGGATAGGAGGCAGTGTACTACTGTAGATCAAGAACTGGTTAAAAGATAGAAAGCAGAGGGTTGGGCTAAATGGCCAATTTTCCCAATGGAGAAAGGTGAATAGTGGTGTACCCCAGGGATCTGTCAGGGGTCCGCTGCTTTTTGACATATTCATAAATGACCTGGAAAGTGGAATAACGAGTGAGGTTATCAAATTTGCAGATGACACAAAACTATTTAAAGTTGTTAAAACCCAAGAGGATTGTGGAAAATTGCAAGAGGATCTTGATAAATTAGAAGACTGGGCATCAAAATGGCAGATGAAATTTAATGTGGACAAATGCAAAGTTATGCACCTAGGGAAGAACAACCCAAACTATGGTTACACAATGCAAGGTTCCACATTAGGAACCACCACCCAGGAAAAAGATTTAGCCGTCATTGTGGATAACAGTTTAAAACCCTCGACCCAGTGTGCAGCGGCAGCCAAGAGAGCAAATAGAATGCTAGGTATCATAAGGAAAGGAATGGAAAATAAAACAAAAGATATTATAATGCCTCTATATCGTTCCATGGTGAGACCGCACCTTGAATATTGTGTGCAATTCTGGTCACCGTATCTTTAAAAGGATATAGAGTTATTAGAAAAGGTTCAGAGAAGAGCCACCAAAATGATAAAGGGGATGGAAGGATATTCCTATGAAGAAAGGCTAAAAAGGTTAGGGCTCTTTAACCTGGAAAAGAGACAGCTGAGGGGAGATATGATAGTCTATAAATTAATGAACGGAGTGGAACAGGTAAACGTAGTTTGATTGTTTACGTTATCAGAATATAGAAAGACTAGGGGACATGCAATGAAGCTACAGGGTAAACTATTTAAGACTAATAAAAGAAAATATGTTTTCACTCAACGTGTAATCAAACTCTGGAATTTGTTACCGGAGGATGTAGTAAAGTCTATTAGTGTAGCTGGGTTTATAAAAGGTTTGGACAAGTTCCTGGAGGAAAGTTCCATAAACCATTATTAAGAAGGGACCCAGGATATCAATGCTTGACCCAGTACAAGCATTGCGGAACATGTGTCTTTTGGGGAAACTTCTAGGTACGTATGACCTAGATTGGCCACTGTTGGAAACAGGATACTGGGCTTGATGGACCTTGGTCTGACCCAGTATGGCATATCTTATGTTCTTATGTATCAAGAGTACCCTTCTTAAGCAATGGTAGAACAGAAGCCAGCTTAAAAGCAGCCAACACAGTTGTCGACCACAGGGAAAGATTCATCATATTTCTGAAAAAAGAAGCACACTCCTCCTGAACTAACCTTACCCAAGATGCAGGACAGGGATCGAGAGAACTCATGGAAGATGTCAAATCCCAAATCACATCCATCACCTCACATGCTGATACCAAACAAAAATATGACCAGGTACTACTCAGAAATGCAGTAGAATCCATACAAATGCTAGATAAACAAACTGATTGTCAAGTGACCACTCCCTGGCCTTCCACAAGATGCCTAACAAAGATCTGAGCAGAAGGATGATGCACACCTTGACCTTCCTCCACAGAGTGTGTTAAGGACCGAACAACAGCAAACAACTCCTATGGACTATTCAGTGACTGGGAAAGCCGATCTGAATAGTGTGTCCTTTTTTTATCCAACACAAAATTCTGATAATCAGCTAACATCTGCAAATATGCAAGTCTTATGAATCTATATGGTGTTTATGCCATTGACATTCCGCCCTTCTCAAGAAATGCTTCTTCTCCCAAACAGAAGCATCAAACCAAGGGGCAACATGCCATCCTAGACCCTACAGAAGCTACAATTCACCAACAAGCAACTGCAGCTGCAGCTGAGTTCCAGTTAGAAACCATACAGTCAACATCAAGTTGCTCAACATTGCTGAAACATGAGGTTAATTCCTGCAAAAAATGCTCCCTATCAAACCATGCAAAATGACTGCCAGGCAGAGATGAACCAGACATCAATGTAGAATGACCACCCAATGCAGGTAATGAAAAAGGTCAAAAGAAAATGGTCTGACCTAGGAACAGGCAAGCAGCGCAGACCAGAAGCGTCATGCTGTCTCTCCAACCCAGCACAAACACCAAATACAAAACTGTACCACAAGCATGCATCACCTGCCTCACTATTTAACTAAACACCAGAGCTTCCATAGCTTGCCGAAAGGCAGACATAAGAGGGTCCAAAACAGGCACCCCATACAATGTAGGCAAATTAAAAATCACTAATCAACAACAAACTGTCAAGATCAACATCCAGAGATATTAACTACGCCACCAGCGTAGAGTCCAGAAAGACATGCAGATGAGCACTAAACCACACCAACTGACAAATGACCATTATCTGCAATCACCAATTCTATATCTGGCTGTGAAAAATCAAGCAGCTTCGAAAATCTCCATTCCTTTCTCACAAGAAGCAACCTCCATCACCCTGTCTCCCCACCTGCGAGTCATGAAAAATAATATATGCAGGACACAACTGATTCAACAACACAGAATCACTAGAGGTAAGCCATGTCTCCGTGAGACCCATCACATCCAGTGCATAGTCCGTTAATTAATCATATAATACATCCATCTTATTACAGACAGAACACATATTCACCACAGTAAAATGCTACTTACAACAATCAGAGACAGAAGAAACAACAGATAACACTTTACAGACAGGAGGCTCTCTGTCCTTTATCTTATATATAGCATTGTTGTTGTTAAGTGCCGTCGAGTCGGAGTCGACTCATGGCGACCCTCTGGATAGCTATCCTAAATTGTGTTCGGTCTTGAGTGAGACGGCTCATTGTTGACAGACTGGTACCCGTAGCTGCTGTTATTGTATCGATCCATCTCATTGCTGGCCTTCCTCTTTTGCGCTGACCTTCTATCTTGCCATTAAGCATGATGTCCTTCTCTAATGATCTCGCTCTTCGCATGATGTGTCCAAATTATGAAAGTCGAAGTCTTGTCATCTGAGCTTCTAAAGAAAGCTTAGGTTTGATCTCCTCTAGTACCGACTGGTTTGTTCTTTGGGCAGTCCATGGTATACACAGTATTCGCCGCCAGCACCATAATTCAAAGGCATCAATTTTCTTCCTGCCTATCTTTTTCACTGTCCAGCTTTCACATCCATATGATGTTATTGAAAATGCCATGGCTTGAACAAGTCTAATCTTTGTATGGAGAGAGACATCTCTGCTCTTGAGGATCTTATCTAGGTCTTTCATAGCCATTCTGCCAAGAGCAATGCATCGTCTGATTTCTTGACTGCTTGTTGCTTCTTTATTGATAGTTGATCCAAGTAGGTTAAAGTTGTTCACGATTTCAATTTCTTCTCTTTCAACGATGAACCTGTTGATTATGCCAGTTGTCATGATCTTTGTCTTCTTTACATTAAGGTGCAGGCCCATTTTGAGACTATGTTCTTTGATTGTGAGTAGCAAATGTTTCAGATCATCTTCACTTTCAGCCAGTAATGTGGTATCATCAGCATAGCGAAGGTTGTTGAGTCTTCCACCAATCTTCACACCTCTGTTGTCTTCATACAATCCTGCTTCTCTGATGATTTGTTCTGCATATAAATTAAACAGGTAGGGGGAATGTATGCAGCCTTGTCTTACACCTTTGCTTATTTTAAACCATTCTGTTTCTCCTTGTTCCGTTCAAACTGCTGCTTTACACAGACCATATCTGTCATACCCCTGTACAACCGGAATGTTAACAAAACAACCCACCCCTCCCATTCCCAACCACCACAGACAAAAACAGATTAATCACAACCACCTCAACCCCATCATTCACACAACATACATACACTAAACAAAGAAACACATGTACAATCCTTCCAATGAAACACAAACAAATTCACTCACTTAAATCCACCCCTCATCAAATACCAATGGCCCAGGCCCTTCACAGGGCCTTCAAGGAGCATGTCAAGGGGCATGCCCTTTGGCTGTTCCCCTTCGCCGGGACCCGTCAAGGGGCTCTCCTTTTCAGGCCCCCTTGGTGTCTCACAAGGATGGCGTCAGTAGAATCACCAATGTTTCTGGTGCACAAACTGTCCAGTCCAGCACATAAGGCACAGGCACAAGCAAGGTGAAAGGTAGCTGCAGATTCTTGCTGACACTGGCACCACTACCCCTCTCACCAGGAGTGCAGCAAGCTGACAGGCATGGTTCTCACAGTGTAAGCCAGACTGCAATGGAACTGCACATCAGGCTTATCCCGATGGTGGAATAAGTCCCGGGAGCTCCACCGTATGTGCGCCGAACATCCCTGCACACCATGCCACCAGTTGTGTGGATCACCTGCAGCCACGGTCCAGGCCATAGGGGCCTCCAGGGCAGCCTGGACAGTGGTCTGTAGGTGCCAATGGTGTACATGTTAGATGTCTCATTGCCATCAAGTAGATGGCTCATTGCCATGGTACCAGGATGTCACTGCTCCCTTGCATCAGCAGTGGTGTTCTGGCATTGGAAGAGACAGCTCCCCACATGTCGATCTCCCTGGCATACAGGGAGTGTCTGTACATCCAAGTCCCTGATTCTGCCATCACGGATACATCTGAGTCCCGTGATGGCAGAATTGTGTATATCACCAGCACGTCTACACTTTGGGTGGGCAGGGTGGCTGGACATTTGGGAAGCAAAATCGGCCTCCACATGTTTTGTCTTGATAAGACTGTAAGCTCTAATGAGACGAGACTGTATCTTACATCTACAGTATATGTACAATGGCACATACACCTTGTAGCACTATACAAATGATTAGTAGTGGATTAGTAGTTGATTAGTAGTTGTAGTAGTAGTAGTAGTAATCTAAATATGATAATTTTAGCACTTAAATTGCTTTTTACTCACATAAATGTCTTTGATAATTGCCCTCTTAAAGAAAATAAAATATATGTTGGTAGTTTACATGACACTGAAGTGTTGATGCTAATTACACAGGTACACTACCAAAAAACTGCCTCCAGTTTTGCAACTGATTCCTATAGATTTTGGGGTGCTGAATCCAGGAAAAATAGCCGAAATGTTCCATCACGTCACGTTTTCTTGCAAAATTAGATTTCTTACCCATATAAGGAATGTTCACATAATTTCTTTTTAGCCGACTGCAGTTTATTTTCTTGGCCCAAAATAGAGGTTGTAATGGTTAACTAACTAGAAACACTCCCTCATGATATTTTAGAGTGTTTTGTATTCATTTTATACATTAACAGGACAATTGGGAGGCGGGGGCTAAATCCAGTACTCGCGCTGGCGCATGTTCTTTCCTGTTTGCCTCGCCTCGTTCGCTCGCTCAAACACGGTGGTTGCGACATGAACGTTCCTGTCAAATTTCAGTTTCTTGCAAGTTCATTATTACCTTTTGTTTGCTCAGTCGTAATCCAGCTTTATTCCGAAGTGGTTCACTACAGTTGTAGTTTGCAGTGCTGTGTATTTGTGATGGCTCACAGAGCCAGAGGTTGCGTCAACTCTCCGGACAGTTTTTGTTTTATTTGTGGGGAATATACCGTGAAAAAGCGGCAGAGGAACATTTCTGCATTTATTAAAAAAGTATATTTCGCCTATTTTGGTTTGAAGTTAGGCGATCAAGACAAACCGTGGGCTCCTCACAAAGTGTGCAGACATGTGAGGAAGATCTACGCTTATGGATGAAAGGTAAAAAACAAGCATTTCGTTTCGGAATACCTATGATGTGACGTGAACAAAGAGACCACAGCAGTGACTGCTATTTTTGCTCTTGCATTGTGAAGGGATACAACTTAAAAAATAAGAACGTAATAAGTTACCCCAACCTTCCCTCAGCAATTAGGCCTATGCCTCATAGCAACGAAGTACCTGTGCCTGAACCACCAAAATCTTTGGATCATATTTGTGTGGACGGTTCTGATCATGATGAGACTCATCAGATGGCTTTTCCCGATGAGTCCAGTACTTCCGAGTTTGAAACTGAACCAGATCCGAAACCTGAACTTTTCTCTCAAGCTGAATTGAATGATTTAGTCCGGGATTTAGGACTCCCAAAAGATGCTGCCCAACTGCTAGGTTCTCGGCTTAAACAGAAAAATCTATTGTCACCAGGAACAACTTTTTATTGGTACCGCAACCGCGAGACACAATTTTTGAAGTATTTCAGCAAAGAGGAAGATTTGGTATTTTGCAACGATATATACGGAGTGATGGAAAAGTTTAAACTCAAGTATGATCCTACTGAATGGCGGCTGTTCATTGATTCGTCAAAAGACAGCATAAAAGGTGTTCTTCTTCATAATGGCAACACATTCGCTTCAGTTCCTATTGCACACTCTGTTATTCTCCAAGAAAAATACGAGAATTTGGCCCTGATTCTTCAGAAGATTCGTTATGATGAGCATAAGTGGATGATTTGTGGAGACTTTAAAATTCTATCCATGCTATTAGGGCAGCAATCCGGTTTCACCAAATATCCCTGCTTCCTTTGCTTGTGGGATAGCCGGGCCCGCGACCTACACTGGGGGAAAAAAGACTGGCCAATTCGGGAGTATTTGAGACCCGGTGAGAAAAATGTTCTTCATGAGAGCTTGGTACCTCGTGATAAAATTCTATTACCACCTCTCCACATTAAGTTGGGTCTCATTAAGCAATTCATCAAGTCCCTTCCAAAAGATGGTGAGTGCTTTCGGTACCTTTGCTCAAAGTTCCCCCGACTTTCTGAAGCAAAGCTAAAGGAAGGAGTGTTTGTTGGCCCTGATATAAGGAAACTCATTTCAGATGGAGCATTCGCTGAAACGATGTCTGAGAAGGAAAAAGAAGCCTGGGATTCCTTCAAGGATGTTGTTCTCAAATTCTTGGGGAACAGGCGGGATGAGAACTATAAGGATATTGTTGCCAGGATGCTCAATGCCTTCAAAGAACAAGGCTGTAACATGAGCCTGAAAGTCCATTTCTTGCACTCCCATGTGAACTACTTTCCCGAAAACTTGTGGGCGTACAGTGAAGAACAAGGTGAAAGGTTTCACCAGGACATCAAGGACGCAGAGAGAAGGTACCAAGGAAGATGGAACACCACTATGATGGCTGATTTCTGCTGGTTGCTGCTGCGGGAAACCCCAGATGAAAAATACGCCAAGCAGCGCACCAAGAGAAGTATTCGGGGGAAGAAGAAACGGGCCCACCAGGAGATTGATTGACCCAAGAATGACTTTAAAATCTAAACTGTGTTGACAAATATCGTGTTTTTACTAAAATTTGAAATAAAAATTTGCTAGTTATTACCACAGTGTCGGATCTCATTTATTAGAATTTTATTTTCACACCATCGGGTGTTTGTCTTCATGTATTGCAATGGTGCGGTTTGCGTTTTCTATTCTTACATACATACCTGTACAACATTTTTTGCACATTTCTTTGCTTTGCTTTGTGTCTAACCTCGCTCTTATATGCTCAATGTTTGTGCACATGTATGTGGCTGTTTTAAGTGCAGACAATTTTGCTACCATCACAGTGTGTTTTGTTGACATTACTCTATTCTTGTGCTGCCTTGTTACAATTTTCTTTATTCTTATTTGAATAACTACTAAACAATTAGTATAAAGAATTCATCCAAGAATCTTTTATCTCGATCGCACTCAATCTGAAACGTTCACCTCAAACTGCTAACCCAATGTAGCAAAAAATCTGTACGTGATGGAGCAAATTGGTTACCAGATTTGGATTCAGTGCACCAAAAAAACGTAAAAATCAATCGAAACATTAGAGGCAGTTTAAAAAAAATTTTTTTTAGTGTACCTGTGTTATTCATCTCTGCTCTGCCCCTAATAAAACTATTTGGTTAGTTTATCTAATGATATGATTATTACACAATTTATCATATGTATCCAGGAAGTAATTTTCTAAACCTTAGCTGCCTATTACACATATAAAATGACCAGTTACACGTTACTGGTAAAATATCCTCAACTTACATATGCACGCTTACCTCTCTGTACAGAGCTGCGTACATCTTGTAGTGCTATGCAAATAATATGTAGTAGTCAGGACTGGCCTGTCCAATAGGAGGACTGGGCAACCACCTCATGCAGCAGACCTCTGTGGGTCGCATGTCATGGCACGGTGCCCAGGACAGGCCATGTGTTCCAAAGCACACGGCTTGCCGTGGACCACTGTCGCCGCCGCATCAAGCTGAGCCTTCCCCACTCTACTGACCCTGCTGACAGAATTAGCGGCCATTGGGGGGATGGCAATACAGATTGACTCAGAAGGGGGGGGGGGTGGCTCTGAAAGGGAGGGGCAGCATGGCCGGGGTTTCTTCCTGGGGAGGCAGAAACCCTTGGTAAGGCCTTGGTAGTAATAGTACTAGTAGTAGTAGTAGTGATAGTGTATTCTGGGCAGTCCTTCACCTATATACGTGTGCTTCCTATTTCACAACAGCAATGCACGTAGAACTTAATGTTTTTACCTGCCAGCATTTATAAATGTTCAAAATCACTCAAACTCTGACTCACTTTTCTTTTGAGATCTGAGGCTTAGTGAAATGTTTGATGGTGAAGATTTGCTTACCTCTGACTGACTGACTGACTGTTGTGTGACAAAGTTTGTCTTTCTGAGGAAGGTTTCCTTCTTAGCTTTTTTATTGTGCATGCACATTTAATAAAATCTGCTAGATAAACTTGCACATATCTCTATATACCCATGCATTTTTCTGCCTACATATTCATATGACTTGGCAAATGTAGATATGTTCTCAATATGGAAATTTCAAACCAAAATAATATTATAAGGGTTTAAATATATCAAACCAAAAATTTGCAATCAATACATCTGGAAAAACAGATTAATTGGGAAACTTTGTTTATAAAATCTATGGTATAATTGTGCACTTGTCACGCACATATGTATTTTCAGCCTGTATTATATGTGTTTTATAAAAGGCTTAGGGACACTTCTACTAAAGTGCACTGTGCAGTCAATGCACAATTTAGGGGGTCTTTTAGTAAAGTGCACTAGCTGTAAGCGCATGTTCTGGTGTGCACTGAAGATGCACTGGGAAACATGTTGACAGCTAGCATGAACTGTAAATCGTGCGTTGAGAGGTAATTGGGTGGATTAGGGGCAGAGAGTAGGCATGGTGAGCACAGCACAGTTAGCGAGGGAATAAACACCACATGCTAACTGACACTTGCAATTAGCATGGATTCACCTAGTGCTACCTCAATAAATGGAGTTAAGTGCACCTGTGCTGTTTATTTGCCACTTTAGGGCACAGGATTCCACTTTAATTGTTGCAAAAATGCTGTCCACACCTCCAACAATTAACACTGTGGTGTTGCACCTAATGCATCAAGATTTGGAAGCTACTAGTGCATCAGCTGCAACACCTTAGAACCCTTTATGTAAGACTCCCTTAGTGTGCGGTAACTATGAATGTGGGGGTTGCTGTAATCATTACCACGTGGGCATGACAGCCACTAGACACTAAATTGCGTGTTAATTGCACTATCATTGCCATGATGGGGTGGGGGAATAGGAGGATAAGGGATAGAGTGTGGGATGGAGAGCATATTGCAGTTAGCATGGGGGTACATATCGCGTGGTCACCGTCAATGCAGCAGTTGACGCGAATGTACTCAATGATACCTCTATGGGTGATTTAAGTGTGCCCTCATTAGTCGTGAATGCTACTGCAACTTGTAACTGAGGTAGGGTCAGACCCAGTGCTCCAGGCCCCTCCAACCATCCACAACCTTCCCCACCCCCCCATTTTGCCCCACCCTCTTTTTACCCACAAACTACACACACACAACCGTTCTTGGGAAAACAACTGATCGCAGCTTTATTAACCTTTATAACATATGGAACATTACAGTACATTCCAATAATAATCCTCTTAACAATCCAAACAGTGGAACAATGCCTCACCAGCCATGCAATTAGCAAGGTGACATCGCCTCCACTTCTGCCGCAGTAATGCCAACGGCAATCTTCCTAACCACCCTTTTTCCCCAACCTCGCCATGTAATTAGCAAAAGTTGGCCAGGGGTTGTCCGGGTCGGGGGCACCCCGTCACTGGCCCAAGTACAGCCTAAGGCTCCGGACCAGGGAAACCTCTGGGATCCCGCCACCGGCACAGGTGACATTAATGTCCCTACGCCGCCACCCTCACCACCAAGCTGTGACCAGCGAGCATCCTGCCGAACCACACATTCCAAGGCCTCCTGCCAGTCATTCAGGAGCAAAGCAACACCCACTGGGGATAAGTGCACTGCATCCTGCCTATACAACCCTGCACAATCAATCTCAACCCAAGAATGCATGATTTGATAACCTCCTTTTTCACAGACCCAACGGCTGATCTGACAATTAATTTTTGTCATTCCCCACGACCAACGCCTTTGGTCCCAGCAAGCAGGCCTTGGAATGATATCTGACCACATCAACACCACGCCCTGGAACATTTGCACAACCACAGCAAGATCCCTCTTTGCCGCTCTTATCAATTGCTCGCATGTCCACGATACCAGGTCGTTGCCCCCCAAATGTAACAGTATCAATGCAGGCTTGCTCTTTAATCGCTCATGGTGCCGAAGCAAAGGCATTAGATGTGTTCAATGAAGACCGCGCTCACCTAGCCATAAAACAGACACCATGGCCGGATCCAGTCCCAGATTAGGCCCCACCGGCTGCTCCGCTGCTTGCTGACCAGCCCAATAAACGAAGGAATGACCGATCAGTCAACAGACCCTAGGACTCTGTCCCCCATCTGAAAAAGAAAAATACCAGTTAGTATCCATAGATTGCTTGTCCCTTCACCATCTCAAAGATAAACATAGCCCAAAAAAGTCCAAGAATGCCATCTGCCAATGCTTTGTATCTCCTGTTCAGGCAAACCCTCCGCAACCGCACTGGTTGCTACACCAATGCGGAAGGAGTGTGCGGCAAACTGACGTGGGTCTTCACCCATGTGCTGCAGCACCATCCTCAGCACTGCTGAAACTTGAAAACGAGTCAACAGCCGTGCATCCTCATGCATGAAGAGCCCTCCATCCAGCGCAGGACGCAACGGCAAATAAACCCTCAATGTGGCCACTGGGCATGTTGTGAGGCCAACAATCTCCTTCAAGACGACCCACAATCCTTTCCCTTGCTGGTCTGTCTTAGATTTAGCTAGCAGGACACGTAGCAGCTCTTCCTCCACCCGCACATGCTGGCGCTGCAAACCGCCTCCAGCTCCAGACCTGCTGGAGTTTGCTACCAACTCACCAATATGGAAAGCGCCGAAAAATGCCAGACAAAAAACCGCCCGGAATAAGGTGGCTTCATACCGTGACACCGCTACCATAGGTAAGGCAGCACAGAGTCTCACGAGCAATTCATGTGTAATCAGCTGCCTGGAGTCACGAGGTGTTGGCCTCGAACATTCCCACCCCTGTAGGAGCCCCATCCCACTGCTCTAGCAAAAAAGACAAAGCTCACTAAGTGGGTATGCACTGATGATATGGAGACCCCTTTTTCTTTGGCATCAACTATATATTGTCCCATCAACTCATTGGACATTAAACCAGGCTGCCATCCACAGGCCAACAGAAATTCAACCACCTTGTCACAACCTCGCCGATATGCTGACCATGTTGCCATCGACACCGAACTCCACAGTAAATTCAGCATTTCTTTTGGCCAACGCTCCATAATTTCTACGGGACCACAAATCCTTCCGTGTCTGCTTCCGTGCCAAAGTACGAAATCGGTCCCACTTGAAACGGGAAAGAGCGTCAGCAATCTTGTTAGTACATCTCGGGATATGCCAGGCCTTTACATACACATTCAGACACAAACATGCTAATACCACTTCCCTCATTAAGGCTGCCACCTGAATACATCATGGTGTGTAATGATTAATCAGGCTTACCACTGCTGCATTGTCGCACCACCACACTACCCTGCGGTTGCAAAGCCTATTGGGCCACAACTCCAATGCCACTAAAATGGGAAACAGTTCCAGGAAGGCTATGTTGCTGGTTAGACTAGATTTGTGCCATGATTGCGGCCAGCTTTCCGCACACCACGCTCCCCCAAAATAAATTCCCAGACCTACCCCCCCCCCCCCCTGCTGCGTCCGTGTATAGCTGCAAATCCACACTGGAGATCTTGGCCTCCATCATCACAGAAGTCCCGTTAAAGTCTTTAAAAAAGACATCCCAGATCCGCAAATCAGCATGCATAACTTTTGAGACTCTAATACGGTGATGCGGTTTACGCACTCCAGATGTTGATGCCGCCAGCTGATGCAGAAACACCGAACCCATCGGGATAACCCTGCATGCGAAATTCAGAGAGCCTATCAGAGCCTGCATCTCCCTCAAAGTTAATTTAGTGGAAGCCAACACGTTAGTGACCAACACCCGCAATCTCAACACCTTCTCAAGAGGGAGACGAGCCACCATCTGCACAGAATCTAACTCCACTCCCAAAAAAGTGATCCTTATCACCGGGCCTTCTGTCTTATCCACCGCCAATGGCACCACCAATTTGCGAGATAATTCCACAAAACCTTCTAATAGCTCAAGGCACCCCGCTGACTGTGCTGTTCCAACGAACAAAAAGTCATCTAGATAATGAACAACATTCACACAGCCTACCTTCTGTACTAACGCCCACTGCAAGAAAGTACTACACTTCTCAAAGTAGGTGCAAGAAACCAGTCAAAATAAATTCCATCCTCAAAGCAGAAACTGAGCAAATGAAACGCTGACAACAACTGGCAACAAACGGAAAGCTGATTCGATATCAACGCCCTGTGACCCGATTTTCTGGCCAACTCAACTGCCCGATCAAATGAAGCATAGCGAACCATACACAACTCCCAAGGGATGTGATCATTCACCGATGCTACCGATGGAAAAGACAAGTTATGAATCAGCCGGAACTTCCCTGTTTTTTTTTTAGGTATGATACCCAAAGGTGATACCACCAAATTTGGGAACGGCTGTTTCATAAACGGGCCCGCAATTCTTCCTAAATTCAGCTCTACCTTCAACTTATCCCTAACTATGGGTGCAAAGCACCAAACAGAGGGTGAATTTCGTGCCTTAGACGTTACAACATTTCCGTGTACTGGTATAACGAAACCCCCCTGAAACCCCAACTTTATTACCTCCTTATCTCCCCGCTTCGGGTATTGTCGAAGCCATGTCCTTAAGGCCTCCACCCATATTGGTGTAGGGGCCAGGCCGCATAGATCATTATTGCTTGGGGACTGGCACAAAGGCCAAAGGGGCCCCCTTTTTAACACATTTTGTAGCCAAGTGTCCTCCGCTACAGATGGAGTGCACATGTTGAAATTTGCAGTCGGGGAACAGGCAAGAAGACTTCTTAAACCTCCAGCACACATCACCTGCTCCACTTCCCCCTGATCTCTGCAGTGGCACAGCCCCCCCTGCACGAAAGGAATGACCCCCACCCACATTGGCCACTGTCCCTTCTTTCGCCCCACCCAATCCCCCCGAACCTGCCCTGGCTGACATCTAAGTCAGCCAAAGGATAATATCCTGCGTGCCCCACGACAATAATTTGTTCTCCTCCATTTTGTCCGGAAACTTCTCGTCATAATTTAACCATGCCCATACGTCATGGGTCTGCGACACCTCGAGAATTGAATCCGTGTACGCCAACAACATCCCATAATGCTCAGGAGAGTGATGACCACATACACTTGCTAAGCGCAAAAAGGCTCTCGTCCAGTTCACAACATTACGTGAGACCTTTTTAATGCGGCCCACCTTCTCATCTTCTTTCCTCTTCTTCTTACTCTCACCTGACCATTTCCTGCCTTCTAGAAGGCGGAAAATATCTATATATCACCCCACCATCCTCCATCAAGATCAACAATGCTTCCATACCACTAAAAAACGAGGTGAAATATCTCAGAGTAACACTCGATAAGAGGCTAGACTTTCAATCACATATCAGCAGAACCACCAAAAACGCATACTTCAAGATGAAAATAATCAGACGCCTCAAACCGCTCCTCACACACGAGCACTTCCGCATAGTCTGTCAAGCCCTAATAACACCCATACTTGACTTATGCAACGCAGTCTATACAGGCATGTCAAAACAGTCACTCATACCACTACAAATGGTCCAAAACATGGCAGCACGAATAATAGCCGGTGCATCCAAACAAGACCACATCACCCCCATACTAAAAGACCTACACTGGCTCCCAATCAACTCACACATAAAATACAAGACAATCCTAAACATATTCAGGATCAAACACAGGAACTCAGCCCACAGCCTTCAACCCCTCATACAACCCGACACCAGCACAAGACCCAGAAGAAAAGCCACATCAGACACAATGAACACGCCCAGTGGCTACACAAAAGCATGCAAATCCACCGCACGAAGAGCACTGTCGCTGGCAGCACCTGGCATGTGGAACTCACTCCTGGAAGAACTGCGAGCCACGGAAGACACTAAGGATTTTAGAAAACAACTAAAGACTCTGCTATTCCTGGAGCACTACGGACCGAACACACAATGAGTGCTACAACCAAGGACTAACAGCCTACCTGCACGCTCTTAACACTTTCCCTGTATATACCTCATGCTGTAAATAGCACACACTAATCAGCCCACCCACACACACACACTTCACTGTACATAATGCACAAACTGAACCCAAGTAACACTTCTACTGATTGTTTGCTGTGTAACCGCCTTGATTAAAGGAAAAGGCGGGATAGAAATACCATTAAATAAATAAATAAATAAAAATAAATAAATATATCGCCGCTTCCTAATCTTTCAGGGCCAATTCTTCAGAACTCCCTCCCATAACTCTGAAAAAAACACTAATGTAGGAGCTCCACCCCTAACCTGTTCACCACTGCCACACTGCTTCCTACACCCTGCCATGCGACTTTAGCTCCCGACGACGATGACAAAGAGTCAGAGGCCGAGGAGGAGGATGACTCCGAACCATGACATCGCTGACAGGAATGCTTCCTTTTCTTGCGCGCTTTTCCCCCCGTTCCTTCCCACGAGCTACTCCGCTCCACAACCTCTCCATGTTTGGCCTGCAACTAACCTTCTGCCCCCATATCCGTCACCAATGCTGCTGTTGGACGAGTCATCGACTGGCAGGAATCCTTGTTTTGCTGATGCAGCCTATTCCTTCTCGTGCTGGTAGCCTCCTCCAAAAACATCCGCCTTGCTGTTATTCCTATGTCCATGCTCTCCACTCTCAATTGGCCTCCTCCTCCTTGCCCCACAGTGTGCTGATTCATTGTCGGTACCTGTGGAGACATAAAAGAAAAAACAGGGGGGGCAGGAACCGCCGGAGACCATGAAGGTTGCCAAGCTCCCAACCACTCAGCCCTGGATGGACCTTGGCTCCCCCCCAAGCCAGTGTTCCCATGATGGAGATCCCCTACTGGCAAATAGCCTCCTTGAACTGCAGGCCAGCCCACAGGGGGGGGGTATACTTTGCTCTCTAAAACTGGGGGCCCCTTGAACAGGCATTCCCCTGCCCCCAAGCCCTATATCCTCCCCAGCCGACATGCATAGATTCCCAATGTCCTCGCTCAGTTCCCCTTCCCGTGGGGTTGTCTGCTGTTTCCACCTCGCTGCTAACACCCAGTTCCACACTGTGCATAGTATTAGCATCAGCCGCTACCCCACCAGTCCCACTCTCAGGACATCTAGCCGGCAAAATGCTCGGACTCAACCCCCTCTCACCTCTGTGTGGCCCTCCCTGTCCCCGAGCCCGAGCCCCACGAGACCTAACTCCACTCCTACCCATCTTGCGTAGAGTTAGAGATCACCCTTGCCCCCTTATAGGCCCCTTAGCTCTTGTGGATCCCAGACCCAACTGACCTCTAACCCCTACAGGACTCACCCCCTCCCCAAAATTCTCCTCAGCCACCTCACTTTCCATCCGTCCCAAAGCCCTGCCCGCCCTGCCAGGTCCTCCAACCTGGCCCTGCCGGCCCTTGCGCACAGGCATCAGACTAGACCCTTTTTATTTTAACCCCCCCTTTTTTTTTAAGTAGAGTGCCTAAGCAATGTAGGGTTAATTGATCTGCCCAAGGCCACGAGGTGTTAGTGGGAAATGACCCCAGACCCTAGGTCACAAAACAATGCTCTAACCCCTAGCCTACCCCAAAAAAGGAACAGAGAGAATGGAGACGGCACACTGAAGCATCCAGACACAGCTCACAAACAGCAATACCCAGCCCCCAAGCCAACTTTGCACCCCCTACTTACATTTAATAATTTTAGTATTTTTAATTTAATTTTAATTTTTTTAATTTTTTATTATTACCGTCTGCCCCCACTTGGACAACACCTGCCTTTCCAAGCCTCCGGTATTCTGCATGGCACACTCCTCAATTCGCCTGGCAATGCTGGGAAGGAAGAGAGCCTGCTTCAAATCACCAGCAGTGCAACGGACCCTGAACTGGCTCAGCAGCACTGACACACTCCGACTGGCTCCTGGCTTCAATGCCCAGCTCCACACCACCAAATACAGCCGCCGGCACCTTGCCTCAACTTCGGACCCGCTTTCGGTACCTCTGTCGTCTTTTTCTTTTTTGCAGCCACGAGCCAAGCAGGGACCAGTATCCCAGGAGGCGCAGGAGTGAAGGCAAACCGTTGCCGACTCCTGACTTCTCCCACCCAACGTCCCGCCACTCTTCCAACCTCATTGGCTCCCCCGCGCTTATGCACGCTGGTGGAGCCCATGGATTCAAAAGACGCCTCCTCACATCCTATCGCCTCTGCCTCCCCCACCAACGTCCGCGCGCAGGGTCCCTGCACCGGGCCGAACACCCGGTTATGGGTGGCCGCCTGGACCCTGCCCCGTGGCCTTGCACTTAGGGTACAGTTCTGTGCATGAACTGCAGGGGACATGCTGGAGATATCCATTGCAGTTAGCATATGACTGTTGCACTTGCTACCCATAACATTTTGTTCTCAACAAGCTATAAGTGCAGACCCTTACCGGAGCTTTAGTAATCTGGCCTCTTAGTGTCTGCTGAGCCCTTTTTAAAAATATTTGCTTACTTTTCCATGACCTTACTTATATGCCTTTTTGGTGCTCAGCTTACTTTAATAAAATTAACCTTAAGCTGCTTATCATATACTCATATTATATAAACACACAATTAAAAATAGTCACACAAGTGCAAACTATAGCTTTGTAATCACAGTATTGTACAAGATTGCATCGCATGTGACAAATTGCTTTCTATTTTGCACCAGTGCTAATGCATAAAACAATTTGTGTGCATGTTAAATGTTAACGAATCAGACCACAAATGTTATACAAGGTCTCTTTTCCATCTTTTTTACTTATTTAAAAAATAATAAATAATGCCCAAAATGTCACAGAAAATTGCAGCATTTAATACAAAATTGTTTGTCTACTGTACTTGCAAATGACAGTAATAACACTTTAACAATTCTAATTACATTTTCTTGTTTTCTTAACCCTGGGAGTACCGATGGGGACAAAAGTGACCCCATTGCAAGTTTCACAACGCGTATCTCAGAAACTAGTTGTTCAAGAATGCAATCTTTTTATGACTTTTCACATGTCAATATTCTCTTTATATTGCGCCATGAGAGGAATAATTTTCATCCGCTAGGTGACGCTAGTGATGAATTGCAGCACAGAGTACCAGTGGGGTCATTTTTTACCCCAGTTGCTTACGTCTGGTTTGGATCGTGATACAATTTGCAGTTTTGTGAATTTTTTGATCTGACAAAGGTATTTATCATTAATTATGTATCATTTATTTTTTATGAAAATTACACATTTTCTGTAATTGATATCATACGTTCTCTCATTATTTCCGATGAAATCTAAAGGCTTTCAGCTCGTTCATCACGATTATTGTACACCTATAGTAAAACTGCTTTGCGTTTTATTCAACTTTATCTTTGTTTATTTATTTTAGGTTATTATTTATGATGTCAAAACGAAAGTATTCAGCTGCCCAAGTAAGAGAAATATTGCAACGAGAGGCTGACAGTGACGGCTCTGAGTCGTCTGATGATGCAGCATATTCAGCAAGCGAAGAAGCATATCAGCCAAGTTCGGGTGATAAATCTGAAGATGACAGTCATGATTCAGATGGCGACAGCAGTTGGTCGCCAAGTGAATGTGAGACTGATGTTGAGCCGGTAATATCGCCTGCAGGAAAGAGTCAAGTTACAGGTTGAGGCAAAGGTCGAGGCTGCGCTGGATGGGGAAGAAGGCAGGAGTCCTCAGTGTCAATATCATCTATGAGGAATCTTAGTTGTGGTCATAGAGGAACTAAGAGGTCATCAACTATAAGCACAAATGTTGCCATTGAAGCCTATGTATCTAAGGATGCCACATCATGGAACAGGAAACCTATAAAGCAAGCTGCTGGAACATACGCCAGAGCTAATGTCATGCCCGTACAACAAGGTCCTACAAGGTATGCTGTACGAAATGTTGATGGCCCTCACGCAGCATTCCACTTGTTCATGAGGAAGAACTTATTGAATGAAATCATGATGTGGACGAGCAAACAAGGAAGACACATTTATGACGACACCTAGAAAGATTTGACAGATGGAGAATCTCAATGTTTTCTTGGACTTCTGATCCTCTCAGGCGTGTACAAGTCACAAAATGAATCCATAGTTCAGTTGTGGAACCTTGAAGATGGTCGTTCTGTTTTCGGCAAAAATATGGCCATAACCGTTTTCAGCAAATTTCTTGTGCTCTCAGATTTGATGATTCAACCAATAGATGTGAACAATGAGGCGTGGATAAGCTTGCTCCAATCAGACACGTTTTTGATACCTGGGAAGCAACTCTAAGTGACGCCTTTGTTCCTGGTGAAAATGTTACCGTGGATGAGCAACTGCTTACATTTCGTGGCCGTGTTCCATTCAGACAATATATTCCCAGCAAATCTGGGAAATATGGCATAAAGCTATGGATGTTGTGTGACAGTGCAACGTCATATGTTCTGCGTCTTCAAGTATATACAGGAAGGAAACAGACAAAACAGGGAACAGAATCAGGGTGAAAGGGTTGTGCTGCAACTCACTGAAGGATTGACGCGATCTGGCAGAAATGTTACTGTTGACAATTTCTTCTGCAGTTTATCCCTGTCACAGAAATTGCTGGAAAAACAAATGACACTTTTGGGGACAATTCGAAAAAACAGAAAAAAATTACCTCCAGAATTTGTAACAGCAAAGGGCTGAGAGGTATTCACTTCACTGTTTGCCTTTCGCGATGACACCACTCTGGTTTCCTATTGCCCGAAGAAAGGAAAAGTGGTTGTTCTCCTGAGCAGTTTGCATGATCAAGAAGAAATAGATAACACACGTCCAGACAAAAAAAACACGCATGATCTTGGACTATAATTCTAGTAAAGGTGGAGTAGATACGGCAGATCAAATGTTGCGCACTTATACCGCAAAACGAATGACAAGACGCTGGCCAGTGACAATCTTCTACAACATGTTGGACATCAGTGCTTTGAACGCCTTCGTTGTTTGGATGTCACTAAATCCAGAATGGCAGTCCAAGTCAAAGCACAGACGTTGTCTATTCCTCTTGGAATTAGGAAAGCAGCTGCTTCAGAGTAATTGCAGTGAGACTTCTTCCAGCATTGAAGAAGCCACTGATGCTGTTTGCAATGTCGGGATCCCAAAGAAAAGGGCAAGGTGTCACTGCTGTTCCAGAGAAAAAGATAAGAAAAGCAACATAGTTTGCACCTCCTGCAAGCGCAATGTTTGCAGAGAACATTTAGAAATTGTCTGTGTCTGTAGTACATCAAGTCTGTGTTCATCAAGTGCATGCAAAAACTGCTTTCATGGCAACTCTTTTTTCATGTAATTTTATGATAAAGCATTAAATTTCAAAACATTTAACCTTCATATGATAAATAATTAATTCAGAATAATATTTTGTCTGTTTAGTTTAAAAGTTTCATGGTTAACAATTAAAATTTGTTGTGGGGTCATTTATGACCCCAACGGTATTCAGTGTGTGCAAACAATCTCAGTAATTCCAGGGTTAAAACATTAAAACATGATATTTGGTTAGTGATATACTGTATGACTATTAAGTTAAACAGTTTCAAGGTATTTTCTATCTACCTTTTAACAACAGGAAGAATTGTAGAAAAAAGTGTACAGTGTCAACAGAATTTAGGATTATGGCCCTGCATTGCATACCTTCCCAGTGCATCTTCCTTTAAACTTCTTAACAAATTACAAGATCTGCAAGAATTTTATTTAGACAGAACTAAACTGTGGTGAGCAAAGGGAAGCATATAAGGAACTGTCCTCTAATGGTTATCTCCAATTTTGTTTCTTTGGAAATATTGTTTAGAGCACAGGGACCATATTATTTATGCTGAGGTATTACAAATCAGCTCTACAAGATCATAGAGATACCATGATTCAACAGTAGCTAATAAGCACAACAAGCAAATCTTGTTTTCAGAATACCCAAAGTCCTAATGACTGGTGAATGAGAATGCATCCTCCCATTTTATATGATGGCTTTCATCCTTAAGAGTACTTTTCATGCCAGATACCAATCATGCTCCAAGGAGAGTATGGAGGTGTACCCATCTGGTACTTTACACAAAGAGATTGAAGGACAGGAGACTGTCTTATAGTGGTTCAGAACAAAACACTGGATTTAAGGTACCAGGGGAGCCAGAAAGTAAAGGAGACTATTGTCTACCTGCTAAAAGACTCCATGTCAGAGAAAGAAGAGGAAGTCCTGAGAGTGAGTGTGACTGTGAATGTACCGGAGATAAGGATTCATCTTCTCAGAAATGTTTTACATTGGGACACTACTTGAGAGTAATGTGTTTTCTTGACGTCCAATTTTCACTACCCTTTTCAGAAAGTGCCCAGGGGAACAAGCAACAGATTTTTAAAGGAGGCCTTTACACACAGAATTTTCCTTCTAAGAAACTCAAATTCACTTTATCACATGGGTGCAGCAGAGAGCATGATGGAAAAAGCATGCATTTTCTATCTAGTTTTAAAAGACTTTGTGCTTTATTATCATAGTAGACCAATTTCAAGCACAAAATCATTGGCAAGGCTCTTAGCAGGGAATGGAAATGGTCTTTTATTTGTAGTTCCTCTAATGATCTGGATGTAATAAATTGTATCCCTGTTCCCTTAGCCACCTACAGGCAGAATATACCTTACTCAGAAATGGAATTGAATGCACTGTATTATGTTAATGCCTAGGTCATGTACATATGTTATGAGTATGCCTAATACACTCTTGTTTTAGCTAACTTTGAACAGGAAGCTCTCTTTAGAAAAATAACCCTCATAGCTTCAAAGCAATCTTGCAGCTTGAGGATGTAAACATCCCTGAAGGAAAGTGCATTAACTATGTATTTCCCTACATTCATGCAGTGTTTCAAATGAACAGAAATTCATAAAAGCAAAATTATAATACATAAATGCAGTAAGGAAATAATGGCATTTGGGAATTAAAAACAGTAAGGGGGCAATAAGAATAAATATTTGACACACTTTACTTTTCAGCCACTTTAACCTTCATTCTGCTATATACTCCCCTACATAGTCTGTTGTTTCATGTTCTTTATTATCTTGATATGGCAGGGCCTGCAGAGTTCACATGTTTTCACAACATACACATACTAGCTGTTTCCCACCTCAGAATCAATTACATTTTCTGTAAAAATTATGCAGGAAACAACTGTTCCCTTTCCTCTTCAGTGGGAAAGATTGACAATGTATTGCTTATTGATATTCATGGGCCCTTTAACTAAAGTGTGCTAAGTAGTCAGAGAGGGTCTCAGCATGCATTAACCTCGCGCTCGGACCCGCAGTAACAGTTTGCATGGGAACAGGACAGTTACCGTGAGGTGATTCTTGCATTTACTGTGACTCAGGCTTTGCTATGGTGAATGGGCAGGTTAGAGTACAGAACGGGTATGGTGAGTGCCTTGTAGTCAGCCTGGGTAAACATCATGCACTAATTGCCATTGTGATTCAATATGGGGGAGCATAAGAGTAGGTTGAACTGCAAGGTGCGGGAAGGTCCGCTGGTACAACATTGTCTAGATCATGGACATGTTTTTTAAGATTTACGATGTTTCTGTATTGCTATAGTGATGGCTGGTAGGGCAGAAAAATTGAGGGAACAAACACTGATATTATGTGAGCAGCGCTGGATCTTTTGCCTACAAACGGTGGTTCCAGGTGGTTTGAATGTGAAAATAGATTGGGGAGGTTGTGTGTGAATAGGATTGGGGGGGGGGGGGTTCTACTTTTTTTTTCCTTCTTTTTCTTGTTTGATTGTGTAATTCTAGGAACGTCAATTTGTTTTTTTGTTTTGTTTTGGAGCCGGCATGTGCGGCGTTCTCGTGGAGAGACGAGTGTTAGATGCTGTAGCCGTGTTGCTTAGTAAGGGGTTTCCCTTTTGATAGGGAACCCTATTGACATCACTATGAAATGCGCTTTAAATAACAGGTCTGGCTTAGAGACGTGCGTGGCGTTTTTCAGACAAGCCGGCCATGTTGAAGGAAGGTCGGGTAATGACTGCTTTAGCTGCATAACATTTGTTTAGGGTAAGTGTAACTCGATGAGGTGCTTATATTATGTATTGATTGTTATGGGAATGTTATCGAGGTTTATTGTAAGTTTTTAAGTGAGTTTGAGTAAATTTATGTTTCTTTGTTAACATCTATTTCTATTCCCCTGACGAAACTTATCAGCAAAACGCTATAAGGACGCTGAAGTGAGGCGTTGGGGAAGCAAACAGATCTTGCTACCTGTCAAGATTTTTTGAAAAAGTTAAGTTATGCTGACATGATCTGTTGTTTGTCTTTATTTACTGTTTCCCAAGGAGTGTTGGTCACTGATGCAACAAGGCAATGGCACTTAGGCCTTCATATGCCAAATTAATGCCTGCTAGGTCTGAGACCACCTCTTTGTGTTATATGTTTAGACAAAGGAAACTGTGGTAAATGGCTTTACCTTGATGAAATGGATATAACAATTTTTTAAAAATATATATGGAGTGAGTTTCTGATTTTTTGACTAATTGCCATTGTAGCACATAGCACAGGGGCAATTACCTCTACCTCAATAGTTGGAGTTAAGTGCACTTGTTGTAAAAGTGCTCCAAGTTAGGATACAATGCCACTTGTTAACTGCTGAGAATATGCTGTCCACATTCCCAAAGTTATTGCGGTGGCTTTGTACTTAACACTCATGAAGTTTTGCATTATTGGCATATTAGGTGCAAAACTACTTGAAAGGAGGATAAACTTGAATGTCTACAGTCTTTATGCACATAAGGTTACCCAGATTAAGTGACGCATGCCTGGTACAGAATCAGAGAGGTGTTGTATATACATGCATCCACTGAAAATTCAACTGTATTGTATATTTTGTGACTGAGGCCTGCACCAGAAGGCGTATGAGAAGAGACTTGAAGACCTAAATATGTATATCCTAGAGGAGAGGAAAGACAAAGGAAACAGCTAAAGACCCATCTATTCCAGTGCTATTACAACTTGATGTAAATCCCAGGGAATACAAGAGGTCACAATTTGTGACTAGAATTCTGTTAGGTGATATGTACATATGTAAATTACTGTCTCCTCTACTAGGACCTTATTACTGTGTGTCATGCTCGTCTTTCTAATCAATGTAATGATACTCCAAAATTTCGCCTCGATTTGGCAATTTCAAATCTATAATCAAACCGCTGCTGATCGCTGGAAGCTGCGGTATATAAATATTTTCTAAATAAATAAATAAATAAATAAATATAATACAGATGTATAAATAAGGATATTAATGAACAAACAGACAGACATTTTCAAAGACGGGGGAGCTGTAAAACTAGAGGACTTGACATGAAGCTGCAAGGAGGTGAACTTAAAAGCAACATCAGGAAATACTTTTAATGGAAAGTGTGGTGGATGTCCTCCCAAAGGAGTTGGTGGGAGCAAAAACAGTGACAGAATTCAAAAAAGACATGGGGCTAGATAGCAAGGATCAATACATAGCAAGAGGATGGAATCAAAGCAAACGTGAATAACTTCTAAATTACTGGGCAGACTAGATGGATCATGCTGGTCTTTATCTGCTGTCATTCACTATGGGGTCTATCCATCCCTTTGGGACATTCATCCCTACTATTCGCCCCCTGCTGTCCCCGCCAAAAGGTTCTCCATATGAACAAGGTGTTTGTATGGGGAGGCTTAGATGGGAGCGGGAGGGGGCGTTCCAGGGTCGACAAACTGTATGGGGGACTTATTAGCACCAAAGACTATTAACCTACAAAGACTGCCAGAAGTTATACTTAGAGTCGTGATAGTCAATGGTGCACAGAGCTATGTGGTTTAATGATATTGATGTACCAGTATCCTTATTGCAGCTGGCACTTAACATCTGGAAACTGTGTATAACCCCCTCGTCCCGGCTAGCTGGAACAGGGTCACAAAATAATTTTATAGGTTACCCAGGTTTTACCCTAGGTTCTTGGGGCAGAACTGGGACATCTCCTGGGAGGCCTATTACACTCTCACTCTCAGGCAGCAAGTTCACTCCCTTGTCAAAGAGCAACAGATCATGCTTTGAGACAGAGTATACTTCCGAACTCCTGACACTTTACTTCTTGGCTCCAAAACAGTAGTTAACAATTTAACTGAACAATGAATATCCTTTCCAACTCTTTACTGGAACAGTCTTTGGTCAATCATACTGCCATTCATGTAGCTGAGGCCCTGAGGCACTATTAATGGCCCAGATTGAATTGGATACTAAGGAGAGTTCAGGGGTTTCTTATAAGGAGGCGACTGGGAGCTTTTGCATTCTTCAATCAGTTCACCCACTCTTAGGCCTGTGGAGGCAGCAGTCCTTTCACTGCCTCTGTCTTTAATGGAGGTATCCGGCACCAAACTTACTTAGTCCCTTCAGAGTGGGGGGGAGCAGAACTGAATTACTATTAATGTGTCCTCTCTTAATCGAACAAAGGTTTCGACAAGTTCCTGGAGGAAAGGTCCATAAACCATTATTAAGAAGGGACCCAGGATATCAATGCTTGAACGAATACAAGCATTGTGGAACCTGTGTCCCTTGGGGAAACTGCTAGGTACATATGACCTAGATTGGCCACTGTTGGAAACAGAATACTGGGCTTGATGGACCTTGGTCTGACCCAGTATGGCATATCTTATGTTCTTATGAACCATCAGAATCCTCAGTCCAGTCTCTGATTTTCTCTCAACACTCTCAAACTGGAACAGCTTAGCAAACATACTTCCAAGCTTGATCCTGCCCTTTCTTGTTACAGAATCCTTTGTACCTTGTGCTGATTCTTCACCTTTGAACCTATGAACTGTGCTTAGACAATCCTCTTCTTGCTGTCTTCCACTTGGTGGGGTGTTTGTCTTCTGGTAGCTACGCCCGATCTGAGCCAGCTCCCCCCTTCTATTCACCTACCTCATGGTGCAATGACTGTTCATCAAAGACCCCACATAGCATCAAACTTGAAATCGTATGCGCCAGTCTGCATCATATGTCCACACCAGCCTGCATCATATGTCCACACCCTCCTCCCTAAAGAGTAATTTACCAGGTCCCTCCCACTTGCTCTAATCCCCATTAGGCTCAAACAGGCCCCCCCCCTTCCCATTATATTTCTTTAAACACCCGAAGAGGGTTTCGTGTGACTAGAGCCATTGTTGCTGCACAGGAGTGGCCTAGTGGTTGGGGCAAGGTACCTCAGGTCAGGAGTTCAAATCCTACTAGAGAACAGCAACCTTGGGCCAGAAGGACTGGGGTTTCTAGTCCCACAGCTGCTCCTTGTGGTCTTGGGCAAGCCACTTAATCCTCCATTGCCCATGTTCCCTATAAAATAGTTATCTCCAAATTATAATGCCCTGTTCAATGTAATTTCAGTTTGTTCAATATAAACTGCCTTGATATCATGAAAGGCGATATATAAGAAACATTAAATGCATTCTCCTTTTAAGACCCAGCCTGAGTCCCAGTGTTACAATGCTGATGCCATGGTCTTCAACTACCAGTATGGGGTAGGGGCATCTATGCTTGTAACTAGGGTCTGCTGGCCCTACCAATACCATTGGGAATAGGCCTGAAACACCTCATCTCCCAATCACCTGTGTCTAACATTCACCCTCAGCAAGCACAGTCAGACTGCACCCGCTGCCCATCACTGGGTTTTCCAGCCATGCACATACAACCTGCAAACAGTCTTCTGGTCATTACACATTACATGTGCACAGAGCGACCATGGACACACAGCAGTTGGTTCAGGACAGAAAGTGCACCCACATCAGGACAGAAAGTGCACCCACATCATTACAACCAGACACTATATAGCACTATATGAATACATACCAATACCATGGTCACTGCTCGGTCAGAGTGAAAGTGCCCTCCCAGCATGACATGCTGTGGCCACCCGGTCCATGCAGTTGGCAGTCGGGCGCTACGACGTTCCAGTCATTGACCCTACACCTGATGCAGACACATCCTCGTAAATCTGCCCTGTTGCAAAGTATTGTGGATATGGACTGCTCCTCCTCATGCACATTTGCAGCCTAAAACTGGAAACATCTTAGGCACTGCAAGGCTCAGTGAACTGTAGAAATCCACAAAACAATGGATAAATACTCACTCACTCACTCACTCACTCTCATATTGACACACTGTGCATCACATTGCAGACATTAAAATAGGCTGTCTCTTCTCAAAATACACCCTTTCCATGAGGTTTTGATTTGTGTTAGGGTTCCTGCCGTTAAGGTGCCTTTTGTTAAGGGAGCAAGCCTTGATCACGCTCACCCCCAGCCTATTGACCCCCACTCTCCACCCCATGGACACCTACTCTCCACCCACAGGGCACTTTACGATGCCAGTACTGTTAGCACACGCTAAAGCAGCATTTTGGCATGTTAAGGGCCATGTGCGCCATTAGCTTGCACTAATGGCACACTTGCTCCTTTACCGCAGTTTAGTAAACATACCCCACAGCCTTATAGTTTGTTAAGCGTTCTGTCCACAGTTTGGGCCAGCAAACAGACTAGTCACCATCATACCCTTCTGGGAACATGGCTTTATTGACTGCAATGGCTATAGCACATTGCAGGGGATTATACATGCTCACCCTTCAGTCTGGCAACTGCTTGGAGGTGTGGTGTAATGGTCATGGCACAGGCTTGGGACCCAGTGTTCGAGGCCCACCAGCACTCCCTTTGTGACACTTTCAAAGGTTTTACTGTGTAATTTAATGTATGCAACACCCTTCATGGATTGCCCACACCTCCTTCTGACCTTGGGCAGGTCACCTAACCCTCCACTGTCTCAGCTGACTGCAGGTTCCTATCTCATGTCCATATGCACCTCATTTACCCAGTTTGGACGACACCTGTCCAGTTGTTATCTGCACATTTATCTGGGGTGTTGTATGGTGGCTCTGTGGCTGGGACAGGTGTGAGACCCAAATATCTGGTATCAGGCCTTCCACATCGCAATGGTGCACATTTTCACACACAGTACAAATACGTTGGAGATGGCACCTACAGCATATCGGTGCTCCCAGCCCTTACCACCCTCTCTTCTGCCGCCATCCTTCCTTCAGCCTATGCATCCGCCTCTGTCAGCTGTGTGCAGTCATGTCTTCTTGTGCAGGCTGCTGAACCATGGCCTACACTGATACTCTTTTCCACATTTTGGTCCTTCGCGCATGCCTTTCCTGTACCTGATATGCACGTCACTACTTCTACTCTGTCTTCCTGTTGCTGCATACATCCTGCCACTGCTGACTCCACTGGAGAACACGTCTTCTCCATCCTATGCCTCACACTGACATTGCGCCGTTTTACACTGACACCCCCTTGTGCATTAGTATAGCTACCTCCCACATGCTCGTCAAAATTTACTGATGCCACATAGATCTGGCAGGTCTATCAGCTCCCACCTGTCCTTCCATCCATCACCTTTACATTAACTTTCCTTGGTGCTCCTTTATCCAGCGTTAGGGTTACAGCCATTTTCGGACATTAAGGTACATGCTTGATACCTTAACGCCCGATGTCCTGTTAACACATGTTAAATGGCCCATAGTGCCCTTTACACTGGAACGCTTCTACCTGCCAGGCGCCCTTTACACATGTATTGCTGCCATTAACGCCTGTTACCTTAACGCCCTTTAGAAAACATACCCCACAGTATTGCTATTGCTTTTCACGATCTCTCTTTCTCTCTCATAAGCCTGCCTGTGCTCTTTGGATGCTTTCTCTGTTTTATACATTTTTGTCTTTAAAACATTTATGAAGCTTGTATCTTTCTCTCTGACTTTCTCTATCTGAATGCAGGACAGCAAAGGTGCTGCATTTTTCTGATGTTTGTTTTCAGATTTCTGATATAAATGTCATTCTAGAGTTGCAAAAGCTCATTCACAGTTCCATCCTCTGGGTCCCATAATCCCCATTTTGTTTCTTCTTTTCAATAAGTATAACAAAAACAAACCACTAAAACTATAGCTTCTCTTCTGAATCAGCAAACCAGTTTGTTTTCACTTTGGCTTCTGAGAATTCAGAAATGCTGGCAAAAAAATAAGGTCACTCAGAGTTTGAAGCGTACCTCCTCCACAAGAAAAAAAAATAAGAAGCTGAGTGTGTGAAGTGTTAGAATGGGAATGGGGAAGCCTAATTTTAGTGGACCCACTCTAAATTAAGGTTCAACCATCAGTAAAGTGACAATGCCTTTCTTCCATTTCCTTTTGCCTATAGTGGCTGCTAAGAGTGTCCTAATGGAGCTTAGCAGGCACTGCTAGGAGAAAAAGTGCAAATTTATGAGACTTTCAGTCACCCATGGTAATCATCTCTCAAATCCTTGTTTCCCCTCTGAGTGATGTGAATAGTAAAGATTAGAAAATTCCTGCTGGCATTATCAATCATGAGATTTGGGAAAAATGAAACCTGTTTAGTACATATAGAAAAGATGCAGTATCAATTGATGAATGGATTAATGCTTCTACCTTCTCCCCTCCCAAGCTCCATTGGGTCTGGCCCTATAGCATCAATATCAGAACTGCAGCAGCATCTAAAAACAACACCTTAAAAAAACATTACTACCATCTCAAATTATATGTGGTAAGTCAAAGGACGCAACTTCAGCCTGCCCAGAGCAAGCAGAATAGGATCAGATAACTTAAGTTGATTGTGTCTTATGTTATTGTTGAAAACACTGGCACCTGTTTAACCCTTTCACTACCATTTCTTTTTATTTCAGTAAAAAAATTCCAGAAAGCAGAACTTTACTTAGGGATAGTAGGAAACAAAAATGTTCACTTGCATTACACTGGAGTTAATTAGAATAGGTTTTTTTTATCATGGTTCCATTTGGCACCAATCGGACTTAACGGAACTCAATATAAAGAATAAAAGTAAGGCAAGATATATAAAACTGAAAGTTCTTAACGTTTTTATTCAAACTGCTGATGTGTGGTAATTGAGTAAGCAATTTCTTTCCTTTTTAATGCAAAGGAAAACATTGCATTTCATCCTGACATGAGCTTTGCAAACCCTGCACCGTTGTTTCGGGTCTGAGTGAGCTTGAAAGTGTCCTACACCATCATTTCTGATGCTGGCATTTGGATCAGAATGAACAGATGATTTCTGTTTTGGCGGTGCAGGGGAGTCATCGGGATCATTCACTTCAGGAGAATCCAGCAATTTTGATGGTCACCCTCTTTCTTTGCACAGATGACGGTACCTTGTTTTCTTTGATCAGCGACTCATTAATGCTGATAAACTGAAGGAGTGAGAACATTTGAGAATTTGGTACAGATTTCTGCTTATAGTGACGTCTGTAAAGCAACCATCCATTCACAACCGCAAGATGAAGGCCCCAGTAAAATAGTCTACGGTACCATTTCTTACTGCGATGGTCAGTGTGATATACAGCCATAAGCATATCAAAGAGATCTACATCTCCCATATTCGGACTGTAGTCTCGAACAACAGCTGGGCAGGGCACATCAACATAGGCATGCAGTTTCTTGTCCCAGGGCTTGATCATAGAACTTGGATCAACTGATCTCAGTGCTGATGAAAGCTGAACAGCTGAATTATCATACCAACGAACTACTGACAAACCAGAGTTTGCATCAACCATAAAATCACTGGATCCTCAACCTTTTTTTCTTTAGTTCTTTTTCTGTTTTCATAATGCATCCTCTGATCCCATTGCACCATATTGTCCCAGTAGACAAGATGCTCTGTTCCTTTAGCATCAGCTGAAGCTCCAGAAAAGTGAAGTAGTTATCAAAGTACAGTTTGAAATTCTGAGTGCTAGGCAGTGTCTCGCATAATTTCATAAGAAAGACTCCTGGTTGAAATCCACAGCTTTTCTGCACAACAGGGGCCTTGCCGTCATAGAAATGAAAGTCATATGTCACACTACTGACCCCACATCTAACAAATACTTTGAAGCCCCATTTCTTAGGCTTCTTTGGAAGGTACTATCTCAAGATTTTTTTTCCTTTGTATGGTATCATCTGCTCATCAGTGCTCTGCTTTTCTTCCGGTTCAACTTTTAGGCAAGCCTCTCGAATGAAATCCAGAAGAGGACGAACTTTAAAATATCTATCATACAAAGGGTCATTTCTGTCAGTGATGGCCTTGGTGTTGTCGTTGAAGTGCAAAAACTTGTTGATGTCGGTAAAACAAATTTGACGCATAACGTCTGCAACAAGTGGAAAACAAAGTTCTTCTGACCAGTAGCATTTATAACTGGGCATTGGAACCAGGCCCATCTTCAAAAACATTCCACAGTATTGTTTGATTTCTACTGTAGTTGTTCTAAATGAGGACACACACTGAACTGCAAGTAAATTGGTCTGAATCACAATGTGCTCAACAAGTTCAGTGGAAAAAAAATCTGTGAAAGTATTTATTGGAGGATCTTCCTCCTCGGGTGGATCAGAAAGTTTTCCCGACCAGAATGGATTGGAGGTGACTTTTGGCTTTATTCTCCTCCATTGAAATATTACTACATCTTTTGATTTTGATTTCTTTTTGAATAATCTGTTCAGTGGAACATCATCATCATCATCTACACCAGCAACATCAGGATCGTTCTGCTTTGCATGATCCCTAACTGTTGATAATGGAAGATCATCTTCTGATTCGTTCAGTGGATCATCACTCAACTCATACATATTATTTTCCATCTCTGGATCCTCTACATCACACTCAGGTTCAGAAATGTCAGCATCTGGTAACAAGACAAGCTGAGATTCCACTTTTCCTTTTCTATTTTGTCTGCGATGCATATCACAATCCATCATTTTGCCTGCATCAAAAATTCAACAAATTTCAGAATGTAACTGAATTACTACTAGATTACTACTTAATTAGCAGATAACATATAGATTTCAAATTTAAATCTTAATAACTGTTATGGTGGTAAACTTCACTAAGTATTACAAACCACCATTTCTGCAGTAACATGTAACAACCACTAAGTGCCAATGGTTCCAAATGGAACCAACTACAAAACTGTCTCATTCAACAACTGTTTCAACAACAAATGGTGATAAAACTGGCAGAAAGGGAAAACAATACCTGTTTGACTTGAGAGAATTTTCCTTATGCAGTGAAGCCTTCAGAACATTAAAATTTAACACTAGAATACTTGCAGTAAAATTTCAAGATGGCTACCAAAACAAAAGTACAGCCAGTGGCGCCACCTAGTAAGTTAGTGACTCTAAACTAATTATAGTATTTTATTATAATAATAGTAAGTAAGAAAATGACTTCTGATGTTTACTGGTTTTAATCCCCACTCAGGTTTTACAACAAAACTACATGGGTTCCAAATGGAACCACCGGGTATGAAAGAGTTAAATTATTCAAATTTGATTTGCATTGTCTTTACAAATTGTTTCTTTTTCTATGGATTTAAAAAAACTATTTTTAATAGCATAATTTAACTCTTTTTTTTTTTGGGGGGGGGGGGGGTTTGCGGTTACTTAATATGAATAGACATTCTTTTGTAATTCTAGGTACTTCTAGTTATAAATTGTGACATGTTTGGCCAGATGCCTCCAATAGTGGAATGTTATCTGGGGTACTGTGTCCAATTGTGGAAGTCTTAACTCCCAAAAAGGTAGTTCAGAGAAGGACTGCCAAAATAGTAGATTTTCTACAATAAAAATCTTATGAAAGCTAATGGCCTCATTGTGTATAACCTAGAGGAGAGGAGTAACAGGAGAACAAGAGATTATAACATGAAATTTAAAGGAGTAAATTCAGGAGTAATATTAAAAAATATTTCTTCACATAAAGTGTTGGATGATATATGGAATAATAATCTTCAAGAGGAGGTGGTGGAGAGAAAACAGTAATACATTTTAAAATGGGATGGGCTATTATATAGGGTTCTTAGTCATAAAGGAGTAAGGTGGACAACAGAGATAAACTGGGGCCTAACACAATGTAAAAATTCAATTGGGAAGACTAGACATTTCTAATGGGCCTTTTCAGCCATGATATTCTATATACTGCTATATACTGACAGAGTTTAGCTTTAAAAATAAAATAAAATAACAGTCCTCAGTCCTGGCAGCTGCCCCTTTACAAAGATGAAAAAATATACACCACAAATAAAATTCCAACAGAAGATATAGGGGTTGAGAAGTGGAGCTTCTGGCCAATAGTTTTGTTAAAAACGTGCCCTTTCACTTGCTATCTGGTTACATTCTAATAACTTATACTGTACCATGGTTCCTTGAAACTGGCAATCTCCCTTACCTTGTTTCTACTCCATCACAGACCTGGAAGCTTCTCTTCCCCCGTGAGCTTGACTGCTTCCCTTGCTGCTCTTTTTATGCAGCTGAGCTGGGCCAGCTGTTCTTGTCCTTGCAATTAGCTCCAACTGTAGGAGGTGAACAGAACCAATTAACAAAAAAATCCTTGTTTCCCAGCCTGTCCATTTTTGCTACATACTGTAAGTTGCAATACCCAGGGAGGGGGATTGACTTTTTAACCTTTTCTATGTTCTTCTTAGTCTTCTTATTAAAGGGCACATTTGCCTTGTAATATATATTTTAGTAACATAAAAATATGTTTTTCCGCAAACACAGTTTCTTTTAGGGATTCAGGAAATTCAGCATTCACATTCATGAAGTTATCATGAACAGCTGAATCAAGAGGAAAGAAAAAAAGGTTGCACTCGGTGAGAAATAATATCAAATAAAACAGTTATTGACTTATTTTCAGCAGTCAGTATGCATAGATACATATCGTAAGTATTCTAACATGTAATTCACATTCCACTTACCGTAGACCTGACTGTCATGGAATATAGATACCCAAGTTCTGGCACAGGCATAGAGGAGTGTTAGCTCTGAGGGGAATTTTAGAAAGGATGTTTAAGTGAAATCTGGGATTTCTAAGCCAGAAGGTCTGAAAAAAACAGGCACATCTGGGTGCAGACATAGACATCCCCAGAATAGCATTTCCTACTCTAGACCTCTGGGAATAGCCTAATGGTTAGAAAAGTGGGATTAGAATCCCACTGTTGTCATCATTAAAATTGTATTGATTACTAGAGGATGATGGAGGGCTTTCTCTGTGCTCTCTTGATGTTTTTCAACCAAAATGAGCTTAATACAAGATGTCCTCCCACAGCTTCTAACCGACTCCAACAAGTCTCACCTACTCATAGAAAACTGAAACCATACCATTGAAAAAATGCAACTGTAACCACTATCCCCACACAAGAAAAATCCAAAAAACCCATGGTACACGCCAGCCTTATGTGCCCTGAAACTGTAACTATGATAGTACTAACGAAAATGGCATAAGACCAAAAGAGTAGAGGACAGACATACCTACCTACAACTCCTTAATGAATACTGTGCCACAACTGACAAGACAAAGCAAGAATACCACACCAACCTACTCAACTCCTCAATCAACCACCCAATAGAACTCTTCAACATCATAAAGCAACTGACAAAAACACCCTCCACCAACAACCAAACATCAAAATCAACCCTCAACAGCTGGAAACCCACTGCATGCAACTTTACCCCCATCTGGAACCACCATATCCGGAACCACCCCCCTCCTGCCACCCTTGCCCTTCCCAGGAAAATCATCCACCAAAACCTTTTGATCTCATTTGACAGCCTCAACAAGGAAAAAATTGAAAACATCATCTCATCATCACCATCATTGGAGTGGAGGAGTAGCCTAATGGTTAAGAGCACTGGCTTGGGAACCCTGAGACCAAGGTTCAATTCCCATTAGTACTCCTTGTGGCCTTGGGCAAGTCACTTATCCAAGTTATCAATGTCCCTGTTTAATGTACTTTACCAAGTTTAAGTTTCAATGTAAACCACTTTGATTGAAATGATAAAGCAGTATATAAAACCTGCTAAATAAATAAATAAAATCTCATCTCTGAACACAACTACCTCTTCCCTTGACCCATGCCCAGTCACAGGGTTCAAGGCAACCAAGAAGGATCTTAGCTGCAGCCTCACCAAGATCACGTAAGCAGGGAAAAATGTCCCATGTCCTAAATCTCTTCTACATACAGTATGTCCAACACTGAGGAAACCAGAATTGGATCCCTATGACCCAGCTTCATACAGACTCATTGTCTGCCTACCATTTACAAACAAGATCATTGAAAAAGCTGTCCAACATCAACTGCAAGACCATATCAACAGGAACAGCCTATTTGATCCACAACAACATGGATTCCACCCACTTCATGGAGTGGAAACCCTGTTAACCACCCTAGTCGATAAACTGATACAAGGAATACAAAATGCCAAACATGGATTCCTACTGATCTTCTTGGACATATTTTCAGCATTTGACATCATAAACCACCACATTCTCCAATAATGTCTCTGTTCCACTGAAATCCAAGGCACAGTCCTCCAATGGTTCAGTTCCTACCTGACCGACAGACACCAACAGATAATGGTCAGCTCAAAGAGCTCCACCACATAGAAACAAGCAGTTATTGAATTGATGTGCATTTCTTTGGGGGAGAGAATAAAGTTCCCTCCTCAAGTCTTGCTGAATACCATCACATGGTAACCCTGCTGTATAACATCTATACCAAATCTCAGCAAGATGACACTACAATTAAAGTATGTTAGGAACAAAGAAGAAAAATACATACTGGCCGCATGTCGCCCAGGATAAAAAGATGCCCAACCGTAGCTTATGCACTAGGGCTAATGATGGTGGTTGAGACAGTGCAAGTGCTGCAGAAGCAGATAACATCCCTGCCACAGATAAAGGCCATGGTAGAACTGTTCATGGACCCACTGTGGCAGGAGATAAACCACAGAAATTTATGAAAAAGTTAAGAGGATTAACTACAGTTAAGTGGAATTCTACAGATAAAGAGGAGATAATGTACTGCTATATTTATGCTACAAACCCAAGAAAGTATACACAGAGTCCACCAAAAGCTGGAAGAAAGAGGAAATTTGCCATTAGAAAAACTGCAAAAAATAACAGATGCAAATTTGAAATCTTTAATTTTGAAGATCAAAAAAAAGAAGTATGTTAATGATAACATCTTGAAGCAACTTCAAAAGGATATAAACAGGATGGAGTCAGTACAGAGGGTGGCTACTAAAATGGCTAGTGGTCTTCATTATAAAGCATATGAGGACAGATATAAGGATCTTAATATGTACACCTTAGAGGAAAGGCGGGATAGAGGTGATATGATTGAAATGTTTAAATACCTCTGTGGCATAAATGCACAGGGGTAGAGCCTCTTTCAATTATAAGCAAGTTCTGTTATGAGGGGACATGGGTTGAGGGTGAAAGAGGATAGGCTCAGGAGTGATATGCGTAAATATTTATTTAAGAAAGAGTGGTGGATCCATGGAATAGTCTCCCAGTGGAGGTGGTAGAGATGAGGACAGTATCTGAATTCAAAGTGGCATGGGACAAACACAGAGGATCTCTAAAGGAAAAAAGGGGACTGTTTTAGTTGTTGATATGGAAGGCAGACTAGATAAGCCATGCAGTCTTTTTCTATCATCATTTTTCTTTGTTTCTATGTAACTAAGGGATTCCATGGACAAAGAAATATAGGGAGGAGGAGACCTAAGTGACAGTACCAAAAGAAAGGAAGACACAGAAAAGGGAAAAGAGGTTGAGGGGGAGGGGTGGAGCTGAGAGATTTGGAACTGCAGGAGAGTGAGCTGAATAAAGGAAGGGTCAACAAGTTAACTGGAATGGAAGAAGCAAAGGAGGACGAAGAAAGGGAAGAGAAAGACCCAGAGGCAGAGAATTCAAGATAGAACTCCTAGTCCAAGTTATCAATGTCCCTGTTTAATGTACTTTACCATAGAGTATATTAAGTTCACTATGAAAATGTGGCAATCCACACTCTTTTTAAGAAATGAAGATGGTCAGTACATCATTCCTAACATTATTATTTCAGGGAGATTCCCTATTGCCACTTCTGTTTTTTTGGCGCTTAATCCAATGAGTGTTCTCATCAGCTCTTTGGGGTATGGATTTAACCTGAATTATAAAGACTGTACTAACCCAGAAGCAACTTCCCATCTGTTATTTATAGATGATCTGAAACTCTACAGTTCCAGCGACCAACAATTAACAGAGCAGCTTCGTGTGGTGAAAAACTTTTCTGATGACATCAGGATGACTTTTGGCCTTGACAAATGTGCTAAGGCAACTTTGTTCAGAGGAAAATTGAGCAAAACCGAAAACATCTCCCTTGCTGAGGGCTATGAGATCTAGGACCTTGAATAGGAAGGCATATATAAGTATCTCGGAATAGAGGAAGGAATGACACTCTGGAAAAAACTATTGAGAGAGAAGATCAGTAAAGAATATTACAGGAGATTAAAGCTGTTATTATGGTTTATGGTTTAGGCATTTGATATACCGCCCTTTACTTATGCATCAGAACGGTTTACACGTATATGCTAACAGGTACTTTTTATTCCCTTGTCCCCAAAGGGCTCACAATCTAAGTGTATTGAAATGTGCTTTAACATCACAAAATAAGATACAAGCCATCAATCAGCTGGCAATTCCTGTACTCTTCTACAGTTTCGGGATTGTGGATTGGCCTCATAAAGAGCTTGAAAAACTGGATGTGCAAACAAGAAAACTCCTCCATGCTCATGAAGTAATTTACAACAGTGTATGCCAAGATTGTACATCCCTAGAGCTGAAGGAGGGCTAGGACTTACAGAAATGGACTACACCTACAGAGCTACTATCATAAGCCTCCAAGCCTATCTGACTGCATCATCGGATCCAAATACGCAAAAAGTGCTGAAATATAAAAGTAAACTTCCAGAATCTGTCTCCATCATCAAACTTGGACAAATGTTCTGACGATTAGAAGGAATGAGCAAGAATCCACAGGTGTGCATGAAAAAGAAAATAACAGAATTTGCAAAACAAGAGAAAAAACTCTTCAAAGAATTAGATCAGCAAATGAGGAAAAACAATTGTCAAATGCACAAATACAGTGGAAAATACAGAGTATTACTCCAAGAACCTTTTTTCGATCAAGAACAGACACATGAATGTTTTGAGAAAAGGTAGACTGAAACCAAAGGATGAAAGATTGATAGTTCAGCCCAGGACAACGGATTGCGGATGGGATCGTTTATGGCCTGTATTGAAAAAACTGGCGCAGGGGGCGGAGCCTGATGTCCAGCGGGTTAGACGCTTTGCGCTGAAGCTCCCGAGGGGCCTACTCAGAATCCTGACTTAATACCTACATTAACTTAATATTTTGCTCCGAACTTACCGGGGTGCCTCGGGGGGGATGGCGGCCCATAAACCAGCGCGCTTAGACTTCGGATCTCCCTCTTCTTCACACGGAAAACGTTCCAAGACAGAGCTGCCTTCCCCACAAAAGATGGTGCCATTTCGGGATAACCCCGAAATGCAACAGGAGATCTTGGAGGAAATACGTGGTGTGAAGGAACTGGTGCAGTCCAACGGAGAAGCGCTCCGAGCCATGAGAGAAGATTTTGGTGTGCTTCAGGATCGATTTGAAGGTCTTTCATTACGGCAGGACAATATGGCGGGGGTCCTCGACTCGCACGTGGTGCGCTTGGTGAAACTGGATGAGGCTGAGCGTCAGATACAGAATCTACAAAAAGAGCTAGAGGATAGCAATAATCGAGCCCGTCGCAACAATGTACGGCTCATTGGTGTACCGGAGGGCGCGGAAGCAGGAGATATGAGAGAATTCCTGGTCAAAACTCTTCCCTCCTTGCTGAAGATTACTTTTCACAGAGATCTGGAAATTGACCGAGCACATCGTGTTCCTACCAGCCTGGCGCTCAATCGGACGACCCCCCGGCCCATCATCTTTCGTCTACTGAGATATCAGCAAGTTGAGCAAATTCTAAATGCTGCCCGGGCGAATCGTCATTTGGAGTTTGAAAATCATAAAGTCTCCTTCTTCCCTGACTTGGCTAAGCCCACAGTTGACCGTCGGAAGAGACTCCTTGCTTTTCGACCTAGACTTCAACAGTTACAGGCTCGCTTCGGCATCTTATATCCAGCGAAGCTCAGAGTGACTCTCCATAACCAAACTCGCACCTTCGAAGATCCTGATCTGCTAGCAACATTTCTAGCTTCCAAAGAAGCAGACCAGATGCGCTAATCCAACAGCTTGGATGGAATCCGCTGGAACTGTCCGCCATTTTGAATGGCTCGATGCGGTGATCGCTGCTTGAAACGGAGACTGCCTGGACTTTTCTTTCTCTTTATATATACCTTATTGGTCTCCTTTCTTTCCACGATGAGCTCCTTGGTTAGTTTCGGAGCCCGTATAGCTCTGTAGGATTTATATTTCCATTCAGGCCCTCTCTGGGGTTTCTCCCCGCAGACATCAGGCCGCCAGTAACTTCTGGGGTTTTGCTTCTTCTCTAAGGCACTTCGGTGCTTATTTTGTTATATGGGGCGCTTCATGGTTTTCCTTAGTTTAATTCCTATCATGTTGTTTCTGCAGTCATTTACTGGTACTATGAGCGACATTGTGTAACTCTGTGCGCTATTATGTTTCTTTCTCAGATTGTTTAACTATTTTGCATGGCTTTATGTAAGTTATCATTACTGACTGTAAAAGGCATCAATAGTCCATTCCAAAGAAGGACAATCCTTAGCTCTCTTAATCATGATTATTCTGAGTTAATGTTTCTTCAGGAGGCCCATTTACTGGGCATAGCTATTTCCTATCTCCTTCATTACGAAATACTGGAAATTGGCTCCCATCTGAGCCTTAATGATTGGTGGAATCATGTCCATTTTTAATGTAATTATGAGCAACTACCTTGTATGTCAATCTCTTCCACTCAAGCCCTTCACTACTTGTTTAAAAGGAAGGTGTTCCATGATTATGTTCTAACTGCTAAATGCTCTCATTTGACTGTTTCAATTTTGTATACATTTCTGCCACAGGATCAGCATGCATCATCAATACCATTTCTGCTTGTTTGCTGTACAATAACTGTTGTGTGTAAGCGCTTATGTGATGACTCTTATTAGCTTAGTGAAGAAGCATAGGGGTGGGGGGTAATTGGGGTTGTTTTCCTTATTGTATGTGTGTATTTGTATCTTTTGGTGTGTTGTTACTTTTGTTTGTTGTAAAATGAAAATAAACGTATTAAAAAAAAAAAAAAAAGAAAAAACTGGCGCAATAGACATATGCCAATTCTGTAAGAAAGAACTGAAAACAGTGACTCACCTAATAGCAAGATGTGAAGTTCTGATGGTGGAAAATTCCTATACGGAAAGGCATAACAAAGTTGCACGCCTCCTCCACTGGAAATTTTGTAAACATTACAACATCACTGTCCCTGAAAAGCACTGGGATCATGACCCTAAGAGAATAACAAAGAATGAAGAGGTTATGATCACCTGGGATATTCCCATTCTGACGGATAAGAAACTGGATGCCAGAAAACCTGACATAGTGGTAAAGGAGAAGAACACCAGAACGGCATTGATAATAGAAGTGTTGGTACCAAGTGATTATTCTGTGAATCGTGTGGAGAGGGAGAAGATCTTGAAGTATCAAGAAATGCAATCAGAGACCAAGAAAATGTGGTAGAAAGATACAGAAATATTTACCATTGTACTGGGAGCCACAGGCCTGATAAACAAGAATTTCCAAGCACATCTTGACAAACTACCCATACATGTTACATCTTATGAACTCCAGCAGGAGGCTCTCTTTGGCACGATGCAAGTATTATGCTGAGCATTAGCAGTAAATTTGAGAGATTAAGATCATATTCCACATACCCTAGTTTAGAAGTAAGGTTCACGACTGCCATAGTATGCGAAAAATCATCCTATTAAGAGAAACTAACCCGAGGGTAGGAGTAGCCTAGTGGTTGTGGCAAGGTACTTCAGGCCGGAAGGTCGGGGGTTCAAATCCCACTAGAGGACAGCAACCTTGGGCCAGAAGGACTGGGGTTTCTAGTCCCACAGATGCTCCTTGTGGTCTTGGGCAAGCCACTTAACCCTCCATTGCCCATGTTCCCTGTAAGTATTAGTGTATGTGTCTCATGTCCCCATGTGTTAAATGTATCCCCCAATTGTGTTGTCCGCTTTGATTGAAGGATAAGGCGGTATACAAAACTGTCTAAATAAAATAAAATAAATAAATAAGTT